>JAJTJO010000013.1:184123-932220 GCA_024550625.1 Dendroctonus valens | reverse complement strand
CAGTTCTTGATTTTTCTTGCAAAATATTTTTCATGATAAGATCGTGACGTAGTTACTGTTTACAGCGATGGCGTCTTCGCTGGCGATTATCTGTGTCGCCTCCATCCCCTCGCTGGTACTCCCTTCCTGGGCCTTCGCTGCCTTTACAGCGGCAGCGGCGGCCGGCGCCGTACTCGGCCTGGCCTCCTGTTTGCTGGCTGCGCACTTCGTGTCGAGGGCGGCAGGACGCCGCCGCACTTCCAACTATTCCTGCTGTGTCTGTCGCCGCACTTCCCCAGTTACTTCCGTAAGTTGTTGTTTGTGTGCATTTTGTGTCTTCTTGTTCAAAATTGTAAGACTATCTATAGTTTTTATGTGATCATCATCATCATAATGAAAACTGTCCAAAAATATTGGACAAAAGCATTGAAATCTGATGAAGAATATACCCATACATTTGTTAAACAGTTCAGTTCAAAAAGCGATTTGGGAAGTGAATACAAACTAGCAGCAAAGCGAAACGCAGCGACTTTGAGAAAAAGTCCCCAGAAGTATGTATTTGATATTGATGTGAGGCATCTGAGAAGCCGCGGGATTCGACCAACTAAAGCCCGCTTCATATTTACCAGCACTTTCATATTCATGCTTAGTTCATAGTCATGCTTCATATTCATGCTTATCAAATTTTGACGTGCGGGCCCGAACAGACACGGGACAGCAAACGGACAGAATTGTTTCATGTCTGTCCGGTTACGTGTTGGACACTCACGTGCTGGTAAATATACATCGAGGTTAGCCTCGCGCTGTCTTCTCCCCGGAATCACCAGTGACATTACTCTGGTGGTTCTTTGGTTCTTTGGTTGCAAACTGTGAATATTGTAACTCTAGTGGCGAAGCGATAATCAGAAAACAGCCAATTTCGGAAGCAGGAATATTCGGACAATATATTACACGAACGTTTGGACAGTCCCAATAGACAAAGATCAAAAAAAAAATACGCATATTTCAGGTCGCTACATATGTACCTAGAGCACTACCACACTCTAAGAAGTTATCCTGCTTGTGGAGGCCACTCTGAATATCTATTCAGCTTGTCCAAGACAGCTTGATAATATTGGTACCCTAATACAAGTCGCCATATGTACTGACACTGTAAAATATAGTGCAACCAACAGCCAGCAGTTATACAGCCAACCTGAAAGTGCAAGATGTAGATCTTCTATTGCTAACCTCAGGAGCGTCTATTGTACTTCTGCAGTGTTAGTAGTTTTCGTTTCAGCAGCAGCATTATTTAAGTTTGTTTCAAGAGTTTTCTAGATGCCAATTTTTCATGTGTCTTCTACATGTTCGGCTGCATAATGTGTTTTATTTTCAGTTCAGAATTTCGCTAACTTCATGAGCCCTGACGATATGGCCAAAACGTTGGCGTAAGAGAAATCTGCAATGTTCCTTACTCCTCGTCTATACTGAATGTTTCACTAAAAGAGCATCCGAAACGATATTTTTTGTCGATGAGGTTTGGAAGACGCTGTCTTATGCAACGTTCAGAGGTTGGTCTTCTGGTACTTTTGTGGCTCACGCTCTGGGCTGCTTAGGACTCCAGCTTAGCTGTTTTACCCTCAGCCTCCTCACCTCCGAAGCGGTGTTTTCGCCTAGCACCGCGGTCATTCCTGTCCTATTGTTCCTTGGTATTTTACTCCCTCATTATCCCTGTGTATTCAATGAATTCCAGAAGAATCTTGAAGGGGGTACGCATGACCTGGTCTGCTAGAACTTCATCTCTTACCAGGAGTCTTCGTCAACGTGTTGCATATGACGTGCAGTGACACATAATATGTAGAGTAGTTTAGTACTCTAATTCGCACCCTCCTGCAGGTCCGTTGATAGCTCAGTCCCATCCTGAAGAGGTGTTTTTTGCAGGGGGCGTGTCCTGTTAAAAAGGCCACTATCCCCTTATTTTTTGCCTGCTGAGATCGAGTAGTTCGACAAGGAGTCTCGTTGTCTCCTCCCAGTACTTTCTGTGTTCTTCCAATATCCAGTGCCCAACTGCCGCCCTAACTTGGGCATGGGATATTTTGACGGTTAATTTGGGGTTATGTCAAAAAGTGTTTAATTTTTTTATTATCTATAACTCTGCCTTTAACGTTTTCCGCTGGCAGGTCATGTTTCGCCGCAAATAACACAAAACCGTTTTCAACCCGTAAAGTGCATCCCCATATCTCCATTTCCAATATTTTCGTGTTTAAATTTTATTTTTCTTAACAATAATTCATTTGAAGAATGCACCAAATTAAAACAGAAAATAATTCAATGAAACTGCCTTCAAAGATCTTCCAACTGGAAATAGGGTTTTCCTCCCACTCATGGAGCACTAATGCTTTGACCCCACTCCCATATGGCGACCTTTAGGTCCGCAATCAAGCGATAGTCGTTAGGGCTCACGTCTCTAGCGTAAAGCATGGCCCTCTAGTTCTCTATCGTCTGCAATACTCGCCTGTAGCCCAGCTGAAGATTTGCGCCCGGTGAAACTCCCAAAATGTCGCTCTTTGAAGTAGTTTCTTTCCCAAAACACCATGTTGACTAACACATTTTCTCCCATGACTTTTCCGAAATGTTCCCTCAATGTTCACGTCTTCATACCTGTTAATGTGGGGCCACAAAGAATCTAAGCTGGCCCATGTTCCTTGCACCCATTAGAGGTTGATAGGGATATGGGGGCAATCAGATTGATCAGTTGCCCACAATGATCTCCGCCTCCTTGTGTGGGGATTTGCTCTGTTTTGTAGGGAAAAGGGGATTTGCAATAAATGAAAGTTGAAAATTTTCACAAACAATCGACAAGCCGATATATATTCGCACTGGATAATCTGATGAAATCGAAATAACGTATGGGTCTGAGACGTGGACCATGACAAAAGGGAACGAAGAAAAACGCAGGCGGTTTGAGCGTAAAGATTTTGAGAAAAATTTTCGGACCGTGGTATGGTCCGACCACGAATGAATATAGAATGAGAACAAATGCCGAAATTAGGAGATTATTTAGGGATGGGGATGTGGTGCAGGAAATCAAGGGCCGGGACTGAGATACGTAAAAGCTGTGCATGGACTACAGGATGAGAGACTGGTGTGAAGTTGATATGGGAGGAGGTTCCTACCTGGACGACCCAGAATGCGTTGGAGAGACCAGATTGTGTTAGATCTACAAAAAATCAACATCCCCTTTGAAGATAGAATGATGGAGGATCGAAACACCTGGAGAAAAGTTGTACTGTTAGCCAAGACCCACCCAGGGTTGTAGTCCTACTTGATTGATTGATTGAAGATCTCCAAGAGCAGCGAACAAAATATTGCAAGAAACAGTAAAAAATAGTCTCAAGTCAATTTGTAGAATGCGAAAAACATTTTAAACAGATAAAAATGAAAATAAACTTTTTTATTTTAAATGACCATTTCGAGAAAGCAAAAATGTTGGCAGCAGGGCAGCTTCCTTTATTAATCTACTTCCTGTTTTAAAATATTATTCCCGACATTTTGGAAAAAAATGCACTACTGGCATAGAAGTTTCAAAACCTTTTTCGTCCATTTGCTCATGAAACCGCTATGCGGCCAGACCTTCTCTTCAGTTTGGCACCTCGTTAAAAACTAGTTTTGAAATAATCTGCTGTTAATCTCCAATTAATCCCAGTAACTACTCCATGGGGAGTATGCTAATTTTTAGTTGGCATGTATTTTACAATTATAACATATCGTAGTTTTTTATATTCAGGCCCCAGAGAATATCAAGAGGTTCAGCTGCAGGTTCACCTGTTTGTTTTAATGTGGGGATGTCATAAGCCACACTTTACTAGCAAGATATTTGTATGACGCAATTCAATCGAATACCCGAAAAAATGCATGACGGATGTACGTCTGGTCTGAACGGTATTATTTAATTGTTATCACACAATCCTGTAATTCGGTTCTTAATTTCGTCTGCACCGCGACATGATTAGGCCATTACCCGCAGCCGACATACTTTTCCAAATGACTATAACGTGTAACTGGAAGATAACACTTTATTTACACACAGATTAAGTTCCAAATACCTCATTGCAACATGGTTGCTTTCACGTAGTCTGGATGTACACTAAAGATGTCCACGTGCTGCCAATCCATTGATTAATTTGCTTGACTCACCTGTCTGTGAAACACATGCCAATATTTCGCAAGCAATTTGGATTCAAAGAGGATTACGTAATCTCTGTAGGTACATACGAGCAAGTGATTATCGCAGTTAAACATCACATTGACGATGTTCAGTAAATTGGAAGATTATAATCATTCCAACGTTTCCTGCTACGTAGCATTATGGTTAAAATACACTGGAACACTTCAAATATGATTGGTGTTTTTCGAGTATTCAGTATGCAACACGTCTGTTCAAGCTTTTTGGCAGTGACGCAATATATGTCGTTCTTTTTCCAGCATTTCTCTACTTGGTGAGATGGAATTATGACATGAATTTCCAGGTTAGTCGTCGGTCCAGGTGCATGCCCAGGTATTTTGCATGGTCTGTTGTTTTAATTAGGGTGCTATCTATTGTGATTGGAGGACATTCCCCTCTTGTCATTGTGAACAGGACCTGGACGCACTTGTCCTCGTTTCCCTCGTATGCGTCACTTGGCTAGCCATTCTTCCATTTTGTTGATTGCTGTTTGCAGTTTTGTGACACGGTAATTGGATTGTGGTCTGATGTTAGTATAGCTGTATCATCAGCGAATATGGCTGTTATGACATTTTCATCGTGTGGTAGGTCAGCTGTGTATATAGTATAAAGGAGTGGTCCAAGAACTGTTCCTTGTAGAACCCGAATTCTATTTGAAATGTGACGAGAGTTCTTCATTGATTTTTACCTGAGCCGTACGGTTGTTTAGATATGTTTTGATCAGCAGGTAGCATTCAGGGAGTTGTATTTTTATGTTGTATAGAGCCCAGTGTGCCAAACTTTATCGAATGGTTTTCTAAACGTTTGCCTTTTTCTTCCTATGAATTTGCTCTATTGTGGAGTGATTGTTTCGAAAACCAAATTTGTGGTTAGGGAGGGGGTCATTTTGATATATTCTTCCTTCTCTTGAGAATTGTAGCTTTTCAAATACTTTACACAATATCGGGAGGGATGCTAATGGGTCGATACGAATCCGGTTGTTCACTTGGTTTTTCCAGGTTTCAGGATCATTATTATTTGTGAAACTTTTCATTGCCCCGGAAAACAGTTGGTTCTGAGAATTGCATTCAATATTGAGTTGATGTACGTTCGAGTTTTTGCCCCTAACTTTTTCAGTATTTCCGCTCTGATTAAATCGTATCCTGGTGCCTTTTTGTCTTTAGAGGCATAATTATTCCTTTAACCTCTCTCGGTTTGGATGGTTTTATTGTTTGTTTATTGCTAGTGGTACAGATAGAAACGATGTTATTTGGTTTTTCCAGATTTGATCTGCAGTTGATGGGTGAGGTTGATATGTATTTCCCAGCTTTTTTGGAAATGCTTTGAATTTTTCGGTGTGGCTTTTCGTCCAGCCAAATGCAATTTTCAGAGGCGGATTGGTGGCTATTGGCCTCTTTAATTTTTTAGCTATCTTCCATAGGGAGTAATCGTTTGGCGTAGATGGCACGCTTCTAAGGAACGTCTGAAACTCTTTTTGTGCTCTTTGATGGTGCCTTTAGGTTCTTTTGATAACCTATTCAGTTTAGCTTTATCTTCAGGACTTCTTGAGTTATGCCATGCTTTTTGGCCTTCCTTTTTTCCTTGACTTTGTGAAGCATTTCCATAGGGTATAAGTATTGGTGATTATATTCTATTAACTTCGGAGTTGTTATTAAAGTTGTTCTGTTGATTTGCATAGTTAATGTTTCTATTGCTTTCTCGATATCGTCTTGGTTTTTGAGGGGTATTTTGAGGTCGCTTAGTTCCATTTGCTGACTAAATGATATCCAGTTGGTTTTATGGTTGTAAAGCCGAGGTTGGAGCTCCGTTCTCCTGCTCCACAGAGTGATCAGAAGATAGTTCGCAACTGGGTGAGCGTGGTAGTGGTTTGTATTTATCCCTGTCGTTACGGAGAAATCTCTTAGGCCAGTATGTAGGTTGCCCTGTGGATATTGGCTTGAAGTTTTTGTTCGTAATATAATTTGGAGTGCTCTTCCTCTGGTTGTTATTAATCTGGATCCGCATGAAGTATGTTTAGCATTGTAGTCGCCTCCGGCGATGAATGTCGGTCCTAGTGTTTTGAAGAAGTTGTCCAGAGTATCAGGTTGAGGATGTCTCTTCGGAGGACAATAGATTTGCCCCATTGTGGTTTGGAGAATCACAGCATCATGTTGAAACTTTTCAGATTCGTAATGCTTAATGTCATTTTTTCTTGTTATTACTGTTCCTCCCATGGGCAGTTCCGTCTGGATGTTTTGTGTCGTATGTGATGTAACCGGACACTTTGAAGTACGATTTGTTGCAAAGCGTGATTCGGACACAAGAATGGTATCAATATTGTTGGTCTCTAGGAAGGCTTTCACTTCTTGTCGATGTTGGCATATGCCGTTGGTTTTCCAGAGTGCTATGGGTAGGGTATTACGGTCCGTTGGAGATTTTTGTTAATAGCGAGGTTAGTAGATTGAGCAAGGTGGATAGCTGTTCAGCTTGGTTGATTAGCATGTTTTCGAGTCTGTTAAAGGCCAGCGAGCAGAGTTTCCGGTTTTTGAAAGTTTTCTATTATTAGGGTTGTGTGATGGTAATTGATAATCGTTGGCTTCATCGGATAATCGTTGCTGGGTTGATGGTCCTAGTTCCTTTGATGCTAATTCTTCGATTTCCGTCTTTTGTTGTGTTATTTTGCGTTTCTGTCCTTCTTTATCTTCAAACTATAAAGTCGTACCTTCTTTTATAGTTTGGTGGGTGTTTCCCAGTACAAATAACGCATATTGCTGGTGTGTCTATACTCTTCTGTGTCCCCAGGTGGTTGTGTCATGCAATTCTGCACATTTTACACATCGCTGTGGTCTGTTGTTGATCCTTTTTATGTCCCCATTACTTTGACATCTTGTGCATTGGACGATTTGCTTTGTTTTTTTAGGTGGCTCAATAATTACTGTTGCTCCTGATAGCTACTAGGATTTAGCTTTCTTTGGTTATTGTTGTCCGTTTTATAGGTGACGTGGGAAAGTTAATTTGACTCTCACAGATTTGTAAGAAATACATTAATATTCGTCATGTCTGGTGTGAAGATTGATGGTGGTTTAGAACTGCTTGCTGATGTCGTTGCTTCGGTAGTATCATCTTCATTATGTGGATAATGGAAGCGATTAGTGTCGGAGCGTGGAAACCAGGGGGAAGGACGAATACTAAGGGAGGTATTTCGGAGGGGAACTTCTCGGGAAGTTCGTCTGGCAGAGCCTGGGGTTGAGGTAGTAAACGTTCCGAGAAACCGAAAATACCTTAAAAAATTAAGTATACTTGCATTTGTGTAAGGCAAATGCCATTCTGGTCAGAATCAAATTGAATAGGACAGAAAACTAGACTAAATTTTTTGGCATCCAACTCATAAGGACAACGTATTTTTGTATGCCAAAAGCGAACAGTAAGAACCATATATAAAATGTGGCGTAAAAAATAGAGAGCTGTATTGTTATGAGTCGCATTTTTTAACTATTTTCGAAAGTGTCCATATTATATTGGAACAAAACTTTTTAACAAACTAAACAACATTAGTAAAAACTTGAGAAATCTTTTAAAAATCAACTAAAACTCAGCTTATGGAGTTGAAACCTTCGAGTACCTATACAAGAATATTTAGATACATAAAGCAGAAACAGTGGAAGTATGTAAGGCCTTTGCTTAAGACCTTCTTTGTAACGCTATTTTGCTGTAAGTTTTCGTGTATGGATACATTCATGTAATTCAAAGTAGAGCAAAAGTTGCCGATTGCAAAAATGCAATTCAGTTTTAAGCGACTACTCACTACCGTTGAGAATACTGCAAAAGTTGTCTGTTAAACGTGAAAATTCTGAATATGAACTGTATGCGTATTCAGATACTTCGGCTAGAAGCTGATCAAATTCTGGACGTTTGGCCTCGATAGTCATTTGGACGATGCTAATATCAAGGATTTTTATATGATGCTAACTCTTTTTGGTGAATCCTTAACCAAGTAGGTCTCAAAGGCACGTTGCCTGTTGAAAGATAGGCCTGCTATAAATCTTTCTGTTAGGAACGTTATTTGTTCGTATTGACTAAGTGATCGGCAGCTTATGACCTGTGATCGGGTTAAGGAATGTGAAAATTCAATTTGGGAGCGACGAGTTTACGTCAGTTTCCCGCTGCTAATTAAAACGGATTAGTGTCCATATGAACCGAAAAACGTAAAAAACGAACAGCATGTTTGTTTGCTGTTCGACAATAAAGAACAATTTTTTAACCTTTTAGCACGGACTTGACAGACGAAAATTAATTTCGGCAAATATTAGCGTGTCAGTTACCCCTTTTGTGCATATTTTTATGATGTGCAACCTTTGTTGCGGTTTTAATTATCATGTCACGTTATAATTAAACGGAAAATACGTGCTGAAATTTGAAATGAAAAACCGCGTTTCTTTAATGATAGTTAATCGATTCAGCACCGAATGGCGTTCTTAGTCTGACAATCATTTTCCATTAAAAATTAGCTACCTAATTATCCACAAGGGACAGTGTATGACCACTGACTTTTTTCCGCTCGGCTCCATGAAATTGCACTCCAATTAGTTACATGTGTTTTCATAATACATAATTTATTTAAATAGGCATTTGATTTGAAGGTCTTGATAATGACGTTAAATTACTCACTTATTCAGTATTATAAACTTGAGCGCAGACAATCATTTGTTTTTGTTATGAGTCACTGTCTGGGTATATTTTTCAGTTAACCGGCGAGATACTGTTTTTTTGCAACTGAAACGTGTCGCATTTTATTCCATTAAGGATCCACGGTCTGAATTGCGTTATTTCCCAAAGCTTGCCACAAACTATAAAATTTCGTTAATAGTCAGTTCAGAATACCGCGGGTTAATAGTGGGTCAATTACCCAATATTTTCTCTTATAATTTGTAATCTCTCCTCAAATCAAAGTTTAGCTGCAATCAATCTAGCAGCAATATTATCATAACATCATACTCTAGAACCTCATTTTCATACTATAACTGATCACCAGAAGGAGGAAGAGTTATGATCATTTTTTGAATACACAGTTAATTGCAGTGCTATCTGATGTAGAAAAAGTATAACTCAACAACTAAAATCGGTTTATAAGCGTAATTGAAAGGACGGTTGCATGCTGATTGCATGCATGTTTACAAAAACCAAACTTTTAGCTTAGCGATGTATTTGCTCTAATTTGTGGAAACCCGTGGAGGCTAAAGGTTGCTTGCAAGCGCCGCATAATTCGTCTTTCGACATTTATTTCACAAACTAAACATGCAACGGATACATTTTTAGACAATTTTAATTTTCCACTGGGAATTTCTGCGGAATGTTTGATATTTTTATTGACTCTCATTCAAAAATTGAATTGTTGATAACATGGAATAAAAATTCTAGACTGATCAAGAGCGCAAACTGCGTGGCATTCTACTTCACGATTAATTGGTTTCTTGGTACATTGCTCACACATCAACCCAAAAAACGCTTAACTCCTCTAAAGACCTCTTGACTCCCCTCGCCTTTCCATTTCAACCTCGATACCCTACTATACAATCGTCGTTATCCCTATAGACTATCACTGACTTCTTCGCTACACAAGCCCACTCTCCAAACACCTACAGACCGTTTTTGCGGCTGTGGGCGACAGCCCTCCTGGCTCAATCCACTACGGCAGCCCCGTCGGGGACAATGCTGCTCGCAAGTCAAACGCATGGTCGTTTCCAGGGAATACACGAGGACGTAGACTGGTAAACTCTATTCATCTGGTATTCTATACACTGTAGTCTTCTTACACTGATATCAAGGTGTGACCTAATCTTCTTCTTCTTTGTTTGCACCCAGTTTTTCCCGGCGTGTCTCTGGATGTCGTCCCTCCACCTCGTCACGGTCGCCCAACACTTCTTTTTGTTTTTCGACCTCGCCATTGAAGGATGCCACCGTTTCCATGACATCTGAGAATCCCGTCCTTCTCCTAATGTCATCGTTCCTTATTCGGTCCCTAAGGCTAATACCCAGCATTGACCGTTCGATGGCTCTCTGACACACTCTCAGGCGATTGGCACTTTTTTGTGTGAAGCCCATAGGTTATGACCGGTAGAATGCAGCTGCCGAACACCTTCCGCTTTAGATTAATGAGATTAGTGAGGGAGGTTACCATACTTTGCCGAGGTGAGGCGCCCCCTTCTTGCAATCTCCATCGTTTGGTTTTTTCACTCCCTAACTTTATTTTATGGCCTAGGTACACGTATTCATCCACTGTTTTAATATTAATTATTTAATTAATTTATAATTAATTATTAATAAATTATTAATAATTTAATATTAATGTTGTCTAGGATGACCTGGGTGATCTTGGTCTTACCTAAGTTCATCTGAAGTCCCACTGCTTGTGATGCTTCTTTTAGCGCCTTTAACATGTTGGTAAGTTCCTCATGATCACTGCTAAACAGGACAATGTCGTCTGCAAAGATAGATGGCTCAACGTACCTCTCCTTAATGTTTTTGCCTTTTGACTCCCAATCGAAGGTCTTGAAAACTCCTTCCAAAGCCAAAGTGAACAGTTTTGGGGATTTAAGTCTCTTTGTCTAACTCCTCTGTTGATTAGAACATTTTCTGTATTGAGGTATTCTGTTATCTTCACGGGAAAAGTGGCATTCTCGTAGCAGTTCCTTATCAGATTGGAATATCGTAAGTCGACCCATTCATTCCATTCAGTTAGTACTGCCCATTCCTCTACCGAGTCAAATGGGTTTTGATAGCCGACGAACCCAAGGTGAAGAGGGACATTGTATTCCCTACATTTCTCCATCAGTGTCCGCACACCCTGCATACGGTCGGGGGTGCTGTAGCCTTTTCTGAAAACCACTTGTTCTATGAGGTAAAAGTCTAGTTTTTCACTCAGGCGTCTGGTCAGGATTTTGCTGAGTCATTTATACGAGCTAGATAGGAGGCTGATGGGCCTGTAATTTTCGATGTTGCTACACTCTCCTTTCTTAAATAGGATTTTGATCTCGGCGTTTCTCCATGCTACTGGGATGAGGCCCTCCTCCAGACACTTATTGAGCAGGATGAGGATTGCATTTTTCAGTATTTCTGCTCCTTCTTTCATCATTTCAGCCGTAATGCGGTCCTCTCCTGGATCCTTGCGGTTTTTTCATAGATTTCAGTGCCTCATCTCGTTAGGATGTGTCAATCTCCGGAATTTCCTCCGATCCCACATTTAGAATTTGTGCTCTGTTATCCCTTCTTCTTCTTCTTCTTTCTCATCGTTCTTATATATCGGTAACCTGTATCTGGCATATCCTGTCTGTAGTTCTTTCGGTAGAATCTTTGACTGATGGCCACGGTTTCCTGCTTTTCATACACTACTGTTCCTTGTTTATGTCTCATTTTTCGTATGGTCTGGTTCTCACATCAACAATATATCCTGATCTTCACATATCAACAATACAATTGTAAAAACGTGCGTCCGTTGAAACACATTGATCCTTTGTTCATTTTCACATAGGAATTCTTACCTCTCTTAGAAAGCAGTTTTGGTCAAAATCGATTTAAATTCATCTCTAGATTGTCATGTGTCTGTGTCGTATCTAGAATCAAAAACGGTCAGGATCGGTCAATTAATACGAAAAGAGGAATGGCTAATAGGGAATAGACGACTCGAGGGACGAGAGGCTCCGAAATAAACGACTCCCATGTTGTGCATAAAACGATAAAAGAGTTTACTGGAGCCTGGTCGGAAGCACAAATCATACATCCTGGTACATACAGATGAAGGAAACATTGTGTCGATATTTAAGGTGACACGACTCTATGGGAGAAATACATTGAAACTATTTTAATGACAAAAGAGAATAAGTACAAGTAGCAATAAAATCAGCCAAAGATGGGAAAGTTCTTGGTCATGGCGATCCACCAGCAAATGTTCTGAAGTTGATTGAAGAGCAACAATTGGGTCCTGTGACAACCCTCTGAAATAAGATATTTGAAACAGGAATTATACTAGAAGATTGGATTCGGTCAAAGTTTGCGACAATTCCTAAGAAGTAGAATGCCAAAAATGCGAGCAACTACGATCAGCCTAATGAGCCACACCTTGAAAAATGTTCTTAAAGTCATCCTCCATTGGAATTTATAAGAAGCCGACAGAAAATACAGCCGATGCTCAGTTTGGGTTTATAAACGGATGTAGTACAAAGGAGACTGTTTGCCTACAATGTCTTGAGGCTGCGGTATCTCGAGGTACGTCTGCTTTATTGACTATAACAAAGCATTTGATCACGAACAACTAACACGGAAGCTCTGGAACGAATAAACCTCGACGCAAGAGATATATAAATAATTGTGAAACTATATTTAGACCAAAGTGAGTTTGTCCGCGTCCAATCGAAACTGACTAAGGCAATGGAAATTAGGTTAGGGGCCAGACAAAGGTGCGTTCTTTCACCACTCCTCTTTAACCTCTATTCAGGGCAAATCTTCTTCAAAGCCCTGGAAATTAGAGAGGGTGGAATACGAGTAAACGGAAGTTTCACTGAACTCTATGTGTAATGCAGACGATACAGTACTTCTCGTCCGAAAACATGTCACCACGTCTGAAGTGCGAAATGAGGCTTTGTATATGAAAGGCGAAGGACTGGAAAGAGTCGAGAGGTATGACTACTTGGGTGCAAGTGTCAACTATCCCGTGAACTATTGTTCGGAAATAAAGATTTGAATTGAGAAAAGCTGGTGCATCTTTCATGAAAATCAAGAAGCTGCTCTATAGGCGCGATCTGACCCTGGACCTTATGTATTTCCGGTCCTTCTGTATGCTGTAGAAACTTGAACCCTGAACGTGTATTGCGTGCGGAAATTGGAAACTTTTGAGACGTGGACTTATCATAGGATGTTGAGGATACCATGGACAGAACATGTGACAAACGTATAAATCCTAAGAAGGATGGAGAAACGGAGAGATCCCACATGAAATGAAAAAGTGAAAACTGCAAAATCCAAGGTCCAAAGTATGAGATTCTGCAACTCATAATACAGGGAAAATCGTAGTAAATAGATCTGTTGGAAGGGGAAGATTGTCCTGTCTTAGGAACTTTCGAGACTGGTTCAAGGTCCGGTCCTCTAACTTGCTCATGGCCGCAGCTTCGAAAATAAGGATAGCAATAATGATAGCCAACCTCCTACATGGAGACGGTACATAAAGAAGAAGAAAGACATCTCACATATATGTATTATTGTCGTGATAAACAATTTTTCTGCAGTTGTAAATATTCGATTCTCCCACAGCATGTGAGACATCAATAACAACGCTAATCTGCCATTAGTTTATAAATTTCAAGGTCTTTATTTCGCACTCTCCTACCTGGTTCTCAGCAAGGTGTAGGCTACTTATTTGTAAGTCCTTAAATAAACATTTTTGCTAATAGAAGTCAATTCAGACCATTTTGATTCATTCACTTAAAGCATCTACCTGAGTCTGTCTGAAGAAACATTTCTGCTGTTAATGTTCATCAAGCTAAAATAAACACGTCATGATTACCTCTATCCTCTGCAAATTTCCGTTAAATATAAAGTTTATCCAATGGTAGCTTGTGTGCACTTACGGTTTTTCCGTTATTTTCAGTATCGCTATGTTTGAGCTAAGTATGTTCTTGTTCTAGGCGATTCATTTGTTCGTTAGCAACTTTTGAAAACAACTGAACTTAAACATTTGATGGATGATATATTGAAAACAGAACTGGTTCTTTCGTTTACCAGAGATTCAATTTGAAAATCGGCCAATTAGCAAAGATATCGTAAAAATTTACTACGAGATGCCAATTCGGGCTGCAACCGGGTCCTCGTGAACTGGTCCCATAAATTTGCTGAATAAAGCCGAGAGGTTTCAAAAATTCGTAGATGGTGTCGCCGATAGGCCGCCCGGCCGTCCGGTCAAAACGCCGAACTTGAATTATTGCTTTCCAATAATGCACCAACACGATCAATATATTCCCGCAAACTGGTCGGCTGCAAGAAATTTATGCAGATCCGGTATCATATTCGAATGTTAAGGTAAATACAAAAAAAGGAAACGACATGGAGCAGTAGAGCCATCGAATTTCATTAAGTTTTCGTCTCAGAGATGAAGATTTATTTGTTGTTAAGAGACAATGTTATGGTGATTTCGTGACCTCAATAAAATCAAATGGTTGGACTTTTGATAACAGTGAAGTCAGCTCGACCACAAAGTACGTAACAGAACTTCTTTCCAAAGATTTGACAATATTTGGTTCAGCGTTGTGTGGGACTCAAGCGAAGCTCTCTCTTCTTGCTCTAGTTTTTCTAATTCCGTCTTGATACAACTTTTAAAAGAAAAGATCACAATTCAAAGAATCATACGCTTTTCATAGGTCTAGAAAACAATCCCCCATGACTGAAGAATTCGGAAGTGATGTTCGGAAGTAGTACAAGAGGGCAATGGATACAGGAGGACTTGACGAGAGCTGTGGAAAGCTGTACTTCAAAACAAGGTCCCCATCAGACAAGCCGCTCGCACCCATAACATTCTGATAGGACATTACGTGCACGCTTAGCAAAACAACAATTCAGCAAAGGAAATAGTATGGGCGGAGCATCCTTTTTGGGCGAAAATGCAGGAAGAAGGCTGTGCAACTACATTCAAAAGTTGCAAGAGTCTGGTTCTGCACCCACGTCCAAACATTTGAGAGTCATAGCTTACAATCTAGCACTCTCTATGGGTCCACGTAATCGATTTAATATCGGAAAATAAAAGATGGCTGGTGCTGATTGGCTTAAGCTATTTTTAAAAAGAAATCCCACTTTAAGCATTCGAAAGGCTGAAGGTGTGTCCATGGCCCGAGCCGACGGTCTGAACCAAATAGTCACAGAGTCACACTACCTTCTGAATAAGCCTTTAAACATTTTCAATATGGACGAAACCGGGCTTCAATTAAACAATGTACCTGGTAAAGTTGTAGCTGTGACAGGCAGTGAAGACGTCCATGTAGTTACAATCGCAAGAGCCAGATGAAACAATAACAGTAGTTGCATGTTGCAACGCAGAAGTAAATTTTCGGAGACATTTCGGTACCCTGCTTGCTACAGCGTGGACTCGAGCAGCAACCAGCCAGACTGGAGCTTCAGGGTTTTCTGCAATTAGACTTTTTCCTTTAAACCCCTCAGCAGCTCCTGAACATGCCTTTCTAACATCAGATAACCTAAACAAAGTTCCGAAAGTATGGCAGAAGAACCCAGACCTTCGACAAGTTATGCGTCTCCGGTCGTTGCTGATGATTGGACACCTAGCAAAATTCTGGATGATGTTTCGCCAGTTCCAGGCTTTACAACCAACAAACAAAACCAAGCGAAGGAAACAGTCCGCACAAAATTTAACTGATTCAATATTTATTGCAGATAAGAAAGATAAGAAATTGAACAGAGAAAAAGAAACAAGCCGTAAGAAAAATAGCATGTCGAAAAAATCAATTAAAAAAACTTTAAAGTAGACAGACCAAAACATCCCCAAGAAATTGAAGAGAAAAAAGCTTGCTGGAATAAACTCTGCAAAATGACAATTGGTTAGTTCTTCGTCTGAAGAAGATGGGTCGTTTTCAGCAAACGATTCCACAGACGACGAAAATGAATGCCTAGGATGTTTGGAGTGCTTCGAGAATACCACGTTGACAGTGGAATGGCTTCAGTGCATTAAATGTTGCAGGTGGCTCATGACACGTGGTCATCCTTACCCCTATTAGCAATCTCTCCCATACCCAATGCGTCGTCTCACCCATGAGGTGCCGGAGAGATTGCCAAATACAGAATTTTGTTTTTTATTTATTTATATATTTTTTTATGAATCGTATAACTGGAAATGCAAAGTGTAATTCAAAAAGTGCCACCTGGTTTGCTATTAGGTAGGTATGTCCCATACAATTGACCCTCTTTGTATAGATACAACGACATGGCGAATGGCGATGTCTAGCAAAACCTGCATAAGCAACCGCCATTCATTTTACTCAAAAATCACGTCGAATGCTAGTGAATAAATTAGCAAATCCGTCGACAAAAATTACGTTGCCTAATTAGTATGAAAGTCGTTATGCAGATCGCATTAGGAACACTACACCATGCCGCTCACGATCGAGTAGAAATGAAATTGCAATGCCATAATTCAAGCCGAAACCCAATATCGGTGCGATAAAAGATAGATCTAGGTGTCAAGTGTAATTGGCTAGTTTAAAAAGTAATAATTTATACGTGTCACGTTTCTAGTTGAAGCGGCAAGAATCCACTGCCTGTGCTCACGTATACCTATCATTTAATCGAAAATTACTTTAGGACTTTC
Source organism: Dendroctonus valens (assembly GCA_024550625.1). Taxonomy (NCBI): domain Eukaryota; kingdom Metazoa; phylum Arthropoda; class Insecta; order Coleoptera; family Curculionidae; genus Dendroctonus; species Dendroctonus valens. Next base: position 915,697 of record JAJTJO010000013.1, on the reverse strand, counting down.
AGTCTAGCAGTCTTTTTCTGAGGAAAACTTTAGATTTTTTAAAAGGTGCCAATGCAGGTTTCAAGCGGATATAATTACCGGCCAGTTGATGATAAGATTTTAAAAACGTAATGATTCGGAACATCTTGAAAACTGAAACTTTACAAGCTTCAATGTTGGGTCCGCCCATCAATGTTTCAATATTCTTTTTCCTGTTTTATAAATTCTTTTTTTCATCATGTTTTCTCTTCTTCTTAGTCTAACATCGTGATCGATGTGTAGTGATTATGAGAAACTTTACTCTTCGTCCATTTCATGGATGACTCTGTGTACGATACGTCGCCATCCTTGCCGGTTCTTCGTTTCGCGTGTTGCAGTTTCCAGCCTCATGTTTGTGAGTTTGGAAATCATATCGGTCCCTCTGGTCGGCGAACGTCCGCGTCTACGTTGTCCCGTTGATTTTCCTTGAACAACTAGCTTCTCGATATTATAATTTCCATTGATATGGCCAAAAATTTTAAGATCCGGCCATATGCCAGGGAAGACAGTCGCTGTTGTGGAAGGATTTCATTTAGGGTTGAGACATTGATCCTTCTAGCCCTCCAAGGTATTCTAAACATCCTACGCCAACACCACATCTCAAATACGTCTTCGGTCAGCGACACGTATCACCCATGTCTCTGATCCGCAGAAGAAAAAAACAGGAAACACCAATGTTTTTACCAGCAGGATTTTCGTGGATTTTGTACGGTTTCTATCCCTCCACCGCTTTGTTAGTTGAGTCATTGCGGCTTTTGCCAACTGAATACCCCCTCGAATCTCAGGTTCTCAGCTGCCCGAGCTGTGCAAGGTGGAGCCAAGGTATGTGAACTGTTGCACAACTTCGCATTTGCCCAACCTTTCAGGCTGCCTCCCATTCTCACTCCGCGATCAATTATCATGACTTTGGTCTTGCTATAGTTACCTTAAGACCGTAATCTGCACTTACATCTTCAAGTATATTCAACACTTCTAGAGGGTCTTCTTCGTTTTCCGTTATGAGAACATTGTCGTCAGCGAACCGAAGAGTGGAGATCTTTCCCCCCCTATCTTGATTCCTCCATTCCAGTTGTCCAAAACTAAGCGCATTATGAATTCGCTATATATATTGTTTGAAGGGGAGAGGGTACGCATCCCTGTTTAACACCTTTGCGAAACTTGCATTTCTCGGGGACAGTATTTTCGACCTGGACAACGGCAGTACTGTCCTCATAGAGCTGCTTAATGAGAGTAATCAGATGTCTTGGTACGCCCATCCTTTGAAGCACTCTCCACAGTTGTGACCACTTTACATTATCAAGGCCTTCTCCTAGGTGTAGTATTCTCGAGCTTTCTCTATGAGTTGTCTGATGTTTGGAATTTGTTCTCGAGTTCATCCACCTTTCACAAACTCGACTGCTCAGGAGCAATTAGCCTAGAGATGAATGATTCCAGCCTTGCTTGTAGAATATACAGCATTATTTTGCTTACATGTGTTATTAGGGAGATTAGGCGGTAGTTGTTGCAGGAAGTTGTTGAAACTTTTTTGTGTATGGTAGTCACGGAGGTAGACCAATCTTCCGCCTTCCGCCGATATCCTATCTATTCCCACCGCTTTATCATCCTTAAGCTTCTTAATAGCGGCATGAACTTCTTCTTTTAGGAAGGTCTGGTTCTTCCTCATATTCAAGAACTTCTATGTCGACAGCCTTTCGTCAAAGTATAGGTCTTCACAGTAATTCCGCCACATCTTGATTATCTGGTCAAATTCGTTGATCATGTTTTATGTCTGTGCTTTATATCATGTTTTATTGAAATTTTCGTTTTGTCAAATTTACGCGAAATTTAATGTAATTTCGTTAAAATCAAAAGTGATATGCAATTTATTTTTGAAAATTCTGAGTAGTTTCAAGTCTTAAATACGGCTGGTTTCAGAGTTCCAAAAGTCAGCAAAAGTGGGATTCGAAATAGCCATTCGTTTTCTTGGTAGGCAACTTTTGGTTACAGATCAACTACAATTGGCTCAAGTTCAAGGAATAACATAAATCAAAATTGCGACGAAGCGGTGACAGTGACTGAAAAATATCTATAAATATTATATATATAAATAAATGGGTGAAATGTAGTATATGTGAAATTGTAGTTTCATTTATTATCGCCAGTGTTAGGAGGCAACAAGTTTATTTCTGTTTCTTAACTACGTAACCCCAAAACCGGTTTGTGGCCTATTAGTCTTCTTCAGCTTTTTTATAGGGGGTGTAAAACACATTTACGTAGACCTGGGAAGATCCCAGGTGCTGTGGGACTCGGGGCCACTGGTGGGATGTGACACCCCAATACCCACTAAACATCACCCCGTTTGGTCTCCAGGCACCTGCTCCGGCACTACTCTGAGGCAATATACTTTCAGGGGAGGCGCGGGTCTTTTTCCTTATCTTTTCTCCTCTTCCTCCTTGACTCTGATCATCTCCTCCATCATTCCAGTCGCTATGTCCCAGTTTCACCTGGACCTCAACATCTCCGTTATGTTCTACCTGCTCAGCCTTTCTCCAATCAAGACCTCCGCCTCGGTGCGACACATCACGAACCTGGCGCATTCATACAGGACATGTTCAGCGCAATCTTCGTCTGAGTCGCCATACGTGCACGCGGGGTTTTCCCTTCTTTTACGCTTGTACAAATAGCTAGCAAATCATCCATGACCAGACATGCATTGCTTGACGGTGAACGACATCTCCCCGAAAGCGCAAGACAATACCACGTGCGTATATCCCTTATCAGGGATCTAGCCCAAGCCGCGGTATTATCATCCCACCGCTCTCTCCAGTTGTCCTCCCAGATGCCCACCGTTCTTGCTCGCTCCTCCTCTCGGAGTGTTCTCCTTGCCTGCTCACTTTCAAGGAGTTCTCTCCTCCTTGCATGCATTCTAGCTAGTTGTCTGATGTTTAGGAATTTGTTCTCGAGTTCATCCACCTTTCACAAAACTCGACTGCTCAGGAGCAATTAGCCTAGAGATGAATGATTCCAGCCTTGCTTGTAGAATATACAGCATTATTTTGCTTACATGTGTTATTAGGGAGATTAGGCGGTAGTTGTTGCAGGAAGTTGTTGAGACTTTTTTGTGTATGGTAGTCACGGAGGTAGACCAATCTTCCGCCTTCCGCCGATATCCTATCTATTCCCACCGCTTTATCATCCTTAAGCTTCTTAATAGCGGCATGAACTTCTTCTTTTAGGAAGGTCTGGTTCTTCCTCATATTAAGAACTTCTATGTCGACAGCCTTTCGTCAAAGTATAGGTCTTCACAGTAATTCCGCCATATCTTGATTATCTGGTCAAATTCGTTGATCATGTTTTATGTCTGTGCTTTATATCATGTTTTATTGAAATTTTCAAGAACAATAACCATCGTATCAGATCTTGAACAGTATGGAACGCAGTACTACACTCCTCTGGCATGCTATTAACCTCCGGCTATTTCTCTTGATCTTCAGGGCTCCCCTGTTAGGCAAGATCGCGCGCAGGATCCTGAAAACATTTCCCATCTTCTCCAGCGTGCCAGTAACATGTTCTGAGAAAGCCAAATTGTAATCCAGGCTTACACCGATGTACTTAGTCCTTTTCACTGGTACGATCTTATGTTCTCCAAGGGTGAAACACACATCCCGTCGATTTTTATAGCTCCAACCAAACACGATGGCGGTTGTTTTTTCTGGCGCAACCTCGAGTGTGTTAATCAGCATCCATGTCCGGACCGCACGAAGCGTCATATCTCCTGCATAATTGACTTCCTGCACTGTTTTTGCTCTGGTCAGCATGGCAAGGTCGTCAGCGTAGCATATTAGGGGCACTCCTTGACTCATCACGTCATGGGACAGCAACTTCTATAGAACAGGCCCGAGTACCGAGCCCTGCGGGACACCACCCGTGAGACCGCACGAAGTGTGCCTATCCAGTTTTATTACCCTGTTGGTGAGGTACGACCTTATTATTTTTGTTATGTTGCTGTTAAAGTTCGAGTCATAATTTTTCTAATAATAAGCGTCCGGTCAGCCGAGTTAAATTTCCTCGTTCGACTCCAGTACTTTTCCATGTACGTCCAGTACGCCGGTAGGTCTGTACTTTTTACTAACTTTTCCAAAAGACCAACTTTGACGCCTTCCACGCAGTCTGGAAATCATATTCTTAACGTGAGACGGCAGAATACCGTCTGGCCCCGGTGAAGTGCCGATCTTGATCCTTTTCACCGCTAGTTGCTGGAGAGGGGGACATTCCTCGGTCATCCGTGGGTCGCGCCTTGCATCCGTTATGAATAGTTCACCAAAGATTTTCATTCTTTCGTCTGATTTAGGTATCACCTGAGGACCCTTGCACTGTAGTTGTTGCATTCCTTATCAGTTTTGAGAGACTTGTCCTTTCCTCCGTATATCCTGCTCTCAGCATATCCTTGCGGTCATCGTTCCAGGTTTCTCTCACTAACGTTCTTCTAGCCTTCCTAAGGCTGAAAATGGCAGTCTGAATTTCATCGTTCCACCAGTATGGCAGGTCATAGTTGTGTTCCGTACGTATGCGTCGACATGATGCTCAGTAATTTGCACTTACTTCGGTTATGACCCTGTCGATAGTCTTCTACAGCTGGGCTTAAAGCGTGTACTTCAAACGGGTAGAATGAAGCACCCTGATTAGGGACTAACGTAGTGGGCATCTATTTTACTCATATGAATGTATACATGGCTAAAACAGAGATGGAATCACCTGATAAGACTACGATCACGGTTACATTTAATGGGAAATGGGTTTTAAAATAGGTTTTTGTCTGATTACTCGCTCATGTGCGTGGTAGAAGCAAATGTTTTTGTTAATGTCCTTGACAAACAATCCCAGGACCGGTTTCGGACCTATTGGTCCTCTTCAATCGGGCTTAGCTTGCAAATAACACGTCCAAAATCTGATAGGAATCTTCTGAAAAGTGCTCTTCTATATCACTAGGTTCTGATCTACTGGATGATTGTAATGAGTGAAAAAGTCATAGTCCAAAAATGGACCACTAAAGTAAATAAAAAAAATTTTTGAGTCCGTCTGTGGATGTTTTATTCGTAAAAACGGCATTTCTTCTTGTACCTCGAGCGATATTTTGCGTCAGGTTGCCAGTGGTTTTATTGTTGGGTGCACTTCGGTACCCGTCACCGCATGGGCGCTCACCGCTTTCGCCGGAACACGCATATGCCATATAAGCTCAATAATTATTATCAGACACAATCACAAGATATCACCACAGACAAACGTACCCGTCAGGTTTATGCCGTCGGCTTTACAAAGTTGTTGTTGTTGGCAGACGGTAGCTAACCTGTAATGAGGTCGATTAGTCTCGTACCCGGAGGCCTATTCTCGGGTTACTGGACCAAATCATATTCGCGAAAAAATTGCAGATACTCCACTCTCAAGATATATAGGTAGCTAGATTATTTATAGCGGTTACACACAACTTAACAATAGAAAGCTATTTGGTTTTTGAGTGATTTTGGTAGTGAAGGAAACATTGTAATACTAGAACATACACCATATGTCTTTGCTTCAATGTGGCTTTAATTAAAAGCATTTAACTTTATTCGTGTTTCGTCGTTAAGTTTATCTTAAGAATAAAGTCCCTGCTCTGACCGAAGCTTGCACACCTCTTGGTATCGTTTCGCTCTTTTTTCTTCTGGTCGAAGCCCGACATTACACTAACTGTTGCCCCAAACCAAAGTGATGTAGTCCTGTAGAACTCACGAAGCACCAAAGGATTTAAACACTATTCAACCATTCCAGTTAATTATTTTGCATTTATGTACAGATAGTTGTTTGATTATTATTTAGGCTTATTATTAGGCTTTAGGCTGAAGCCATTGCACATGATTTCATTGATGGGATTTTCGTTAAAACACCTCAGTTCTTCAGTTTTCTTATCCGCTTCATATTCCGCCTCATTTGATAAAGTTTCCTTTAAAGTACCACTTGCGGTGTTCAACAATTTCAACTAATTTTTAAGTTAGTGTAATTTACCACATTATCGCCTTCAGGCAACTACTTGTCCTTATCTATGTGTTGGCCAACGAGTCTCAGACAACCTTGCTAGGTCGTCTCGAAACGTGGGGCAGAGCAGACGAACCCAACACCGAACCGAACTTTTATTATATGTGACTTTTAACTTTTATGGCCGCTCTGTTCATTGCCTTTTCCAGGGTATTCATTGTGTACTTTTTTTGTTTTTCTATAAATAATCACTGTCTGAGTTAAATTATTGCTTAACAGGATCTTTATGTATTGACAGGATTTTATTTTATATTTGAACCAATTCAACGATTATTAATTAATATTGCGAAATACCACTTTATTTCGTTATTCCTACCACATCATTACAGAGCAACAGACAGACAATCGAAAATATTTTAAAGACATGACAGAGGATGATATAAAGCCTTTAATGCAGTGTTGTCAGATTAATTTTTCAATAGAAGAGCCCTTTGTCACAGTACAACCAGTCTCTGTCCATGAATCTTTTAGCTTGGGGAAGGAGAACATGCGAATTAATCACAGACGTCCCTCATTTGCTGCCTGACGTCACCTTTCGTGACGTAACGTTGGAGAGTCATTGATCAAGCTATACAACAATGCGCCGACGACACTGCACTTATAGTACACGACAAAACTACTGAAAAAGCGATTACTATACTTGATTACGACTTTTGCAACTTGCAACTTGATAAAAAAGAAGAAGCGGATGGTTCGTTTCATATGTGGCTCAGTTCATTCGTTTAAAGTGCATGATAAAATATGGATAAGAAACTTACTAAAAAACTGCATGTTGGTTTGTGACCAACCGATGCTTTGACAATAACTGCTCCTCGCAAAACCACTGAAGTAAACCTGACTCCCCAAAAATAACCCTCACAATTGGACCTTCCTGGACTCACTCTGTTACAAAACCCATCAGACAAACTCGTTTCCTCTTCCCAAGCTCAACCTTCCTCAACAAAAAAAAAACACGTCCGACAAATACAGTAAAATATGGGCCCAGGGGTTGCAATCTTCACTCTTGCACTTCAGCTTTTGCACTCTTCCTCTCAATACCTAACCGGGGAAAATTCTTCATTACGAGATTGTCAAAGTGATGGTCCTCTGCTAGGACGGTGATGCATTCGCCACTCTTGAATTTCAGTCCAGGGTCAGTGAGGAATCAAGAGTTTGGAAGACTCTTTGTTTAGAAAGTCCTAAATGTCTTTGCAGAATTATATGGCCGGATTTAAAGGTTCGTCCTACTTAAAGCCCCGCTGGAGGCTAATTTCGATTGTAATATTTGAAAGTTGTAGAGGTAGGACCATGAAAGTTGGACGGTGGTGATCACATCTTTGTAAGCTTGCACCACAGTGGAAATTATTTCTGTCGGAAGTCTCTTACTCCTCAACTCTGGTTTGATGGCACAATATCGGCCCGAGCAGCAAACGCTTTGAGGCTTTTCAGCAACGCTTTATGGATGTGAACTTTGTTGAAGCATCCATGTCCTGCAACAAAACATTTTGGTCTGGATGAGTACTGAACAACCCCTGTGATTCTCGAGTCCTTAATTTCCGAATATACCTGAGTGGTCAGTGAAGATATATCAGACGATTATTATTAGAAATTCTACAGAATCTTCCATTCCTCAGCGGAAAAGGACTCACATTCAATGCGAGACAATACAATTTACACAGGTCAAAGATATGAATAAGGAGACCCCACTATAACATGTGCGACACAAAATCATCCCCTGCATAGAAAGCCTTATTGTGTAAGAATCCCTTCCTCCCTCCTTGTGTAAGAATTCCTCAAGTTCTGGGGAACTTCAAGTACTATGGATCAGTCATTTTATCTGGTGTTTTTGTCACGATGGTTGGAACCCCAGAGCTGAGCGTACAGCACCCGGACATCTTCATCGGAACATTGGACACGTGGAGTTAATATCCAGCCGTTCCCGGCTCGGTCATGCTTGGTCAGCAGGTCTGGACTTTCTTCAAAAGGAGTTTTGGGTCTGGGTGTATATGAACTTTTTCCTAGCTCCTCTACGCCTTTGTGGGACCCTCTCTCAGCCTCCACTAGAAGGAGACTGACATGGCTAGTTGGTAGGTGTGGTCTACCAGATTTTGTGGGGCTTTGCATGGCAAATCCCTAGCCATTTTCAAGACATTTTGGTGTAGTCTTGGTCATCAAGGGCATCCATTCAGTCGTGTTCGTAATTGTACACATTGAAGATATTGCCTTCTTCCTCAAATTCCGATCTGTTTTAATTTTTGCAATGTTAGATCAATAGTCACAGTATAGTAAAGTAAGTAGCAACCACACGTGCCAGCCAGCCAATTTACTATCGGAGTTTTATAGTAATGTCTAGTCGACTGACTTTGTGCGTGTTCCTAGACTGTTTACTGTCTGGATCAATATGCCCACGCACTTTAAATGTGGAAAATAGACTAGTGCCGTGGAAAATAATTTATGTTTCATAATTTGTGGAACACAAATTATTACTTGCAATTTAGCCTGGTTTTTACGAGCATTTGTCTTATCAGGTAATCGTAAATGACTCAAATGGTGTTCCATGAGTTGATGTCTGTTTGCGGGATTTATTTGATTGAAGGATCAATTTGCCAGATTATACTTCACTGAATTTTTTTATATTGTTGTACATTGGAACTCAAAGGTGTAAATCAGGAAACAATTGAAATCTTGTGAACAATGATAATCCTGGTTCATAAAAAGTACTGTCTCGCAATAATGCGCCAACGAGTCAAATGACGCTGAAAATACCTGCAATAGAAATTACATTTTTGGCCAGAAGTTCGTTTCGAACGTGTGCTAATTAATTTTAGTGGTTCTTGATGATGCTCCCATTTTATATACCTCTAAAGGGGTATTAATTACCGACACCTGCCTCTGCCACAACAAAATAAAATTAGCTAATGAAAGTATTTTTTGAAAATTCTACTTGGAAATGTGGTTTAAGCGGCTTAATAACAGAAAATTTCTGGCTTAAAACCCGTTAATTGATGTTTGTGTTAATTAGTAAGTTGCCAACATTAAGTTGGCTCTATTATTTGAGATCTTTATATGTGCCAGCTTGCTTGTTTAAGTTTCAATTGGCAAATTTGACTCATATTGGGTGTCTCATATTCGGGAGCGGCTCAATTACATATGAGACCTCAATGTGCCCCAATGGCATGAATGGAATGTTGGTATCCTCCACCGGATATAAGAAATCTCTGAGAGTATTGACTAGCTGCTCGTGGGAGGCCTCGTATTTTGCCAATTGGGTGAAGCCCTGATGTCTTTGGGTGAAGCCCTGAATGCTGTTTTGGGTGAAGCCCTGACTATCCTCGGGTGAAGCTCCGATCTTCTTGTGTCGCGAGCTATATAAATGATAGTGGTATGTCACTGAGAGTAATAAGACACTTGCGACACAGAACTCTGTCTTCCGCCAACCAAAACATTGTGCGTTGAAGTGTCTCAGTTTTGCAAGCCAGCTCTCGAATATTGTGTTGAGACATATTCAGGACCTCCCTTATGCTGTTGTTACACTTTGGCCAGATCCCACGTGCTCCTATTATAAGAGTCTCAGTCCTGATGACATTATCCGGATACGCCGCCTGAATCTTCTACCGGAAATATTCCATGTCTAAGCATGATATTGAAGATGAGGCTTAGCTTCCCGGGTTCAACACGCGCATGGTCCGAGGGTCTGATAAAATCAGGTCCGGATGCCTTGCCCTTATTGCTCTTATGGGCGTCAGATCTTTCCTGAGTGGCAACAAGAAAATGGATGTCGCCGATATTGATGGGCCTATCATTTCGCTCCTCATCCTCCCCTGATGGCCTTTAAAATATATTCCGATACTCTCTCTCCATGATACCAACGTCGGGTTTTTTCCCAACGTCGTGATAGTGGTAAGTCCTCGAGTATGCACTTAGCAAGCGCAGTTTTACTGCGCCTATACGCATTTTGGGTCTCCCGGAAACACACCGCTCTCCTTTTTACTCTATTGAGATGCAAATGCTCCTGCCCAACCCTTTTGGAAGATGCTTTCGGTCTAATCTGACAATACATTTACTGAGCTGCTTTCTCAGTTCCCTACTCCTCTCAGATGTTTGAGGTAGGTTGCTCAGTCTCCCTAGCAAGACGAACTCGTTATTTAGCCCGGTCTTCTGGCTTAGGACTGTTATGTATTGCCCCAATCTATCTACGCTTACGAGGTTCTCGCCCTCCGTATCCCCAATGAAGATTGAGCCGTTAACAGAAAATTCGGGGGGCCCTGGCTGCCCCGATACATCACCAGGTGTCAGGAGATCCTCCTCTGCAATAAAGGCTTCGTTCAGGAAGTCCGAAACGTGCATTGCGGATTCTGATGCAACTTCGTCAAGTTGGTCCACCCCTGCTCGGAATGATTCCAAAAAGGTTTTATATTAGTTCTGCTTCCGCTGATATTTGATCTGATCCACCGTCAGATGAGGGAAGTGTGGCTTAAGATGGACGTTTGGAAATCGGCCGTCATTGGCTGCTTCGATTTTAGCCATTTTGATATATTCTTCCTCTTTATCCGATTGGGAGACCCTGGCTGAAGCAGCCTTTTTGGTTCTGGTATTTTCATATATGTCCTCTAATTCAACGTTGTACTCTACTGGGTAAGGTACACGTTTAATATGCTGAGTCAGGCCGGCATAAAGTTGGAAGGACACTATTTGCAGGTGGCATTATTAGATGTTTTGACACCCCTGCACCGTAGCCTTCGGAGGTGGGTTTTAATCCACTCCTCGGTGGCAAAATTCGTGCCGCGCACACAAGCAGGCATAGCAAAGGCTCTTGCTGAAAAATTGAGAGTGGTAATGAGGGGATGTAGTTTTAAGTACACACCGATTGTTAATGTTCACTTCAAGAAACACTCTCTTCAAGGCACCAAGTCGCGTTGGCACAACTTAGCCGTTTGCAAAAAACTTCGGTTGTGGTGAAAACCACACTCCTCAGTCTCTACAGCCGTTGCCCGGTTTCTAGACTTGTGTGTCTAGAAATCGGAAAAACTTCACTCAAATCCCGCTAAATTCTGATTTTTCCGATTTGGTAAAAGTTGGCTTAAAATGGGAGTTTTGCACAAATGCTTCTTATGCTTGAAAAAGTCCTCACGCCTAATCTACAGCAGGAAGCAACTTGAAGTTTTCACAGTCTATAGAGGACCTATCAGTGTAGACATTCGGAAAGCTTTACTCTAGTCGCACTAAATCCTAATTGTTGCCGATTTGATCAAAGTTACTGTTAAAATAAGTGGTTTTGGACAAATGGTCCATATAATTGAACATTTCCCCGCTTCTAATCTGCAGCAGGTAGCGATTTGAAATTTCCGCTGTCTATAGAAGACATACGAGTCTAGAAATCCTGAAAACTACAGTGTAATCACACTAAATCCTGGTTGTTGCCGATTTGGAAAAGGTGCCTAAAAATGTGCGTTTTTGCACCAAAATGCTCTCTATGTTTGAAAAATTCCTCACTCCTAATCTGCAGGCGGTAGCGACTCGAAACCAAAGTCTAGAGAAAGCAGATTGAGTGATGATGAATTTGAAGAAATTTGCCAGAAAATTTTAAAGTAAACTTATTTAATTTCGTTTTTGAAAACATGGCAAGGCTAATAATTAAATGTATTATTTGTATTTAGTATATTACTAATTGATTATTGAAAAAGTAGTACATTCCCTGCAAAAGGCATTGACGTGCAACTTTTTTCCATCCTTCAGTATTGACTTGATGATAATACCGACACTAATTAGAAAAAGACATCGGTTTTAATTGAAAAACTGACAATAATATGCGATCCTCTATTCTATGCCACACACAAACCACAGGAAGTTATACCCGCAAAATATGTTCCGCTACTGCAAGTGTTTAGTTCTTTGCCATGAGAATTGGAGCACCCTGTATAACCCGTCGACTGTAAATAATTGATTTACAATGAGTTTACTGCTGTTTGCCTTCACTACTTCGAACTGAAATGCAGTTCCTCCAATTTGTTTATGATAACTATAAGACCGTCTAGACTTAACTTAGGATGTGAGGAACTTCTTCGAGTTTTTAGTGCCATAAGAGTCGATTGATATATTGATTAGGTTAAAAATCCATTTAACCAGGAAGCATAAATTACGTTTTGCTTAAGAAGCACTGATTCAAGAACTGACAGGATCTTATTTGTAAGTAATTCTATTTAACCGATTTGGATGATTTAATTAGAACCTCGAACAAGTAGGTTTGCGTTCCAGACGCGCCGTTTCAAATTTCGCTAATCATTTCATCATCAGCTTTAAACATCACATCCGATAGCCTTGTGTGAGCGACACCTTTAATTCCCTTAATGCCTTAGTCAACAGCTTTTATTGATGAATTAATAAATTAAATGACGGTGTAAAAGTTGACCATCGTCAATTGTTCTTCCGCTTGTAATAGCAGAAACCTTAACATTAACTTAATGAGCAAAGCGAACAAGCCAAAGTACAGAGCTGATCTTTGCTTTACTTGATATAGTAATTGGTCTTGATAATGCCCTCATCACAATCAAATGAATATGAAATAAATAATGATCTCAGTTGGCTTGAGCAAGACCTTTATGATGGTTGTGCGAATTAAGACGACTATAAAACCGATAATAACGTGTTCATATAATTTTCGGAATTTGAGGTTATCGCACAGGGTGATCGGGATCATCTTCTCCTCGAATGGGAATTATAAGTATGCGCCTGATAAAACAAAGACCTACACTATGGGAATGATGCAAACGGTCTTATAATTGGTTCGTCAACTGGATTTTTGCCAAACCTTTCTGCTGAATCACCATCCCAAAGCGTGCACATCCCCTATCAAGAATTACGACGTTTAATATTGATCAGACAGTAGGGTGATGTCAGAAAAAGAACCGATACCGCGCTGTTAGGGATGAATGGGCCATATGAACGAAGAGAGGGTGTCTGGTGTTGGGGTGGATTTATGGGGGACAGAGGCGGAATCGCTTTGAAAACGCGCTTTATTTGTGAACGAATTAAAGTAGGTCCTTTATATCGAATGAACTGGTTCATTATTAATACACCACTTTGCAGAAAGAGGTTAAATTTAGATGTACTGATCAGCTTCATCTAATTACAAGACTCATTTGACTTGAGACGTAATTGTGGGAATTAAGGGAGGTAGACAGATTTCAAAATATCTTTTGCTTTTTTTAATTACAAAATACGAAATGGCAAGTACCTAGACACAAGGGCCTATAGAGAAATAGAATGTGGTACGGATCGTTACCTCTTGGCCTTCAGACTCCATGTCCCGTTTAACATATCCAATAACACACAGAACCAGGAAAGTGTGAATCGGGATCAACTGGTTGCGGTGAAATTCAACATCAAAGGCCTCCACCAACATAGTAAGGCCAGCGGACCAGAAGGAATACCCGCAGAACTGATTAAATGGGGGACGCAAAAACTCATCAAACACATCCAAAATCTCTTTACTAGATACATGAATGGAGAAAATATGTAAAATGAGAATTGAACAATGAATAGTCGTGAACAACAAAAGCGAAACCAAAAGCGTGATTCAAAGTTTCTACCAATACCTATACAGATCAATAACCCCAGAACCGAAAACCCAACCAAAAATGATCACGAACGTAGGCTCCGAAGAGATCCCTGATATAGATAAAGCAGTAGTGATGCTAGCGCTGAGACAAATGAAGAACCTGGGGAAGAATCAGCTGGGGAAGATCGAATAACAACTGAAATGATTAAAATGGGGGGAGATGTATTAGAAGGCAATCAGATTACTTCGTAATAAATGCCTTCATCAAGGAAAGTTCCCTAAAACATGGCAAAACGAAGAAGCTATTTTGCTCCAATTTTCTAAATTTTTACCAACCGGTTGAACAGGCAGGTTTCCGAAAGGGTTTTAACACAACAGACCACCTAAAAGTGTGTTGAGTATAATATACCTAACCATATGGAATGTATAGATGACCATAAAGCTCGATGGAAACATGGGAGCAATGGACACATCCAGAATAGGACAATGCAGGTTGTAAGAGACAAGGATCTAAGAACAGATCAAATCCCAATAAACAGAGGCGTTCGTCAAGGGGACGCAATCTCACCCAAGATGAAGATAAATGACATAATCGAGCGCGTAGCTGAACCCAAGTGGCAATGGATTGGACACGTGGCAAGGCAGGACACCTAGTAAAATGACGGCCACGATCCACAAAAAGAACTATCGTAGGACCCCAAAAGAGTTGGCTAGACGACATCAAGCAGTCGGTGGGCCGGAATTGGCACCAACTTGCCCTAGATAGGGACACATGGCTGACTCAATAAAGGCTGACGAAGAAGAAGACGAAGAATCAATAAATATTGAACAATTGGCGATACTTCCATGAAGTGCTTTGACCCTGCTCCAACACACAAATCTCAGTTTCTTCTTCTTCTTCTTCCTCTTATATTAGGATTATATCCTGTTTTCCATTAACATCATAGCTTCAGTTGTGACGCTGAACTCCAGCTTTCATACCAACGGGTTGGTGGTCGTCCCGGGGGTTTTTTTGAACGTGGTACTCCCTCTCTGGCAATTTTTGGTAGTCTGGTGTTGCCCATCCTGTCAACGTGGTCTCTCCACTCTCGTCTCCTGTTGCGAGGCCATCCCACGACGTCATGGATATCGCACTTAGTTCTTATGTCGTCGCTTCTTACATGGTCCAGTAGGTTACATCCCACCATAGATCTTAGTGTTCTCATTTCAGTTGTTCTTGTAAGCCGTTTAGTTAGGGCATTTTCCGCTCTGGTTTCGACTGCATCCGTCATCACAGGTCTAACACAGGTTTGGTATATTCTAGCTGTGCTCTCCACAGACATATATTTATTTCGCCATATTATGTCTCTCAAATATCCCGATATCAAGGCTGCTTTTGTTGTCTGAGCTCTCATTTCATCTTTTAGGTCTCTACTACTTGTTATATTGACCCCAAGGTATTTGAGCTGCATAACCTGTTCGACGCTCTTGTTGTAGATGGCAAGCGTGCATCTGAGCGGTTCCCTTGATACCGTGAGGGACTGTGTCTTGGTTGTGGATATTTGCATGCTAAACCTGGACGCCATCCGTTCAAACTTATAAAGAAGCCTTTGCAAGTTGTCCTCATCTTCGGCGATTAGCACGGCGTCGTCGGCATAGCATATCACCTTTATTTCCTCATCACCCATTCGATACCCTCTGCCAACCTTCTTGACTTCTGTAATAATTTCGTCCATTATGAAGTTAAATAATGCAGGACTAAGCTGTCTCCCTGCCTTATCCAGTTGATCAGGTCAACAAAGCACATGAAAGCTGGTTTATTAAATTCTATAGCTTTTTCGGTTATTTGCCGGATGGTCAATATTGCATCAATAGTGGATCTGCTCTTTCTGAATCCCTGTTGTTCTTGGCATATTCCAGAAGCTGCTACTTCTTCCTCAAAGATCTTCGTAAGGAGTTTTGAGGTTGCACTTAGGAGGCCAATTCCTCTGTAGTTAGTTAAGTCAGTTTTTGATCCAAGCATTCTAATGACATAACGACCGTTTAATATCAAAAATGGTCTTCAGGAAGACCTGAATAAAGAGTCGGAACGTTGGCCATGTTTAGAAAATTAAAGGAGTTTCTAATCCAGTCCGAAATCCGTTATTCAAACATACCTTATAAGGTTTGTGGGCGCTACCAGACACTTCTTCCCTAAGGCTTCCCACCTTAGCCAAAACGACCCCCAGATTTAAATCATGCTATAAAAGAGTGAAGCAAAGAAAACAACAAATTTTAGAGCCAATATTTGGAACTCAGATTTAAAATTAACACCTGCTGGGAAGGAAATGGTCAACATTTTTAGTTTTGCATAGTATTTTGTATTCAAAATTTTGGTTTTAACAGATACCTCCTTGTATTAGTTTGAAGGTAGACAAGGAAAATTTGGAAGCACAATCCATGACGGTTATAACATTAAAGTTAATAATCAATTTTCAGTATTTAAACCAATGATAATCTGGATTGTATAATGTGAACTCTTTAGACTTATAAAAGTAAAAAAGAAGGAAAAAAAGTAAATGTAATATCACGCTTGTCGGAATATGTTAGCCGTTGGACAGAACGGACAATACGCTGTGTCTCATTTTTTTGCTGAATGGTGTTATTTTTGATAAACAAGGCGGACACTGACTTAAACCGAAAGAAGCAAAATGGAATTACAAAACATATACTGGCATGCAATAAATACAGCAGCAGATCTGATTCTGATGAAGGCTATTAACGATCAATCTTGAAACCGTCTAATGGACTGTCTGTAATATTTAGTAACACAATGTTATTTGTCTAGAAGATTGTTAATTAATTTTTGAATAAACAAAACCACTTTTGCTAGTTTCCTCAAGTTCTGATTATCATAAAGTTGTTTCTTTACTGATTGATCTTTAGATTTAATCGCGTGTAATAGACCTACTAGTATTTTCTTATTCAGCAGATAATAGAGAGTTATTGGAAATTATAAATACTGTAATGCATTAATAAGGTTAATCCTTATTTTAATACTGCATTAGCTTTATTTCGTTAACGAAATGATAGTTATTGGAATGTCTAGTTCACTGCTTTGAACAGTTCACAGTATTAAAAGGCTCTAACCTTTAACCTAACCTCTGTGCCTAACCTTACAGAATTTAATGTTGTTGACTTTGTATTATTTACCTTTTTTATTGGATTTTTGACGCTGTTTGTGCATTTCTCATTCAAAAAAAAATCTTAATTGAAAAACACGTGTATCTGAAACCGGGTTATGTTTCCCTGACGTTAGACACAGAGGTTAGAAATGCCAACTGCCAGTTTAAGGTAGAAATAAGACGTGCAGTATCGCTGCACAATTAGCACAGAACAGTATCCTTATTAAGGGGTCCCTTATTTTTAGACTCAATTGCGCCGCCGTATGGGTCAAAATACCACAAACTTTATTACTGCATCCCCTTATTGACCGTCCAATAACTCTCTAATAGCTATGGCGTATGCCCAAAGATAATCTAAAATTCCTCGAAAATCGACTTTTTCTTATCCTAATTCCGGGCCTGGTTCCATTCAAAGGTGCGGTATTGCGGCAGTGGTTAGTGAGGGCTTTTCGACGGCCTTGATCAACGGGGGATGCTTGCAGAAAACTCCAATAAAAATCTTTATATTCCTGATTTATACCGAGTCGATCCGTTTAACGACCATTTGGAAGCTGTATGAACTTTTACAGGCTGAGCATTTTTTATCGGGCTTTATTTAATCCATTTTTCAAAGAATCGGAGATTTGGAAGCGGTTATGCATAATTTCGTCGCAAACCATGGTCGGTTACAGCAATTATCATGAAAATCGCCACAACAAGCTACTTAGCATGTACCCACTTTATTTATTTAAGCATTCTATCCCAAGGCTTTGTTACCGTCATCTATTTAAATGCGGATTGAAAAGGTGCACTTAATTTCGGTTTCGAAGCGTTTTTTTGTGTGCAGCCGATCTAGGGTTACGCGGTGCCCTTGTCGCTGCCCTTGAGAGTCTCTTTTCTATTATTCTAAATACCAGATGGATTAGAACCGTTATATTTTCGGCTGCGCCTGGGAAGACACCGGGGGTACATTCTTATTCGATTTCCCCTTAACTGTTTTTTCGGGTCCTGTTATAATAGGGAATTGTTAGATTTTAAGCCTGGCTAGAACGGTTCGGGAAATTTAATTTTTTTAGAAGCGTTTCGCATAGACATATTTTCGGTCACATGGGTGTTGTACTGGACTTTTATTGAAAGAAGCAAACACAATTGTATGTAGACCAGTTCTATAAGCAAATATCAGATATCATCAAAGCCTTGCCACAGCATGATATAGATATTATTATGGGTGATTTCAACGCCAAGCTTGGAAAAAGAAGAACTGGAGAACACATTGGAGACTTTGGACTGGGCGAGAGAATTGAGCGTGGCGATACTCTGAGTACATTCGTAGCGGGACATGATCTGATTGCAACCAATACATTCTTTCAACACCATCCTAGAAGATTGTAGACGTGGAAGTCGAATGCTGGAAAAACTAGGAATCAAATGGACTTCGTACTCATTAATAAGAGATGTAGAAACAGCTCAGAAACATAAAAACTTATCCAGGAGCAGATGTTCAATCGGATCATAACCCGTTAATAGGAAGAATGGGAACCAGGCTGAAGAGAGTAGCGACAAAACATATAAGGAAATATGATTTCAGAAGACTAAAAGACCCAGCCACAAAGAAGTTGGTAAGAAATGAACTTTTGACAGAGACTCAAGAGCAGGAAAACCATGGAGATGTAGGAAAAGACCTTAAAATGCTTCAGGGAAGTATACTTAAAGTCTCTCAAACAGAGGAAAAAATCTTGGATGACAGACGAGATCCTGAAACTGATGGAAAAAAGGAGATTGTTTAAAAATAAAACGAGAGAATACTTGAACACACAGAGAGAAATAAGTGCTAAGGAGAAAGAGAAACTGGAAAAATGTGTAGAAATCGAAGAATGCCAAGCCAAATTTGATAGCTTTAATCTGCACAAGAAGGTAAGGGAAATGACGGGAACAGTTAAAGGAATCACAGTTAATGTACTTAAGGTAACCAAGGCCGAGTTATAGTAAAAAGTCGGAAATTAAGCCAACCTGGGAAGAGTACATTAAGCAACTGTTTGATAACGTGAGAACGGTGCAACCCAATATTGATGAAACAAATGGTCCCCCAATCTTAGAAGGACAAGTACAGGCAGCTCTGAAAAATGCTAAAGATCTAAAGGCTTTGGGTCCTGATAGAGCTCCGGATAAGATGAGAGATGAATCCCTATGACGTAAGGTCAAATTCAGGCTCCTGGAGCACTTTGCAAAAAACTGGTCGGACTCTCCCGGACTTATTTAAGTAGATCTAATTTGAGTTTTCGATCCCAAAAAGTGTCAATGTGGACCAAAATTAATTAGCTTTAGAACATTAAGAAACAATTAGAGGTTTGAAACCTGAGTCATCATCATCAGTCAACCATCTCGTGTCCACTGCTGGACGTAGGTCGCTCTCATTCTTCTCCATGCATCTCGGTCCTGTGCTGCCTGCATCCACTTGCTGTGACAGCGTTTCAGATCATCGGTCCATCTTGTTGGTGGACGGCCTCGGCTTCTGTTGTCCATCTGTTGTCCGTCATCCTGGCGACATGTCCTGCCCAATTCCACTTGAGGGTTGTTATCCTCTTTATCGCGTCCAGAATTTCGTTGTCTGAGGGAGATACCCATCATGACGCGTTCCATAGCCCTTTGTGCTACGCGAATTTTGTGCACTGTTTTGTTTGTAAGTGTCAGGGTCTCTGCTCCATAGGTAAGAACTGGCAGCACGCACTGATTGAAAGTTTTCCTTTTAAGTCTTACTGGGATATCCGATTTGAAAACATAATTAAGTTTGCCGAAAGCCACCCAGGCCAATCTAATGCGGCGGTGTAGTTCGATGGTTTGGTTATCTCTTTCAATGCTAATCTCGTGTCCTAGGTATTTGTAAGGCGTAGTCTGATCGATGGCTGCTCCAGCAATGTTCATGCTTTCGCTGAGTATTAGATTTGTCATAATTTGTGTTTCAGACACATTTATTTTCAGTCCTACTTCTAGGGAGGAGCGGTGGAGTCTGTTCAGTAAGTCTTTAGCTTCGTCTATACGGGCGGTTATTAGCACAATATCATCCGCAAATCGAAGGTGGTTTAGATTTTCTCCATTTATATTGATACACTTTTCACTCAGATTTGCCCTCTTGCATGCATACTCCAACAGTGTGGTGAACAGTCGTGGTGAAATGGTGTCTCCTTGTCGAACTTTGCGTTGTTTGGGGAATTTTTTAGTTTGTCTATCGTCCTGTCTAATACTTGCTGTGGCGTTCCAACATATATGTTTAATGATGTTTGTATATCGGTCTATATGGCATTCTGTGAAAGCTTCCAGTGTTTTTCCGTGACTGATTGTGTCAAAAGCCTTTTCGTATCCACAAATATCAGTAGCAGAGGCTTGGTATATTCGACACATTTTTCTATCATATTTTTTATTGCCAATAGATGATAATTTGTTCCATATCCAGATCTAAATCCGGCCTGTTCTCGTGACTGATTTCTAATCATTCTAATTTGTTTTCTAGCCTTTTTGTCAGAACTTTGGTGAATAATTTGTAGATGTTTGAAAGCAGGCTGATCGGGCGGTAGTTTTTAAGGTCTGTGATGTCCCCTTTCTTATGCAATAGGATAATTACTGCGTTATGACACTGAGTTGGAGTTATTGCTTCAATTAGACATTTATTAAAGAGTCTTACTAAAGCCTGTAGGAGTTTTGTCCCAGCCAATTTCATAGCCTCAACCACTACCCACCCCATCTTCACCAGACGATTTATTGTTTTTCATTTCATGGAGTGCTTTTCTTACTTCATTCGATGTTATGTCTGGAATTTCTTCAGTGCCTTGGTTCAACAGTTGGGGCAGTGTGTGATTTTCACCACTTTGTCCCTGTTCGTCATACAGCTGACGGTAAAAGCCTTCTATAAGGTTCAGAATGTTCTCCCGGTCGCAAATAATTCACCCTTGACTGTTTTTTTAATCTATCAATGGTTTTTCTTCCAGTGGACATATTTTCTCTTAGAACTTTTAGGCTTTTGTTGTCTTCAATTGTCCTTGTTATCTCTCTAGTGTTGTGCTGTCTAATGTCTTTTCGAATTTCCTTTTGTATTTCCTAATTTAGGTGTTTTAATAGGTCAAATTTTTTATCGTATTTTTGCTCTAGTTTTCTTCTTTCATCCAAAAGGTTCCTGGTATTTTGACTTAATTTGTCATTTCTGTTCCTAACTCCGGTACAGCATTTTTTCAGCCTCTTTTATAGCATTTACTAAATTTTTGTTTCTTCTATGTCCGTTTCTTCCATGTAATCTTGTGCCTCCAAATTTCGGGTCTCGACTTGTTGATATTTCGCAATGCTCTCTGGCGACTTTCACTTTTTACTCTTAATTTTAAGAATCATTTTCGTTCTTTCCTTCTAAACATTAAAGCATGTCTTCGCTCGGATCATTCTGTGGTCGCTTCCGACCGAGATTTTATTCAGTACCGCCATATCCTGAATGATATCCCTTCTGTTTGTGATTATGAAGTCAATTTCGATTTTAGCTCTTCCGTTTGGGCTCATCCATGTCCATTTGTGTTGGGGCTTCTTTTTGAAAAAGGAGTTCATTGCAAAAAGGTTCTCCTGGTGCAAAAAGTCCAAAAGTCTTTCTCCCCTTTCGTTTCTTTCTCCATAGCCAAAGTTTCCCAAAGCTGTTTCTGCGTTATCCTGCTTGAAACCCAGCTTAGCATTGAAATCTCCAATTATCATTGCAAAGTGTGTTTTTGTGGTCTGCAAAGCTATTCTGACCGAGTCATAAAATACCTGGATCTCCTAGTCCGGATGACTCGTTGTTGGTGCATATACTTGAATAATTTTGAGGCTGTATCTTGGAATTAATCTGAGAATTAAATAAATAACTCTGGGCGATACACATTCAATCTTCTCTAGGTTGGGTATTTGTTTTTTATGAACGAAGAAGCCGACACCGCGATATGATGAATCTTCTTCACCTGATGAAACCTGAGTATTGCGACATAGTACAATAAATTGGAGAGTTAATTAGAAATAAAGTCGGACAGTGTTTTTGCAAGTCAAACTAATAATATTTCTCGGTTTGCTCTATCAAAATGCTTCTCAAAATTAGTCTACTAATCTTTGATCTTCTACTGTTTCGGAGAAATGACTTCTTAAACTCTTTAAAAAATTGGACACGATGCAATTCATCAACCTAATTTGTCTTCAAGATGGTTATTGAAAAAAGTATTTAAAATTTTGAGGTTTCCTTTATGACAAGTTAGAAAGTTCCTCGCGGTGCGTTCTTGCATTGATCCAGCTGCTCCTTCACAATAAGCAACATTGCATCTGCTGGCTACTAGTGGTCTGAAAGTATCTGCTATTCGTAATTTTAAAAACCATTCTCCCTTACTTAATTTAAATCCATGTACTATCATGTAAAATCTGAATCATTTTAGACGGACTATTTCAATTTCATTCAAAGTGCTAATAACCCAGAAAAAAAATTAGGAAAATCACTAGCGAGCCATTAAGAAACATCTGCGTTTCGTGTGATATCCAATAGCTATAAATTGCCAATTTGTAGAATCGAATTGATAGTATGACCAATTACAACATATTTGATCATCTTCCGTGTGATGATTTTGCTTCCGCTAATCTAAAGTCGAGCTTTAAAGACTCATTAACACGAGCGATGATAACCTTTGGACTTTCCGATTCGAACACTTTTTTGATTAGTGGAATTGGCTACAAAGTATGCAGGAAACGAATTAGTGTACGCCAGAAATAATCACAATATTTTTGTTTGCTTTCACTTGTAAATTGCTGTATTTTGCAAATATTTAATCGAAATAAAACGATCACAATCCAATGAAATAAGAAATCAAAATTTAACTGTATGCAATCGAAAGTATGATAATTCTGTTAAGAAAACTAGTAATCAGACAATAGACCATTTTAGAGCCTAATTCGTGTTAAAACCACGTTAGTTAGTGATTAAGTAAAGCTTGCTTTCCACGCAAAACGCAATATTCTTTCTCCAGAGAAAAAGGTCTTCGTCGTAACAGGTAGTATGCAGCTGACAAAGGAGAACACCTAAAAAAGAACCTGAACTAAAGAGATGTTGAAAGGAATAGAAATAAAACACAAAAATAAACCTCATTCCCCAATAGGATAAAGAACAGGAAGTATATTATCGAATTCTCAATATATTTCCATAAAAATCTGGAAAACGTTTTTATACAAAGCTGGCTAATAAACTTAACAAAACATATTAAGTCTATATTCCTGAGAATAATGACTTCTTAATCAAAGAACAAAAAAAAAACCTCATGTCTAGACTCAATTGCGAATGATCAATCGAGGTACATCAATTGTGCAATGCTGGCACTTATAGGGACAAGCGGAAACTTAGACTTTAGCAACGAAAATTATCAGGAATTTAAATAGATTGAAATGGCATATGTTACATAAAGATTGAAAATAATGAGAGACAAGGTAGCAAAATTACAAAGACTAAAGTGAGAAAGTAATTATTAATGAAGAAAACAATAAAAGCTCCTTAGTATCATTTCATAGAACGTGATTAGTAGCACCTTCTTGTCTTCTATTGCCTCTCTTATTTTGCCCATCATGGGTAGTAAGCCGATGGGCCTGTATGACTTAAGCAGCTTCCTGTTTGCTCTCCTTTTGGGCACCAATACCACTATTGCCTTCTTCCATGTGGTTGGGAAATATTGAAGTTCCAGGATTGCATTTGCCACTGTGGTGAGGTTCTCAATTGTTGTTTCCGGTAATTTCAGGAGAACCTCATTTGAAATTTCATCATGTCCAGGTGCCTTTCTCTTCCTTGCCCCCTTGATGATGTCCTGGATGATCTCACTGGTGACTTTCTTGACTTGTGTTGTCTGCCAGTTTTGGAAGTGGGCGGCTACTATTTTTTCCACTTCCTCTTCTTGGTCTGGGTGACCAACCAGGTTTACTTTGCACTGGAGCTCTAGATGATTTGCAAAGAGCTCCAGTTTCTCTCTGGGGTCCACAGTGGTTATTCCGTTTTCCTGGATGGGTGGTATTGGCTGCCTTGGTCCTTGGTTGAGGTTCCTGGCCATTTTCCAAAGCTCAGTGTTGGACTCATCAGCCTCTACTTCGCCCATGCGGGCATTCCAGTTCTGCCATCGAACTGCTTTGATATCTTCCTGGATGGCAGCCTGGAGACGGTTGACGTGCCTTTTTAAGTATGGGTACTGCGTCCGCATAGCTTTCTGTCGTAGTCGGTTTTTCTCCCTGATTTTGGCTTTTAACGAGGGAGGTATTTTGTCTTCTTGGATGACTGCTACGACATGTTGACTTGTTGAGGCTGTCAGGGCATCTTTGATTTCCCTGGTGAGCTTTTCGACTGCCTGGTACAGGTCTACCTCTGTTGTGGGCGGCTGGATCCTGCTGGAGCTTTCCAATATGTGCTGGAAAGTTGGTGATCCTTTTCGTCGCGGTGATATCTTTGACTTGATTTAGTCCAATTTGCAGGAGTATCGGCAAATGGTCCGACGACAGTTCCTAAAGTACTTCGGGGGTGGACAGTCTTCCTGCGTTTTTATACAGGAATATGTCCAGGATGTCATCTCTGCCATTGAGGGTGATGTGTGTTGGCTCTAGAGGTGCAGCGATCTCGAACATTGCTTTGCTGGCTTCATTTGATAACATAATGCCTCTAGATAGATAGATAGATAAAAATGTATTGAACATTCCCATTAATAAAATTCACAAACAAAGTTAAAAAAACATAACTCCCATGTCTAGCCAGATGTTCGGCCGGTTGCTCTTTGCCCATGATCTAAATAGGCGCGCTAAGTCGTCCATTACCTGGGCAGTGCCCTAACATGGACATTCCCGAGCTAGCCATACGCACGACAACGTCAGGAGATAGTCTTGAAGTGGCGGTTTTGGTTTTATTCGTGGGGCATTCATTAAGGAAAAAAGGTCTTCCTGAAGGGAAGCCAAAAACCCTTTTTGCTTCGACCTTTAAGTTTGATACTGTCAGCCGTGGCGTTAACCGCCGGCAGTTTCAACTAGATGACCAAATCCATCCGCCCCCGCCCCGATCGGTGCAAGGACCAGCCAACACCAGCCAGAACGAGGCAGGACGAACCCGTCAAGTCACGTTAAGTTAGATTTGTGCGTTTCCAGCCTGCTAGAAACGACTGTCTGCAACTGGCAGGCAATGTTTGTTTGTCGTCACGTACTGTCAGGGACAAAATCCTCATAAAATATTTGAAGTCGCTTATACAGGGGACCATGGGTTGGGCGATCGTTTGCTCTTACTTGGGTGATATTTCGCGTAAGGACTGAGCCTTGCACTCCGTTATGATAAAATTTTTCAGCGATGGTATCTATATAGTCGGCTAAAGAGGCCATCCCTGTAGCTTCGTGCATTTCGGTTATTCTGGTGAATCTGTCAGCCGATAGGACGCCTCTCAGGAACCTATTTTGGGTCCTTTAAACACGGCCTTATGGTGGAGGTGTAGAGCAGAAGTTTGTTTTGAGGTGACAGAAATGAATTTGGCGCCAGAAGAGAGCACAACTTTTGTACAGCATAGTCAACATGCTTGTTGAAGTGAAGTCGGGCGTCTAGTTTGATTCCCAGGTATTTCACCTCTTTTACTGGCTGGATTGGAGTATTTTGCACCATGAGTGGCGATAGGATTTTATTGTTAGTAAATTTGCGCGAGAAGATAATAAGTTCAGTCTTCCTGGGATTCACTTTAAGTTTCCATTTATCGAAATACGGCGTCAATAAACTCAGGTGATGTGCAATGCGAGATTTCGCAGCCTGAGCATAGAAAGACGATGTTTTGATAGCCGTATCATCCGCGTATTGTGCTATTTTTGTAGTGGGAAGTTTTGGAATGTCTGCTGTATACAATGTATACAGCAACGGCGAAATCACTGTACCTTGTGGTACTCCTGCCGCGGTGCGTCTTTTGGCAGAAGTGGAATTCTCCACTTTCACCTGGATGGTACGGTTTTTTAGGTAAGCAGCTATAAGGGAAACTAGGTAGAGTGGCAGTGAATGTACGGAAACAACTTATACAGCAGGCCTGTGTGCCAGACTGTGTCGAAGGCCCTTTCCATATCGAGAAGCAGCATTACCGTACTTTGAAGCTTATTAAATGCTTCATAGGCATCCGTTGCGATCCTAGCGGTCTGCAGCGTTGTGTTGTGTCTTGCTCGAAAGCCAAACTGCTCATCCGGGATTAAACTTCGAAGCTCGGCTGCTGCCTGTAGTCTCGATAGGATAACCTTCTCGGTTAATTTGCCGGGGGAGTTTAGGAGGGAAATTGGCCTATAAGAGGCGGGATCAGTCGGGTTTTTGCCCGGCTTTAAGATAGGAATTATTACAGCGTTTTTCCAGTCCTGTGGGAAGTGCTGCAATTTAAGGACTGCGTTGACTATTTGTACTATTAGCACAATAGTTTTCCGCGGTAAGTTTTTGAGGAGTAGATAAGGGATGCCGTCTGGCCCGGGGGCTTTTCGGCTAGGGAGGCGCTGAAGACACGATTGTATCTCCGACGGGGTTGTTATGTAGGAATGCATAATCGAGGGTGGTATAGGATACTTCCGTTCTACGAAAACAGCGGTCTGTCTTTCTATTTCGTTATCTTGAAGGGCTGGTTGGACTTTGTGTACTTCTGCCAAAAAATCGGCGAGCAGCTAGCATTTGTCGCTGGTGGTAATGTAACTCCACCCCTCTTTTTCAAGATCGGGGACTTGCTCGTAGCCTTTTCGTAGGCTTCTCGACAGTTTCCACAAATAATTGTCACGGGGAGATAAGTTCCGCCCAGGTAAAATTCCTGTATGCGGAAATTTCGCTATGGATGTCTCGTGCAAGTTCTGCTGCCCTTATGCGATCGGCAGATTGCATGAATCGCTGCCAACGCTTCCTGATTCTATTTTTCGCCTTAATAAGGTTCAAGATTTCCTCAGGAAGGTTGTCGCGCCGCGGTCTGTTCGGAACTTTTTTGGCCAAAGCTTGCTGTGTCCGTTGTATTTTACTGGTCAGACCTTTTACCGCATGCTCCAGGGCTTCGACAGTATCGATCTGGCTCGGAATACACGTCAGGTCTTGTAGTCGTTTCCGATATTCGCGAAAATCGAAATTTTCGTGTGAATATCGAAAGTCCTTCGTTTGTGTGCGCTTTAAATCCCTAATGTCGAGGTAAATGGGCAAAAGGTCTCTGCTGAGGGCGTCTATAACCACCATCTCCGTGAGATTGGCGAGTCCTTTGGCTATTCCGAAATCAAGGAAAGATGGGTTCATTCCACTGTTTGGATAATGCGTTGGAGATTAAGTGGGCATAACTAGTAGGCCATTGTCGCGAACGTAGCTGGCTAGGAAATTGCCAGCTGCGATTTTCCGTCCAGGGTTATTAAATAGTGGATGGCGGGCGTTGAAATCTCCCATAAGCAACACCCTATTGGTGTTTGAAAAAAATGGATCAACGTCAGTGGCCTGTCAGCGAGTAGAAGTAGAGTACCCACAGTAGATCAAAACACCATCACGAAGCTCAACGCCAACGTTCTCTATTACTGACTGCCTGCATGGCAGTCTCCTGTATGGGATCGTTGCTTTGATCTCTATGGCCACTCCACCCCTTAGACCGGGCCTATCGGCACCCTCGAGCCTGTACCCCCGGATTGTGATTCTGTCTCCGGGGCGCAACCATGTTTCCACGGTTAACGCCACATCGCCGTCCTCAGACCCCAGGAACTGCTCGAACTCGCCGAGACGACTCCGGAGTCCACATGAGTTCCATTCCCCAATCCTCATAGGGCACATTTGACAATATCACTACTTAAAAATCGAAGCTGCATATCCTCATTGAAGAACTGCGCTGAGACTAGGAATTTATCTGTCTTCAAGACGCAACCCCTCAATGCAGCGCTGTAAAATCTTACCGCCTTGATCACCTTCTCCAAGTTGATTTGCGACGACATTTCGGCGAATTCCCGCTGGACACTGCCCAGCATGGCCACCGCGCTCCCATTTATACCATGGGCTAGGTGGGCGGAGCTCGTCGGGACAGCTTCGTGCTGCCTCGGCGGAGGAAACTCCACTAATGAAGGCGGAGGCGGGGGCAGCTTGGTCCTGTTGGCGTGACTTGGCGCCATGGTCCTGCTGCTTAGGGGTGAAGGGTGGATCGGGCCAGGGGCTCGACTGGTTTGACCCCAGGCTGGCCTCGTTGGAAGAGGAGCAGGGACGAAACGCTGCTTCTCCGCCGGGACTTGCGCCTGTTTGTATATGTAGACTGGGCAAGCCTCGTCAAAGCTACGATGAGGCCCACCGCAGTTAGCTCATTTTCATGTAGCTCCAACGGGGCAGGCGGTGATTTCATGCTCCCCAGCGCATCGGGAGCATTTAAAGTCCCGGTGGCAGTTCCCGCAGACATGGCCCCAGCCCTGGCATCGACGACACTGTGTCAGGATCTTCCGGTTTTTGCGGGTTTCCCACGAAACCTTAACACTGCACACCACCTTGGCCTCGGCGTTTAGTTTTCTGAGGGTGGCTTTGTCGCTAGTGACGACGAGGTAGAGCGGCCTGAAGAGTGTCTTCATTTTGAAGACACTTCTCACCTCCAGTCCTTTGTCTGTCAGATCCTCCTTGATGGCAGTCGGATCGACATTCCCTTCCAGGCCCCTCAGGACGAACGCGTGCGTTTTTTCCGACGAAGGGGCGTAGGTGTGGAACTGGCTTTTGTCTTCTTCCAGGGATCGTTTCACCGCCGCCCAGTCCATGATGCTGCTGCAGTACACGATCAACGAAGCTTTCGTGTACTTCAACGTGAAAAGTTGACTGGTGATGGTTTTTAGGCCACCAATCAGCATTGTGTGATTGCTGGGTTTTCCAGCGATCACAATTGGCGGCGGCTTTTCTGCCTTCTTGGGCTTGTTTGCTATTGCTGTAGGGCTCTCAGCAATTGCTTCCCGTTCAGTCCCTTCGTTGGAGTTGGGAAGTGTTGGATTATCATGAACGATTAACGGCTGGATGGGCGTAAAGCGGTTTTTCAGCGTCGTGGAGGCCTCTGGACCAACAATCAGCGTACTCCACGCCACAGTCTTTCGCGGGACGACGAACCCGTTATCCGCTGCGCCCGCTGAAGTCGCCTGCGACACCCCTAATGCCTCTAGAGTTGTTGTGGTTGCATCCCCAATTGATGTTTTTGGCATTGAAGTCCCCGCCATGTATTGTTGGCCGGGCATCCGGGAAGAGATTTTGAACATCCTCGGGACACAACGTAGCGCTTGGACTGACGTATACGGACCCGACTCTGATCTCGATCCTTTCCATTTGGATGGCCACCATAGATTCCTCCAGTGTCGCCGGTTTGTTGATCTGATGATGTTGAATGGACCTTTTCACTGCGACTATAGTGCCGCCGCCCCTGGTGGGCCTGTCATCTCTGTGTATCTTGTGGTTCTTGAGAGTGAACCTTTCTCCAGGCTTCAGTAGTGTTTCCTGGATCAGGAACACATCCACGTTGTACTTCTCCAGGAAATCTTGGAGTTCTTCTTTCCTTTTTCTTACTCCATTGGCGTTCCAGGAGACGACACACAGAGATTTAGGCCTGAGCAGTCTAGACATGACTGCTAGCATCTGGGCTTGCATCGTGGCCATGAACGTCTGCAGTTGGGTTTGCATGGCCTGGATGGTTTGTGCCAGCTGTTCCTGACCGGTTTTCCCATTTTGTTGACGTTGAGTGGGTTGCTGGGGCGGCAGGTTTCTTGTTACCGCTGCACTGTAGCTAACGTTCCTCTTTGGGGCTTGTGGCGTGACAGTTAGGACTGTCCTGCGAGCTGTCGTTGAAGGCTGCTTGTTGGCTTTATGCGCAGGCTTCGCAGGGCATCCTGAGTAGGAGGTTGTTTAATTTCGTGCTTTCCTGCGCACTTAACACACTTGGCCTCTGCGGTGCATTTCGAGTGTCCGTGGCAGAAGAGCTGACACCTAAAGCACTGGGTGGTTTGACTTTTGGCGTGCTGGGATTCCACCCGGACGCGCAGGTTTCCGAGGCTCCTAACCTCGAAGATGGACTTCTCCGTTTTGGGCAGTAGCACCAGGACTACCGCTATTGCTTCTCCATTTTTCTTCCACCTTGTGATGCTTGTATGCTGGTCGGGTCGAAGCCTTGGGCAACAAGTTCCTGTGTTACCTTGTTTTCCGGCCAGGTTTCCACAAATCCTCGGATGACTACGCGGAGCTGTTTCTCCTCCTCCTCAACTGGTACTTCTGGGTGTCCAGTACTCTCACCATGGCTCTGTAGTCTTCGATGGTGGGAGAGTGGGTTCTGACTCCCTCCTTCGTAGTCACGCCACATCCGTAGTTGATTCTTTTGTCGTTCAGTTTCTTCGTTATTTCGTCGTACCGGGATTTGTCCCGGAGGACGATGGGAGGAATTTTATTCCTCCTTTGCCGTTGCTGCTGGGCGGCAGGGGTGGCCTGCTTTTTCTTATCTGCAGGGGTTTCCTGCTGCTGGGCTGGGCTGCTGGACTGGGCTGCTGGCTCTTCCGTCTTGTTCGTCTCTGGTTCTTTTGGCTTGGCCGTCCTGGCGTCCTATCATTTCTGCTTTCCTGCGGACAAAGGATTGGAATTAGAATTGGTGTTGTCCTCACTGGAGGACAGGGGTGCGGTTCGCTTCCTCTTTCGACGGCGATTTGGGCTAATAAAGCCCTCGCCTTCGGAAGAGTCCGTTGACGGGCCCCTTCTCCCCTTGGGGGCTGCTGGAGGAGCTGAATCCTCGCTATCGCTGGAGGATGTTGTGCCTTCCTCCATTTAAGGAGCGTTTAAGCTCCTCCAGTTTGGCCTCCAGCGCCTCGAACCTCTTCACCACTTCCTGTGAAGTGAGGTTCATGGTTCCTCCGAAACCTGCAACAATTTTTTCTGATAAGGATGTGTTGCCTTATTTATGCGCCGCTATAAAATAATGAGTAGTCTTGGTATCGTTGATGTCCAGTGCCTTTTTTCTTAGTTTCCGAGAGAGCGCAGATGTCTATTTTGTTTTTCTCCATTTCGAATATTATCTCGTAGTCCTTGTTGGTCCATGATGTAATGTTACACCTACCCAATCTTATTACATCCTTTTCCATACTCGTTTTTTCCTTTTTCGTGCTGTGTCGTCGTCATTAATCCGTCCGGGTTCCGAGGCTGAGATGTCAATTCTCTGAGGGTTTATCTATTTTTAGAAAGGGCAGGTAGCCGGCCTCACCCTTCAACCCTCCTCCTTTATCCGAGCTTGGGACCGGCAGTGATAGGCAATGAGCTACTCGATCCACCCATCAACCATCCCAGGCCGAGTTATATTACTTTTTTGGCTAATGTTGAATATTTCATATCATGTACATGTATGGAAACGTTCTTCGATTGAAACAGTAACAAGATTCGTTACGTCTCATCATAAAATTATACAGGGTGTCCCGAAATTGTTGGTCAATGTAATGAAACTTACGTGGTTGGAGTTCACTAGATACAATGTTACTCAGCATGTAGATTTACTTATACTTAATTACATTAATAGTAAATATTACAGAGTAGCGTTTAACTATATGGAACTGAATTAAAAATTTTTCTGAGACTGAGATTGAGTTTAAGGGGTAACTCAGACTTAGACTGGGGTAATATTACATTCTGATGTATATGACGACCAATGTTTACACAAGTAATTACTGGCATTTCGATAGGCACGTTACATGAACAATGGGGTCTTCAGAACATCTGAAAATAAGTCTAGTATTTAATTAACATGTTTCTGATCTAATTCTTCATTAGATTAAGATTAGAGCAGTAAGATCTTTCTGTGCGACCCCGACATATTCCTTTGCTTTTGTAAAAAGATTCTACCCGGGCAGGACAATAGGTTTCAAGCATGGGATGCACTTTGTGAATATGGTTATTATGGAGAAGTAGTTCGACTTTAAAGTGCCTAATTTTCTGTTGGAGTAAACAATTTTGTTTAGTGCTTATTATGACCTACCAGTTCTACGTAATCACCTATTGATCAGGATAAAAATCTCACGATCTGAGACAGATTTCTTTCATCTAATCTACATATTGTGTGGAAATCCGCTAATTCCGCAAATTATAGTAATTCTTCCTGTTTAATTATAGTATTTTTGTAGTTGATTCATTAGCCTGATAGAAAAGCTCTATCAGGTCGTTATGCTTAACACAGTTGAATGCTTTGTGATAGTCGATCAAGCACATAAAGACATCTTTCCGTTGGTCTCTGCATTTCTGCAGCAAAATTGTAAGGGAAAAGAGTGTTTTTCTAGTACCAAATCCTTGGAGAAATGTACATTGAGGAGGGCCCATTTTGTGTTAAGATTTTCTTCGCATTCTAGGTAGTATTATTTTTAAGAATATCTCGAGGACCTGAGCCTACTACACAGGCTAATCATACGGAATTGATCGCACTTGGGTTTACCCCCACTCGTTTTAGGGATAGGGCTAAAGACCAATTTGAGCCACTCACCAGGCAATTGACCAATTTCCTGGATGTTATTCCGGACTGGCCAGTTTGTTCAAATTATTATCACTGCAATGTTGGCCTCATAGGCAAGGGTACTCTGATATTGGCAACCCTGCCGGGCGCTAGGGCCATTTTTTTACCTGCAAAGGGTTCGCCCCCAGAAATTCTTTTTATTCACGATCTAGACTCTAAAATAAACATTGAAACAAGAAAGTCGGCCTGCTTCATTTATTTATCAATTTAACCATTTGAATCAGCAATTTATACACAGTTTGGTACGAGTTTTTTCGGTATCCCATACTATCCACCATCTTGGAGTACATTGAATCTAATGGCCAAATGTATTTTATTTATTAAACGAACAAAGAATCCAATCTTACAGCTACATTAACCATCAAAAATGCTTCAAAATAGAGCAAGAAAAATCTGTCAGCATCTTGTGGGTGCAGCGCGGTGGAAAGGATAACATGACAAATCCATTTTCCTTGCAATCATTTACTGCTGCCAATGAAATATGCGTTTCATGATACCAACGACCAATAACACTTTGTGCTGGAGCACCTTAACAAAAATTTCTGCGTTCCTCCATACAGTCTTCGATGCAAAACCTCCTGAACCGGGTACTGATCCAAACATAAATGCATCCTTTATTCGGACCCTTGGATATATATATATGAACAGGAGGAATTGTTAAACCTTATTACAGCTTGCCTTTGTCCCATTTGACTGATAACCTTTGGAACCTGTAACACCGTTGTTATTCCTGTTTCATCCAGGTTGAGCACTCAATCTGGAAAACATTTATATCTTTCTTGGACGAGTGCATAGTTTTCAGGTTGTAGGGATATCCATAATGAGGGGAGGTGTCTACCCAGCGGTTTGTAGCTGTCGCTCTTCCTCTTCCTTGATCTTAACCGTTTTCTCCATCATGGCCGCTGTAACATCCCATGTTTCCTTATTTGTCACCATGATCGGTACAATGTTCTCACATGTGAGATCCTCTCCCAATCGCAGCTCCGTCTCTACTCTAACTTGTTCAAAACGTCTGCATTGGAACAACATGTGCTCAGCGGTGTTCGCTCGCGCGTCTCCATACATGCATGCAGGTTCATATCTTCTCTTACAAAGATGTAAATAAGACGAGAAACATCCGTGCCCCGAGAGGCACTGACAAATCGCATATGTTACTTCCCCGAATTTTCTCCCCACCCTCGGTAATATATCTAGAATTATTTTCCTAGTCCACGCGGCGAAAAATTCAAGTTTCCAAAAAATTCAAGTCTCTCAAAATTCCTCGAACTCGGCATCATTTTCACCGGAGCGAGGTGAGGAATGCAACGAGCAGTTTAAATCCCATGACGGACTCTTCAGATCCGAAATAATCAACATTTTTTGACTTGTTCGAGCGGTTTTTAGCTTTTTTTAGGTCGCAATCTTCCTTATTATGAACCCGAAAACTTCATATTCGCTATCGGGCAGCTTCTTAGGTCGGAAACAATCCATTGAACGCAAAAAACACGGTTGTGAAAATTCGATTTTTGGTCGAAAATTTCATAAGGGGTTAATAAGAGAAATATTTTTCCAAAAAATTCAAGTCTCTCAAAATTCCTCGAACTCAGCATCATTTTCACCGGAGCGAGGTGAGGAATGCAACGAGCAGTTTAAATCCCATGACGGACTCTTCAGATCCGAAATAATCAACATTTTTTGACTTGTTCGAGCGGTTTTTAGCTTTTTTTAGGTCGCAATCTTCCTTATTATGAACCCGAAAACTTCATATTCGCTATCGGGCAGCTTCTTAGGTCGGAAACAATCCATTGAACGCAAAAAACACGGTTGTGAAAATTCGATTTTTGGTCGAAAATTTCATAAGGGGTTAATAAGAGAAATATTTTTCCAAAAAATTCAAGTCTCTCAAAATTCCTCGAACTCGGCATCATTTTCACCGGAGCGAGGTGAGGAATGCAACGAGCAGTTTAAATCCCATGACGGACTCTTCAGATCCGAAATAATCAACATTTTTTGACTTGTTCGAGCGGTTTTTAGCTTTTTTTAGGTCGCAATCTTCCTTATTATGAACCCGAAAACTTCATATTCGCTATCGGGCAGCTTCTTAGGTCGGAAACAATCCATTGAACGCAAAAAACACGGTTGTGAAAATTCGATTTTTGGTCGAAAATTTCATAAGGGGTTAATAAGAGAAATATTTTTCCAAAAAATTCAAGTCTCTCAAAATTCCTCGAACTCGGCATCATTTTCACCGGAGCGAGGTGAGGAATGCAACGAGCAGTTTAAATCCCATGACGGACTCTTCAGATCCGAAATAATCAACATTTTTTGACTTGTTCGAGCGGTTTTTAGCTTTTTTTAGGTCGCAATCTTCCTTATTATGAACCCGAAAACTTCATATTCGCTATCGGGCAGCTTCTTAGGTCGGAAACAATCCATTGAACGCAAAAAACACGGTTGTGAAAATTCGATTTTTGGTCGAAAATTTCATAAGGGGTTAATAAGAGAAATATTTTTCCAAAAAATTCAAGTCTCTCAAAATTCCTCGAACTCGGCATCATTTTCACCGGAGCGAGGTGAGGAATGCAACGAGCAGTTTAAATCCCATGACGGACTCTTCAGATCCGAAATAATCAACATTTTTTGACTTGTTCGAGCGGTTTTTAGCTTTTTTTAGGTCGCAATCTTCCTTATTATGAACCCGAAAACTTCATATTCGCTATCGGGCAGCTTCTTAGGTCGGAAACAATCCATTGAACGCAAAAAACACGGTTGTGAAAATTCGATTTTTGGTCGAAAATTTCATAAGGGGTTAAAGAGAAATATTTTTCCAAAAAATTCAAGTCTCTCAAAATTCCTCGAACTCGGCATCATTTTCACCGGAGCGAGGTGAGGAATGCAACGAGCAGTTTAAATCCCATGACGGACTCTTCAGATCCGAAATAATCAACATTTTTTGACTTGTTCGAGCGGTTTTTAGCTTTTTTTAGGTCGCAATCTTCCTTATTATGAACCCGAAAACTTCATATTCGCTATCGGGCAGCTTCTTAGGTCGGAAACAATCCATTGAACGCAAAAAAACACGGTTGTGAAAATTCGATTTTTGGTCGAAAATTTCATAAGGGGTTAATAAGAGAAATATTTTTCCAAAAAATTCAAGTCTCTCAAAATTCCTCGAACTCGGCATCATTTTCACCGGAGCGAGGTGAGGAATGCAACGAGCAGTTTAAATCCCATGACGGACTCTTCAGATCCGAAATAATCAACATTTTTTGACTTGTTCGAGCGGTTTTTAGCTTTTTTTAGGTCGCAATCTTCCTTATTATGAACCCGAAAACTTCATATTCGCTATCGGGCAGCTTCTTAGGTCGGAAACAATCCATTGAACGCAAAAAACACGGTTGTGAAAATTCGATTTTTGGTCGAAAATTTCATAAGGGGTTAATAAGAGAAATATTTTTCCAAAAAATTCAAGTCTCTCAAAATTCCTCGAACTCGGCATCATTTTCACCGGAGCGAGGTGAGGAATGCAACGAGCAGTTTAAATCCCATGACGGACTCTTCAGATCCGAAATAATCAACATTTTTTGACTTGTTCGAGCGGTTTTTAGCTTTTTTTAGGTCGCAATCTTCCTTATTATGAACCCGAAAACTTCATATTCGCTATCGGGCAGCTTCTTAGGTCGGAAACAATCCATTGAACGCAAAAAACACGGTTGTGAAAATTCGATTTTTGGTCGAAAATTTCATAAGGGGTTATAAGAGAAATATTTTTCCAAAAAATTCAAGTCTCTCAAAATTCCTCGAACTCGGCATCATTTTCACCGGAGCGAGGTGAGGAATGCAACGAGCAGTTTAAATCCCATGACGGACTCTTCAGATCCGAAATAATCAACATTTTTTGACTTGTTCGAGCGGTTTTTAGCTTTTTTTAGGTCGCAATCTTCCTTATTATGAACCCGAAAACTTCATATTCGCTATCGGGCAGCTTCTTAGGTCGGAAACAATCCATTGAACGCAAAAAACACGGTTGTGAAAATTCGATTTTTGGTCGAAAATTTCATAAGGGGTTAATAAGAGAAATATTTTTCCAAAAAATTCAAGTCTCTCAAAATTCCTCGAACTCTCCATCATTTTCACCGGAACGAGGCGAAGAATGCAACGAGCAGTTTAAATCCCATGACGTGACGGACTCTTCAGATCCGAAATAATCAACATTTTTTGACTTGTTCGAGCACTTTTTAGCTTTTTTTAGGTCGCAATCTTCCTTATTATGAACCCGAAAACTTCATATTCGTTATCGGTCAGCTTCTTAGGTCGGAAACAATCCATTGAACGCAAAAAAGACGGTTGTGAAATTTCGATTTTTGGTCGAAAATTTCATAAGGGGTTAATAAGAGAAATATTTTTCCAAAAAATTCAAGTCTCTCAAAATTCCTCGAACTCCCCATCATTTTCACCGGAACGAGGCGAGGAATGCAACGAGCAGTTTAAATCCCATGACGGACTCTTCAGATCCGAAATAATCAACATTTTTTGACTTGTTCGAGCGGTTTTTAGGTCGCAATCTTCCTTATTATGAACCCGAAAACTTCATATTCGCTATCGGGCAGCTTCTTAGGTCGGAAACAATCCATTGAACTCAAAAAACACGGTTGTGAAATTTCGATTTTTGGTCGAAAATTTCATAAGGGGTTAATAAGAGAAATATTTTTCAAAAAAATTCAAGTCTCTCAAAATTCCTCGAACTCCCCATCATTTTCACCGGAACGAGGCGAGGAATGCAACGAGCAGTTTAAATCCCATGACGAGTTCGCGTAGCAGAACTGTTCTCCTTTCTCTTGCCCTTTCCTTCTCTGTCTTTGACTTTATGCTGGTAGTCAGCATCTTTTTGATGGTCTCCCAATGGGCTTTGCTCTCGATCATAGTATCTTCTATGTTCTCCCTATTCATTTGTTTCTGGCACGCTATTTCAGCTTCGATCCTGGCGCCTACGAATGTCTTGCACTGGAACCTGGATGATCTGGAATCTGGATGATCACCTCCAGATGATTGCCAGTCTTCTGTTAATGCCCGTCAGGAGGCCCGAGTAGTGCTCGAAATGAAGCGTCTGGTGCCATGTCGGCGCCCCATATAGAAGGTCTGACGTTACCGCACTTGCGAGTGTATGTCGCTTGCTTGATTTAGGTCCGCCCACCCTTGGCATTAGTCTATACAGTAGGGACAGTATCCTGTTAGCCCTCTCCATCGTGAACTTGATGTGCTTCCTCATCTTCAGATTTCTGTGGATCATGACCCCCAGATATCTTACAGAGTCTGATGTAGTTACAGGTCTCCCTTCTACTTCCAGGACTATCTTAGGAATCCTTCTGGGCGCCGCTAGCAACACCCACTCTGTTTTTTCCACCGCCACCTTTATTGGATTGGGATTTTGACGCCACTCGGGGTTGTGATACTTCTTCACAGAGATAGGATTTTAGGATCCGGACGATATATGGTGCAATACCCCCCTCCTCAAGCGCATTCAGAATTTCTTCCCATGGGGCCGAGTTGAAGGCATTTTGCACGTGCAGGAGTATCATGAGGCACACATCTAAGTGTTGGTAGACCTTCTCTTTGGCTCTGTCCGCCGTGCTTTTTACCTTTAGGATTGCGTCGATGGTAGAGTTTTCTTTGGTGAAGCCGTACTGTTTTGTGTGCTCCAGTTCTCTGTTCTTCATGTCTTCTTGCAGTCGAGTTTTGATTAGTGCCTCAAACACCATTCCCATTTCGTCTATGAGGCACAAAGGCCTCATAGATGGAGGATTAGCTCATGAGGATTAGCTTGGAGTTTTTCCATATAGCTGGAAATTCTCCCTTTTGCAGGCAACTCTTTAGGACCTCCCAGAAGACCATAGGGGTTTCCTTTGCACATGCTACCAGCACTTCGCATGTTATGACGACGGGCCTGGTGCCTTTCGCGTGTTTTTTTCTTTGAGCACCGCGTTTAGCTCCTTCATTGTGAAGTTGGGAATTTCATGCGTTTTCTCGGTTTCTCTCGTTCGCACGCTGTGCCAGGGCTTGAGCACTCTTTTGGAGACAGCTATTCTATTTGGAGACTTGTGGTTTTCTCGTCCGTGTAGCTCCTGTTCCTCAGATTAAGCCTCTTGGTGACCATTTGGTAGGCCTTCGCCCAAATATCGCTGTCTAGTTCTGCACAAAACTGCTTCCATTTGCTTACTTTGCTCCTGCAGATCTTTTTCTTCAGAGCATGCTTGTTCCTTTTGTGAGCTTCTCCCAGTTCATGCATACTCTGGTGCGTTCCGTTGTGCCTTTGTGCCCTTGTCAGTAGTTGCCTCCTGGAGGATATGTATATGCTTCTCAGAGAGGCTATGTCCGAATTCCACCAGTATGCTGGGGGTCGTCCTGCGTTGCCTGATTTCCTCTTGGCATATCTGTTCAGGAGTTCCGTGATGTTTTCAATGAGCTGCTCCAGTTCAGGTTTAGTCAGAGTGGAGTCCAGGTGTCTGCTTCTTCATGCTGATGGAATTCTGCTCATCTCCGCCTCACCAATGATCCATTCTGTCTGTCCTAGAGTAGGTGTTCTTTCCCTAGGGCGGCTTGTTGTGGTCGCTAAAGTTTTCAATTCGTAACCCTCTGGCATATCTTCTCGGTTGCGGTTGTGAAATCAATCACTGACGTCCCATTCACACTGCTGAAGGCAGGGGTATCCCCCTGGTTCAGGATGACCAGCTCATGTGCCATGATCCACTCCTGGAATATTAGTTAGATGGCTAATTGGGGATTTTCTAAAGTCTTCCATTACGTCTTTAAGCAACCAAACCTAGTCCATCTGCGTTACTCCTGAAAACGTGATCTGACTGGTATACTTAAGCGCATTATGCTGCAATAGCATTCATCTATTCCTCTTACTTTTAAACTTTTGTCTTCGAAACTCAAGGGCACGAGACTAGCACGGCGTCTAAGTCGTTTCCCAACTAGGTTGAGGTAAGCCGAAACAATCCAACAAACCTCGTGCAACATATTGCATTAGGATTCGTCCGAAGTTGCCCAAAAGCTAATCGATTTTGGTTGGAAAAACTGCAGCGAGCAAATTGATTTCAAGATGTTCGAAGCTTGTGCAGTTCGTGAACGTTTGGTTTTAGTATCGTTCAACAATGTTTGTCATTGCACAATATCATTAATTTCTAGGATCTGGCAGATTTACTGCATCGACAATGCTAGACGAGGTCGTACACACCCAACACTCAACCGAGTTAGAATTTATAAAAAAAACACGTTTGCACAATAAACTAGCCATGCAATACTAATTACTGGGTAACCTTCAATTATGTAAGTAAGTAACCTTGCAGTGGACAAAATGCGCTTTGTACTATTGAATCATCCTATCCGCCCGCTGTTGCTAACATAAAAATAATGCAAACTTTTAATTGTTTTTACTTCCCACATTGCGGTGCACTTTGCTGATTGGTGTCTGCAGATTTTTCTAATTTGCGCAATTACCGTTGCTCGTTCCTGAACATTTGCATCTCTCGTGCCAGGAATCTATTTGTCTGGCTACCAATTTATGGGAATCATCGCTCACCAACACAAAAAAACACATGAACTATGAATTAGATTCGATTGTGACATTGAATGGTACATTTGCATTTTAAAATGGTGTTTGAACTTAGTCGGAAGTAGGTTAATGTAAATTCATGACATATTTAGATTATTCACCACTAAGGGAAAAGCATGTCGCTGCCGAGACATATGACTGGAAATTGTCGTGTCTTTAATAAATCTATCATAGTTTCTCATCATCTTTTATTCTAGATTTTATGCGCCCAGGAAGCCGATAACATTCAATTCACTTTCAAATTGCATAAGGTTGAGGAATCTTGATAATTTTTCATGCAGAAGGGGGCTGGCGACGTATAAATCAGACGTTACATTTCAATTTTGTCAATGAACAACTGCATAGATTAGAATTGCATTTCCGCTGCATTTTAACGGGGACACCTGGCTTAAATTTAAGGACACTTGTTGATAAACGTTCGCATCTCATCCTCTAGCAGGACTTTCGGTCGAGTCAAAATATTTGGGCGAGAACAGGCAACAACCAGCTTGTCGTGATCAGAATTATTAATAAAGCAGCAGACTGAATCTCATAACATATTTCATGTAGCAGTGTTGGTATTAGAATTCAGATTAAATCTCCAAAATGAATTAGTTTTAGAGGATGCATAGAACGTACGGCTCACTGTTTCACTCCTGCTATAACACGTTCTTCAATTTGCGTGAATGATTAGATGCGTAACGATTAGATTTGTTTTTAAATAAATTTGATTAAGTGCAAGGTTTGGTGTCAGAAGCACACTTTACTGGTCAGTACAACATATACGACACCAAACACCCAGATGGAACAGCCCACGGTCGTACTGCAATTGTTATAGGAAACGGAGTAAAACATCACGAAATAGCTAAAGTAGATGAATATCTCCTCCAAGCTACCAGCATACAAATAAACATGAAAAACGATCAGCAGTATATTGTCCACCTCGATACAACATCACCACAGAAGCATTTGAACGATACTTCAATACAATATACAATATCATCATCAATCAGCTTATTGAAGTCCACTGCTGGATGTAAGCCTCCCTCAATTATTTCCACTGTCCTCGGTCTTGTGCTGTCTGCATCCAGTTGGTACTCATGAGCATTGATTGTTCCATCGCTAGTTGCATAACTCGTCCATTTAGTCGGTGGTAGGGTTTCGGCTCCGTAGTTAAGGACTGGAAGGACACACCTTTCTCTTTGGGCAGTTAGGCAACTCTGCCTTGAACACATATTTGAGATTCTCATGTGCAGCCAATGCGAGCCCTATTCTTCGAAGAATTTGTACCGTCTGATTATCTCTTCCAGTGGAAATCTCGCGTCCGAGGTATCTAAAGGATGTAGTTTCTGCCACCCAGATACCGTCAATGTATATGCCCTCACCGAGCACAAGGTTTGTCATGATCTTGGTTTTGGGGACATTTATTTTAAGTCCTACTTTCTTTGACTCTTTAGTGGTTCGTTGTTTGAATCAACAGTACGGCTATGAGGACTATATCGTCGGCCAATCTTAGGGGATAGAGTCTTTTGAAAAGTTTTGGTGAGATGGTGTCGCCCTGGCGTACGCCTCTTTCAATATTCAATTTGTCAGAGTTGTCGTGGAGTCTGAGACATGCAGTAGCATTCTCATGAATATTTTTGATAACTGTCGAGTACCGATAATCTATTCTGCAGTCTGAATGCTTTCTTATAATCCACGAAGATAAGTACTAGAGGCCTATTGTACTCCACACATTTCTCAATAAGGTTCTTCAAAACCTGAAGGTGGTCACCCGTTCCGAAGGCTGCTCGAAAACCAGCCTGTTCTATTGTCTGATCTTTGTCGAATATCTTCCGACCCTTAGTTCAGAACTTTAATAATTTTGTCGCCAGGTGTTCCTTCTGTCTGTTTTTTATATAATTCGGCATAAAATATCTCTACTATCTTAAGGATTTTTTCACTGCTTATTTTCACATTGCCTTGTTTAACCCTCAGCTTGCAGATATCCTTCCTGCCTTGTGACAATTTTTACTTAAGTACTTTTAGGCCTTTGTTTTTCTGCAAGATCTTATTTATATTCTCCGAATTAATCTGATCTTCTCATCTTTGGTTTTCCTTCTCGGGTAGTATTCCTTCTTAGCCGATTTGATGCT
Organism: Dendroctonus valens; assembly: GCA_024550625.1. Taxonomy (NCBI): domain Eukaryota; kingdom Metazoa; phylum Arthropoda; class Insecta; order Coleoptera; family Curculionidae; genus Dendroctonus; species Dendroctonus valens. The sequence goes on along the minus strand of JAJTJO010000013.1, from coordinate 873,743 downwards.
GTTTTCCACGGATGCGTTTAGTTCGTCGATGTCTATATCTCCATCTTCTGAATGTTCATTGTCGCCTAGTATTTCAGTTATTTTATTTTGGTACGTCTCCGAGCTCTTAGGAGGAACCCATTTGTTACACTTAGTTTTAGACATGAGTTTTATTCGTTCCTTTTTTATGCTTAGGGCTACCTTTGTTTTGATCATTCGCTGATCGCTGCCAGTTGTGAAGTTGTTTGGTACTGAGAGGTCTTAGACTATTTTTCTGTTGTTCGTGAAGCAATAGTCTATTTCGTTTTTGTGTTTACGATCCGGCCGAAGGAAAGAGTTTAGAGCCAATAGGTTGTGCTGTTGTATATAGTTCAACAGTATACATCCTCTCTCGTTGCGTTCTCCATAACCATGATATCCAAAGGAACTTTCTGCTTCATCTTGATTTCTCCCAAGTTTTGCATTAAAGTCACCCATCATAGTGGTGTAGTGAGTTGAACTATCGTGTAAAGCGGTGTTTAGGTCTTCATAGAAAACTTCAATATTCCCCTCATCAGAATCGGATGTTGGTACTAATACACCTGAAGATTTTCTTTAAGCCAAATATTTATATACCTAAGAAGAAAACATGTAATTTAAGATACAATGGAAGACTTTCACCAGTTACGAATGACGCAAACATTAGAACGATAGCCAGTACATTTCCGTCAATAACTAGACCTAATCAGTTTTTCTTACAGTGGACTTGTGTTTCCTCAGAACACCAAGTACCTTCAAATTCAATGAACCATTATACAAGTGTAAAAGATACTTCCTCGAAGGAGATGTCCTCTCTAACGGTGTTTCAATATTTTATCGTTTCTGATGATGTTAAGGATTTAGATATACATGGAACTTGTATGTAAGCGTGACCATACCAACTTAGAAGATATAAGGGACATTCACATAATATGTTTGCTTATTCAATTATTTGTTGATTAACTATAGAATTAAACTCGATACTGCCAGTGTTCTGCACCATATACTGGTGGCATAATCTCATCTGGATTAACCAGTATTGGATTTTGCGGCAATCCCTCCCAGATTACACCTGGTATAGGGTTACAGCCATAGAAGGATCTACGATATCCCACTGGCATTGGCTCGTTCGAAAGGGATTCGACTGCACGTCTGAGATGGGAAAATTTCACTTGCTCGCTTTGAGGTATAAACACTCCATGGCTCCACTCCAAGTAGTGTCTCCAACTTTTACGGCTCCCACCCCATTAATGATGAGACTGACTCGATCTGGCACAACTACTAATCGTTGTTACTTGTGCCGTGATGTTCATTCTCTCATAGTCGTATGGAGCATGCGTTTCGCCCGGGCCTACCTAGTGGACTCGTCAGTAGGGCTTAGGTAGGGCCCGCCTTATACGCCGGATACGGGTTATACATGTTTGGAGGTAATGATCCGACCGCGAGAAGCTCTTGGGTGGTGAGATAGTTGTTGGCTGTGCTCCACAGTCATCATCATTTAGTGCAATAGCACGAACACCTCGATTGGTTGTCACAACCTTGCATTCTAGTGCTGCTAAGGATGCTCGGAATAACTGGTCGACTGTACCCCTGCGTGGAACATTATCAAAGTTGAAAATAGTTAAAAACGTGTGTATTTGAATCCAATCGCTCGGGTGGTGATACAAAGCGTGACTGCCTTCATGGTGTTCACTGCTTCTAGTCTTTCCATTGGACTTCCTCCTGTCTTGACCCCTGGCATCAGACTCTTTCTCAGTTCTTCTGACAAGTCTGCCATTACAATTTTGCCTTTCTCCTGGCGATAGGTCTCGACTCTATTGGAGTTGTACTTCCGGCCTGCGGTGTTGCGACGGTGACCTCCTCGCTGTGGTGCACGGAACGATTCCGCTACCTGTCTGCGAGTTATCTCATATCCCTTTTCCATATCCATTTCATGGACAAATCCCATATTAAATTGGGTTGATGGCTTTTGATCATTTGATCGGTAATTTCTTCCTCGGTTCATCGTGACTGCTGGGCTGAAATCAGTACTCAGAAAATCGCCCCTAATTAAAGCCTACATCTCGCCTTTTTTATATTTATCTACTTGTTTGACTTACTACAACAACTACCATGTACATCCCAACCCAAATCACATAAAAACATGCCTCAGTCATCTTTCAAGCATACAGTTGGAGCTTCAATGTTCTTCTCGGGCCTTGCTCAATCGAGTTCTAGAGAAGTTTTCTTTGGAATATTTTTCAAAAGACTCTTTTATATTGGTCCAAATGTGTTTTCGCCATGTTAGTCGCCTGTCCAGGTGCATACCGAGATATTTCGCTGCTTCCGCCTGTGGTAGTTGGTGGTTGTTGAGCGTTACAGATGGACACAATTCTGGTCTCATAGTATATGTTACATAGATTGATTTGTCCCCATTTATTTTGATGCGCCACAGTCTAGACCACTCACTTATATCGTCTAGGCTCTTTTGTAGCATCCTTGAAGCCGTATGAGCGTTCAGATTTGAGGCCATCACGGCCTTATCGTCGGCGAAGGTGGCTACTTCTGATTGCTGGTCGGTAAATCAGCTGTGAATAGCCATAATTGAAAATCGCTCTTGCTGGAATTTTACTCGGAAACGTCTATATGTGAGATGAGATTTTAGAATCTGGTAGAACGTGTAAGGTAAACTCCGCTTGAGCTTGTATAATAAGCCGGGGTGCTAGACTTTGTCGAACGCTTGTGACACGTCTAGAAATGCGGCTGAGAAAAATGTTTTAGATTGTAGGATTGTTCAGTGGTGGCATGTTGGTGGCCGAACCCAAATTGGTGGTCAGGAATTGAATGTTTTTCTATTAGAATTGGATTCAATATTGTGAGCAGAGGTCTCTCGAATACCTCAGATAAAATAGGCAGCAGGCTGATGGGTCGGTAAGACTCAGTTTCTTCTACCTTCTTCTCATTTCGGCTACCTTCCATTGACTGGGGCTATAGCCTGTTCTTAATATTGCGTTGAACAGGACCATAATCCATTTTACAGCCTCTATGGGCAATTCCTGGAGAAGTCGTCCCGTTATTAAATCGTACCCGGGGGCTTCCTTGATGCTGGTGTGGTCAGTTATACTCTTGACTTATTTTAATCGCAGTGGTTTATTTGGTAGATCTGGTTGGTATGGACTTTCTAGGTAGCGTCGTATTGGTTCCTCTTCAGCATCTGAGCACATTGATGGGAATGGTTGGAATACTTTTTCTGGGTGTTCTGCAAATACTTTTGCTTTGTCTTCGTCACTTCTTGCCCATTTTCCATTGTTCATATGGATCGGAGGAATGTCCTTCTGTGGCCTTTTAAGGTTCTTGGTGACTTTCCAGAGAGAGCATTCGATAATTTCGGTGGGCGTTAGGCCTATTAAATAATTTTCTAGTGATCTGTTTTCGACTTCATACGTCATCATCATCATCATCAAACAGCCCCCCTCCGTCCACTGCTGGACATAGGCCTTCCGTAGTCTAATCCATCGCTCGCGATTCTGTGCTGCGCTCATCCAATCCGATTCTATTGTGCTGATGTCATCCTGCCATCTCGTCGGTGGGCGTCCCCTACTTCGGAATGAGTCATGCTGTGGTCTCCTCTCCAAAATCCTTCTAGTCCATATCTCTTCGACTTCGTTGAGGAGTCTCAATTCGGGTTTCATAACCGGTACAAATGGTACTGTTATACATTGAGGAATTCGCTATTCAAAGAGCTATCTAATGCGTAATGTAATTTTTTTTCGGTCCATATGAAAAACAGAAGTTGATGAAGGTTTCAACGAAACGAAACGTTGTAATATATTTTCATAGACACCATCTTGCAGCGCTCAAAACGGTGTCATGAGAAAGTACTTTGCTGTCTGATATGGCTTGAGATACCTTCAAAAGTGAAAAAGAACGAAAATCCGAAAAACCGCTTTTTTCTAAAGATGTTTTCCTGTAATCAAATGTAGGTAATTCTGTAAAACAGATATAATTTATTGAGTTTACATCATCTCTTTACCATCTTACGTGTTCAAATTTTCGGTAAACCTTGTGTTTGTGTCTGCTGAGATCCAAAAAGTATAAAAAGGTTAAAAAATAAAAAAAAACTGTTAACTTTTGCTGAGGGCGAACTAGATTTGATTGCTCTTACATCCAAAAAAAATTCTGTATCTCGCAACTATCACCCCAATCCAAAACGACTTCAGATCTCTTCTGGCAGAACTAAACTGCGATTCGGTAAATAGCAATTGTATACAAGATTTTCTTCAAATTATGTCTTTGTCGATATTGAGCTATTTCTGTTTGAGTTGGTTCAACATATATTGCAGTCAAACCATAATATTGAGGGGACTTTTATAGGAATAATTCGAGTGCCGAACCATGATGAACAAGGCAGGGAAATTTCCACACCAAACGGTACAAATTATGTCCGGTGTGCCCATGATTCGCCATGCGAATCAATCAATAAAGCGAAACCTAGTGCGACGGCGAGTTTCGGTTGTGCAACGTTTTTTGTCTGTCTGGCCGGTCTAGGAAAGCACCTTGTATAATCCATACATCCGATTAAAATTAGTTCGGATTTCCTAATGGGGGGCACACACGCGTATCGCTGTAAAAATGCACCCACTTCTACGAAAAACTCGTCAAAACGTGGAAGTAGGCCATCTGACGCCAGACACCACGTTGCCGACTTATGGAAAAAATACGAATACTTATGAAAATTGTACCTTATTGCTAGCAAATGGTAGTACATGCTACAAATGTAGCAATTGATCGACTATAGATCTTTCTAATTCCAGTCACTTCTTATGCTGGTTGAAGGTCAGACCAATTAAAAATACGATTTTTCGGTATATCAATCAACAATGCGGTTACTATTTTATTTTTAACATTCATTTGTGTCTTAGACATTGCCTCAATTCCATATAGCTCGCTTTATCAACATGTGTAAACATCCACAACGATGTGTGCGAGGCTTTTTCGAAAATAGACTCCTAGTGCTTATATTAATACTAAAAAAGAAAGAAACAAAGGAAGTCTGGTTTTTTCAAGTTGGACTTTGACTAGCTGACGGCCTAAAATTTTGTACAGAAAACGGTATTATAATATCACTTTGAATCGAGTTGCCTCTGGCTAAAGTCCTTAGTTTAGCCCTGTTTAATGCCGAGTAACTTTTCAAATACCATAAAATTACAATAGAATATTTTGACTATTTGTGAACAAAACGTGTGGACGACAGACTACCTATATTGAAATGCTTTAGAACGGACTGTTTGGCACAACAAGTTCAAACTGAACTTGGCAATTTACCTCCTTTTACCTCCGTTTAAACTTTCAAATTACACTTTAATTAAAAATTAGCCCGCATTTTGCTTAGCTTCATTATTCACGTGCGTCTAATTACGTAATTATTGATTACTACGTTTCATAGTACGACACAACAGTTTCCTGCCAGTTGAACTTTGACTTTTAAGCGTACATTTTAATGAGTGCTACTCATTACGTCCCTTAATGAATAATTACCCAGTTTGTGTCTAGACGCTATTACTGCTGCCGCAATTTCATTGTTTACCTTACGAACGATCCACTGTGATATTCTTGAAAACATACCATCGTATGAGTAATTAAAGCATCGACCAGAATTTTTCAAGTTTGTGGCCTATTTTTAATTCGTGTCTTGCACAATTTGAAAATTTCCACTCTTTTTTTGTAAACATACAGTGGTTTCCTTTCCTTTGCTAAAATTACATGTTGAACCATTCTTGAAGTAAGTAAAGGAATTAAATGCACTAGAAGAAGAAGAAGGGAAAATAACACAAGAACAATTTACCGAAAACTACGCTCCATAAAAGCAGGATTCAGACCCAAGACCGACAATAACTTAAGGAAGGAAAATGGAGATCTAATAACTGACAAAGTAGAAATATTGCAACCGTGGAAAAACTGCTTCCATGATGTGCTTAATAGAGGAACTGGTGAAGAGGAGGAAGCACTGGATCTGCTGGCTGCGGCACAACCCAAGGATACCACTTCTAAAGAGGAAATTAAAAAATCAATAAATTGTGTATAGTTTGCTGACTGTATTTCAATTCAAATTTAAATGAAATTCATGAAAGATTTCAATTGCTTGCCAAAGTTGATGGTAGAAACAGCCATGCATACAAACTGATGATTGAATGGAGAAAGACACCGAAACGTATTTGTAATAAAATAATAAACAATAAAATTGACTGGAGCCTAGGAATTTCATTTAAATTTGAAAGCAATAAAGAAATTAAAAAATCATAAAGGCCCTGGCGGAGACCTAATCACAGCAGAACTTCTTAAGTACCGTGGCGATACTATCATAACACAGCTGCAAAACCTCACTAAAACCATATGGGAAAAAGAAGCTATCCCTGATGACTCGAAGGAGAGTATTATGATACCGATCCACAAAAAAGGCGATAGGACGGTCTGCAAATATTACAGAGGCGTAGCACTAATCAATGTAGCCTATAAAGTCCTAATTCTTCTAAGACTAACCTCCTACACTTTCAGAGCAAATAGGTCAACAACGGAACCAGCTGTTTACTATTAGGCAATGGCTAGAGAAGAGTTGGAAATTCAGTCAAGACCTCCACCAGTTATATAAAGAATTCCAGACAACAGCGTAAAAAGGGTCAAAATATCGCATACAATGGCTGAGTTTGGCATCCCACCTAAGCTAATCAGAGTAACCAGAGCTTGTGCTGAGGGTTCTAGGTGCAGAGTAAAGATTGGTGATGAACTCTCAGATGTGTTTCAGGTGAACACAGCTCTTAAACAAGAAGACGCACTATGACCCACGCTTTTTAATATCGCATTGGAGAAAGTAGTCAGAGAAGCCAAAATCGAAACCCAGCTATTCGGGGCCAGTGGATCAAACTTGCTGCTAGCATATGCCAACGATATAGACGCGGTGAGCATAAGAGTCATAAAAGTACAAGAACTATTTTACAAACCGGAAGAAGAAGCGGAATATATATGGGGCTTAAAGTCAACGAGGCCAAAACAAAATACATGTCTCAAGACCAGGCAGAGCTAGGGTAGGACAAAATGTGACAATGGACACATACAACTTTGAAAACTTAAGACAATTCAAATACTTAGGGTCAAAAATCACATCCGACAACGGCATGAGTGAAGAAATCAGAGAACGCCTAAAGTCAGCCAATAGGTGCTTATACACCCAAAGTCACCAGAAGGAAGACCGAGATTAAGGTGGCGTGATAATATATTATCGGACCTCCGGATAATGGGCATTGGGAATGGTGTAGAAGTTATGGAAGACCGAGACAGGTGAAGGCTGGATCAGGGGCTGCAGCACTACGTAGTAGTAGTAATTCTTGAAGTGAAAGGTAAAAGGTAAAAGATGTCGGAGGAGCGGTAAAGTGAGCTTGATTTTGAAATTCTCCTGCTGTGTATGGTTGGAGTAATTCATTCCTCAAAATGTTCAATATTAATTCGCAAATCCCACTATGTTGTCAGAATATTATTGGAAAGCAGAATTCGTTGGAACAAGAAATTGGGCCTGTAGTTTGACGAACCCACGCAACTTCTGGGTCTCGCCTACGGCATTGTTGTAATTATATCCGGCGCTTTTTGAAGACATAATTTAGGATTTGCGCTGTTCCAGTTATAAAAGCATCGTGATTTTGAGGGATTTGAAAATTTATATTGGGCAAACAAAGTCGGTCGGTTTCCAAAGTCTTGTTTTAAATTTCCAACAATGTAATTCGCCAGGCTAATATACATTTCAAATCAAAGGAATGTGAGCAAAGGCTTAATAAGGCGGTGGAAGAAGTGCCGCGAGCAAATTAACCAGTAAAAATGTGTGCAGGCAGAAAAATTCATGATTTGCTCTATTTTCTTCAGCGGGGGCATTTCTATCTGTTTTTATTGAATTATGTTCAATTAGCAGTTTCGTTGATATTTTTCTCTTTAATTAAGGATAAAGCTGGCGATCCAATCATGAGGCAGATAATTCATTATAAATTAGTCGGATCTGGCTGACCTGGAAATTGGGCTTTCAATCACCTGAACGCTTCATTCAAAATATGTGGGGACAGCAGTAAACAAAAAGTCTTAAGCCGGTTGGCTTTTCGGCGACACATCTAGTTACCTCTTTTGCACTTTTTGCTTAGGGGATTAAATTCAACGAGTTATGCTAATAAATTCATTTTTTCGTTGACTCAATAAGCAGTCGAAAAAACAGCGGTTAACATTTTCAATGCTAATTGAGGTTTAGAACTGGATTTCGTCACTGTTCAATGACGAGGGAACTTAAGGGTTGAACCGATTAGATCTTCGAATCCGAAAGGATTAGAGCTCCAGGTGTGCATTATTCTGAAGTTTATGATAAGTTGAAATAGTTCGTGGTATTTAATAATAAAAAAATTAAAAAATATATGAAAAAATCTTCTAAAAAATATACATCGAAGAGAAAATGCAAAACTCAGCCTACACTAAGAAACAGGCAACATTGAAACCAAAAGAGGTATCAGACAAGGAGATACAATATCCCCAAAACCCTTTACCGTAGCTCTGGAAAGAATTTTTTAAAAACTTGAATGGGGAAATATGGGACTGAACTTAAGTGGAGCCAAAATATCGTACTTAAGATTTGCAGACGATACTGTTCTATTCGCCGACAACACAGCGGACCTTGGAAGAATACTGTCCGAACTAGACAGAGAACCTTGAAAAATCGGTCTAAAAATGAAGAAACAAAAACCAAGATAATCAGCCAAGACCACGTTCAAATAACAGTCAACGGGCACATATTGGAAAATGTTCAAGAATCTGGGACAACAAATAGAGACGGGAAAAGGTAACAAGGAGATAGAGACTGAAAGGAGAAGGAGACTAGGATGTTCGGCATTTGGCAAATTAATCCATATACTTAAGGATAGAACGATACCGCAATACCTAAGAACAAGAATATTTGAACAGTGTGTATTACCGGTGATAACATATGGAGCACAGACCTGGACTCTCACAAAGACAATGGTGAATAAATTGAGGACACACAAAGAGCCATGGAAAGAGTTATGATAGGCGTAACACTAAGAGACAGAAAGAGAAATGAATGGATTACACAGAGACCAAAGGTCGTAGATATAGTGGAGAGAGTCACAAGCCTGAAGTGGAATTTTGCAGGACATATAGCCCGCCTTACAGACAACAGATGGATTAGCCCAATAATTCGCTGAAGACCATGGGAAGGAAAGAGAGGAAGGGAAGACCAAGAATCCGATGGTATGGCGACATAAAACGAGTGGCAAGATTTGGATGGACGAGAACAGCACAAAACAGAGAGTACTGGAGGAGAGTACGGGAGGCCTGTGCTCAATACTGGGTGCAATAAAAGACTTGATGGTCAAGGTGATGATTTAATAATACTGACTGCCTTGCCAAATTTTAGAATTGGATAGTTCCACAATTATTAAAAGAAACCTGAGCTTCAGAATTTTATTTTGTTTCTACATAAAAATCTCCTTCAGCAGCTTAACGACAGATATCATTTGACCTGATATAACCCATTCCGAGTGAAATGAGTGCTTAGATAACTTGATTATTGATCATCTGGTAACATCTGTGTCTTCGCCACTTTAGTAGCAGTCGCTTTTCTGCAGCACCAACTTTACAATAAGTCTACGATTCATCGTAGAGGATTCCTCTTTATTCCACCTCTTATATTGGCGCATCGCTTGTTTAGTTCCGGTTTACTTGTAGCAATTCTTGCGATCTTGATTGCCAACTATTTTGCCATTGTTTTGGTGGTCGTCCTATAGGTCTTCTTCCATGTGGTCCGTTGTTTCGTACTATCTTGGGCTATTCTGTCGGGGACTCATTCGGTTGACAAGCTGGTTCCATTCCCTTCTTCTTTTCCTTATTAATTATTATGTTTGTGTTTCTTTGCTTATCGTTTAGTATGTATGCTGTTATTGCTCTTAGGGTAATCTCAATCAAATCTCATTTGTTTTTAGTATCCTCGTTGATCCTGATGTTGATCGTGAAGCTCTTGTTTCCGCACCATATATCATCACCGGCCGAACACATGCTTTGCATATTTTCGAGTTGCAATTTATGCTTAGGTGTTTGGTTTTCCAAGTTGGATGTCTAAGATGTCCTGATATTGCCGCAGCTTTATTCACTTGTCTTCCCACTTCATCTCAATCCAGAGACCCGCCGCTTGTAATTTTGCATCCGAGGTATTCGAATGACATGATTTCTTCTATAATGTTATTTTCTATTGCCAGTTTGCTGCGCAGAGGTTCCTTTGCTATAGTCATGCATTTGGTCTTGTCTATGGCGATTTGCATGAAGTTTTCCAGCCTGGTTTGTTAAAATCTTGCAATATCCTTTGGAGGTCATCTTCTGATTCCGCGATAAGTCCTGCGACATCGGCATGGCATAATATGTTTGTTTTGTATATTACCATTCGATATCCGAATCCAGTGTTCTTTAGGGCTTTTGCTAATTCGTCCATGATTGTGTTAAACGGCACAGGTCTGAGGTTGTTCAGAGATGTTGTGTTAGTGTCGAGTTTGCTCGTATTTGGTTTCTGTGTTACTATTTAGATCCTCACTGAGTTCTATATATTCTTTCGGCGTGTTACTGTTTTCCAAGATTGTGATAACGCCTTTGAGCTGCACTCTGTCGAAAGCCTTGGTTAAATATATAAAGCAGAGGTGCTGTATTCTTTGGAGGTTTCTACCAGTTATCGGAGCATGAATAACGCATCGGTAGTGGATCGGCTTTTTCGGAATCCTTGTTGCTCTTCGCATATTGGTGTAATTAAGGTTATTTTTTCGGCAATGATCTTAGTCAGAAGTTTTATCGAAAGTTGCTTAGTAATGTTATACCTCGGTAGTTTGCTGGATCTGTTTTGCCTCGTTTTTTAAAGATGGATACTGTTGTGCTGTTCTTCCATTCTTCTGGAATCTTTCCATATTTAAATATGATATTAAATAGTTTTGTGTACTCTTCTATGATGGCAGTTTCTCCGTATTTTATTAGCTCGTTTGGTATTTTATATTGATTTGGAGTTTTCCTGTTTTTAAGTTTCCTCACCGTCTCTCTTACTTGCTCTTCCGTGATTTGCGTGTATTCTTCTAAGGCTAGGGGATCATTTTGTGTGGGTTCTTGTGCTTCCACTGGGGTTTCTATGTCTGCGTATAATTGTTTCTCGTTTCATGCCCCTTAATCATTTCCAGATACGTTTTTGTGCCTTGTACATACGCGCCTCCATTTCACTGATCCTCTGCCAGTATTCGTCTTTAATTTCTCGAACCCTGTGACTGTGTTCCTTATTTCTATATATCTATTTCGGTTTTCTGGTGTTGGTAATTCTCTGTAATGCAAATATATTTTCTTCTTTTCCTTTGTGATGTTTTTGACTTCTGTAGTGAACCAAGGTTTATTCCTGTTCTATTGGTGTTCCTAAGGCTTCTTTTGCACCTTTATATATGTTATCTTTCAGTTTATTCCATGCTATATTAGGATTGCCATTTTGCACTATTGGATTAAGAGCAATATATTGTTTGCATCGGTCTGAATATAGTTGCTTAGTGCTTTCGTGGTTGAGCAATTCTATATCGAATTTTTCGGTTTTAATTGTTGGCTTCTTTTTGCCTGGTGAAATTGCTATTCATAGTTTCCCCAGTACTAATTTGTGGTCTGTTTCAATGTTAGTTGAGGATAGTACTCTTCTGTCTACTATTTGTCGCTGGAAATCGCAAAGTATAAATTATAATGCAGTATAAATTGTATAATTGAAAGTAAAATATTCAATGCGGAGGACATTTTTCTAGGAGGAACTATTTTCGTTCTTGTGTCAACTTTTTATTTCTTTCAACCGATTCTCATTTTTACCAACTGGTAAATGATGTCCAACATTGGCCAATCACAGGCTTATGCGACCTTTTTTCATCGTCTGAAATCTGGCTTTCATAACAAGAGATTCGAGTAATGTAAGGCATTTGTACATTTCTTTATAACATTTTGGATCTGATTGTTCCTGCCACATTGTTTCCTCCTTTCCTCAGTTTCTCAACTATATTTCTTTTCTGTTTGTCCTCGATATCAATTGGACCAGCCGTGGCCAATTACTTCAATCGTTTGTAAATTCGCTCTTGCTTATGCGACCTTTTTTCCAACGTCTGGGAGTTTGCTTCCATAATGAGCGATTCGACTAACGTTATGAATGGATTTTTTGTCGATTACATTTACAACTTTCTCTGTGAAAATAATACATACTTTGAAATATAATGCCATTAACAAGCGCGATGAAGCATTTTTCCATCAACATATAAGAATATGCCTTCTAATCATGATTGTCGACAGCGCCCTTATGTATTATTAATATAGAGATGTAATAATTATAGTGTTTTTCGGTCTTTCAAAGAACCATCTTTCAGTCGGCATTTTATGAGCCTCAAAGAAATTTCACGTGTTGCCGTCCCACAGTCATTCCTATCTACTGTTAATGCACTAATACATCAGGCCATCAAACAGAGCGATTTATGAAGGTTTTGACTATGTGACTAACTAAAGGTTTGGGTGTTTTCCTAGGGTCTAGTAAGAATTGACCTCATCAATAAGAATCTTAGTGTTTTCACAATACAGTTTCGACTGACGAATAACTTTTAAAAAATAGTTTTTTCTATTATTTAATGCGTTTTTAAAGACTAATTAAGCACTTTTTATGATAACTAGCAACCTAAAACAACCCACTTCAAGAACATTAAACCAACATGTCTTTCTAGGCATATATAGGGCCTTTGACAGTGTCTGGTGCAAGGGACTCTTCTCCATCAGCTTAAAACCCCAAAATATATTATTTAAACTACAGCAAAAGCAGTAGTAACACTTTAAACACTAACAGGCAATACAAGTACATGGCTCTACAAACACCAAATGCCACGAGTTAACAATCAATAGCCGAGAATGTTGTTTTTACAAATATTTTATTTAAAAAACTATAAAGTTGACTGTTAACAGAAACTGATGAATGCTCTTTTGTGGTGACCAGCTGACTAACTCGACTAGCTAAAAATAGATTAACACCACAACGAGTCAGCCCTTAAACGTAATAAAACTCAGACAGAATTAACTGAAAAATGCACCTGCTTACAGACGAATAATATTTTATTAGGCTCTCACACTAGACCAACGGTTCGGTCTGTGATGAATTCATTACACGAACACAAATATGATATTGTCTAAGGGTCAGCACTTAATGGAAAGGGTGACATAACTCATACTAGTCTAGACACAAATTTGATACTCTATAAAAGTCAGTCAGGGGCAGTAAAGGTGACATAACTCACGAAAAACCAATTAATTTTAATTTACTTCCTCAATAATAGCAGACGGAACTAGACTAGACTAGAAGCAAGAGGCGAAATATTATACCTAAGAATGACACTGGACAGAAACACTGAGTACAAAAACCGCCACAAAAAACACTAATCCATATGTAGACCTGTAACTACTGCAAGCGAATGCATCCAAAAGAACTAAGTCACACATACAAACAACAGAATAGTTTGCACTAAGATCAATAACGAAAATAATACATCGTCAAGGAAAGAACTAAAATCCGACAAGACAAAGAAATCAGAAAAACAAAAAACTACTTCATATGAAAACAAAATAGAGCAATAAACTCCGAAACTGGACCATACGGAATCTTTTAGTGTCTGTGTAATTGCCTGTTTTGTCTTACACTACAGACCAGACAACCGAAGACCAACAACAGACGCAGAAGTAAACCATTCGCCTCTGTTAAAGGAAGCTTTCAATAAACCTATCAATAGTTTTAATTCCGATTTCATTTTCTAGATTAAATTCTATAAACACATCCAATATCCAAACAGATACCGAATGGATTCAAATATATGCATTGAAGTGAAACCACGTGGAGCACCTTGTTGGGAGTCAATGTACACCAAAATTAAATTTTTGGCGACATATGAAATGAAGAGTCATGTGTTCTTAATACAAAATAACCTTCCTGCACTCGATCAAATGGCACTTTGACTTTAAAAACGAAATGCACTTGGTGCAGTTTTACTCTGAAGTAAAATGGTAATTTTCCAGAGGCGCCGCAAACTGCCGTCGCCTCACAGACAAAATTTAAATTCAAAATGTGATTGCTCGGAAAAATATAACACTTATGCAACGTGATCCTGGCGTTAGCTCGAAGTATGAACAATTCAGTTTCCACTTTGGTATAAATATGTATCTCTTTTCTCTTCCAGGACTTGATAATTTATTTGCCCACCATCTCAACTTTTTTTAAAAAATGCAAGACTAAACTGCCAAGTTCGCATCATCCGGTATTATGCACATTGTCTAGTCAATGGGAAGATTAAACACTTGACACTCAGATTGACTAACGCGTGCGGCATTATGCAGATTGGCTGAAATACAGTAGTCAATTGCCGCGAAATGAGCCATTGCAGATTGCCCAAAATTGTGCCTAGGCATTTCGCACATTGCCGGATTTCGTACATTGCCAATAACATATTTATAACATGTAATGAGGGTTTGAAAACAAAATAAAACGTGGGACTCTCTCTGTGGCTTCGAAATTCGAAAAGCACGTAATATAATCTCTGCCGACAATGCCAGGAATCATATGGTGACTTCCAGGCCCTCAAGAATCCGAAGTCTGCCATCTTGATTGAAGTCAATTGTTACAACCAGGGTTGGTGCTGCCACCCGTGAGTTTTTATGAAGTCCGCCACAAGCGTAATAGCGTAATAAAAGGTGCGGCGCAGTCAGACGGGATGAGTTATAACTCATCAACTCACAGAGCGGCAAAAACTCAAAAGCGCAACTCAACTCAGTATTACCCATGCCTACTACTGATCCGCCCTTTTCCAATATCATGTTTGGAAGTTTGTAATTGCGCCAGAGTAAGGGATAATAAAAACAATACTTATGTTTGATAGTGAAATTGCAGGCGTAAACCATTCACTCACAGCCTCGACGCATTCAACTAGACCTTCTTTGGTTTTTTATAAAATATCATTTCTTACCATGAAGATTGTGTCATCTGCATAGATGGTAATCAAGCTATCTGGTTGAGCAGATCATTGACATATGTCATGAATAGCGAGAGTCTCAAATTTGGTAATTTATTTAAAAGAAGACTTACTTTGCATGGCCTACTCTATTATCACCCTGACTTGAGTAAATACGAGCGCCACATGAAAGTAACACTTTTCCTGCGTATAAAATCGTATGCTACTTTCCGCACATTGCGACAACTAACTATTTTCCATGGGAGACCCAAAAGAAATAAGTCAGTTTGAGACATAAATGTCATTTTTTGACACCTGTGCGCAGGTTTGTACCTGTTTTTCGAAGAATTTCTGTTATTCAGCCCAGGGCCCAGCTCTTAACATTTGAAGCTTGGGACTAAACAGCTCTAGACAAATGAAACGTGAAACAGCCAGAAAAACACAGTTTCTGTTGGGGAAATGTATACATCTAGATGGACCAGAGCCATATACGGTGCTCCAATGCCTTCACAGTGCCAATCGGGTCAGCACCGATCAGTTTTGTCTAGTATCCCCACAAAAAGTAATCCAGGTTTAAATCTGGGTTGCGTGGTGGTCAATCCACTGGCCCCCCCAATCATCCTGCATGCAATAGGTTCAATTGCGCTTTTACATTGCGGAAAAATGTCATGAAGCCCCTAGAGAAGAACCTATTGCATGCAGGATGATTGGGGCGCCAGTAGATTGACCACCACACATCCCAGATTTAAACCTGGGTTACTTTTTGTGGGAATACTAGAAAAAACTGATCGGCGCAGTGCCAATTGGCACTGTGAAGGCATTGGAGCACCGTATATGGCTCTGGTCCATCTAGGTGTATACGAATCGTATCCGCCCCAAAGACCAAAGTAGATTAGGTTCGACTGCTAGATGGAAAAAACCTCCATATAAATTGAATTGAATGTCACTGCAACGTTATATTGGTGTGTGCGAAAGTAATCGCAACAATTAGAATCAGCCAACAGTCGTGACGTGGCAAGCATTAGTCAGAAAACAAACGAAAGAGTTCCCCGAAAGTTTCGAACCCTTTCGCCCCCCCCCCCCCCACTTGGCTTAAAAACGTGTCTGAGACGAGTCTGAAGCAAAAAAAAAAACGTTTGGCAGTGCGACAGACTAAACACTGAAGAAACGTAGACGGTCCGGCTGCGAGGATTTGACAACGTTGCCGTTCGACTGTGGCATGCGTGCATCCTCAGGGTCGCCGGTGTTATCACAGACAGCCCTGACGCGTCGGGCGGTGGGATGGCGGGAGGGGCGCGGGGCAGAGGCGATTTCAACTGTCTAGACGATCTCGGCACTACACTTGACAGCGCCAGTCTCGGCATTCTGCGATCGACTTCGGTTTGAGAACGACGCGTCTGTATTTCGATCGCGCAGAACTGAACCCCGCCGCGTAACATTCATCTCAAGTGTTGCATTAACGTTGTTTTTGATTAGGAAGCGCGCAGAAGACAGATGACTGTGAAACCAGTTACGTTCGCGTCTTGTACGAAAAACTGTTGCTGCGTGAAGATCAAAAACTTGGAGAAGAACATCTTGAAAAAGGCGTTTAAAAAATGTTTTGGCGTAATGCGGCTAAAGGTGCACGTTAACAAAAAGGTACATGTCTAAATTGTAATTTCCACGAAATTCGCTGTGATACATCGCTGTGATAGTTTGTAATGTTGTGATAGGGCGTCTCGCAAGATAGAGCGAGAGTTAGTCAACGTCTGAAGTAAGTTTTATAATTTTCTTTTAATATAACCATAGACTAGAACCAAGTATTGTTTTCCTTAACGAAACTAACACCTTCAATTTGACCGCAACTGCAGACAACCATGTCCTACCCATAATCCCCTATATCATATGATCGCGCTTGTTTACCTTCTCCACCAAACCCATTTCAGAAATCCCTCAAGGTATCGGCGATTAAACAGCTGGCCAGGTAATTTTCGATCGTTCCTATTAAACAACGTCTATGTGCGGAACTAGAGATCTTCTTGTTGTGAAAACTCAGATACAATTCAATAAGCACCGCCCAAAATAGAATGCTCTCCCATTAGCAAGTAGTAGAACTACCTTGACTTTTCGACTTGTCCTTCATACCTACATAAATGCTAGGCGCAATGCTTCTAACAGACTTCGAATAAAACCTTCTGAATAGATTTCCATTTAGCCTTTTATTTTTCGGTGCTGTTCAGCTTATGTATACTGACCACAGGAATCGAATACATTTTTGCAATTTTGCATAGGTCACGTACCCGGTAATGAGAAGGCTATTAATATCACCCGAAAATGCAGATAATCCTCGTTAAACAATACGGTATCAGCGACTGCCTAAATGCTGCCTCATGTTGAAACCTATTGTCTTATTATTGACTCCTGGGCTCGAATTGTTTTATGCACTTTGACTTTAACAGTGCTTTAGTCTGAGTACATTGAAGGTTACGTTCTTCCTTTCCATAGTCGCTATAATTGATGTGTCCGTATCGAAAGTCACGTTTTATTGCCATCCGAAAACTAGTTTTAATGTTTACCAATCCTTGGCGAGCTCTCACTATCAATACTGTAAGTCTTTCGTCAATTGATGCAAGATTAGATTTATCTTCTTCAAACAATGCTCAGTGGTAAAGGTTGACGGCGTATACTGGAAAATTGCGTTATTTAGGTACTAATGCACCTACGTTTGATGGTTTAGTTGCTCAGAACTTACAATTCTTCAGCTTGTTCTAATATTCGTTTCGTATTACTTTCGTCTGATGGAACCACATTATTCAAAACATTTTTTACCTTTACACCTGATTCTTTTGTCTCTGTTTGTACATGTTGTAAATATGAGATCCTGCAGTTGATCCTAATGTTTCAACTCGTCATCCTGCCTTAATTTTCCTATCCGATAACTGAGTCTTGGGAGTCAAATCAACTTGAATATGTTTTCTTACCCCTGAGATTTGTTTCAAATTAGATTATTATTGAAAAATGTAATTAAATTCTGGCTCGTTTCTTTGCACATCTTATACTCTTTGGTTCTGCAGTTGTCTTTCGGCTCATCATCTTTTTCAGACTTTTATGTTCTAAATATAAATTACTTAAATTGAATACTTTCTTTCGATTTTTGCACGTCTTTTAGACACTTTTTCCTGCAAGCCATCAACTACGTTCTATTGGTCTCCTTGTTCTATCTTCTAATACATATATCTTTTCTCCTTAATGAACCTGCTCGATTTTAGTATTGTATGGGTGTTACATTTAACTGGAGACATCGCAATATCTTGAATAATAACCACTTTACGAAAAAATGTTCAAACACATTTCTGATTCGCACAATCATATCTTCACGTGTCGTTGGTATTTGCTTATAAAATGTGTCTTTAAGATAGCCCCACAGAAAGAAATCTGGTGAAGTGAGATCTGGTGATCTAGCAGGCCAGTTCACCGGACCAGCTCTACCTATCCAACGATCACTAAATTTACGATCGAGGGTTTCTCCTACTACCACCGAATAAGGTGCTGGACAACCATCATGCTGAAACCACATGGTATTCCGCACTTCTAAGCTCAAGTCCTCAAGCAATGTTGGAAGTGCGTTTTCCAAAATGTCTCGGTACATATCACCATTCAAGTTGCCTTCAATTATGTGGGGACCCATCAGTTTACTGCCAATGATTCCACACCATACGTTGACAGTCCAATGGCGCTGGTATTGTTGTATTTGGTTACGTAATCATTGACGAAACGTTACCCGATTTTCAAAATCTTCCCCATGGAGGTCTTGGTGTCAACAGATGTGACAAGGATGCCACTTTACCAGATTCACCTTCAGCATTCTCCACACACTCATATGAAAAATACCTGATTGAATTTTTGCTTCTCCTGTGCTTGCATGGGGGTTATAAGCCGCACCACCAAGGACTGCTACTTGACTGTCTGCTCCAAAAAATGTGTTCTTTTCTTCTGCTGTACACTCCTTTCAGCGCTGCGGGATAACTCGAGCGAAAGAAGCTCGGGGCCGCATGAGTTTCGAAAAGTTTAGACACTTCATTTTCAGGACAACGTTTCGTGCCTTTTCCATTGTTGCGAGCGTTTGATTGCAAAGTTCCAAGGTTCACAATTTGGGATACCCGTTGTGCTGATGTATTTTTATTAAGTATTTGGCAGGTTTCTTTCTTCCCTTTCATTATGGCTCTCTTTGATATCAATTCTGGTTTGATGAGGCTTATTCTCTGCCCATCTCGTTCGCTTGTTTCAATTTTTTTTGTTAGCTGCTCTAGATCTTCTATGTCAACCGCAAACAGGACGTTATTATTTGCAAGCGCATATTATTTATATCTCTTGCAATTCAGCAATTCTTTCAACACACATATTTGGCTTAGCTGCTCAGTTCCTCAGACATGAAGTCTCTAGGAGTGTTTGACTGGAGCTCAAGTAGCCATTAGGCTGCATAACATTTGACGACCTCCAACTTGAACGCGTTGCCTAAAAACTCTTTCAATATACAAACCAATCAAACTTTCTTCATGGAATGCGATTTCCGCATTAGTGAGTTTGGCAGTTCAAGATGCTTCTGCAACTTCTACTCTACAGAACGCTGTGTTTAATACTGCTTTTCGACACTTTGCCAAACAGGAAATCCTGCTCCAGCTAAATGCCATTCTCTATGAAATGAAATGAATATTTAGCAAGAAGAAAGTGCGGAAGTTGCGCTAGATTCTTCCATACGTACGCGGCCTATCGCAAGATGCTTAAATACGCCTCGAAGATGCTTAACAGATGTTAATTTTTACCACTGGTTACCTTAAGAACGCGTGGAAAATTATAAGTTTCTCTTGCATATTATGGTGTTTTGTTTAATGAGCCGAATTATCTGAAGCAATATGTATTCGAAGTTAGGTGCCATTACCCTATCTAAGTATATGCCCAGATTAAAAACGAAGGTTTACATGAATCCTACCACAACCACCATTAGATATCCTGGAAAGATCCCCCAATATCATATATTCTATAAGAAACTGTTTATTGCAGGTTTATTATTTTACAGAGAGTTTAATTGCAAATAATCAAAACATGTGTTCAAGTAGGTATACGAGAAAATTTAGAACAAGCGGAGGAAAAGCTGGAAAATATAAAGCGCTCAAGGGACGCATTTTCCTAAAAACGTGCTCGCCGGGAGCAGAATTACCTACAACAATTGACCTAAAATTGTAAGAAAAAGCTACCGTTGTTTTCACGTTCACAAAAGGAAACAATGGACAACAACAAACAATATGAAAATTTCGAATTAAGCGAGGCGGATTTAATTAATAAATCGGACATTTTCATTCTATGGGGGTTTTGTATCTCGTCAGGAACTTTTGCAAAAATTTATTCAATGTTCAAGTTTTCAAAATGTCCACTGGACTTAATATTCAAGCAATAATGGAAAACGGTACCTACTTTAGGTACCTACGTCGCAAATAGTTGGTTAAAATTGCGGATATTTTCATCAATGAAATCATCCCCTTTCAAGCTCGTTTCAAGGTAAATGCTCTCATCGTCACTAAATTCAATCAAGTTCTTGAAAAAAGTCTTTCCGTGTTTGCTTGCACACCACTAATTTTGCGACAATGGGCGAAATACACCTGCAGGTTTCGGGAGTGTTATTTTGAGGCTATTTCTAGCTGATGAGGGCGAACTGGCTCGAAACCGGTCCGGGGGGCGCCTGACATTAGCACATCTCGAAATCTGTACTTGCATGTATCAGAAACCTTTGGCGGCTTGGATAATGCCGAAAGTTTCATTGGTCTTCAAAACATTCATTCTCTCCTATTAAACTGTCTGGACTTAATTTTGGACATACCTTCTCAGGCTTTTAAAATAAGAGCTAAGAGAACGTCGTTTTTCCTGTAAGCCCGATGTCTAGTTTATTTTCCTCGCATAGTCAAACGCTTTGAAATAAATTGATATAATTATAACATAACCTTTGCTTTTGGCATTGAAGCAAGAACAAATATAGATTCCGACAAGCGGTTTACGCAAAAAGGAAAATCTGCTTTCATTTTAATTAACCTGGTTTTATTATGGCAATTGTGCATATTTTATAATCTAGTAGAAGCTACTTTTGCATGGTTAAAAACCAGACGTCCCGTTACGTAATTAGATGCACTTTGCGATGATTAAACTTAAGCCATTATATCTCTGACAACAAACATTTAATCCGTACTTTATACCTCTATTAGAGCAAGTACACTGTTTTTGCTTCTTGTAAGTATTTATTTTGCCGTTTCATTGAGAGTCAGTAATGAGATAGAGAGCGATTGTTTCCACTACTTTTGCCCGTTCAATGTAGCAATCTAATCAGAAGAATACCATTTTAATCGAAATGTCTCCTCCTCCACAGTGGCTGCCTCAAATTGGGATAAGTCCATTTTGGAGAAAATGCGTTTTTTAATGTCGAAAATTTGGTTCTGTTCGATATTCAAACCGTGCGAAGTTGATCAGTTCGTTAGTAATTTTTAGTTTTGCACTTTTCCAGAAAAGACACAGAGGGAAACATAGAATGTTATTGTGTTGGTTTATTAACATTTTTTTAAACATACATTCTTGTTGAATACTGCAATGTTGATAATATTTTTAAAAGAGAAATTACATTTATGCTACAATTTTATGAGTGAATGAAAAGTCATCATCACTACTCCTGGCAAGTTCATTTATGGAAAGAGCGATAGGATCAGGATGAAATGTTTCCTCTTGCGTCTGCACCATTTGGTTCATGTTTACAAATCCTTATGCTTGTGGATCACTTGCACCTACCGTTGGAGGCCCCAATTTTAGTTAAAACTTGTTTTAAAATAGGGTCCCTATAGAAAAATTTTGAAGTTTTTAATGATGGTGTGGTTCAGGTGGTGTTTGGGGACAAAAATATAACTTTCACTATTTTCAGTTTCCATGCACGTGGATGACATCCTTCGTTGTCTAGAAATAAGTGCACTCTTTTTTGTTTTTCCTTTTCTTTCTGTCCAACTAAAACAACAAGTCTGACATAATCTCTTGGGTCATCCACGCTTTCTTGTTTGATTTCCGCAAGGCTCTCAAATCCTTGATGGCAATATTTTTCAAAGCATGATGGTGAGTTGACTTTCTTCTGAGTTTGACCTATTATGAGGGCCTCAGTCCTGATCACGTTGTCAGGATACACCGCTTGAATTTTCGACAGGCACGGCTCCTCCGAGTAGTAGGCCACTTTGTGTCTGTGCGCCATACTGAGAGGCCTATTGCCCTCCGACGAAATCTGGACATCGCAAACAACCGTCTCTCTGCCTTTACTCATGATCAGGTCGGGCTTCCTGAGCTGCCCATCCCTTAAGCGGATAGTGGGCTCAATATCCACGCTCCATCCCTTCTCCGAGGCAATAGAGGCCACCTTCCTAACAATAATGTCATGTCTCTGAACCCGTCGCGTGTGACCCGCAGGACATTTTTGGAGTACATGAGATAGTGATTCAGATCCCATGCATCCTGCCCTACATCGTCGCGCTTCGGGGGGATTTGATGGTATGCCCCTGGTAGGAAGGAGGTTTCCTCTTAATTGAATAGATTTGATATAGTCACTACTGGCCCAGAACGGTGGCGGTCTCAAGACCCAGTCTCCACTCGCTTTACTCGCCCCACCCTGGTGCAGACCATTGCCTGAGTACCCCTCATCAAGCCGTTTACTCCACTCCCTTGCTATATGGGAGCCGGATTTTCCAAGATCGCCGGTCCATGCGTTCAATTTCGCCATTAGCTTTGATACATAAGGGAGTTCTCTCAGAGCCATAGTGACCTGGTCTGGGTTTTGATGAAGGACCTTATTGTACCGATTCAGCATGATCATCGGTACGTGCTTCCTCATCGATATGAAGCCTAGTCCGCCCTCCCTGATGGGAGCGTGCAAATATGCGTCTGCCGATGTTCTGGCGAGATGCGCTATACACCGGATTCCCGACCTGACCATCACATCTACTTGCTCCAACAGTTTGACCGTTATTGTTGGTGTTTGTAATTGATCCAAAAGCCTTGGAACTAAGAAATCCCTAATCAGTTCGAGCTTTTGATGTGGTTTCAGAGTTGCTGCCTTTACCCTGTTGATACGCGCCTGGAACTGGGATGTATCCAAGGTTGCCACTCCCTTATGATTAAATTTTTTCCCGAGGTATTTGAGGAATTCCCCGGGCCTTATCTGTTTGATAGGCTGCCCTTTGATGTAAAAAATGGGCTTAGTTAGGGTATATCTATGTTTATTGCCTGCATTGACTTTAATGGAGAGGGCTGCTGACTTATTGATGTTTATATCTATTCCTCTGTTGACAAAGAAATTGTGGGCAATTTTTAATAGTTTGTTGGCCTTTCTTTGATCGTCAGCGAATAAGATGATATCGTCTGCGTAGGCCTTTATGGATAGTCTAGCACCTTGATTAAGTTTGACACCCAGCTCCGACTCTGACAATTGGGCTATCAATTCGTCCACCACAAAATTGAAGAGATAAGACGACAGCGGATGGCCCTGTTTAACCCCCCTACTGATGCCAATCTCCGCAGTTTCGCATTGGCCAACCTCTATCTTCGTACTGATGTTATTGTACGTTTCCACTATATATTGCTGCAGAAGGGGACTAATGCCCATTCGCTTCATAGCTCTCCGAACAGAGTGTTCCGAGACTGTATCGAAGGCCTTTCTCAGATCTAAAGAAATTAAGAATAGTGGCTTAAGATTGGCACGTTGCTGCTTGATCAGAGCATGCAGAGTGAGGTTGTTAAGTGCTACTCCATCTATCGCCCTAAATCCTCTCTGACTACTAACGATGGGTATCTTAGCTAGTCTTCGTCCCAAAATCCTATGGAATAGGCGAACCAATGCCGATGATAAGGTCAAAGGTCTATAGTTCCCTACTTCCTTTTTTTTCTTCCTAATTTTTCGGGTTCAACCCGCGCAAGGTCCGATGGTCTGATTAAATCAGGTCCGGATGCCTTGCCCTTATTGCTCTTATGGGCGTCAGATATTTCCTGAGTAGTAACGGGAAAATCGATATCGACGATATTGGTGGTCATTTCATATCGCTCATCATCCTCCTCCGATGGCCTTTGAAAAAAGTTCCGATATTCCCTCTCTACGGAATCTACGTCGAGATTTTCCTCGCAGCGTGATAGTGGCAAGTCCTGTAGTATGCATTTTGCCAGCTCAGTTCTACTGCGCCTATATGCTTTCTGGGTCTCCCTGAAACACATTGCTCTTCCGAAAATCCTCCGTTTCACCAGACATTGTTGCGCAAAGCAAAATGGTGAGTCTTTCTTTAGAGAACTTACCGCAGGTGCATTTCTCAGAGTTTAATGTTGAGGGTCTGGTAATGCACGAGAGAAAAGTCCGGTCTTATCTTCGTTACAAACGTTCTCCCGAAACATCTGAAACGGAGAATTCCCAAAAATGTGAAGGAATTCCCCGAATGAAAGTTTTTTTGAACTTCGTGTCCGCTTGTGAGAGCTTCTTGATTCCTCACGAGAAAAATAACATGTCCGCGTCCGTTTATAAGAAAGTGTTGTACATTGAAAACCATATGATGAAATTCGGTCTCAAGAAAAATTTCCGGTTAAGGGAGATGCCGCTTATTAGAGCTGTCCGCAAGTAGAGCTTTCACTATACATGAATATGAATATAAAGTATAAATAAAGCTAATTGAAACAATCGATCAAATCAAACAATCTAAGTTGTAATGCCAATTTGACCTCCATTGTTTCCAATTTTATAATGTTTCGCTATAAATGATCAATTGCTTGACATACTTGATTATGTGAGTTATTTCCCAAATTTGCATTAGAATTGCCATTACTTCTGCAGTTGCACAAGGCCACGTAATTTCTAAGCATGCATAATATTAGCGAAAGGTCTACGTGAGGTGCTGTCGTGCAGCTTAATCTTGGATTATTTAGAGGAACTTAAATTGACTGATTGGGTCATAAATGTATGGGAAGAATTGAGGAGGTTTTTAAGAGTGGTCGAGAACCTCCAATCAACCGAGTTTAATGGGTAAATGCTACTCCAGAAAGCACAACTAGTTCTGGGGTTCTAGATTTTTCCAGAAAATGTAAAATCCATATTGGAAAAAATATTTAATCTATGCGTTATGAAGGTTTGAAACGGGGTTGGTCAAAGACCTGTTCGAATATACATTTTCATTCGAACTTGTGACGACAAATTTATTAATGTTTATATTATACGCTTGTTTTGAAAGCGGGACGTTTTCTTCCATTTTCCTATAACTGTAATAAGCAATCAGATTTCTTCAGGTATCAAGTGCTGTTATCCATAATTCATTCCAATGTATTCCTGGGTTTTCAGTCAATTTTATTGTCACTAATTATGGTGTTATGTGATGAGCCCTGCGTTTCGTCCTGGGTCTACCTATTGGACTCGTCAGTAAGGCTTAGGTAGACCCTGCCTTATACGCCAGACATCGGTTATACGCGTTCGGACGTAAATGAACCGAGCCGGTGTAGATCTTGTGCGGTGAGATGTTGGCAACCCGTGTTGCCGATGCTGCCACTCGTTCCATTCTGCTTTATTTCCCAAGCATACATCTTCGTTTTGTATATTCTTTTTCCTGACTACTTTAATTCATTTGATGTACTATAATGTATGTCCGGCGTATAAGGCAGGGTCTACCTAAGCCTTACTGACGAGTCCAATAGGTAGACCCAGGACGAAACGCAGGGCTCATCACATAACACCATAATTAGTGACAATAAAATTGACTGAAAACCCAGGAATACATTGGAATGAATTAAAGTACAGTCAGGAAAAAGAATATACAAAACGAAGTTATCCATAATTGCAATTCTTCCTTCGGTTCTAAGCAGAATGTGTTATTTATATTAGATGGTCAGCGAATTGGAGTGCGAATTTGCCATGATTAATGACAACGATCATAATAAGTTTCCATCGTGTGTCTAATATCAGATTAGCATTCATTTCAACAACATGCATGCATCAGCTACATTTAGCATTTGTTTAGTGTACGAGTAATTTTTAAAACTTTATTAATCATTTCTGTATGTAATTATCTGGGAGATAACACTTTTATGCATAAAATTCAAACATTTTAATTAAGGCAGTCATAACAACCGGGACGATTTGTTATTTTCCATGTGATGATCAGTCACGGGTTTATCGCAAAATCTTTCATTTGCTCTTTTTAGAATTGGTTTTGCTCTGGTGTTAGCTTGGTGTTTTCTATGTGATTTCCTACTTTGTTTTGCCCGCTCCTTTGTCTTGATTCTCAGAACGTCCTTCTTCTTCCTCATATTGTAGGCCGTAGGCCTGAATTTCCCTCTCACTCAATTCTCTTGATATGTTGATGTTCATGACTCCACCCATCTCTTTGGAGGTCTACTTTGTACTTTATTTTTAAACCGTTTCATTCCTAATTTCGCCTCAGCTTTGTCCTGGTGTTTTGTCCACTCTCTTTTCATACCTTGTCTGTTTGTCTGTTTCGCTAAATATGTAAATTGGGTTGATTTATTTAGTATATTTTCCTTCAGTCGTTTTATCCCGCTTGTTTATTTATTTTTATATGTTTGTAAAGGTTAATCCAATTTTGATTCATTTTATCTTTATGTGTTTATTAATTTTCTTTATGACGCTTAAAAATAAGGGATACCGATCTTTTTACAAAGTTGCAATTAAAGGAACAATAACACGTTTCTAATGGCTTGTTTTCGATTCGAAACGTGATTGTTCTAGTCTTGGGTTAATCACAAATGTACTCGGTGCGCGTAAGTGAGAATAACATTTCTGCTGTTCAAGCAGTCGCTTGGAAAACAATGTTTAATTTGTATATTTCAACTATGATACGTCTATTTCAACGAAAATCCTTGTCTAAAACTGGTCCCGAGACATCTAAACCCAATAGATAATGCCAGTACTAGCAGGGAAAAAACCGGCACATATACTCTATGCATATATAGACGTTGGTCTGGGCCGGACTGGTTTTTCTTGTTTCTAGGATGTCTAGCTTTATTCAAGTAGATAATAAATATATGTTCCATTTCTTTTTTTCTATTTTTAACGTTTAGAATGCATTATTTGTCCTCGCTCTGCTGCTTCTCCGTGGACTGAATATTAAGTAAATCATATTACCAAGGATGCTGTTGCTTTTTTCACTATCGTTCTTTCAAATCGGGTTTTCATTCTTGGAGTCACGGTTTAGATTACATTCGAGTTGTTTCCATTGGGGACTTAAATTATGCATTTGGCGGTTTCGTCGAAACCGATGAAAAGCTGCGATAAAATAGAAAAGTTACAAATCAGAAAGCGTTATTTAACTATAACTATAACCATCGCCCCTTAGTATCAGCATTGTGATAAGCAAAAACAGAAAATATAATCGTTGAAGACATCAATATCGGCGTTTTATATCTGTACAAAACTAAATTGTAACTTAAAAGTAGCTGTTCATAAATCCAAGCAAGAAATAACTCTAAAATACAGTTATTTGCAGATTAATCAAACATGATTACATTATTATATCGCCTTAGTTGACTTAACAATGTATTTTATGGCTGCTAAGCGGATGAGGTCCAGATAAATCACGCCAGTTTCAGTCCACTAAATAAACAAAGAAAAAGTGTTGGAGTTCAAAAGAATGTCAAAGAACACGGACATGGGATTGGATAGTTTTTGGTTTTTATATCTATATATATAGAATCTTTATTTCCCAATGGGCTATCGGCCCTCGGCCTTTCTGCCCTTGCATATATACATGTATTGGATTAATTTTCTAACTTAAACTATCTTAACTGTAAACTTAAAATTATTACAAAACAGAAAAAAAATTCTCTCTTCTATGTCATGTCTTCATCGTCTAGCAGGTTGGTTCAGTCGTGTTGGAAGTGTTCAAGTAGTGTTGTTGTTGGGAAGCGGAAGCGGGATTGTCTCGTTTGTCTCGTGAGGCAAAGGGGATTCAGTAGGGTCCAGTTGTAGGGATTGTTTGTCCATTTCGTTTGCAATTGGAGTTGTCTTTCTGTTATTCGCGTTATTTTTGTTCGTTCGTAGAGTAGTTGGTTTGAGGGGTTGTGTAGTTGGTTTTGAGGATGTCTTATTTTCGTTATTGATCTCAGGGCAATCTGTTCTGTTGTTTGAATGTGTTGTTTAGTTTTCCCAGATGCATTCGCTGTCAGTATATGTCCGTAGTCAAGCAGAGGTCTACATATTGATTGGTAAATTTTTGTAGCGGTCTTTGTACTGATTCCTTTGTCTTTGTACGTCAGTGATCGGAAGTGTTTTGTCCTTTGAATGATTTTTGTTCTTACGTTCTGTGCGTGTTTTGTAAATTTTAGTTTTTGGTCCAGTGTCATTCCTAGATATTTTGCCTCTTGTTTTGGTCTAATTCTGTTTCCGTCTGTTGTTATTGATGGAGAGTCTTCTTTAATTTGGTGGTTTGGTAAAAGTAGTTGGTTTTTCGTGGCGTTTGGTGTAAGTCTCCATTTGTAGAACCAAGCAATTGTATTGTCTGTTAGTGTTTGAAGTTTTTGTACTGCTTTTACTGTAGTTTTGTCGTGCACGATCAATGCAGTGTCGTCGGCGTATTGTAGTATGTAAGCAGATTTGTCAATGTGTCTTTTGTCGTGGAGACTGTGATTGTATATGTCGTGGCAGTATATATCGTAAAGAAGGGGTGATAACGGGATCCTTGTGGGAGTCCTTGTTCAGGGGAGAAAGCAAAGGAGAGGGTGTTGTGTATGCGTACTTCTAGGTGTCTGTTTTAGTTGTTGTCCTGTTTGTATTGGCCTATTAGTGTTTTGACGTTTCAGTTGAGTTCGTTTAGTTTTCTTTTCAATTCGTCGTCTTGAGTATTTGTGTATAGTCTATACAGTTCCCTTTTGCGTTTGATTAGTCTTAGTATGAATTTCGGTAAACTGTGTTGATAGTATGTGTTTTTGGTGTATGGAGAAACTTTTTCTATGGCGGTCGTTAATTGTTGTTGTATGTTTTCCATTGAACATGTGCCTGTCCCTGATTGGATGTAATCATGTATGTGTTATTTTACTTTGTCTATGTCTGTTCTGTCCAGGTTGAGTTTCTGAGTGTGTTTTGTCGAATCCATAGGTTGTGTCTGTCGGAGGTCTATGTCAAATCTTATAGCCAAATGATCTGATCCGAGTTCGTTGGTCAGACTTATATCGTTTATAATATTTGTAAGGTTTGCTGTGTAAAGTAGTACATCCGGTGTTGAGTCTTGATTTTCTGGCATGAGAAACGCTGGCAGTGTCTGTTTTTTTATAAAATCTGTGTTGGACAAGAAATTGCTCAGTTGGGTTGTCTTGCTTCGGTTAATGTTAAAGTCTCCAATGATGATGGAATATCTGTAGAGACATGCTTTAGTCAGGATGTTTTGTTCTATTTTGGAGTGGGGATGTATGTAAATTAGGAATATATGGATGAAGTCATGTAAGTATGGAATTGTAAAGTGGAAGCATTCGTAAAGAGGATTGTTTAGGGAAGGGGGATTGCTTTTGCCGAGTTTGATCCCGGGTCTAAGCAGTACACTAGCTCCTCCCCGGGCGTTCTGGTTTCAATTGCCATGTTTGCAGATATACTGCCAGTATCTGTACGTCGGTATCTGTCCGGGTTTGGTTTCGTGTCCACAAACTTACAGCAGTCGATGTCATTTCGTTCAATGTAATTGTAAATTAGATGATTTTTGTGATTAAGTCCGTTGATGTTGGCATATATCAGCTTCAAGTTGAAAGTCCAGTGTTAGTAACTGTCTGTCTCAGTTGGTCGAATGGTTCTGTCGGGTGAGAGCATATCTATCATTAGGATACACATGTGGTTTCCGAAGAAAACCACCGAGGTGTCAACATCAAAGTCGTCGATGAATCGTTTGCGCAGTTTTTTAATTAGTTCTTCTCTGTTGGAGTTGCTTGCGTTATTCATTTGGTGTTTGTACTTGTTTATAATCTAATCGTGTGTAGTGATTGGCGCAGGTATCCTACTTTCCGCCGCTACCGAACTTGACTTTTTGGTTCATTTTCCCATAAAATATGATAAAATTCACATGTGCTAACGTTGCAAGCGGATACAATTTCAAACATTAGTGATTTTGCTGTTAATATTTAAGGACCCGAAACCATCCATTTGAGCATATGAGGCCAATCTGCTGAATCCCTAAGGTTTAGGTGAAGCTAGAATAACACAAACTTTTGCTGCGTATCTAGCAATCGCCTTATACCTGAAGCCAGGATTAATAGATACAGAAAGCACTTTCAAAAGAAAGCGCGATTGCCCCAATATGCCACAACAAATGAAGTCGGAGAAGATATATAATCGTATTTCCGCCTTTGTTGTGACTCCAAACCAGTGTTTAACAAGTAAAACATCTTCGAAGTTACCAAGTGACGGTTCTTTGGTAACCGAACAGAACTAAATATAGATCGGAAATCTTGACGAATGTGCTCTGAATTTTACTGGATTTTTTCTGCATTTTATGCCACGTAATTTTTGAGGCTTTTTCGCACAATTTCTATCTGCTAAATTGTCAGGCAATTGGTTCTGACAACGTTAAAGTAAAGACCTGCATAAGGGTCAATAACTCTTCGGAATTTTATGTGTGTGCATTAAGTAGTGTAACGGTTTTGAGCACAAAGCATCCTTTCAGACGATGACGAATGAAGATTTAACAGTTATTAACATATTGTGAAAAAAGATTGACAGTTCGAATAAATGATTATTTCAATATGCCTTAATAAAGTTTTTATCGTTGGCTAAAATCCATCTGGTCACTCACACTGGATTGAAAACGAGTTTATCCTAATAATAGCCATAGTGAACGTAGGCTTCATACCTACTGAAAAAATATCTCAAAATGCAAAATCAAAAAAAAACGAACGCAATAAACCATTTAATTGACAGGAAAAACATCGTAGACTACTGGCATAGCGAATAATTATACAAAAAAGGCAATTTAGTTAGAAACGTAAGAACGATTATAATAAATTTGAATTACAAATTTCCGAAAACGACCATCACTTTCTCCGCCTTGTCGGCACCAGAACGTTATTTTAACATAATATCATTAAAAGGGAAATCATATCTTCTTGATTTACACGATTAGTTGTTTATGTTACTAGAGAGCCGGCTAATTTCTGAAGTTTCTGTTGCACATTTGTAAGATTCGTTACAGGCTAGATCTGGTTTAAAAGGGATTGGTTGACGCCATAATAACAGGGTAAGATTTTGAAAAAAGATCAGTGGATCAGTGTCATGACATGTGGATAGTCATGTAATTCTGGTATAAATTATTGATGAAAAACAACAAGCTTATTATTCTGAGTTCAAGTTCTCCTTCGTATTTTGCCAGTTGTCACGATTTTGTGCCACCTGGTACCAGTTCAGTCCTGCCGCTCGTTTCAGATCGTCGCTCCATCTCATCTACGGTCTTCCTGTGCTCCTTCTATTGCTCCATGGGCTCCATCGAATTAGTTTACCACTCCACTTATCCTGGTCTCTTGCAATGT
This sequence comes from Dendroctonus valens, assembly GCA_024550625.1. NCBI lineage: Eukaryota > Metazoa > Arthropoda > Insecta > Coleoptera > Curculionidae > Dendroctonus > Dendroctonus valens. The sequence continues at coordinate 842,151 of JAJTJO010000013.1, read as the reverse complement.
GGCCCGCTCTATTCCACTTAGAGAGTGTGAGTTGCTCCCAACATTAAGCCGAATAAGTACCTAGTTTCCAATATAAATACACTGCTTCTTCTTACTTTTTGTAAGGCATCTGCCTTGTTCTCTACTTTCCTAGAATTGTATGTATTGAGATGACAAATTCCAGCTGGTTGGACGTCCAGGTGGTCTGCTGGATCTTGGGAGACCATCTCTTGCAATCTTCCGCAATCTGTTGTCGTCCATCCATCTAACTAGGTCTTAGACATCGCAAAGTTTTCGGATGTCTTCGTTTCTTTTGTGGTCCCTTAGTGTGTGGCCTGCTATGGATCTTAGAGACCTCATCTCTGCTGTGCGGATAATCCTTTTTGTTGTGGAGTTTTCGGCTCTTGTTTCTACAGCGTAAGTCATAGCAGCTCTTACACAGGTCTTATATATGTGGACTTTGCTTTTGTGCTTGTTTCGCCATACTATATGTATATCTCTAAGGAATCCTGATATTAAAGCTGCTTTGGTTGGTTGATACTTTACTTCTTCTTGGAGGTCTCTTCTGCTCGTGATGTTGACGCCCAGATATTTGAAGCTCATAACCTGTTCTACTGGTTTATTGTATATAGCCAATTGTTTGGCATCCGAAAGTGCACATATAGCATCCATATGTCGTTTTACTTCTATAAGTACTTCTTCATCCTTGTTGCTCCGCGATGTCACATTTCATCATCCAAGTCTGACTGGTTTTTTTTCTGTTTCCACAATCGTTTTCTTTTTCGTGGTTTGTCATCATCGTTTTTTCCTGTCCTGTCCGAGGCTATGTTATCGTTTCTTTCAGCACAGTATTACCGGCTGGCAGGTCGCTAGCCTTACATGAGGTCCCTCCTCTTTTATCCGGGCTTGGGCCGGCTGCAGTTCGAATGAGCTACTCGGTTCACCCATTCTCTCCCCAGTCAGAGTTAATATAAATACATTGTACCAAAATCTGCTAGAGCACTACTGCGATTTTGAATCTCTCCTGGAAGGTGTCTTATAAAAGACAATTTTGAACTTCCGTCAGTCTTTTGTCTGAAGTGGGTTTTGACCCAACGTGACAAGTGGAACAAGTCGACTCAGTAGGATTGATTATTGACTCTGATCTTGAACGGTCCGTCGAACTTTACTTGCTTAAGAGCTTATGGTCACCAATATATCATTGTTGTAGCGCTTTCAGGAGATTGATCATTAGTCTCACATCCATCTAGATTATAGTTCCTTTCTGCCCACACAAACCGAAACCGCTGCTTCAACGCGGAAGAAACTCAACAGGACAAATATTTAGAACGAATTGTTTCCAATGAAAACATGATGGAAATCAATACCAACCGTCATTGCCTCTAAATGTCTCGTGGTGGTCATCAAATAAATGATCAGAAAACAAAGCAGACGAGCCAATGCAACATGTTTCATCGTTTTTCCGTGCGACTAGCCGAACCACATTGCGCAAAACCCAAATATAATTTGTTTCACTGTCTGCGAACTAGACAATACAAAATCGCGTTTTTGCAACACCATTTGTTTGTCTAGGTATTATTTTATTAGCCCAGAAATGCGCTGAGTTTGCACGACCGTTCAGTCGCAACAGTTACCGTTTAAATTGTTATTGTTGGCAATCTAGCGTTCCAATTAACGTACAATGTGTTTAACCTCAATAGGCTTTTGTTTTGCGTTTTCCAAAACCTTTGCAATACAGGGTGTCTGCAATTGTTTATCAATCAGCAGCTGGAACTGCACGTTTTCCTTGGCAGCTATGTGGGAATGTTGTTAACAAAGTCTGTGGGAAAACAAACCCATCAGGTTCGCCTACTGTTAACACATATCCAACTAGCAATATTTTGGGGAATTATTGAGGCTAACAACGTGTAACAGCTTTTCAATTGTCTGCCGTACTTCTGACGTCTGAAACTCGGTACATATTTGTTTTCGAAAATGATTAGCCTTCTTGGATGGCGTCTATAAACACAGATATTAAGTTGTACCTAAATCTACCTACACGTAATTGCTCACGTAACGGTTTTATTAAAGCGATTTATTTGCATTCAAAATCTTTCAAATTTTGCTCAATAGTGATGGAAATGAGTTCATTCAGAGATGGATTGTATTCACCGTTTTTCAGGCTCGTTTTTCAGTGTAAGATGCGTTTTTATTTAACTCGTTTGCGTACATTTGTTGACTAGTTCTAAAATACTTCATGTCCTTGTCCTATTGATAGCGCAAAACACTTAACAAAATCCGTCGAGTCCACCAGGCTAATTTGCCGGGAAATTTTCACATATTTTCATTAATTGTGTTCCTTTGCTTGTGGTTACACAACACATAACTATCTGCCTACCTCAATTCGCTTTTTGGTGATTTTTTGCACGTTTCTGTTTTGCAGTATCGGGCTTTTGGCCGCTTGATGCTTCTGCGCTCATTTTGCCACCTCTCATTCCATTAATGTATTTAAAAGTGAGAAAATTCCACTAGGTTAAAGGTTTACTTAAACAAGGTTGGTGATGCCATCAGCCGAAACGTTGCGATAAAATATATTCGGAAAACAAAGGACGTTTTGTCTTGCACCTCCATATGTTCGATCGTTTTCATTTGGAGTTACTTGCCCATTGGTATCTTCTGCTGAAGTTTCGTTTGATTCCACAACCGGATATTTTTAAAACCTCATGGTGTATTTAGCTCCCATATATTAGCCTGTTTTTACACCAGCATTTTTGTTAAGCTCTAAGGCCGGATTCTACAATGCCAGTAAAAAGGCTGGTATAGTAGTTCCTGGTATAACTTATACCGGCAGATATCCGAAGGATATCTCTGCGTGAGTTCTACAATCTCATCAGAATCGAATACATTAACGTCCACAACCTCCACATTATTTAATTTTTATAGTTATTATAAGTAATAATGGAAATCACAAAATATTATCATGCACAAAACGCACTTTGCTCAATAACATACAAAAAATCAACATTAATGCTAGGTTATGTTAAGAGCCAAATTGATCAATAGCAAGCAATAATTGCCTTATTCGAAGTATATCTCCTCAAATTTGTTGATGAAAGATATACCAGGAATAAAGTTATTCCGTGATTGAAGAACCCAAATCGCTAATTATATTCCGAGTAAAGCTTGTTCTGAGGATATACTTGATTTGTAGACCCCGGCCTAAGTCTGCCCTGTAAGTTAGTACGGGGAATAAAAATTGAATTTTCGTTATCTCATGTGGGAACAATCGCATGAGATGATTGCCGAATATGGTCCATCTGAAATAAGTGATGAGCGGGACTTGTCTTGGTCTTGCAGTTTTAGTCTTGGTTTTGTAAAACGTGTAAGACCAAGATCAAGACTATGTATGCAAGAACAAGACCAACACCATGTTCTGCAAGGCCAAGACTTTTGCAAGAGGTCTTAAGAGGCAATTAAATCTGTCCTCGTCGCCCTTACATATATCATACGGAAATCAAATAGCAAACAGCCTGTGATTATTTTATTAGTAATTTTGGTGGTAATTTTTGAATTACATTTATTTAATTTCTCGCCTTATTTAAAAGCATGACTAAGACTAAGTCTTAACATCGAAGACCAAGACCAAGACTGTCTATTGGTTAAAAGACCAAGACCAAGACTGTGCGCAAGAACTAGACCAAGACTTGCATGGTCTTGGTCTTGGTCTTGCTTTGTTCATTACTACTCAAAATAGATTCTTCTATGTAGAAGGTAGGAATTCTAGTTGTTGTACGAACCCACTGTTCTTATACACTTTTCCAGACTCTTTTGGTTTATTTTGCGCAAATATTTTTTGTATTTTAAGAGCTATATATTGTATTTAGCTCGCTTCCAATGATTTCTAGTATTTCCTGTGAAAGAGAAGAAACTGAAGAAGCTTGCATTACTAATTGACTCAGCTGCTATTCAGTTCTCTTAAAGCGGTTGATCTATGTTAATTTAAAGCCAGATGAAATGGAGGTTACTGTGATCTTATCACACAATGTTTTATGTACAAAAGTTAATTTTCCCGTCGAATGAATTTTTTTTGTGAGTTTCTCAATGTTCCTTTTTACTTACACCATCGAAATTGCATTATTAACGCAGTTATTTGGGTCATTTCGCGCATTTTCATGAAATTAAGTTCCTATGTCCTATGCTCAAAGAACACTTCTTATCTAACCTAAAAGAGGAGGCAGAACTGAACTGATCTATCAGAAAATCTTATGCAACTAATTACAGACTAATTAAAATTTAATTGATTAAAAAAACCATATAAAACGATGTGAAAATCGAGCACCTCAGCTGGAATACGTTACATCCCTTTGTCATTTACAAGTTAGTCGAGCCAGCAACAGATTGTGAGATACTCTCAATTAACCGTCTAGCACCGAGGGCTAGATAAGGGAACGGGTTTTTATACAAACCAGGTGTGGTGTGATCGGCTGAATAGGCAAAGGGCTGAGTGCAGTCCCTACGCTTTCGCTTTTAAACTAGACAGTCTGACAGACACGCAGCAAAGGTGTTTGTGCAGGTGGGTTCCTGCAGGTGGAGAGGTACATGACCGCGCAGCCAATTCTAAATAATTGGATCGTCTCGGAAATTGTTTTGCGAAAGTTACGGGTTAACATCATTTCCTTCCTGCCGACCACTGCAAACCAATCGGTTTGCTTTTCCTAGTAAAATATAATTCTATCTTTGCTGCTTCTACTGGGGTCATTCTACTTGATATCGCAAAGTCTTTTGACAAAGTTTAGCATGAGGGACTCACATAGGAAAACTATATAAACTGCCGACTGCGGACACACAATTTGTAGCAGCTTTCCTGGAGAACATAAAATTTCGTATTTTACTGAATGAAGTCAACTCCATCACCAGATGGGGAGAAGCAGGAGTCCCAGAAGGATCCCCACTAGCCCCAAACACACAAAACTAGCCATGTTTGCTGACGACACTTGCTTGTACTTCACCGACAGAAATCTAAATATGATGAATGTAAAACTGCAAAGACACCTTAACAAGAGTATAACACTAAACAACACAACAATAGAATGGAGAAACACGGTAAAAGACCTGGGAAGTAAACTTGACAAAAAACTAACGTTCCCTCAGCTCATTAAGGAGAAAATCGCCAAAGACAAGACTTAAACTACAGTCATCTACCCCCTTCTTAACAGAAACGGTTAAGTATGGCTAAAAATAACTATAAATTATTATTATTATTATTATTATTATTATAAGGCTCCTCCGCCTTCTCCCAAACGTGTAACACTAACAAAAGTTAGTGTTCCAAACATTTCAAAGCAAGTTTCTTCGAAAAGCATTGAAAGCTCCCTGGCTCCTCTGGAGAAACAGAGAAATACACAAAAATGTTAACATGGAAGCCATTCGAGGATTCCTCACCCGCAAGCAGCAAAAATTGAAAACTCGAGTTCTTGCCCACCCAAACCTTATCATTAGGGAAATCTTCACCACCCCATCAACTCATAAATTCACTCACATGCAAAAGCTAAGAAAGCAATACGAAAACTCACAAAGGTGTGGGACGTCCGAAAAAGAGTAAAAGTTTGAAAAAACTAACTCTAGTGAAACAATGCAAGAGCACAACAATCCTGCTGTTCTCTAGTGGAAACTATTGCCAAGTTGGTCTTCTGTCTAGCCCAAGGATGATCGTGTCTGTTTGCGTTACACAAAATAACCGACTCCCACTTTTGCTTCTTTGGTGGAAAGGTACCGAAAACTTATTTAATGTTAATAACAAACCAATTTTTTTTCGAGCCCTGCAGTCAACACATATTGTCGAGCTTTCGCTGCATGTAATCATTCTAAACAGGTGAATAAGCAATGCATTCGCCATCTGTCGTTCCAAGTACTGGATAATTACACATGGCATGACCTAGAGGTACCCAAAACGTGTTTTCATTTAGTCAAATGTGGCTGGCTTCGATGAATCCGACACGAAAACGATCTCCGCCCATGTTCTCGCGAATATAGACGGTATATCACCCCCCTTTGCAACCCCGAGGGCATAGACAGGGGGGCTGGGGCGGTCGAAACGATCGACTCGTCCTTGGCTCCAAGAGACGGGCGTCTGCCAGCCGTCTGCATCCGCGTCGGAGGTCGAAAAGATATGGTGACGCAGGTGTCTGCTTCCGCAGTGGCGCGACATGCTATAGTCTGGCCTAAGAGTTTTGGCAGTGAAGTAATAATTGAGGAATATGGAAGAAACTCTTTTGAACCAATCTCGGGTATGAGTATGTAACGTCACTGCCAATAGACTTGGGACAGCCAGTATGTGTGGCACAGATGGGATTTGACCCTTCATGGCACAATTTTTTTTAAATTGAAATTTAAAAATGTGTGGTCATATATGGGTAATGCGTGCTGAAAAGTTGGCAGAACCCGTTCGGTTCATTAAAACTTCCGGATGGCAGAATTCATAATAAATCATATAATAATTCCAACACGTTCGTCTTATAGACGGGTATGTACATCAATACATCTCTGTCATAAAAAAGTATAATTAACGGCAATAAAAACGTTTAATTATTTTTAATAATTAACACTCTCTTAGCTGCTAAAGGTTTGTTGGAACAAAATTTCTCAGATCGGCAGCCTATGAATTCTTCTAAGAAAATCCTTTCATGCAGTGATAATTCATTTTCTTCGGCTCACCGTATACGTGAATTAAGTGAAACAACCACTACTTACTAGCTATTTTCTGAGTGGGTTCGTCTTCGTTATCAAAGTTCTGATTTCCTTCTATGAGATTAGTAATGATTTTTTATTTAAAATGTTACAAAAACGTTTCGGTGTCTTTCTCCACCATCATCAGTTTGTGTGTATAGTTCCTAACATGGCAACACTCAACTGGTTGGATTAGTAATGATGTCATCATTTTCTGAGATTTCTATATCCAAGCATCATCATCATTGCCATCGTGCGATTCATAAGGTCCTTCGTTTCGTAAATCACTTAGAGGCACGAAATCTTCTTATCACTTGGAATATTCCGAACTGTCCTTCTGACGGCAGTGTTATGCTCGTCGTCTTCATCTGGATGAGTGTTCTCCCTGGCCGCTCTCTCGATGGTATCTGCAAAAGCTTTAGCTTTATCACCGTCCGTTAGTATATACCAGACCTTGCATTACGTGTAAAGCTGGTATCCAGATGCTTTGATCTTCTGGACCAATTTCCCTGATGCAACTTTCCCATCTCTGGTTTCGGTGCTCCCTGAGGGCTTCCTTGAGGATCTGGCTCTGCCGGTTCAGGGCGATCCTGTTGTCTTTGGTGGGCTGCCTTCTATACATCCTACGCATCTATGGTTGGTGATTTGCCTGCGAAGGTTTGCTGGTGGCTCCTGACGGGCCACCGGCACCTCAGCAGTTCCCGAACTTCTGGCGTGTGCTTGCAGAACTGTCTCACCAAGGCTTGTTGCCGCTGCTTCCATTTCTTCTTCTGCTATCTATGGCATGACCATCATACTATGTAGTACCTCTTTGAACATGGGCCACTCGGTGGAAGTCCTTGATTCAAGAAGCGGAGTTCTTTCTCCATCGCCACAACTCAATACTATTGGGTTGTGGTCCGAAGTCCCCTCTTCTATTGTCTCAATGGATACCACCTGTCGGATGTTCTTTACGATGGCAATCTCCAACACCTCCGGTGTCCCATGTCCTAGTGGGATCCTTGTGGGCACCTCAGGACTCATGACTACTGAATTGTGGGATTCAACTACTTCTGCTAATGCTCAACCATTCCTGCGAGTACAGGAGCTATTCCACTCCATGTTCGTGTAGTTCAGGTCTCCTATTAGTAGCCTAGCTCGGATGCTGCCCAGCCGAGCTGACCCAAGGTGGCTATCTGGTCTACCACGGGTGTGGTCTTCTTCCTGGCTTCCCTGCGGGCGACCGGGATCTTCTTTTTTGGGACATTGGGCAACCAAGCCAGCTGGCTGAGTGTCCCTCTGTTCCACAGAGCGCACATTTGCTGTTACGCTCTTGGTCATCTCCAGGCTTGTGCAGTGTGCACTCACTGCTCCTGTGGTTTTCACCAATTTTAACACAACGTGCCTGGAAGAACCAATTGCGCTGTGCGTGACCATAGCTCTGGCACCTGGAGCACTGCCTTGGTTCCTGAGACTTACGTTGGGCCTCTAGTTTGACCGCCATGTTTAATAGTCTGGTTATTTTCCAGATATTCTTATTGGCGGTCTTGACTAGAACTAACGCCAGTCGCTGTTGGGTCCTCCTGCTGACCATTTGAAACGCCTCTGCGGCCCGGATATCCTGTTCTCAAAGCTCAGATTCGATTTCAGCTGTCCTTAGGCAGCCCCCTAATAACTACGTGCAATTTCTTCTCCTCCTGCAGCGTGTACGTAAAGTACTGCCGCTGGAGGCTTTTTAGGAGTCGCGTGGCGTTCCTGTATTCAGAATCAGAGTTGGTTATTGTGCTTCGTTATTCCTGTTTTGGTGAAGGCCTTATTGAGCTGTTTCCAGTTCTGGCCTTCAATGTTGATGGGCGGGATCTTTTCCGCCCTCCTGCTTGTCACAGGGATGTCTGCTTCCAACTATCTTTTGTCTTCGAGGGTGCTCACGGCCTCATCATCCTGTCGCCTTCACTTCCTGCTTGCCTGCGAAGCAGTTGGCACGATTGCTTTGGTCAGAAGCGTGCCGGATGGCCCTGCAGCGGCTTTCGGCTCCGCTGGCTTCTTGCCTGCAGCGGCTTTGGGGGACTCTGTCTTAGGTGTCTTCTTGGGTCCCTTTCACTGCAGCACTAAAGCTTGCCGGAGCCTGCCCTGGTGCTGAAGTCGCTGTTGGAGCAACTCCTGCTGGCTAAATTTTTAAATTAAAATTTTTCAAAACCGAGATACATTTGATTTAATCTTAGGAACTGTTGGGGTCTTGCAAAGCCAAACTAATTTGGCTCGCAGGACCAAATGTGAGGATGTAAATTTGAATTGTTCGAAGGACAAAGTGCTTTTGGGAGAAGCTGCAGGAATATTAGCGTTCACTGGTAACGACGGGAGAGACATGGAGAGTCGTAGAGTCCGAGAGTAGCCTTTTTGTTGAAGGTAAATTTCCCGAGAGTGAGAGATATATATCCGTTTGGTAATGGGGGAGTAAAAAGCCAGTGCGAAGGGGGCTTTGTTCGGTTTCGCACCACTCAACCTTTATTCCGTGAAAAGGAAACCAACGTCCAAATGAGACCTTCCAACGAGGCAACAACTGAAATCGCATGCATGTGTGGAATGGTTACCACCTGCAAGGGCGCACTGTTCCCGGAATTCTGAATTAGTCGGAAGTCCTCAGTTAGAAAGTTACAATGTTTGAAGATTACTTGAACAGGAACATCCTGAAAAAAATAAGTCCATAAGTCCAATACATAATGTGTCTTCGTACAATTTGTTGAAGTTGCATCCTATAAGAAAGAACCTTCACATTTGGCAGATTTAGGACCGCTGAGTCCATTCTGTGTTCCAAGCATGTTTTTTTGAGGACGCACTGTTGGCAAATATCCACGAGTATAAAACACATGTAATCCGCACATAAACAAAATTATGTTTTGGTATTATTCTGCTCCATGTAGTGTTCACCATTGATGTGGGGTTCCACTACGTTTTCGGTTCAGAATCTCAAAGAAAAATGGCAAACAACGACGCTATAAATATTAATGTTTGCTAATGAATTGTAGTATCAAGCAATAAATAGAATTCGACCTTAACCTGTAGCCCGTGGTATTTTCGATTGTATTATTAATCGATTACTAGAGACTGTACCTATATTTAGTTCATAATGTTTATTTTTTGAAGAATTTGCAACATGGAGGTTTTATCTTTGAGGTCACTCTAGTGTTCAAGTTGTTTATGGTTTCAATATTCCGTGTTGTTAGCTGTAATTTTGCTGCAATTGCTCTATTCATATATATTTTGCGTCTATTTGCTACGTTTGGTTTGTCTGGCGCTCGATGGTCGGGTCACTTTTATTAGGCAAATTATTTAAAAGTCCTTAAATCTTCCAAATCCTCAACATTAGGCCAATCGTGCTCGGTCTTAATGAGTATATCTTAAAGCTGAAATTTATTTTTAATGATTGTGCTCTTGAATGTTGTTGGTTTTATTGCTATGTTGCCATTATCTATCAAAATATTGTCATATCTCGGACTTGCGTCCGTATCCGCCTGTCGTTTCACGATAATCATTAAATCCTGTGAATGGGTGTTGATTTTCTGCGATTGGCGGCTTGTTTTGGCCAATTACCACACTTGTTTATCAATACTTTAATAATAGTATGACGTTAAGCAGTTTTTTCGTCTGATTTGCCGATATGCAGTAAAAACAAGGCAATTAAAGCGCACATTCCATTAGATTCGAGGATCTGCAATAATAACAACATGAACATTGAATCGGTAGCTTCCAATGTGTTGATAATATATTGAAATCACTAGAAAAATACGCCTACCACGCACTGTTTTCTAACATGTTGCACAGTGCGCGGTTTGCATATTTGCCTGAACCCAAAGTACTTGATCTGCCCAGATCCCATGAAATCTGGCTAGACTTTATTTAAAGCACTTAATTGTACAAATAGACTTGCTTATGATAAGATTGCATTTTGTGTTGTACTTTGGTTTTTAACGGATACGATTTTTTAATGTGTGTTGAGCGAAAACCATGAGGCTTCAGTTTGAGTTGACACGATTGCAATTCGGTAACAACCAGAAAAGTGTTGTCGGTTTGCAGGTAAATCGCCCAAAAATCTTGTCGAGTTTTCACGTCGATTATCGAAAGCTTAATTAAAATAAGCCGTCGAACACTATCTGCCCCCGTCGAAGACATTTCATAACGTATAGGTTTCGCCTTTTAGTGACGCCATGTTACACATGACAAGTGACAGGTCGGTGTGTAAATAGCCGAAAATAGGTTCCATTAGAGAAAAATGCACGTTGTTAACATGGATAGCAACATGAGGCGATAATGATATATTTTCGGTATACTTATTTATAGCGCTATGTTGTAATTGCGTTGCGGATTATGCGAGCTGTTTTGCCAAAAAAATCCTAATCTCTTAAGGTAATTTTTTGTTTGGACTCGGTCAGATTGGACTAGGGACTCTGAAGATTCCTCTGAATCGCGCATTGTCTATTCAGCAAGATTTTTTTTTATCTTTGCACGCAGATAATACACAGGAACACCTATTTTTCCTTGGTGATTTATTAAAGTTTTGAAACATTTTTCTTTTGGGTTCAAGTAGTGTCTCTATAGTGTCGTAAACTGGATAAAAACGTCCGGCCTAAAGCTGAAAACATCTCATTTCAAGAAATTGTTGTGGCAAAAAATGCCGCCATTAACCAGAAAAAGAAAACTCAATTCAATTCTTTGGATCCAGAGATCCTTAAGTTCACGAACTTGGTTAAATGACCGTTTGCAAAAATGAGGTTTTTCAATTTCCATGAAAATTTCCATTGTGAAACAGTCCCACTCCCAATGGAAAACTGCCTGAATAACAGGAATATCGAAGTGTGGATATAACTATAATAAACAATTTTCATCAAGATGCTGGTTTGTTGGATTTATTATTTTATGAATGAAGCTCCTAGCGACTTGTGTAAACCTCATTTATCAAACTGTTTCATTTCTAAATATTTGCGTAACGAAAACCCACTTAGTAGCCAAGACGTTCATATCTTCTGGCTTCATGGCTGTTTTCAACTTTTATCCTCCAGTGAAGTCCATTTGCTTCATAATGCACACATTTCCTATTCTGCTTTGTTTTTCAGGCCAGTTGCACTTAAAGCAAAATAAATAGTGCGCAAAGCGCCAAGCATCAAATGCCACTTATACTATCCATAATCATCAAGTTTAAGTTTAAATGTTACGTTGCACCTCTTATCAGTTACATGTCGAATTTAGCTAGATATTCTCCCTTCTCCCATTCCTTGCTTTAATAATTATAAAAACTTGTAAATATATCAGTTTCAGCTACAAGCATAAAACGTGCCTCAACAAGATATGACTCAATCCAGAGTCCCCACTTGGAGCCGGCAGTTATCTGCCCATAATTCTTATGGAAACTTTAATTGATGATCTCTTTCACTTTCTCTGAACCCCGCAAGACTACAACCGAAGTTGCATCCTGCCACCGCTAATCCTGAGTCGTTAAGAGGTATTAAGGGGAAACCGCGCGAAATACCTCTCCAGGAATAGCCGCTAACCACCGCTACTCCTGAGTTGTTAAGAGGTATAAAGGGGAAACCGCGCGGTATACCTCCTCAGGAGAGCCTTCCTAGTCATCGGCGTTTATCATGATAAATAGTCTCAACATTGGCCATACTAAGTACTGCTGGAATCAGCACACAGCCAGCACTCGCCTCTAGGGTTCTCTCTCTCTATGGGTTCAGAGCCCAGGTACTGCGGGGAAACCACACAGCCAGTACCCATCCCTAACATAATTACTCAAACTGACTAAATAGAGGTATGACTCAAGTACTGCGGGACCTTCACAGCCAGGACTCGGTACTTTGCAACTTAGCGAGCTGCACTCGTTTCCTTTTTATGATTTTATACGAAGCGTTAACAGTATCTAACTTTAAATGGATATTGAAGAGAAACAGTTAAATATAAAGAAAGGAAAATAAATATAAAAGAAGAACAGAATTAATTTCGAACTATAGTTGAAGAGGTTACTATCTTTAATGTTTAACCAAATAGAAATATGCTAAAGAGGCTACTCTGTGAGAAACACTCGCCTGATCAATAATTTTCACACTAGTACTTCTGACACCAACTGCTGATAATTAGGTCGCTGAATTTAAACAGGCACTAATAGTTCAGGTACATTTTAACCTACGGCTCCTTAATGCTAACATCATTTAGTAATTATATCTAACCTCTGTTGTCCTATTCTACCTTAACCTAGCTTAACCTAACTTAACCTAACTAAACCTAATCTTACATCATCTCTTGCTTCCTAACTAACTTAATGCTAGTTCATGGTCCTCGTTGTGGTGCTGGAACTGGTCATCGCGTGTGGTCCTCGTCTTCTTAAACTGTGTCCGCAGGAAGCAGTCTGCGGTCACACTGGAATTTGCAAGAATCCCTGACTGTGGGATTCAGGATGTGGTCCAGCAGGTCTTCTATCTGCAGGTCTCTTTGGAGGTTGTATTTTTCACAAAGTACGGGGCCTTGGCTGCTGTCCTCAGTATCCTGTGTTGGATCCTTGCCATCTTGTGTTTCTGGCTGGTGCTGGCCGTGGACCACGCTGGTGATCCGTAGGTCAGCACAGGTCGGATTAGCTGTTTGTAAGCTCTGACCTTTGTTCACAGGAAGAGCTTACCTGTCAGCAGAGGATAGTAGGCCTGGAGCAGGTATCTTGCCTTCGCTACTGTGGCTGTCATCTGTTCGTGCCATACCAGCCGCTTGTCTTAGATAAGTCCAAGATAGGTCCAAGATAGGTCCTGCAAACTCCAGCTGGCCTGGCGGATTCTGGAGCCGTCGTGTGGTGAAGTGTATGGTCTGCGTCTTCACCGGATTAAACTCCATTTTCCATTTCCTGCTCCATTTCTGGACCTGGCCGAGATGTCTTTGGAGTTTCTCTTTCATGTAAGCGCCGTTCCCTGTGGCAGTGAGTGCTACATCATCTGCGTAGATGCAGCACTCTGTGTTCTTTGTGGTAGGGAAGTCTGCCATGTAGATATTGAAGAGGGTAGGGCCCAGCACTGATCCTTGCGGTACTACTGACATCACCGGTTTGCTGACTGAGAGCTGACCATCTATTTTAACCTGGAAGCTGCGTCCAGATAGGTAACTGCTGATGAGCTTAGTTTGGTGTCCCGGAAAGCCAGCCAGTGACAGATCATCTTGGCTAGCACGGCCTGGTGCCAAACTTTGTCAAACGCCTTTAACATGTCTAGTAAGACAGCTCCTAGTCCATCTCGGCGGTTTAACTTTTGCTGGATCCTTGTTGTGAGCCGGGCTGTGAGTGTGGTGGTGCCATGGCCCGGCCTGAATCCATGTTGCTCATGTGGCAGCACCTTCTTGTCTTCTATTGTATCCTGGATGTGGTTCAGGATACATCTTTCCATAATTTTGACCATCATGGGTAGTAAGCTAATGGGCCTGTAAGACTTAAGCAGCTTCCTATTTCCTCTCCTTTTGGGCCCCAATACCATTATTGCCTTCTTCCCTGTGGTAGGGAAGTATTGAAGTTCCAGGATTGCAGTTGCCACTGTGGTGAGGTCCTCAATTGTTGTTCTCAGTAATTTCCTGAAAACCTCATTTGAAATTCCATCATGTCCAGGGGCCTTTCTCTTCCCCGCCCTCTAGATGATGTCCTGGATGATCACACTGGTGACTTTCTTGACTTGTGTTGTTGTCTGCCAGTTTTGGAAGTGGGCAGCTACTATGTTTTCCACTTCCTCTCCTTTGTCTGGGTGATCAACCAGGTTTACTTTGCACTGGAGCTCTAGATGATTTACAAAGAGCTCCAGTTTCTCTCTGGGGTCCACAGTGGTTATTCCGTTATCCTGGATGGGAGGTATTGGCTGCCTTGGGCCTTGGTTGAGGTTCCTGGCCATTTTCCAAAGCTCAGTGTTGAACTCATCAGCCTCTACTTCGTCCATGCGGGCATCCCAGTGCTGCGATCGAACTCCTTTGATATCTTCCTGGATGGCAGCCTGGAGACGGTTGACGAGTCTTTTTAGGTATGGGTCCTGTGTCCGCATGGCTCTCTGTCGTAGTTGATTTTCCTCCCTGATTTTGGCTTTTAACCAGGGAGGTATTTTGTCTTCTTGGTTGACTGCTGCGACTTGTTCACTTGTTGAGGCTGCCAGGGCATCTTTGATTTCTCTGGTGAGCTTTTCGACTGCCTGGTCCAGGTCTACCTCTGTTGTGGGCGGCTGGATCCTGCTGGAGCTTTCCCATATGTGCTGGAAAGTCTGCTAGTTGGTGGTCCTTTTGGTCGTAGTGATATCTTTGACTTGATTTGGTCCAATTTGCAGAAGTATCGGCAGATGGTTCGACGAAAGTTCCTGAAGTACTTCCGGGGTGGACAGTCTTCCTGCGTTTTTGTACAGGAATATGTCCAGGATGTCATCTCTGCCATTGAGAGTGATGTGTGTTGCCTCTAGAGGTGCAGCGATCTCGAACATTGCTTTGGCTTCATTTGATAACATATGGCCTCTAGAGTTGTTGTAGTTGCATCCCCAATTGATGTTTTTGGCATTGAAGTCCCCGGCATGTATTGTTGACCGGTCATCCGGGAAGAAATTTTGAACATCCTCGGGACACAACGTAACGTTTGGACTGACGTATACGGACCCGACTCTGATCTTCGTCTTCTTCATTTGGATGGCCACCATGGATTCCTCCAGTGTCGCCGGTTTGACGATCTGATGATGTTGAGTGGAACTTTTCACTGCGACTAAAATGCCGCCGCCCCTGGTGGGCCTGTCATCCCTGTGTATCTTGTGGTTCTTGAGAGTGAACCTTTCTCCAGGCTGCAGTAGTGTTTCCTGGATCAGGCACACATCCACATTGTACTTCTCCAGAAAGTCTTGGAGTACTTCTTTCTTTCTTCTTATTCCATTGGCGTTCCAGGAGACGACACACAGAGATTTAGGCCTGAGCAGACTAGACATGACTGCTCATTAGTGCAATCATCTGGGCTTGCATCGTGGCCATGAAAGTCTGCATTTGTGTTTGCATAACCTGGATGGTTTGTGCCAGCTGTTCATGGCGGGGTTTTCCCATTTTGTTGACGTTGAGTGTTGCTAGGACGGCAGGTTTCTTGTTACCGCGGCACTGTAGCTGACGTTCCTATTTGGGGCTTGTGGCGTGACAGTTGGGACTGTCCTGCGAGCTGTCGTTGAAGGCTGCTTGTTGACTTTTTGCGCAGGCTTCGCAGGGCATCCTGAGTGGGAGGCTGGATGGACACCTCCGCAGTTGGCGCACTTTGCAGCCTTTTCCCGAGGGAGTTGACATTCCCTGGTTTCGTGTTTTCCTGCGCACTTGATGCACTTGGCGTCTGCGGTACATTTAGATTGTCCGTGGCCGAAGAGCTGACACCTGAAGCACTCGGTGGTTTGGCTTTTGGCGTGCTGAGATTCGACCCTGACTCGCAGATTTCCAAGGCTCCTAACCTCAAAGAAGGACTTCTCTGTTTTGGGCAGTAGCACCAGGACTACCGCTATTGCTTGTCCATTTTGCCTCCACCTTATGATGCTGGTGGGGTGGCAGCCTTGGGCAACAAGTTCCTCTCTCACCTTGTTTTTCTGCGAGGTTTCCACAACTCCTCGGATAACTACTCGGAGTTGTTTCTCCTCTTCCAACTGGTAGGTGTGGTACTGGTACTTGTGGCTGTCCAGTACTCTCACCATGGCTCTGTAATCTTCTATGGTGGGAGGGTGAGTGCTGACGCCCTCCTTCGTTGTCACGCCACATCCATAATTGATCCTTTTATCATTCAGCTTCTTTGTAATTTCGACATACCGGGATTTCTCCCGGAGGACGATAGGAGGAATTTTATTCCTCCTTTGGGGTTGCTGCTGGGCGGCAGGGGTGGCCTGCCTTTTCTTTACTTCCTTCTGCTGGGCTGGGCTGCTGGACTGGGCTGCTGGCTCTTCCATCTGGTTGGCCGCTGGTTCCTTTGGCTTGGCCGTCCTGGGTTCCTTTCTTTTCGGCTTTCCTGCAGACAAAGGATTCGTATTAGTGTTGTCCTCGCTGGAGGACAGAGGTCCGGTTCGCTTCCTCTTTCGACGGCGATTTGGGCTAATAAAGCCCTCGCCTTCGGAAGAGTCCGTTGCCGGGCCCCTTCCCCCCTTGGGGGCTGCTGGAGGAGCTGAATCCTCGCTATCGCTGGAGGAGGTTGTGCCTTTCTCCATTGCTGGACGTCGAGAGGCCTCAAGGAACGTCTCGGCTGTATTCGCCCTGTCCATCCAATACTGGACTTGCTCGTTGGAGCGTTTAAGCTCCTCCAAGGTCGCCTCCAGTTTGGCCTCCAGCACCTCAAACCTCTTCAGCACTTCCTCTGAAGTGAGGTTCAGGTTCCTCCGAAACCTGTAAAAATTTTTGTGAAATCAGAATGTGTTGCCCAATTAATGCGCTTAAAAGCACTGCAATAAGGCAATAATCAAAAATCACTAGCACTGTTTATCGGGGATTTCAACTTGCACACTTAGCCGAGCGTAATGCGGAGCGATAGTTCAGGTGAGTGGTTTCCTTTATTGATTCAAATATTTCTACCCCCCCCCCCCCCCCCCCCGATTGGGTGGAGTTTGAGTTAAGTTCACCCCAGATTCTGGGCATTGGGGAGGAGTTTAGTTTAGGTTCGTCCCCATGTTCCAGGTGGTCTACAAATCTCTCTGGGAGGTAAAACAAAATACCTGACTGTGGCCTCTGCCCCGTAAATCACTGGTTATTGCTGTGAGCCGCTCTTTTATAGATAAGGATAAGATAGATAACGTATAAATCGAACTTTCCAATGCGACTTCATTTGTCCATTTGGGCGCCCTCTTAAAATTTATTGGTTTCATTCATCATGTTTTTATCTACGTCTTACACTATTGGGTCACCTTAGGGTTTATTGGTTCCTTCATTGTTCACATTTCTCCTCACAATTTGCGTCTGTTACATGGTAAATCATGCTACCGAGTCAACCTCTGTTCACCCAAACGATTATTTTCACTAAAATGTATAGATGAATTTTGCACTCGCGCTGGCCTTTCAGGGGTGTCCCTGACAAGCAAGAAGCGCGTGTTCTCTCCGTCATACCATCTGAGGTGGTAGGTGCAGTGGCCATCACTTTATCTTTTATAAAATTTCACAAAAAAAAGTCAAGCGGCGTTAGATTTGGAAATCGCGCAGGGTAGTTGACCGGACCACCGCGACCAATCCATCTGTTTAGAAATTTTTCATGTAAATGAGTACGAGCCTCCATGGCATAATGGGGTGGATCCCCATCTTGCTGAAACCACCCATTCTTTCTTCATTTAAATAATTATTTTACAATATAATTATATTTATAATATTATCATACATTTTTTTATAATATTTATTAAGCGGAACTAGTCTTTGTGTTGTTCCTCTGTTTCAACTTATGTCCTTATTCACCACCGAGTATTTGCATATTTGCAAAGTTTTATTCTTGAATGCATACATAGATTAATCACCATCCGGATCTCCAAAACTGTTGGTTAGAGTTAAACACCTAAATTTCACATAGAGTTAAGGCCGTTTGTGGGAGAAAACGAATGAGAGATTAGAGTGCACACTGCCATTAAAAAATACATAAAAGGGCTTTTCAGGTTACCGAGCTATAAAATAGGAGGAAATGGTGGCGAATCTTTTCCACTTGCTTGAATTAGCATTCGTTGGCGCCGTAAGGTGCCAAGAGAACCATTACAGTTTTTTTCATGCGTGCACGTTGATGGTTTTTGCATTTATTTGCGATGAGAGTTCTGCAAATTCATCCTCACTTCCTGTATGAAATACAGACATTTATCTGCAAAAGATCTCTAAGTTTTGCTTTTCTGTTGGTGAATGCTCAAATATGCAGATATTCTCCACTTGGACTAATGTGTTGAATCATTTCAACCTCCTTTGCTTCATGCTGTTATTTCCTGCCTCAGTTGTTAATATTTATATTGTTTGTTCAGATTTATTATCTTAGAAATCATCATGTGTAAACGTGTGCGCTAAAGTGTAGCTTATTGAACCAGAAAGTCTTCTTATTCATGATTTTTTCTCGTTATTCGCTGTCACTGTGTTCACAGGACCGAGAAGTTAAGTTGTTCAAAAAAATTAAGGCGACCCGTTCAGATGTTCCCACTTGTTTTATGCGAGAACTACACAGAAAATACTGGATAAATCCAAATGTGTGATTTTTAACAAGATGTTTTTCATACTGCCAAACCATCAACGGATGTTGTCAAAAACATGTTAGCAGGGGAATTGAAAACATTTTTTTGGAAATGTGCCGTGACCTGTAAAATCTCCTAACTCCAATGCAATTGTGATTTATATTTCGTTTGAAGAGTTCCCTCAAATCCCTCAAAATTCCATACTTGAAACTGGTTGTAAATGGCTTTGTGTAAGCTTAATCCAAGTGTTAGTTAACGTTATCACCCTAATCTAATTTTCCTAGTTAGTGTTGCAAGAAGTCAATGAAAAGCTTTGGGCAATGCTTCAAGGCTTGTGCTAAAGCCGGAGAAATAAAGCAGAGCTTCTTTGTAGTATCAATCCAGAAGCACTTTTATTGGCTTAATCTAATATTAGTTATCTTAATCGTTCATAAAAGTTCTTTTTATTGAAGTGGGTCAATATTTATCCGTTCGAAGTGCGCAAAACGAATCAAATGATAGACAAAGTCTAGACGAAAGTTATTGACCATTTGAGGAAATGAGATAAAATGCAAACATAAAACTTTCAATTTGATCTTTGTTAAACAGTTCGGGTTGTCCAGAATGCATCGCACAGTTTAGAAGTCATTACTTTGCTGTTGAATAACATCTTTTAGAAATATGGTGCCATGTTGAGCGAACATATTTATCCTCCAAGCTCCAAACTAACGGGCAATAAAAATAATAAATACATGGACGATCGCGAAGGTTACAGCTACATGCTTACATAACCGGTTACCACATATCAGATAAATTTGGACGAAGACAAACATTTGTTTTTGACCGCAATTTTTTTGCAAGGCTTCTCGGAACGTTACAAATTCCTTTACAATTAAATGCTAATAATAGGAACAGTTCTCCGTCACAGTTCGGTGTTACGCATCAGTTTGGGAATTCACTCGGATTGTTGTTCGATTCAGTCATAAATTCACCAGTAGACCAATTTCACAGTAGATTTTCTTCCAATGAATGGTACACGAACAGAAGTTCTCGCTTCACCCACTTAATCTCTTCATGTGAAGCCATTGGCATCGTTTCCGCGTATCATCATCTAATTCTAAATGTTTCTTCATAGTTATTATTCTGGCCATCACGTAGTCTAATGATTGTTAAACGGTGTTATCTTAAATGGGCCATGCATATAAAATTTCAATAATCGCATAGAGTTACGTAAGCAGTATTAACTGCACGCCACAGTGTGCAAAGGCGGAAAGGAAAACGTTATACTCATTTTATTGCATTGTAATGCGGATTGCAACATTGTGTGCAGGAAAGGCACTCAATGTCACCTTTAATTCCAAAACTTGCCATGTATGCAAGGCAATCTGTGCGAAATAGTTTGGATTTGAACATGCTAAAAATCAGTTATACTACCATAGAAAAATTTCATATTTTTTGTGCGTTTCCTAATGATTCTCTCTGATTTTGTAAAGAAGATATCGAAATTTGCAATTTGACTCAAAAGAAACTGTTAGAGTTTTGGATTCCTCACGGTTTTACAGTTCTTTCAGGAACGTTTAATACATTGCTTCAGTCCAATCAGCCCTTAGAGGCCTCCTCCATCTTTTTCCAGGTCGATAGTAGCTGTAGGTCATCCCGCCATCTCGCCTGGGGTCTACCAACACCCCTTTTTGTCCCTCTGGGTCTCCACTGCATTATTTTCTTGGTCCACTTCTCCTCAGCTCGGGCAACATGACCTGCCCACTGCCATCTCAAGCTTGCAATACGTTCTATGACATCGGACACTCCAATGCGTCTGCGAACTACTACTACTGTCTTTCAGGCTGATACCCAGCATCGCTCGCTCCATTGCTCTCTGGCAGACTCTTCAGCGGGCTATGCTGTTGACCGTGCGAGTGGTGGTTTCTAGCCATAAGTTGCGATGGGAATGCACGCATCGTACACTTTCCTCTTAAGGCAGATTGGGACTTTACGTTCTCTAAGACTATGGTTTAGCTTTCCACAGGCAGTTCAAGTCCTGCCGAGTCTCCTTGTGACTTCCGCTGTTTGGTTGTCCCTGCTCCATTTAAAACTATGCCCCAGATAGATGTACTGCTCCACGGTTTCCAAGTGGTGGTTATCTAATGTCATTTGGACATTGGTTGGATTCTTGCCCTGTTGAGCAAGCATACCAAGAGCATCAGTTGGTTGGAGTTTCCTTTCTATTTGCCTATGGTATTCTTCTTTCTTTTCTGTTAACTCTTTTATATAGGGTTTTATCGTTTTTGTAATTAACTTCTTTCGTTAGAGACAAGTGTTAGTTTCACTTCTTGGTCTCACCAGCCTGTGGTCACTGCCCATGTTGAAAAGGCTCAGGACAGATACGTCCGAGCATATTCTCCTGTCCGAAGTAAGTACAGAGTCTATTTCGTTATATGCGATACCATTGGGACTCTTCCATGTCCATTTTCTTGTAGGTGGTTTTTTGTCCGAAGTAAGTACAGAGTCTATTTCGTTATATGCGATACCATTGGGACTCTTCCATGTCCATTTTCTTGTAGGTGGTTTTTTGGAAAACGTATTCAAGCAGTAGACATTTTCTTTGCATGGAAAATCAACCATGAGTGTTTCGTCTTCGTCTAGTTTGAGTACGACATAGATTAGACGATTTGAGATGGCTTCGACCTCCCTCACAAGGTGTTTTAGTTTGTTATGGATCATTTTGTCCACCCCGCCGACGTGAGAGTTAGTATCATTGTTTCGTTGGAACAACATGTGTCCCGATGTGAGGATCGTGGTGGTTTCTCCGTTGAGTCTCGTTTCACGTAGTCCCACAACATCCCATTTAATGTTAGCAAGTTCCCTTTCTAAGACTTCCACGGGTTCTTCCTGTTTCATTGTACGGATGCAGCTATATGTAGAGTTTTAAATCGTTTCCTTTCTACTATTCTATTGTATTTCCTCTCTTTTTGTTGTCGTTGTTTCTGATTTGTCTTTGTCGAGCTTTTGACTCCCCACAGAATCCGTAAGGCTGACGGGGTATCCAATGTGGGATTGTGGATTTCTTCTACCACCCTGGGGTATGTCTCTTTGTTTGAAGTCCAACATTTTCTTTGGAGTGTATTAGACTGCTGCTAGTTTTGGTCCGCCCCGGGTATTGGATTTCCCCGGCACCACCCATTTCTGGGAGGCATCCCCTATGCGCCCGATGGGGGACTAGCAACCCCGTATCCCGCCAAGTCATTGTAATCACATCAAATAGACAGAAAGCTATTAGAGCTTAAAGACCGCCTTGCACCCATCGTTAATCGAATACTCACTTCCTACAAAAGTGAAGAGGCAAAGTGTCTAGTTGACTTGAGGTAGGAACAAAAGCGCAAACTTAGACAGAAATCACACATGATTTATTGGATACGAACATGGACGAACGTGTGCTCATTTACCTTTCTTCTGAAAGCAATTTAATTGATATTCTACTCAGGTATGTTAATTAACCATAATATGATCTATGTACATGTTTATTAGACATCCTGTAATAACTACCTCAGCACTTTGGCGTGTTTAAAGGAAATTAATTAAATGTTACAAACTGGAAAGTTTACGCACGCTGAAATTAAGTAATATAATGGAGATATTGTAAACAAATTGATGATTTCTGATTAGTATTCCGTCGAGCTAGGAAGTCAGAAGTCGAGAAGGAAGTGCCGTGACTAAGATTTTTTCTTTGATTGCATATTAATGGTTTCCATTTTGCAAAATTTGAACTGAATTGAATGTAGAATAGAACAGGACTAGCACTATTGAACACAGTTTAATACTTAAAATTATTATCTTCTATAAAAAGTCTTCATTTCCTAGCTTCAAGAGTTAGGACTGGCAGGTGGTAATGTAAGTCTTCCTTTTTTTCCAATTTTTTTCCATCTAAATTGGCCCTTTGACACTGTTGCATGTTCGGCAAAAAACTATGAAGTAGTGATTAGTTTTATTTAATTTTTCGGATTTGCCAATGGGTTTTTTAAATCTTTTTCAACTATAGGAAATTTCGTTCCCTGGTATTATGCCCTGAGCACAATATTATCCATGAACAACTGGTGAGAAAAGATAGGTCGATTATTGCACACAATACAGACGGACAAGCACTAAATTCTTGAGCCCTGAGGATGGCTTAAATATCGCCTCTATCTATTGACCGATTATTCTTGATTTCTCTCTGTGTTTCCTTCATAGTTTCTATAGGATTTTTATTTGATATTTTGCTTGCTTCATCACGTCTTTCATGATTCTAAAATGCTCCTCATCCCCTTTCGATGATCACAAATTTTGTAGAAATCCACGATTTCAATGCCTTTGTTGTGCTTTCCCAAGCATAAATCTGTTTCTTGTAGTGCCTATCTATTCGAAGCGGATGTTAGCGACTGGCATGGCGATTTTCACTTTGTTTGCAGCAATGCGGAACCAGTCGGTTGTTGTTTTTCCAAACCACTTTCTCAGGTTTTACAGCCAGGCTATACGTCGGCGTCCGGGACTACGTTTTTCATTGATTTTCTTCTGAATAATGAACTGTAGTAGAGTGCATTTAAGGTCGTTTCTCATAACATGGAGTTTTTTTTATAATGGCATTGAGCACTTCTCTTGTTCAGTTTCCGTATTATTTGGGCATTTGTTTCTCTGTATACATACGGAAGGAGCTGACTCGACGTATAGTGGTTGGTTTCAAGAGGAAGTAGATTTGGCAGTTCTTGTTCATTGCAATGTCGTGTTATACTGATGATGAATTAACAACAAATTTTAGATTTTTACAATTGAACCGAATTGGTTTATGTGGCGCTTCAAAAATCAGTCTTTCTGATGAAAATCGTTTCTCGATCTTCTGCCATGTGGAAAAGTTGACCTGCATTTCGGATGTCTGTCCAGGCTCGGATGTTTCGCAGCCAAGACATCTATTCCCCGTCGACCTTCTATTTGACCCTTGAGGATGAGCTGTAAAATACGGTATCGATCACCTCTCAATATATGACCCAAATACGCAATTTGTCCACGTTTGATAGTCCTGAATAGTTCCCTGTCGTTGTTGACTTTCCTCAGCACTTCCTCGTTTCTAATATGTGCCGTCCACGGTATTTTTAACATTCGCCTATATATCCACATTTCCAGCGCCTCTACGCGATTAATTGTTAATATTTTAAGCGTCCACGCCTCCACTCCATACAACAGGACAGGCCAAACATAGCACCACTTGACCATCCTTTGTCTAATTTCCAAATTTAGATGGTGGTTGCGAAGAAATGACTTCATCTTTAGAAAGGTTGTTTTGGCCATTGAAATTCTGCGTTTTATTTCTTTGTCTGTATCTAGTTGGTCTGTTATGGTAGTTGCCAAGTATGTAAATTTGTGGACCCTTTCAACCTCAACTCCACTCAACTCCAGTTTCCCATCCGGGTGAGGGTTACGACTACAGACCAAAAAATTGGTTTTGTTTTCATTTATTTTGATGCCCATTCCTTCCCCTGCCTCGTGGATCCGATCCAGCAGTATTTGGAGACCCTCCATGCTGTCCGTCAAGATTACTGTGTCATCCGCATATCTAATTACATTAAGTAATTCACCATTTATTTTTATTCCATGTGGTCGATTCTCAAGAACTGTCTTAAATAAAAGATCAGAATATAAATTGAATAGAGTTGGGGACAAAACACAGCTTGTCTAACTCCGCGCTGTATGTATAATCATTAGTAAGACTTAACGTTGGCGGTTTGTTTCCAGTACAAATTCTTAATGATACGAATACCTCTTCCATCGATTCCCGTGTTTTTCAGCATCTCTTTTAATTTGGTAAGTTGCACTTTATCAAATGCCTTTTCAAAATCCACGAAGCGTGCAAAAACGTCCTTTCTTTCACCACAGCACTTCTGTAGTAGGACGTTCAGCGCAAAAAGCGCCTCCCTAGTTCTGAGTGCATTCCTAAAACCGAACTGAGTTTCTTCCATTGTTTTGAGTCTAATTCTGCTCTGTATTATTCTTGAGAAAATTTTGAGGGTGTGCGAAAAGCAAAATGCATGAAGCATTTTCTTGCTTTATGTTTTTAAGGAATTGCTATAAATGTGGATTTGGCCAGCCTGAGGGGATCACTCAACCACCGGTGTTATATATTGCATTGAAGAATTTAACTATTGTTTTTATATTTTCTTGATCTATCAGTTTTATTAACTCAATGGGTGTTTCATCCGGTCCTAGAGCTTTTCTGGTTTTTGCATCTTTTATAGCATGGTCTACTTCGGATATCATGATATCTGGACCTTCTGTGCAGTGTTGATATGGGTTTCGAGCATCGTAAGTTCATGCTTTGCTTTCTGTGATGGCTTTCCATTCCTGGTTTTCTTCTGCCGTCTTGAATGTTTGGGTGAGGGTTTTGCCGGTTAGACGGGTTGTAGACGACCTCCTTCTTGTTCTTTGTGTCGAGACTGGTCCTTCCAAAGTGAGTCTCTCATGGTCTTGAGAGGTTCGCTTTATCTGACGTCAGATGTGTGCATAGTATAATCGACCGTCGATTCTCAGAAATCTACCCGACCCACCGATATACAACTTTTCCGCATAGCAAACTTGACAATGGGATTTTGCAAGATGGATTAAGTGTTAGGAATCAAATTAAGGTTTTTGGTAACCATGTTGCCAACTTGCAACTGTATTGGACAAAACTGAGGGTTTATCTCGATTCGTCCCTGTGATTATCGATTGTAGAGTAGTGTTCTATCGGTGATCTAGAATGGAATGATAAAGTTATATTTCCGGAATCTTTGAAAAGTTAAGAGTCGATTGGCCTAGCGATAATTAATCTAATGACGCTCTCCGAGACGAGTACTTTCAGATATTTTTGGAAATTACTGCATCTTCCAAATTTGCGATTGTTTTCAAAATAGGTTATTTTGTCTCTGATGATGATTACGAATGAAGGTCACCTGGTTGATCTCCTGTAACTCTCAAGATCTTTTGTTTGTTATCACCGAAAAGTCTAGACTTTATTTACTATCACCATTAACTCCCAGCTCACACACACCATGTATGTAAACAAAAGGTTAAGTCATATGCCCAGATCAGTGGAAACTAATGGGGATTTTCTATTGCTTCAGATGCTGTCGGTAGTGAGCGCCGGTGCCGCGGCTGGTATGGGCGGCATGGACCGGTTGCGAGGCGGCGGAAGGGCGGCAGCAAGAGAACTGGCCGCCACCCGCGACCGGCAGGTACGACTGCACGCTGTGACGACCGATCTGAGCCTGAACCTGCCGCCCAGTATAGCGTTGCCTGATGGAGAGGAATATCATTATCACCATCGCCACCACCACCATCGAACCGCCTATTCATCCCGTTCCAGGTTTCATATGAGGACTCCCGAACAAGTAAGTCCCTTATTCTCACGTTCAAGTTCAGAAAACACCAACTAAAGCATTTGGAGTCACTCCATTGATTGTGGAGTGTAAAATGTCCTCAGCGCCTAGTTGGGAGAGTCAAAAGATTCCATAACTCATAAATCAGGGTAGCTTTACCCTCTTGTTGTTGTTGTCTTCAAACTACACTAAACTAATGTCTAATCGATTGGGCAATGCCCTCGCCCTAAGAACGTTTCCTTCTGAAGGAGCGGTTACAGTTTTTTAGCCATTAGTACGTTAGATGTAGGCGCCCAATTTGCTGTAACATACCGAACGATCCAGTTTGCGAGGTATTTTTTGTTCGTCATTTATTATCGGAACGAAATCCTTGGAGAAACTGATGTGATTTATTATATTTCGGTTGGTCTGAACTTCCTTAATGCTATTATTACTTTTCATTTTGCTTCTTTCGCCTTGACCAATCATGTTTAATGCCAATAAAGTTCAAAGATTCAATAACTTTAATTGCTGTTATTTAGGCTAAATTTGGTTTTTTTAGAAATGATCTCCTATTCCGACTGGATTTTGACTGTTTTGATAAACAAAAAATATGTTGGGTCTAATTTTGTTTCAGGTCGTAAAGCAATTGTTTTTCAAAGAACCAAATTTACAACTGACTGGTGGTCGAAATACACAGTGGTCATCCTAAGTGGTCATATAATTCCTCCTCCTTTGGGTCTGGGAGGAATTTTCGAAGGATTTCAATTGTATGTCCACCTTTACATTGTTATTGACACACTTCTATTGAGTTCATCAAATTCTTTCAACTCGTGAGTTGTAAGTTTTTTTTGGTTTTACTTTCTTAACTCTTTTTACTTAATTTTCATGAAGAAGTTTTCCAAATGTATTTCATTCAGTTGTAGGGGTTTTATTTCTTGTTGATCTCAAATTTTGGAAGTTTCAACCGTAGGTTGATTGTTTTTGATTTTTGTTGAAATGGGAGATTGAATTGGAAAACTTGGAATATTAAAGGAGTTCAGTTCCTATTTAATTTTTTGTACTTCCATCCAGACTGGCCCAGGTCCATTTTATGTGAGTTCTTTCTTTGAAAAACGAAAGTTGTTCTCTTTCCAGGTAATTTGCAAGCATCGTCCCTCTTCCATTCCTTTTCCCCAGACCGAATTTTCCAATGTACTACGAGCTGTTTCACTGCTCTCCTATTCTTGCGTTGAAGTCTCCTTATTATCAGCGTGTATTTTGGTGAAAGATTTTT
This sequence comes from Dendroctonus valens, assembly GCA_024550625.1. NCBI lineage: Eukaryota > Metazoa > Arthropoda > Insecta > Coleoptera > Curculionidae > Dendroctonus > Dendroctonus valens. Next base: position 814,684 of record JAJTJO010000013.1, on the reverse strand, counting down.
CGAAGTTTCTTCTTGTCTAGCGGATCTTCCGAAGACTCACTTCATCCTCCGAGGTGGAATTCAGCATTTCTTTAGCTGGAGTCTTATGAATTTCCGTTTCAGTCTTTACTTGGCGGCTCAGCCAACAGCAATGTCTTTTCCGTTTTCAGAGTCATTTTGAATTGCTTTCTACATTCTGTGTGGTGTTAAAACTGCATTGCAGGTTTTTTGACTTTCTCGTTCACCATTTCGTCCTTATTTTTTGCTGTCTGTGAGTCCTCCGGTAGGGCTAAATGGTTGATAAGGAATTTCGTTCTTCATGAGTGCAAAATTGCTAGTAAAATTTTCCGATTTTGAAGTCGAAATATCACAGGACTGATGTCACACGTTAGCAAGCAACGTGAGACGAAACATTTACTTCTTCATGGCTATTCTAGCGTGCATCAGACCCTTTAGATTATTATTTAGTCTTGCCGCAATACGGCGAATTTGAGAACAAAATGAATGGCTTCTGGGAGTTTTATTGCTTTTAAATGTACATCCGTTATACCCTAAATGTGCATGAAAGTCCAGGTTCGAAATTCTGATGGAAACATTTTTATGGGCTTATTTTCGGCACCTGAATCGACAATGTAATTAACGTGCATAATGTTGCGTACATGAAGAACCGGGACCCAGACGATATTTATGACTTTATTATGGTTTTTTCTGCCACTGCGAACTGGGCAATAAAATAATGTGCGATATTAAGGATATTTAATAGGCACTAAAAATTACTGGGGTGGCCATAAATAAGCAAAATTTTATTACCACATTAAACGTATGCAATTTTTCCTTTTAGGAAGCGGAAATTTATCAGAAATGTGTCCGGCCCCCACCCAATAGATCAGCCAGGGAGAGCAGGTCTCCTCCTCCGTACCGATCGAGTTCCGCTGGCGTTCTAGCTTCCAGTTCTTCTTCCTCGGGCGCTAGCAGCGATTGGTCCTCATCTTCAGGCAGTGACCCCATGGTGGTGCGATGTCACTCAATGTCCTCCACGTCATCTGTGATGTCGTGTAAACCGGAAGTGACCGGCTCGTCCCATCACCACCACAACGTTTCATCGCAGAGTGCGCAAAAGACTGACTTTTTGCAACGGACTGTAAAGATATTTACTGGAAAAAAATCGCCTGCAACGAGTAGTAGTCAGCCGATGGCGGCCGCACCGTGTGTGATAGTACCGACTGCGACGGCGCAAAATCGGGCCCAGCCCAGGCGAGACGCAGGCCCAGGTCAAAAGCCCCCAGTCTGACTACCGCCCCCCGTTTAGAAGAAAATTTTCGTGGATATTTATTCCAAAATTAAATTGCAACGATGGTCTGCCCGAAATAGGACGCGCAAGATGATCCCGATTATCATTTCATCAATTCATGTGCAACAGAAACGTTATACTTTTAGTGAAATACCAGCAATGTTCCAGGGTCTAAAACGGTTTCTAATCTGAGATCAGACTGCCGAACAACATCCAAATTTATCAAGTGCTTTAATCACACAAGCATGAGTGAATCTACACGATTTAAAGTATTCGTTACTGTTATATTCCAAATTCTTAGTAAATTGCTTTTAACTATGATGTCAGATAATAGGAAATCAAAATACACTATCACTGAGATACACCTTGAATTCCTGTCAAGCTTCAATTTTTGGGCAGCTAAAACAATTAACAGAATAGAAATGTTTAAACTAATGTTGATAGCTATGGGCCCTATGGAGTTTCGAACTTTCGAAAAACGGCTAGTCCTGGCGAATAGGGTGCTGGTTTGCTAGTGTACGTACGTTATTTGCAATAACTGATCTAGAATAAGTCGAAATTAAGCTGCTCGCGGTAGTAATTTGAAATGTTGAATCGCATCGGTCTCCTTTAGGAGCATCGAAAACCCATTGCTCAGTCATTGCGGTGTACAAAACCGATGTGAACGGACGATTAAACAAATGTCTGGAGTAAAGGACAAGTTCTGGATGTGATTCAGTGTGTATGGACAAATAATTCGCGAAATATCTGAGCTCCGGCAACCCTACGTATTTCACTAGTTTAATCGATTTGACGAGGCGCGGGTGTGTGCGTAGCCAAATATTTTATAACTTATGTACTGTGTACATGGTATAGATGGAAGCTGCTTTTGGACTGAAAATCCTGTTTTACGTAACACCTTGCAACATAACTCGTTGAGTAAACCACAGTATTATTAAAACAAATATAGTCGTTACTTTGAGACCTATTCTGGATTTGATTGCTTTGAAATTGTTCCCGCTCTCTTAAAACAAGGGTTTCATATCAACAGTGCGCTTCCCCCCAAAATCATGCTATAATAAGATGAATCAAAATGTATTTGGCGAAAGAGCCGCTAGGTCGCAACAAGAGATATTCCAATTAAAGTAAACCAATTATCTATTAAGTAGTAGAACGTTGTTCTGTTTTTAAATATTGTTTATTGAGGCAAACTTCAAAGGGAATCGCCACTAAATATGCGAAATGTGAATCAATCAGTGTCATTTTTAACTCTTAATTTATTCCCTTATTTATTATTTATTAAACTCAAATTTTCTACCTAAAAGTAAATGAATTTAGGCTGATCGCATGACATTTATGGAGGTTCCCATCCAAGTGCAACAAGCTAGAAAGAAGACTTAGTGAATTATTCATAAGCAAATTTCGTTCAACAATTTTTTTACGTTTATTTATAATTTATTGCTAAAACGTGTTCATTCTATATTGTAAGAGATTTTAGCGTCGTTTTACCAACACTTTCATATTTTTGGGTTTCATTGGTTTTTTCACTATAAATAGAGATTGGTGCCGTTTCGTCACGGAATTTTTGTGAAAATAATCTGGTAATTCTATTTACATTATATAACTCGAAACACAAGTAAGTTATGACTTGTTTAGTCTAGAAACGGTACTAACAACCACGAGCATAACATCCTCTAAATGGTTTTCTAAAATATTGAAAACTGTTTATTTATTCCAAACCAACTTCAATAGTTATCTGCATTACACACATTATTAGACCACGTTTTCATTTTTGCTATTTCTAGTTGAAAAACATAATGGGGCCCGCAAACAAACTAGCTAAGAATTGAAGTTTCAAATCTATAAGACAAAACTATTGTAAATGGTAGACGGGAAACGTATGTTAGTGACAGCATAAGCATTATTGTGATGATTATGTAAACTATTAGGTGCTTGGGAAACATATGTGCATTTAAACTTCACCAAATCGACAGTGTTTGATAAAGGAATGTGCAGCAAAACGTTTGCTCCTGATCAATTAAAACAGTCCCCGCCAATATTTGTTGTTCATTGAACTGATGTTCGCTAGTTAATTTCTACCAACTGAAAGGAGTTTTCCATTTGAGGGTATCATCGATTCTCCTTCTTCTTTTGTACCCTGTCCTTTCAGAACTTTTGTGATTTCAGAATGTTTTGTAAGAGTGTATTTTTCTCCTCTCATTACATGGCCGAAATACTCTTCTTTTATTCTTATTTAAGCGCTGTTGTATTGCCACGTTGGTGATTCTTTCAGACCACGTGACTCTTAGCAATCTCCTGTAGACCAACATCTCAAACGCTTTAAGCCTACTTTCTTTGTTTTTGTTGATTGTCCAAGCCTCAACTCCGTACAGTAGTGTAGAGAATTCGTAGCATCTCAGTAGTCGGATTCGTAAGGATAATTTTAGATCCCTGCATCCTAGAACGTTGCCCATTTTTATGTCAGCTGCTCGTGCTTGTTCTATCCTTGATCTTACTTCTGTGTGGCTAACGCTGCCTAGCTATCTGCACTCATGAACTTATCCCAAGCTCAAGCCTTTGACTCTGATATTAGCCCTGATATTCTGCTGTTTACTGATTACTAAAACTTTGGTATTTTTTGTATTTAGTTCTAAGCCAGCTGCATCGCACTTTACTACCACATTGTTCAAACTCTGCTGTAGATCTTCTGAGCTAGAGGTCAACAGAACAGTGTCATCCGCGTACCGCAAGTTATTTATCAATTTGCAATTAATGACAATGCCCACTGCTGCCTCCGAAAGTGCATATCTGAAAATTCTTTCTGAGATAGGATGCATCCTTGCCCTACGCCACGCTTGATGGTTACTTCTGGTGTGGTGGTTCCTCCACTCTGACTATCGACGTCTGATTCCAGTATAAGTTTGCGATTACTCTGATATCCGCTCCGTGCAGTCCAATCAACTTGAGAGTATCCACCAGGACCTCATGTTTAACACGGTCAAATGTCTTTTGAAAGTCCTTGAAGCACGCATAAACATCATCCGATATAACACGTCTTTTTTGGGCAAGAACATTAATGCCGAAAAGTGCTTCCCTCGCACCGAGACCAACACGGAAGCAAAATAGCGTTTCATTTAGATAATCGTCACACTTAACAAATATCCGAACATGATTGATTTTCGTCAATATCTTCTATATCTAAATATCAATAGTTTTGTATTCCTCGCACTTTTTAGTCGTGCTTTCCTTTGGTTTTGTTTTCACCGCAGATCTTAGCCAGTCGTTTGGGAATTTACCACTAGTGTATAGTAGTAGTAAACATCTTTATTTCTAAAAAAGGCTATCGACCTATCGGTCTTTCTGCCCCACTAGTGTATATTTTGTTGAAAAAATGTATTCTGTGGTCCTTCTGTATCCGCTAAAGCCAGCGGTGTTGTTGTTCTATCGTCTTCAAATGGTTCCGTTATATAATTTGTCCATTCGATTAGTTTTTGTTGCAATCCTGGTACTACTTTGCCACTTTTATCGTACAATACTCCCGATGCTCTGTTTGATCGTGATTTGCCAGTTGCTTTCTTGATCTTTTTAGACATATTAAAATAGTTATATGTCGCTTCGAGGGCTTCTATCTCATTGCACTGGCTGGCCAGATAAGATGCTCTCGCTTCCCGGATTCTCTGTCTTATTAATAGCTGTTTAACTTTATAAGCTTGTTTGCTGTGTTTTAGTATCCTACGTTCCTCCATTAGATCCAAAATTTCGTCTGTTATCCAGCGTTCTTTCTTATTTTGAGTTTTACTTTTAAAGGATTTTAGACAAAGTTGGTTGTTCCACTGGGTGTCAGAGCCTGTCGCGTTCTCAATCTGGGTTTCAAGGCATTTGTGGAGTTGTTCTCGGACCATACTTCTGATGGACTCCTTCTTTCGTAGCGTGCGGTCTATGCTATTTTGGTTTTGTTTCTTGACAAATTTTTTTAACCTGAAGTGTGTTACCACTACTAAGGGATTGTGGTTAGAACTATTGTCCGCTCCCGGGTATGGTTTGACGGACTTTATGCTCTTTCTCAAACGTTGCTTTACCAAGATAAAGTCCTGGTAAACCTGGACTCCGCATTCGACGTCCAGGTGTACAATCTTCTCCGGTGTAGTTTGAAAAAGGTCGTTCTGTTGGCAGAATTGAATAAGGCGGTCACTCCGGTCATTTCTGCTGCGTTCATATCTTCGATTGAATGAAGAATAACGTGAGTTTCGAGGGTGTCCATAAATAAATTTCGAAATTGTTTTTGTGATATCTGTAAGCGTCTCTTCACTTGAAGCAAATCTGTACAGTCTAAATCAGATTCATATAATTGGTGGCTTCATGAAAAAACCGATATATTTTTTATTTTGGTTCCACACTGCCGCCAGTTATCCCTTTTCATGTCTGCACTTCACATTTTTACGATTTAGTTGGACTGAACCAACACCACGCTCTTCTTGTGTCTTCATTGCGATTGCGATCTCCTGAAGCTAGGAACTTCTAGCCCATTGATTTTCATTTTTGCTGATACCATTAGTGTTTCTCCTCTGCTTGGTAGAGAAGTATATCAGGCAAAGGTCTTTCGGGTCCAAATGTTCCTCCTAGAAATAATGATCTTGTTTGCCATCAGTCACCGATTGACCAAAATAAATGTGAGGATACTTGTATCGGCGATAATGCAAATTGACAAAAAGTGGCCGGGGTATTCGCATTTTCATGTTTCCTGCCGCTTCTGCAAAGCTCTCCAGTTAAGGTAAACTGTCAGAGGTTGCTTCTCTTCTCCTGAATTTGCAGAAAAATGCTCGTTGAATTTTCATATTTAGCCTATGGATAGTTTAGTCTGCAATTTTACTTTGTGTCGATGGGCTGTAACTTAGGTCAACTTCTATTCATTACGTTTGGTCCGACTTCATTAGTGCCTTCATCCTCGTTTTCTAGACTTTTACCTAAAAAAATCTCGGTCAACTCCTAGTTTCCGCAATGAATAAAACTTCCTCTGTCCTCTGCCGAGCGAAAAGGACAAGTTGTAAAAGGCACCACTCATCATTCCTCAAGACGTCCAAGATACGATGTCTATCGGCACTTTATGGTCGCCAAAAGTTGATTTTCCAAGTTTGCCCTTTGTAGGACAATTTTGTCTGTACCATGGCGTTCTTGTCAGTGGACCCACATTTCGGATGTCTTCAGTTGGTCCATTGCCCTGATCTTTAGTCCACGTCTCCACTTCATACAGCTAAACCGACCATACGTAACGCTGAATCTTGCGTGATCTGGGATTATTTGTCTTGAGATCGGGGATCAAAAATCGTCAATTTGGTCTTGGAAATATTAATGTTGACACATTGTCGTTCTCTTACTAAGTAAACTTATATGTTGAAAATCAGCCCTGTATAACATTCTGCTCGGTGTTAAGAGCAATTTTACTATAAAACAAGAAGAGTCAATAGTAAAGAACGACGGATTTAAATTTTAAATAAAACATATATATTTGTACATAAAATCCACACTCGTGGATTTTCGGAACCCCAAATGCGACAATTTTGTCGATTAACGAAGCAATCAAGATGAACATGGGCCTCGTCACTAAAGATGATTTTCGTTGAAAAGTCACGTCAAACAATTGTCGTTGTTCCAAAATCTAGTCGACAAAGGCTCTTCGTTGCCCATGGTCTTCCGGCTTTAGCTCTTGAGCCAATTCAACTTTGTACGCATGAAAGTTCAAGTCTTGTGTTAAAATCTGGATTCGGTGGTGGTTACACCAATTTCCTGAGCTCCATGTCGCATTGATGTGGTTGGGCTTTCCCCAACATTTGCACGTACTGCTGCGATATTTTCAGTCGAGCGACCAAGACGAACACGTGTTTCTGTTTTCACTTCATTAGCAGACCCAGTTTGCTGGCCCATAATTGTACGCATTACAACGAGAATTCGTTGTTGTGTATTAAACCGCCCCATTTTACTTAACCTCCTGCTGTCTACCAACGAATGGCCTTTTTTTAATGCCAAATCATGCCACTACAAATGGCGCGCAATTCAAAACCGTCGTTCTTATTGGAACACCCTTTAGATACCGATCGAAAGCACGAAAAAAACCAAATAAACAAGGTCATCTTCTGGTCAAACACACAACAAATATTGGTGGGAAGGTTTCTCTAGAAAAATATCACCACTCACTTGATTGTACTAGGTAAATGTTAATAAATTATATAAACAACGTACGTATACCAAAAAAATATAATGCAATACATAAGTGGTACCTAAAAGCATAGATTTATTGAATATTGGACAAACTCTCATGTTGTCTTCCCTGCAGTGATGGAACTGAATATTATTTCAAAGGGTGATAGATTCACAGATACTTGGTAAGAAACGGGAGGCTGTCAATTCCAACCGAAATCCCCTAATATTGAAATGAGATTCTATTTTAGTGATATAATCATTGGCAAAATGAATTGTAGTCTGAAACGAAACTGGTCAAATGTTTCCGCCTATCCTAAAACTAATTCCATTTCATCATCTTAATTTTGTTGTGCATTTGTTTATCAAATTGCAAACATGGTGCAATTGTAACATAGATGGTCATAGTCACATTTGTAAAAACAGTTTTCGTTTTATTTTGGTAGCCAGACTGCTTGCGAAAGATCAATAAATAATTCGCACTAGGTTTTAGTTTTGTACATATTCAAAGATAAGGAAGAAGCAAGTCTGTATTATTTGTTTATCCGTTTGTTTGTCTTTTAAGTGATTCATACAAAATGATTCTTTAGTTTATACTTAGATGTACTATTTTTATGTTAGTCGACGGTGTATAGAATATTATTTATTAAAGTTATATAAATATTACGCGGTATCGTTTCTTTGCAATTGTAGATATGCAATGGTATATTGGTTATTTGGGAGTAGAATGTCATTTACAGTACTATTATAAATAGGGCCATATATCAAACATAGCTGATAACTAAACGCAAATCCATGTATCTCTAACTATTAATGCAATATAATAATAACATATAAAAACACCAAATTCTGCTCTCAAATAAATCGTTAATTAGTCAAAAGCAAAACAACTAAGGAGTTATTTTGTACAATAATCGAACTGACTGTAGTATTTATTTATTTCGTTTAAGTTTCGTCTTTTGTGTTTTATTTTTTTTGTTTATTTTTTTGTATTATGTTCACGTAAGATGAGTTTTCTGCATATATGTTACAAAAATCCAAGCCGAAAGTCTTCATAATAGCAAGAAAATTGTGATTAAATTAAATTTTACTATTATAAAAATAACAAAATTAATTAAAATGTTTTTGTATTAGTGAATTATTAAAACATCTGAAATTGTACTTTATGGTGTTTTATTTTGCCACACACGTTGCCCAGATAGAAGCATCGGAAGGTAACTTGGTCTTCATTTCATTTAATCAAGGTCAACACCAAAGAAACTTGCTGAAAAATTGTTTCCAATAATCCCGTTCTAGTTCCAGTTTTTCAACAACTTAGGAAGAATTGCATGATATATTCAAATGTTTACGCCATTCATGGTAAAACGGTTCGTTTGTTGGGAGCAATTGCTTGTGAACTTAAAAAAATTAGGTTCCATTAGTTGGATGTTTTACTTCTTCAACTATAGCTCTTAATGCAACTGCGGGTGCTCAAAAGTGGACACCTGAAGAACAAGTACCGCAAATTCCGCCAAATAGGAGGAGAAGAACATTTGAAAGCAAATAAGCAGAATTGGTGTTGATCTGCTTCTTTGGCTACCAGCAAAAATAGACTCGTTTTTTGTTAATGAGCACGACATATATGAAACCTTGTTTTCCTCCCAGCTTCACACTGAAAGTTTTATTTGATTCCCTTCTTTTTTTGCCTTCTTCAATATTTTCTGTGATACCTACAAATTGAACATCACAGATTGATATGAGGTTAATCAGACCATAAGAAGTTCCTCTAAAAGTTCTGTGGAGTGAAATTGAATCATGCTTTTATTTTGATGAAGAGTGATCTTTCAAGACTTCTGGTATACATTGACTTCTTACGGAAGCTCCATGCTTCCATTTTTCTTAATAAAATTATACCTGCAGGCTTGATATCATAAATCAGAAGGTGTAGGCTTAGAGGCTGTATTATGAGCTGTTTCATCAACTATAGATGATGCTTTATCAGTTATCGAGCTTATCCATTCCATAAGTTGTAGATTTCACTTCCCTACAACCTCTAAAATTTGTCAACGAGGTTAATGAACAGATTTGTTATTAAAAATATATTCCAATGTATTCATGGGTTTTCAGTCAATTTTATTGTCACTAATTATGGTGTTATGTGATGAGCCCTGCGTTTCGTCCCGGGTCTACCTATTGGACTCGTCAGTAAGGCTTAGGTAGACCCTGCCTTATACGCCGGACATCGGTTATACGCGTTCGGACGTAAATGAACCGAGCCGGTGTAGATCTTGTGCGGTGAGATGTTGGCAACCCGTGTTGCCGATGCTGCCACTCGTTCCATTCTGCTTTTTTTCCCAAGCATCTATCTTCGTTTTGTAAAACGAAGATAGATGTCTACCTACTAGTCTACCTAAGCCTTACTGACGAGTCCAATAGGTAGACCCGGGACGAAACGCAGGGCTCATCACATAACACCATAATTAGTGACAATAAAATTGACTGAAAACCCATGAATACATTGGAATGAATTATAGTACAGTCAGGAAATAGAATATTAAAAATATATTTTGTGGTTCCGGTTTTCACCCCGCAATGTTCTAGTCTGGATTCCAGTGTCCAAACTCACTTTTTGACATCATGGACAGGGATTGGATCGTCACTTAACAAGTAAAATTTTAAGAATTAAGCCTTACGACGTTGAGTAATCCAGAACTTAGTTAAATCCGGTTTTGATGCATTTTGCTACCAATTAGAAACATTTTCCATCAATGAGGCGTTCATTGATTTCTTGAAGGTTCCCACACCCTGGTGCGAACACAGCAGCAATTACAACTGCGGCTCCGATGGCAATCCACAACTGAGTATAGAAATGTTCCTTAAAAACCATCAGTGTAGCAAGTGCGATATTCGAAACCGCGTCATAGATGTCCATTCAAAAGCTTGTGGCAGATACCTTAAAATTAACTATAAATTTGAAATTAAAATACATTTAAACTGCTCTGCATTATCATAATCCAGCAATATTTTACTTAAGAATCCAGAGTCTGGTTACCATAGCTGAATGAGAATGATGGTCAAAAAATTACAATTTAGAGTCATTTTAATTATGTTAAAATGGAAAGCATAAAATAAATTCGACTCTCTACGCAATACAAACTCGAACATTCAGTTAGATTTTAATTTTTCACTAGTGATGATCACGTTTAAAACGGCTACAACTTCGCTAGTTTCATCGACTCTTCATCTCTTATAGGAGAGTCTCTTTCCTATTACGGTAGAATTGTTAACAATCAAGCCTTGCTTAAAAATTTACAATTCAAACCAAATTACCACGCGCATTCGCCACGTATATTTTAGAGCAATGGCACAATTTCTGGATTGTTTAACTGAAGAAGGTGAAAGACGCGATCCAAGCAAAGATATGGGCAAAGGCTTAAAAATCCAGCAAGATCTGTTGCGCATCCGTCTGTTCAGCAGCTAGCAAATGTTTCTACAGGAGCAGGAACAAAGCTGAACTATTCTTTTTTAAAGTCCACTTTAATAACCAGTTCTATCGAAGGAGGTTAATACGAAAATGGGCAAATAATCCAATGTCCCTTAAAACTTACTTAACTATGCAGCGCCTGTGTTCTATAAGCCATTTTCCTGAAACGTACATAAAGAACTATTAAGTTTTTGATTCTCATTTTTCGAATTCGATTGAAAAATAATACAAACCAACTTATAAAATCAATAGTTTATATTAAAGGTACATTTTCCATGGTCGGTGTTTCCCTTATTCTCTTATTCTCCCTTATTTATTAAATCACCTTCTCTTCTTCTTCGTTTTCCTCTTGGCGGAAGAGTCGTGCTGTAGGCTGGTGCCCAGACCAGCTTGAATCTGGTCTGTCCATCTGACTGGTGATCTGCCACGCCTACGTGATCCTTTCACTCTCCCCTATGTGACTATCCCCTCTAGACCAGTATCTAGAGAGGTGTACGGTGGTAAAATTTTACTGACTTTGCTGTCGATCGGGAACGTTCTCTTGACCTTTGCCGTGAGGCTGGCAAAGGGCTCCGGCATGCCGAATTTGATCGTCTCATCTGCAAGACTGAATGGACTTAAACAATTTAAAAAACAAAAAAATTGTTCAGCCAAATTTATATATGTACACAAGAAGTGTTTTCAGACCAGTTATTGCGAGTTAATGGGTGGCAGTACTGACCGGACTATTTGCCTCCATTTTCCAGAGCAATGTTAAACAGTAGTAGCGACATGGCGTCTCCCTGTTTAAGTCCGGTGTTTATCAAAAATGAGGTTGACATAACATTTCCAACTCTAACCACGCTACTCGATCCCTCCACACACTTTCTGGTTAGACGTATAAGCTTCTGGGGACTTGATAGTGCTGTCATGGCATTCCAAAGTTCTTCTGGCAAAATGTTTCGTTGATCAGCGAAATTCTTTTGTAATTTTCACACTTCATTCTGTCTCCCTTCTTATGAAGTGCTATTATAATACACTCCTTCCACTCCTCGGGCAATGCTTCTTCTCTCCAGATGTATTCAATCAATTTATGTATTCGCTGGTGTAATATTTCCCCTCCATATTTAAGACATTCCGCGGGAATGCCATCTTTGCCTGGTGACTTGTTGTTATTTAATATTTCCGTCTGTCCACAGCTCTGTGGACCGGATGGTATATTGAGAGATAACGCATGCTCTTCTGTTTCACTGGTATTGAGTAGTCCTCGCCTTTTTAATAATTGTCTTGATCTTGTTCGGAGACCTGATTTAAGGTTATTGGCTTGTGTAAAGAACTCTCCGCATTTATGCTGATTTAGGTTCGTCTCCTTATCAGTAAGCATTTCTTGCTAAAGCATTCTTTTCTTTGGTCTGTTCATTCTTGTTGCCTGTCCACATAATTCTCTGTATTTGTTGATATTTGCTTCCCACGGGTCCTGTAGCATAATGCAAGACTTTAGATAGCTGGAAAGGTTGAGTCCGAGCATATATTTGTACATTTAAACTTTGCATATTACTTTCAGGCCATATTTGGCTGACTTTATTAGACGGTAAATGTTTCCTATAAAATTTTGAAAAACTCCTCTTTTGCCCCCAATTTATCTGATTCTCTACGTCCTTGAGGACTATTTTCTTCATCAAAACGTAGGCAACGTAGAAGGAGGCGAACTCGCTGGTACGACATTGTACAATAAATGGCATCCATGCCAGTAAATGCTGGTAAAGCTCGAGTTTGCCTTCTAGCCTTGATGTTATGATTCTGGTAAACAATTTGTGTAGATGGCTGCGGAGGGTTATTGGGCGGCAGTATGGTGGTCGCTCTGTGCCACTGATCCGGAATATTGCTTTAGTGATTGAATTGGTTCGAAAAGCATTCTCACCCTCTCCAGTAAGAGAGTACCTCCAGCTTTTAATGCTTGTGCAACGGCCTCATCTTGTCCGGGTGCTTTATGGTTTTTCATGTTTGACATCGCTCCCTTTATTTCCTCGATCATGATGTCTGGCATTTCTTCCGATCCTTGATTTATGACCCCTCGTTCTTGTGTAGCCATGTCTAAATTTAAGGGTTCTTGGATGCAGCTGCTGTTTAGTTCGCAATAGAACTCTTCCACGATGCGCAGTACTTTCATACTTCTATTTTTCTTTTATCATTATTTTTTCTATTATTCGTTTATTAATGAGAATGCTAATGTCGCCTTCAGATTTGTCTTCCTGTCCGGCATAATCGAATGAGTGACCGCATTTTAGCATTATTAGGTTTTAGCTTCTTCTCCTGACTTGGCTGAGTCCGATAACGTCCCATTTGATCTTTGGTGTTTCGGTTTCAAACTCAACCATATTTTCTTCGGATAATAGCGTTCTCACCTTGTATGTTATGATGATTAGTCTTTTGATACTTGTACTAGCTTTGGGTTTGTACTGATTACATGTTGTGATAGCGACCTTTTGCCTCCCCCAGAATTTTAGAGGCAGACCCCTAAAGGGGTGTGGGAGTTGCCAATGATTGGTCCACCCACCTGCAGTTCACGTCCATTTGTTTGGAAAATCGCCATAAGGATGGCAAATATGCAAGAAGTCCGCGAGTAAATCGAGTAAATTGAGAGCTCAGTCCCGATCACAGTTTTCACGCAGACCTCGGCACCACAAGTTTCGACATAGAATTGTTACGGTGTTTTAAGTCACGGACCTTTTTTCCTTGGTTTGGGATCTGTGTGCGCAATTTTTTTGTCGAATGTTCCGGACAAACTCTGAACAAATCTCCCTGAAACGATTATTCGTTTTCAATGCCGATCAGATTCAAGATTTGCTCAAGAGATTATCTCGCGGAGGCCGAGTTGGAACTCTTATGGCGAGAACTTGCTTAATCTTCTGTAAGGAAAGACTACGCTAAAAAGGGACTATCGAGATGTAAAAGACATTTATGATTTGGCTCTTTTCTTGTTGAACCCTGTGCCGTTAAAATTAAGACTGCGGATTACGGATACACGGACTTAGTCTAGCTATAGTGAACTGCGATCAAACGTGGAAAGGACGGGCAAACGTTAACTAAACCATATTTTTTCAGATGTGCTCACTATATTTAGTTTACCAGCAGCAACTCCACATCATTTTCAAAACGGTAAACAAAGTCTTGTATCACCGAACAGTAATAAATTCAGATTTTGTTTACATTCATGTGTATAATACGTACTGATATTAGTTTATTTTTCTATGCTTTGCAATGTTTATTATTGTTTTCAGTGTTCAGAATAGATTAAACGTGCGGGCGTTCCTTATTTTCGTTACATTCAATAGGATGTTACTGTTCTTTGTTTAACCAGTCCAAACTACTTCAAGATTCAATTATTACAATGTGTCTCAAGAGGTAGGGAAAAAATAGAAAAATGGTTATAGATATCTAGGGTTTTCACGTAAAGAAAGTGAGATCGGCATTTATTCGAACGGCAACTTCTATCACACCATTATGCATGTTATGACTTACTTATCGGAATCACTATTTCGTGCAAATGCTTCATTTAAAAATAGCTCTGTTGGAAAATGATAAATCGAAGTAATGGCTGACAACTTTCTTTTATCTTTTGTTTCCCATTGCTTACAATCCGTCAGAATCAGTCAGTAAATAGAATAAGTGATGTTATTGGGGTAAATCACATGAGAAAACAAATGAAAGACGTTTAACAGCATACATCTTGTAAGTTGTGGATTTTTGTATATACTCCGAACTTATGCTCCTTCCGGGTGCCATTATGGCTTGATGTTCTTTTTCCGGGAATTTTTTATTTGTGTACGATGGGTGCACATGTGCACCCCCTTGCCCTTGTATCGCTGCTTGTTTAGAGAGAAGAGAAAAAAGTGAATGGGTAGGGTTGAGGTAAAGAGTTGGGAGAGAGTGGGATGGTTATGAGGGGGTTGTTTTTGGGAGGATTTTCTTATAATGTGCTATTATAATACACTCCTTCCACTCCTCGGGCAATGCTTCTTCTCTCCAGATGTATTCAATCAATTTATGTATTCGCTGGTGTAATATTTCCCCTCCATATTTAAGACATTCCGCGGGAATGCCATCTTTGCCTGGTGACTGGTGCTTATTTAATATTTCCGTCTGTCCACAGCTCTGTGGACCGGATGTTATATTGAGAGATAACGCTTGCTCTTCTGTTTCACTGGTATTGAGTAGTCCTCGCCTTTTTAATAATTGTCCTGATCTTGGTCGGAGACCTGATTTAAGTTTATTGGCTTGTGTAAAGAACTCTCCGGATTTATGCTGATTTAGGTTCGTCTCCTTATCAGTAAACATTTCTTGCTTAAGCATTCTTTTCTTTGGTCTGTTCATTCTTGTTGCCTGTCCTCATAATTCTCTGTATTTGTTGATATTTGCTTCCGACGGATCCTGTAGCATAATGCAAGACTGTAGATAGTTGGAAAGGTTGAGTCCCAGCATATATTTGTACATTTAAAGTCTCTATATTACTTTCAGGCCATATTTGGCTGGTTTAGTTAGACGGTAAATGTTTCCTATAAATATTTGGAAAACTCCTCTTTTGCCACCAATTTATCTGATTCTCTGCGTCCTTGAGGACTATTTTCTTCATCAAAACGTAGGCAACGTAGAAGGAGGCGAACTCGCTGGTACGACATTGTACAATAAATGGCATCCATGCCAGTAAATGCTGGTAAAGCTCGAGTTTGCCTTCTAGCCTTGATGTTATGATTCTGGTAAACAATTTGTGTAGATGGCTGCGGAGGGTTATTGGGCGGCAGTATGGTGGTCGCTTTGTGCCACTGATCCGGAATATTGCTTTGGTAAATGACATTAGGAGAAAAGCATTCTCACCCTCTCCAGTAAGAGAGTACCTCCAGCTTTTAATGCTTGTGCAACGGCCTCATCCTGTCCGGGTGCTTTATGGTTTTTCATGTTTGACATCGCTCCCTTTATTTCCTCGATCATGATGTCTGGCATTTCTTCCGATCCTTGATTTATGACACCTTGTTCTTGTGTAGCCATGTCTAAATTTAAGGGTTCTTGGATGCGGCTGCTGTTTAGTTCGCAATAGAACTCTTCCACGATGCTCAGGATTTCATCTCGATTTGAAGTGATGTTGCCATGTTTATTTATTAGATTGATTATCTCGGATTTACCTTCGGAGAGATTGTTGCGCAGTACTTTCATACTTCTATTTTTCTTATTATCATTATTTTTTCTATTATTCGTTTATTAATGAGAATGCCAATGTCGCCCTCTGATTTGTCTTCCTCTCCGGCATGATAGAATGAGTGACCGAATTTTAGTGTTATTAGGTTTTGGCCTCTGCTCCTGACTTGGCTGAGTCCGATAACGTCCCATTTGATCTTTGGTGTTTGGGTTTCAAACTCAACCATATTTTCTTCGGATAATAGCGTTCTCACGTTGTATGTTATGCTGATTAGTCTTTTGATACTTGTACTACCTTTGGGTTTGTACTGATTACATGTTGTGATAGCGACCTTTTGCCTCCCCCAGAATTTTAGAGGCAGACCCCTAAAGGGGTGTGGGAGTTGCCAATGATTGGTCCACCCACCTGCAGTTCACGTCCATTTGTTTGGAAAATCGCCATAAGGATGGCAAATATGCAAGAAGTCCGCGAGTAAATCGAGTAAATTGAGAGCTCAGTCCCGATCACAGTTTTCACGTAGACCTCGACACCACAAGTTTCGACATAGAATTGTTACGGTGTTTTAAGTCAGGGACCTTTTTTCCTTGCTTTGGGATCTGTGTGCGCAATTTTTTTGTTCAATGTTCCGGACAAGCTCTGAACAAATCTCCCTGAAACGATTATTCGTTTTCAATGCCGATCAGAATCAAGATTTGCTCAAGAGATTATCTCGCGGAGGCTGAGTTGGAACTCTTATGGCGAGAACTTGCTTAATCTTCTGTAAGGAAAGACTACGCTAAAAAGGGACTATCGAGATGTAAAAGACATTTATGATTTGGCTCTTTTCTTGTTGAACCCTGTGCCGTTAAAATTAAGACTGCGGATTACGGATACAAGGACTTAGTCTAGCTATAGTGAACTGCGATCAAACGTGGAAAGGGACGGGCAAACGTTAACTAAACCATATTTTTACAGATGTGCTCACTATATTTAGTTTACCAGCAGCAACTCCACATCATTTTCAAAACGGTAAACAAAGTCTTATATCACCGAACAGTAATAAATTCAGATTTTGTTTACATTCATGTGTATAATACGTACTGATATTAGTTTATTTTTCTATGCTTTGCAATGTTTATTATTGTTTTCAGTGTTCAGAATAGATTAAACGTGCGGGCGTTCCTTATTTTCGTTACATTCAATAGGATGTTACTGTTCTTTGTTTAACCAGTCCAAACTACTTCAAGATTCAATTATTACAATGTGTCTCAAGAGGTAGGGAAAAAATAGAAAAATGGTTATAGAAATCTAGGGTTTTCACGTAAAGAAAGTGAGATCGGCATTTATTCAAACGGCAACTTCTATCACACCATTATGCATGTTATGACTTACTTATCGGAATCACTATTTCGTGCAAATGCTTCATTTAAAAATAGCTCTGTTGGAAAATGATAAATCCCAGTAATGGCTGACAACTTTCTTTTATCTTTTGTTTCCCATTGCTTACAATCCGTCGGAATCAGTCAGTAAATAGAATAAGTGATGTTATTGGGGTAAATCACATAAGAAAACAAATGAAAGACGTTTAACAGCATACATCTTGTAAGTTGTGGATTTTTGTCTATACTCCGAACTTATGCTCCTTCCGGGTGCCATTATGGCTTGATGTTCTTTTTCCGGAAAATTTTTATTTGTGTATGATGGGTGCACATGTGCACCCCCTTGGCCTTGTACCGCTGCTTGTTTAGAGAGAAGAGAAAAAAGTGAATGGGTAGGGTTGAGGTAAAGAGTTGGGAGAGAGTGGGATGGTTATGAGGGGGTTGTTTTTGGGAGGATTTTCTTATAATGTGCTATTATAATACACTCCTTCCGCTCCTCGGGCAATGCTTCTTCTCTCCAGATGTATTCAATCAATTTATGTATTCGATGGTGTAATATTTCCCCTCCATATTTAAGACATTCCGCGGGAATGCCATCTTTGCCTGGTGACTTGTTGTTATTTAATATTTCCGTCTGTCCACAGCTCTGTGGACCGGATGGTATATTGTAGGGTAACGCTTGCTTTTCTGTTTCTCTTGTGTTCAGAAGACTCTTTTGATGATGATGATGATGGAGTCGTCTTCGCCTTTTTAATAATTGTCCTGATCTTGGTCGGAGACCTGATTTAAGGTTATTGGCTTGTGTAAAGAACTCTCCGGATTTATGGTGATTTAGGTTCGTCTCCTTATCAGTAAGCATTTCTTGCTAAAGCATTCTTTTCTTTGGTCTGTTCATTCTTGTTGCCTGTCCTCATAATTCTCTGTATTTGTTGATATTTGCTTCCGACGGGTCCTGTAGCATAATGCAAGACTGTAGATAGTTGGAAAGGTTGAGTCCGAGCATATATTTGTACATTTAAACTCTCCATATTACTTTCAGGCCATATTTGGCTGACTTTGTTAGACGGTAAATGTTTCCTATAAAATTTTGGAAAACTCCTCTTTGGCCACCAATTTATCTGATTCTCTACGTCCTTGAGGACTATTTTCTTCATCAAAACGTAGGCAACGTAGAAGGAGGCGAACTCGCTGGTACGACATTGTACAATAAATGGCATCCATGCCAGTAAATGCTGGTAAAGCTCGAGTTTGCCTTCTAGCCTTGATGTTATGATTCTGGTAAACAATTTGTGTAGATGGCTGCGGAGGGTTATTGGGCGGCAGTATGGTGGTCGCTTTGTGACACTGATCCGGAATATTGCTTTAATGATTGAATTGGTTCGAAAAGCATTCTCACCCTCTCCAGTAAGAGAGTACCTCCAGCTTTTAATGCTTCTGCAGCAGCCTCGTTTTTGACATCGCTCCCTTTATTTCCTCGATCATGATGTCTGGCATTTCTTCCGATCCTTGATTTATGACACCTCGTTCTTGTGTAGCCATGTCTAAATTTAAGGGTTCTTGGATGCAGCTGCTGTTTAGTTCGCAATAGAACTCTTCCACGATGCTCAGGATTTCATCTCGATTTGAAATGATGTTGCCATGTTTATTTATTAGATTGATTATCTCGGATTTACCTTCGGAGAGATTGTTGCGCAGTACTTTCATACTTATATTTTTCTTATTATCATTATTTTTTCTATTATTCGTTTATTAATGAGAATACCAATGTCGCCTTCAGATTTGTCTTCCTCTCCGGCATGATAGAATGAATGACCACATTTTAGTGTTATTAGGTTTTCGCCTCTGCTCCTGACTTGGCTGAGTCCGATAACGTCCCATTTGATCTTTGGTGTTTGGGTTTCAAACTCAACCATATTTTCTTCGGATAATAGCGTTCTCACCTTGTATGTTATGATGATTAGTCTTTTGATACTTGTACTACCTTTGGGTTTGTACTGATTACATGTTGTGATAGCGACCTTTTGCCTCCCCCAGAATTTTAGAGGCAGACCCCTAAAGGGGTGTGGGAGTTGCCAATGATTGGTCCACCCACCTGCAGTTCACGTCCATTTGTTTGGAAAATCGCCATAAGGATGGCAAATATGCAAGAAGTCCGCGAGTAAATCGAGTAAATTGAGAGCTCAGTCCCGATCACAGTTTTCACGCAGACCTCGACACCACAAGTTTAGACATAGAATTGTTACGGTGTTTTAAGTCACGGACCTTTTTTCCTTGCTTTGGGATCTGTGTGCGCAATTTTTTTGTCGAATGTTCCGGACAAGCTCTGAACAAATCTCCCTGAAATTCAAGATTTGCTCAAGAGATTATCTCGCGGAGGCTGAGTTGGAACTCTTATGGCGAGAATTTGCTTAATCTTCTGTAAGGAAAGACTGCGCTAAAAAGGGACTATCGAGATGTAAAAGACATTTATAATTTGGCTCTTTTCTTGATGAACCATGTGCCGTTAAAATTAAGACTGCGGATTATGGATACACGGACTTAGTCTAGCTATAGTGAACTGCGATCAAACGTGGAAAGGGACGGGCAAACGTTAACTAAACCATATTTTTTCAGATGTGCTCACTATATTTAGTTTACCAGCAGCAACTCCACATCATTTTCAAAACGGTAAACAAAGTCTTGTATCACCGAACAGTAATAAATTCAGATTTTGTTTACATTCATGTGTATAATACGTACTGATATTAGTTTATTTTTCTATGCTTTGCAATGTTTATTATTGTTTTCAGTGTTCAGAATAGATTAAACGTGCGGGCGTTCCTTATTTTCGTTACATTCAATAGGATGTTACTGTTCTTTGTTTAACCAGTCCAAACTACTTCAAGATTCAATTATTACAATGTGTCTCAAGAGGTAGGGAAAAAATAGAAAAATGGTTATAGAAATCTAGGGTTTTCACGTAAAGAAAGTGAGATCGGCATTTATTCAAACGGCAACTTCTATCACACCATTATGCATGTTATGACTTACTTATCGGAATCACTATTTCGTGCAAATGCTTCATTTAAAAATAGCTCTGTTGGAAAATGATAAATCCCAGTAATGGCTGACAACTTTCTTTTATCTTTTGTTTCCCATTGCTTACAATCCGTCGGAATCAGTCAGTAAATAGAATAAGTGATGTTATTGGGGTAAATCACATAAGAAAACAAATGAAAGACGTTTAACAGCATACATCTTGTAAGTTGTGGATTTTTGTCTATACTCCGAACTTATGCTCCTTCCGGGTGCCATTATGGCTTGATGTTCTTTTTCCGGGAATTTTTTATTTGTGTATGATGGGTGCACATGTGCACCCCCTTGCCCTTGTACCGCTGCTTGTTTAGAGAGAAGAGAAAAAAGTGAATGGGTAGGGTTGAGGTAAAGAGTTGGGAGAGAGTGGGATGGTTATGAGGGGGTTGTTTTAGTTTGGGAGGATTTTAGGTGGTTAATTTCCATTGTAGGGGGAGGGCATGATTGATTTTTGGCCCCGAATCGCTTAAAAGGAGCTAGAAGAGAATGTGATTTTTACTACTGGGCGTGGGCGATTAAGGACCTGTCGGTTTTGAGGCCTTTGTGGATGTCCCGGTTGCGTACGTACCAGGGAGCATTGGAGATGGATCGCAGGATTTTGTTTTGGAAAGTTTGGATTTTAGAAATGTTTGTTTTGTTAGTTTGAAGGCTGAGGCACCATAGAGGAGTTGGGGTCGGAACACTAGTTTATAGAGGAGGAGTTTGCTTTTGAGAGAGAGTTTACTGAATCGGTTAAGGAGGGGGTGAATGGCTGCTTTTCCCGCTCTTGCTTTGGCCATTTTGTCTCTGATGTGGTGTGTGAAAGTTAGTTTTTTGTCTACAGTTATTCCTAAATATTTAGTCTGATTGGACCAGGGTATGTCTTTGATATGAAGCGAAATGTTTTTGAGACTGTTTGTTCGTTTGGCTGTTATCATTAAATTTTGCATTTTTTCGGGGTTGATTTTAATTTTCCAATGGTCTTTGGATAGATGAATGGATTTTTAAGGATACGGCGGTAAAAATGTATAAAGAATTGGGAAAAAGGGGGATCCTTGCAGGACTCCCGCTTCCGCAATTCTTGGCGAGGATACGATGTTGTTTAATCGGACTTGGAATTATCGGACGGCTGGAAAGCCTGCAACAAAGTGCACAAACGCAATTAGCAGTTTGCAGAAGTTGTCCAGTTTCCAGAATCATGCCAGACCTTGTCGAACGCTTTTTCTATGTCCAGGAGAATAGCCCCCGAGGAGGCTTTTCCCTGGAGATCTTGTTTAGCGTCCTACACAAGTCTGGCTACCTGCATTTCGGAATGAAATGAAGCTGTTGGTGCAAGCAGCAATAGCCTGCTTTTCAGAGGCTATCGTTAACATACTGCTTGCTCTATCACCATTTTCCGCGGAGGAGGCAGCCAATAGACCGTCCAAACCAGGACCAACGTTCACCCTTGCCCGCTGGTGGGACGCCGATGGTCCGCCATAACCCTCCGAGGAACAGCGGACTCCATTCACCATACAATAAAAACTCCGCGCGGCCACAGGCTGTCTCCCAACAATCTCCCAGCGGATTCTCTAGTTAAGGTCCCCACTTTGAATATGGGTTCCTCGGAGTCCTTGCCCAGGTTGAATAAGCGAAGTCATCGGACAAAATCCGAGGATTTCAGGACCTCCTTCACGTGGTGCACGTACGACCACATAATGCTATCTTTGGGTATTGACACAAGCTGAGGAGCCTGGATTCCCTGGAGTTGATGAAATTTCAGGAGGTACTCTGTTTGGGTGAATGAGACGAGAGAAGCCGACTCAGCAGTGCACGACGTAGAAGTGGTTGAGATTTGTTGATCGGAGTCAACAACCTTAGTAGTCATCTCCTGAACCATGGCGGCAACACTCATGAGGCTATCCTTCCATACCCAGTTTGATTCCAGCTAACGAGGATTCCTCAGTATTGCTGAGCAGCACTTGAGAGTTATTAAATAGATTCTGTTCCATATCCCTCATTGATCTCAAGAGCATATCTGGCTTACAGGTGGTGAATACCTCAGTCAATTTGCGAATATCGACCAGCTTGCCCTCCAGGAGACTGCATCTTGACTCGATACTCAACAGAAAATTGTACATTACTGAAGTTGATGGCACACAGGGCGATAGCTTGAATATCTGGTTTGCCAGCGAATCAACGATCCCTTGAGGTACCTGATTTTTCGATAAGTTTGTCACTTTATCGTTGAGGTACCTAAGGTTTGAAAAATCGCAGAGCACAGACAAAAATCGGAGGTGGATGTAGTCGAACATACAATGAGAACACTCTACTGGCGGTTGAAATGGATTTTTGGAGAAGATTGGCAATCAAATGTAGAGTAGCACATTAGTTAGAAATGAGGACATAGGAAACCAACCAAAAAAGGAAGTAAAAGAAACAATTGTAGAAGTCACATATAGAAATGTTTTTCGGGCTTTGAAGCCCGTGGTCCATGGGAATTTCTTCCTGACCTCCTCCACAACTGCGGTGGACATTATCAAAGGCGATGAGGCAGTGGGCGAAGTGATTTCCCGTGCTTTCCGACTAAGACTGGTTCAACTACTGGATTCTTTGTCGTATTCATGCAGTCCGGCCGTGTGAGCTCATGCGTGAGGAGTGGGAGGCATTTCAATGGTTTTGGCGTACACGCGGTTTGCCGCAAAACGCGTTTCCAATCTGGATTAAGGACCGTGACTTCTTCTTTCCTGTTAAAATTGTTGTCATGTTTGAAGATCTCAATGGCCTCTCTGGTTAGTCTCGAATAATACCGTTGAGATTGGTGCAAAATGTCCACTTCATCGATACGTATTTGGTGGCCGTCTAGAAGTTCCTATTCCGCTACTGCTGATTTTTCTGTTTGTCCTAATCTGCAAGCTCTTTTATGCTCAGTGATCCTCGTGTTTACACTACGTTTTGTGGTGCCGATATATGCTCTGCCGCAACTGCACGGAACCCTGTAGACTCCTGGGAATTGATAGTGCTGTCATGGCATTCCAAAGTTCTTCTGGCAAAATGTTTCGTTGATCAGCGAAATTCTTCTGTAATTTTCACACTTCATTCTGTCTCCCTTCTTATAAAGTGCTATTATAATACACTCCTTCCACTCCTCGGGCAATGCTTCTTCTCTCCAGATGTATTCAATCAATTTATGTATTCGATGGTGTAATATTTCCCCTCCATATTTAAGACATTCCGCGGGAATGCCATCTTTGCCTGGTGACTTGTTGTTATTTAATATTTCCGTCTATCCACAGCTTTGTGGACCGGATGGTATATTGAGAGATAACGCATGCTCTTCTGTTTCACTGGTATTGAGTAGTCCTCGCCTTTTTAATAATTGTCCTGATCTTGGTCGGAGACCTGATTTAAGGTTATTGGCTTGTGTAAAGAACTCTCCGGATTTATGCTGATTTAGGTTCGTCTCCTTATCAGTAAGCATTTCTTGCTAAAGCATTCTTTTCTTTGGTCTGTTCATTCTTGTTGCCTGTCCACATAATTCTCTGTATTTGTTGATATTTGCTTCCGACGGGTCTTGTAGCATAATGCAAGACTGTAGATAGCTGGAAAGGTTGAGTCCGAGCATATATTTGTACATTTAAACTTTGCATATTACTTTCAGGCCATATTTGGCTGACTTTGTTAGACGGTAAATGTTTCCTATAAAATTTTGGAAAACTCCTCTTTTGCCCCCAATTTATCTGATTCTCTACGTCCTTGAGGACTATTTTCTTGATCAAAACGTAGGCAACGTAGAAGGAGGCGAACTCGCTGGTACGACATTGTACAATAAATGGCATCCATGCCAGTAAATGCTGGTAAAGCTCGAGTTTGCCTTCTAGCCTTGATGTTATGATTCTGGAAAACAATTTGTGTAGATGGCTGCGGAGGGTTATTGGGCGGCAGTATGGTGGTCGCTCTGTGCCACTGATCCGGAATATTGCTTTAGTGATTGAATTGGTTCGAAAAGCATTCTCACCCTCTCCAGTAAGAGAGTACCTCCAGCTTTTAATGCTTGTGCAACGGCCTCATCCTGTCCGGGTGCTTTATGGTTTTTCATGTTTGACATCGCTCCCTTTATTTCCTCGATCATGATGTCTGGCATTTCTTCCGATCCTTGATTTATGACCCCTCGTTCTTGTGTAGCCATGTCTAAATTTAAGGGTTCTTGGATGCAGCTGCTGTTTAGTTCGCAATAGAACTCTTCCACGATGCGCAGTACTTTCATACTTCTATTTTTCTTTTATCATTATTTTTTCTATTATTCGTTTATTAATGAGAATGCTAATGTCGCCTTCAGATTTGTCTTCCTGTCCGGCATAATCGAATGAGTGACCGCATTTTAGCATTATTAGGTTTTAGCTTCTTCTCCTGACTTGGCTGAGTCCGATAACGTCCCATTTGATCTTTGGTGTTTCGGTTTCAAACTCAACCATATTTTCTTCGGATAATAGCGTTCTCACCTTGTATGTTATGATGATTAGTCTTTTGATACTTGTACTAGCTTTGGGTTTGTACTGATTACATGTTGTGATAGCGACCTTTTGCCTCCCCCAGAATCTTAGAGACAGACCCCTAAAGGGGTGTGGAGTTGCCAATGATTGGTCCACTCACCTGTAGTTCACGTCCATTTGTTTGGAAAATCGCCATAAGGATGGCAAATATGCAAGAAGTCCGCGAGTAAATCGAGTAAATTGAGAGCTCAGTCCCGATCACAGTTTTCACGCAGACCTCGGCACCACAAGTTTCGACATAGAATTGTTACGGTGTTTTAAGTCACGGACCTTTTTTCCTTGGTTTGGGATCTGTGTGCGCAATTTTTTTGTCGAATGTTCCGGACAAACTCTGAACAAATCTCCCTGAAACGATTATTCGTTTTCAATGCCGATCAGATTCAAGATTTGCTCAAGAGATTATCTCGCGGAGGCCGAGTTGGAACTCTTATGGCGAGAACTTGCTTAATCTTCTGTAAGGAAAGACTACGCTAAAAAGGGACTATCGAGATGTAAAAGACATTTATGATTTGGCTCTTTTCTTGTTGAACCCTGTGCCGTTAAAATTAAGACTGCGGATTACGGATACACGGACTTAGTCTAGCTATAGTGAACTGCGATCAAACGTGGAAAGGACGGGCAAACGTTAACTAAACCATATTTTTTCAGATGTGCTCACTATATTTAGTTTACCAGCAGCAACTCCACATCATTTTCAAAACGGTAAACAAAGTCTTGTATCACCGAACAGTAATAAATTCAGATTTTGTTTACATTCATGTGTATAATACGTACTGATATTAGTTTATTTTTCTATGCTTTGCAATGTTTATTATTGTTGTCAGTGTTCAGAATAGATTAAACGTGCGGGCGTTCCTTATTTTCGTTACATTCAATAGGATGTTACTGTTCTTTGTTTAACCAGTCCAAACTACTACAAGATTCAATTATTACAATGTGTCTCAAGAGGTAGGGAAAAAATAGAAAAATGGTTATAGATATCTAGGGTTTTCACGTAAAGAAAGTGAGATCGGCATTTATTCGAACGGCAACTTCTATCACACCATTATGCATGTTATGACTTACTTATCGGAATCACTATTTCGTGCAAATGCTTCATTTAAAAATAGCTCTGTTGGAAAATGATAAATCGAAGTAATGGCTGACAACTTTCTTTTATCTTTTGTTTCCCATTGCTTACAATCCGTCAGAATCAGTCAGTAAATAGAATAAGTGATGTTATTGGGGTAAATCACATGAGAAAACAAATGAAAGACGTTTAACAGCATACATCTTGTAAGTTGTGGATTTTTGTCTATACTCCGAACTTATGCTCCTTCCGGGTGCCATTATGGCTTGATGTTCTTTTTCCGGGAATTGTTTATTTGTGTATGATGGGTGCACATGTGCACCCCCTTGCCCTTGTAGCGCTGCTTGTTTAGAGAGAAGAGAAAAAAGTGAATGGGTAGGGTTGAGGTAAAGAGTTGGGAGAGAGTGGGATGGTTATGAGGGGGTTGTTTTTGGGAGGATTTTCTTATAATGTGCTATTATAATACACTCCTTCCACTCCTCGGGCAATGCTTCTTCTCTCCAGATGTATTCAATCAATTTATGTATTCGCTGGTGTAATATTTCCCCTCCATATTTAAGACATTCCGCGGGAATGCCATCTTTGCCTGGTGACTTGTTGATGTTTAATATTTCCGTCTATCCACAGCTTTGTGGACCGGATGGTATATTGAGAGATAACGCTTGCTCTTCTGTTTCACTGGTATTGAGTAGTCCTCGCCTTTTTAATAATTGTCCTGATCTTGGTCGGAGACCTGATTTAAGGTTATTGGCTTGTGTAAAGAACTCTCCGGATTTATGCTGATTTAGGTTCGTCTCCTTATCAGTAAGCATTTCTTGCTAAAGCATTCTTTTCTTTGGTCTGTTCATTCTTGTTGCCTGTCCTCATCATTCTCTGTATTTGTTGATATTTGCTTCCGACGGGTCCTGTAGCATAATGCAAGACTGTAGATAGTTGGAAAGGTTGAGTCCGAGCATATATTTGTACATTTAAACTCTCCATATTACTTTCAGGCCATATTTGGCTGACTTTGTTAGACGGTAAATGTTTCCTATAAAATTTTGGAAAACTCCTCTTTGGCCACCAATTTATCTGATTCTCTACGTCCTTGAGGACTATTTTCTTCATCAAAACGTAGGCAACGTAGAAGGAGGCGAACTCGCTGGTACGACATTGTACAATAAATGGCATCCATGCCAGTAAATGCTGGTAAAGCTCGAGTTTGCCTTCTAGCCTTGATGTTATGATTCTGGTAAACAATTTGTGTAGATGGCTGCGGAGGGTTATTGGGCGGCAGTATGGTGGTCGCTTTGTGCCACTGATCCGGAATATTGCTTTGGTAAATGACATTAGGAGAAAAGCATTCTCACCCTCTCCAGTAAGAGAGTACCTCCAGCTTTTAATGCTTCTGCAACGACCTCATCCTCTCCGGGTGCTTTATGGTTTTTCATGTTTGACATCGCTCCCTTTATTTCCTCGATCATGATGTCTGGCATTTCTTCCGATCCTTGATTTATGACACCTCGTTCTTGTGTAGCCATGTCTAAATTTAAGGGTTCTTGGATGCGGCTGCTGTTTAGTTCGCATTAGAACTCTTCCACGATGCTCAGGATTTCATCTCGATTTGAAGTGATGTTGCCATGTTTATTTGTTGTTTTGTTATTGTTGCGCAGTACTTTCATACTTCTATTTTTCTTTTATCATTATTTTTTCTATTATTCGTTTATTAATGAGAATGCTAATGTCGCCCTCAGATTTGTCTTCCTCTCCGGCATAATCGAATGAGTGACCGCATTTTAGCATTATTAGGTTTTAGCTTCTTCTCCTGACTTGGCTGTGTCCGATAACGTCCCATTTGATCTTTGGTGTTTCGGTTTCAAACTCAACCATATTTTCTTCGGATAATAGCGTTCTCACCTTGTATGTTATGATGATTAGTCTTTTGATACTTGTACTTTCCTTTGGGTTTGTACTGATTACATGTTGTGATAGCGACCTTTTGCCTCCCCCAGAATCTTAGAGGCAGACCCCTAAAGGGGTGTGGGAGTTGCCAATGATTAGTCGACAGCCACCTGCAGTTCACGTCCGTTTGTTTGGAAAATTGCCATAAGGATGGCAAATATGCAAGAAGTCCGCGAGTAAATCGAGTAAATTGAGATAATTTTTCTGTTTGTCCTAATCTGCAAGTTCTTTTATGCTCAGTGATCCTCGTGTTTACACTACGTTTTGTGGTGCCGATATATGCTCTGCCGCAACTGCACGGAACCCTGTAGACTCCTGGTGCCGATAAAGGATTCCGTTTGTCCTTGGCCGATCTCAAAGTCTGTTGGATTGTTCGAGTTAGTTTAAAGACTGTTTTCACTCTGTGTTCCTCCAGTATCCTGCCGATCCTGTCCATGACTCCATGTATGTATTGGAGGCAAGCCCAACCCTTACGCTCATCATGCGTATCTGTTTCCTCAGGACGACCTCCACTGTTTCTTGGTCGAATTGCTCTATTAAACTCGTTCTTGTTGTATCCATTTCAACCAAAGGCTCTTTCTAGGGCTTCAATTCTCTTTCTAACTCATATGGTTCGCAAATTGTTCTGGCTCTTTCGGTGAGGGTTTTAATGACTCCTCTCTTTTGACTGAGATGATGGTAGATCCACTGTGCAGGTACCGGTCGGCATGTGTCGGTTTTCTGTACACAGTGTGGGCCAGCTTTCCGTTGGTTTTTCTGGTTACCAAGACATCTAAAAATGGCAGTCGACTATCCATCTCCACTTCCATAGTGAACTATATTTTTGAGTTGATTGAGTTGAGGTGCCTCAGGAAGTCTTTAAGTTCAACCAAACTATGGCCCCAAACAACGAAAATGTCATCAACATATCGAAATCAACACTTAGGTCTCCTCGGGGCTGTGTCCAGAATGTCCATCTCAAATTTCTCCATAAAGTAGTTGGCTATCACCGGACTAAGGGGGCTGCCCATTGCTACTCCATCCGTCTGCTCATATCATTCGTTTTTCCACTGAAAGTAGGTTGTGGTTAAGCAGTGTTCGAACAGTTTGGCGATGCCTGGTGGAAATTCTCTCTCAATAAGTTCCATTGCCTCTTTGATTGGTACCATTGTGAACAACGAAACAACATCAAAATTCACAAGGATTTCTCCGGGAGCTAATGACAACGAGTGCAGCCTCTGAACAAAATGGGATGAGTCCTTTACAAAATTGTCGGTTTTTCCTATTTTGGGCTGTAAAATTCTTGTTAGATTATTTTGCAATATCATAGGTCGGACTTCCAATAGCGCTCACAATGGGTCTCAGTGGTACATCTGATTGATGAATCTTGGGCAGTCCGTGGAGCCTTGGTGGGAGTGCTTCTGATTTTCTGAGTTTGAGCAACTCCTCGGACGGAAATGCCATGTCCTTAATTGATATGTTTGTTGTCCTTAGTATCCGTGCCGTCGGATCTCGTGCCAACTTCTTGTACGTTGACGGGGTCAAAAGCTTTTTAATTTTGTCCTCGTAGTTCAATGATGACATAACCACAGTTGCATTGCCCTTATCAGCTGGTCAGACGAGAATCTCCTTATCCTCGTTGAGTGTTTTCAAAGCATTTCTTTATCTGAAGGTGAGGTTGCTTTTCGGAGGCTTTGAGCGTTGTAAAATTCGTGATGTCTCAGCCCTTATCTGCTCCGCGGTTTGAATAGGTAGCGAACGTATTCCACTCTCGACATTTGCTATGATGTCTTCCACAGGTAGCCTGGACGGTTCTATGGCAAAGTTTCCTCCCTTGGTCAGCACGCTTTGTGCGTCGGCAGTAAGTTCTTTGCTGGTCAAGTTGACTACAATCTTCCGGTGGTTCTCCTCGGGTGATGGTCCTGTTTTGCTGGATTGGTGAAACCTTTCCGGAAGTGCATCAAATTTTTTCTTTTGGCGATTGGTTGCTGCTGCTTCGGCAACCATCATCCGTTCGGTTGTTAATCGTGACCAGTGAAATTTGTTGGCTAGTTCTATGTTGACAGGTAAAAATCTACTGTCAATACGTGCAAGATCTCGGCGGGTCTGTGTCAAATTGTAGAAGTCTTTAAAAGTAAAAAATATGGGAGTGGATACCTCCAGGAAGAAGAAACAGAGGAGGACCGCCACAACCTGGATACAAGGGATTTCAAAAGCGATGTCAGCCCGAAAATTATCAGAAGATGACCAGCAAACCTGGCGAACGGGAACCGAAAGGCGTACAACGCTATGAACAAAATTTATAAAAAAATAGCACAATTTCCAAACTATCAATGCGATAATTTGCGTCGTAACGGGCATCAAGTCAAGCAACGAATGGTACAGTAACGAGGAGTTACTTTGTCAACACCTTCATTTTAAATAGAGATTTATGTAGTTTATCAAAACATAATACATGTTATAATAGATAGGCAATAATAGAACCAGATGTTTTCATTCCTCTAAAATGTTAATACAGATGTTCAACAAACCTGACCTGATGTCCATCACTGTTTCCGGAAAGCTCGTGGCTGAATTCATCTTAGATGACGGTGACGTTACTCACTCGTGTTATGCAACTTTCGTCAAATGCAGAATTATCGGCGCAACGCTCAAGCCTTATCAACGTGGTTTACGTAGTTTTTCTCCCACCAAAAACTGTTAAAGCGCGATTTTCTGAAAATCTAAATCCTCCCACAACCGCGATCGAGTATCGAGATTCTTGTTCGGTCGGGCAAACCGCGCGGTAGGATCATTTCGAAAGTCGTAGTATGTACCCTTTTGTTGCTTTGATGGGCAGCCCGTCCGCCGATGAACGCACTGTCGTCCGCAAACATTTTGTGCTATGTGTTTGAATATATTTTGCGTATTAAACTGGAAAAATGTGCCTTAATTTTGGAAAGTTCACTGCTTTTAACAGGAATGCAAATGGTAAGACCTTGTTTTTGTGTAGAGCAAATTTTAAAATTGGATTATTCGTTTTTTTGTCCAACAAAATGATGGTCAAGTTTGTAATGGCAATTGCAATTTGCATATTAAAGCGTTAATTTTATTGCATTTTTTGAATTCATTAGCTGCAAGTCGCGCACACTCAAACGCTCTGCTAATGCGTCAAATCAGGAAAGGTTCATTTCAGTTTTTGTATATGTATTTGTAACATTCCCATGCGAAACCAGTCAGAATTACGTAAATAAAATATGCCTCTAACACTTTGTAGATCGTTACTTTGGAAGCACCCCAAATAGCTAGTGAACGCTTTTAGAACAGTAAGCGGGGACGATTGGGAACGTCTTAACAAAGTGCGCTTTTTCAGACTGCGCTCATTCTGACTCGAAAAAAAAACTTTGAAATGCCATAGTAAATTTTTTTGTCGTGTTTCACACACTTTCACTGCTAACTGGTGTATGGCGCGACATGACTTTCGCTCTAAATTAAATTTGCAGAAATTGTCCCAAATCATAGAAAGCAGCTGGCAAATTTATGAAGCTGAACTCATTGGGATTCTCAACTTTAGATATCAGCCCAAATAATTGAATATAATATGGGCAATGAAAGCGTACAGTCAGGCAAAATTAAAAATTAAAAAATTAGGCAAATCAATTGGAACATTTTCTTTATGGAAGCCATTTAGACAGTTCGTAAATTACACACAAATTAAGCTGAGAAATACGAGGTTCTACTATCGATTTTCATTGTTTAACAGCAATAAAGATAATATACTTTTTAAATAAATTTTATAGTCCATTAAGCCTTAAATAAACATTCGAATACTACTTTCGACGGCTAGCGGATTGGCCCGAATATTTTCCAAACACATAGCGTAATCCTACAGTTTTAGCTGTTGCTAGCACAACTCGTTCGGAACGGAGTATCTTGAAATGTCAAGAATTCAATAAAGCAATAAAGTTTAATTTGATTAATTAAGATACTTGGTATCTCAGTATCCAGATAGCGATTCGATATTGGCGTCATTTGTCTATTGGCACTGCTAAGCTGAGCTTAAATTAGTGCCATTCTGGGATCCGCTTATGAGTAAAAATTCGCATACTTATAATCCACAGTAATATAAAATATATAAAATTTCTTTTTTAAGGTTGATCCAAAGGTTTCCCCGGATTAGTGCAAAATGCAAATACCTTGGGTATTTATTTGGAGTGATTTTGCAAGTAGTCTATTCATGACGATTTAAAATGGTCATTTCCAACTATTCCTGACTATTAATGAACCATTTGACTACATTTGTTTCAATTTTTATGGATATCCCGAAAGAAATGCTCTATTCATGAAATTCATTTGAAATTGCATTTCAAATTTTTCAAATTTGCTTTGGAATTTCCCGATTGTATATGCAGGCCGTCGTTTGGCATTTATTTCCTCACCACTTAAACTAAAACGAAGAAATTTGCATACATTTCGTAGACTAAAGTATGTTCTGTTGGCGCTGAGAGTTTCGTTTTTGAGTCATCATCAGGCAACTTTTGCAAATATTTCACGAATGTCTTTGGACTTCACGCTTGATTATGCAGATCGAAGTTTAACATTTTTTTCTCAA
Organism: Dendroctonus valens; assembly: GCA_024550625.1. Classification (NCBI taxonomy): domain Eukaryota; kingdom Metazoa; phylum Arthropoda; class Insecta; order Coleoptera; family Curculionidae; genus Dendroctonus; species Dendroctonus valens. The sequence continues at coordinate 782,083 of JAJTJO010000013.1, read as the reverse complement.
AAATTGCAAAAGCTGTGAAATCAGTTTTACCTGTGTTTCATAGAAAAATGCCCAGTCTATTCGTAAAGAAAGTTTCGGTTTTGAGTCTTCATCAGGTATTTTTTGAAAATTTTCAAAATTGCCTCTAACCTTCGACGTTATGCAGGCCGGATTATAGCATTTATTCAATCCAGACCGACCAAAGCTAGCAAATCAGTTTTCTATGCATTATGTAAAATTAGTTTTATACGTTTCGATTTTCAGGCATCATCACGTATTTTTTTGGAAAAATGTCAAAATTGCAATTGATTTTGGCCAATCTTTATGCAGTCCGGAGTTTAGCATTTATTTACTCAGCTGGTGCTAAAGCTTGAGATTCAATTTTCGGTACGTTTCGTAGCAAAAAGTCTGTTCTATCAATGTAGTAAGTTTCGATTTTTAAGTCATCGACAGGCATTTTTTGGGAAAACTTGAAAATTTCGTGTAAATTTCACGATTGCCTATGCAGGATTGCCAAGTTTAGCATTTATTTTCTCGAAAGCTGCTAAAACTACGCATTCATTTTGGCATAGTTTTCATAGCAAACACTCCAGTTTATCAGTCTATGAAGTTTCGATTTTGTGACATCATCAGGAATTTTTTGGAAACATTTCAAAAATATGTTTCGATTGACGATTGATTGTGTAAGCCAAAGCGACATAATCGACATGGAAATTAATTTTAGCTGCTTTTCTGTGGGGCGAAAATTGCACAGCGATCGAAGAAAGTTTCAATTTTGAGTCATCAAGCTTTTTGAAAAATTTTCGAATTTGTGTGGTTGTTTATGTGGATTTCAGTTTAGTATTGAATTGTTCAGAAATCGTTTCGTATGTCCCCCTCAACCCCTCCTCATCCGTCAGATCTATCCTGCTTTTGTTCCCAAGCATCTCTCTTCGTTTTGTATATTTTCCTGACTGTACTTTAGAATTTTCCTGACTGTACATTGGAATGAATTCTTCAGAAACTAACAAGTTCGCACAGTTGATTTTGATATAGTTTTGTAGGGAAAATTCGGTGGTATAATTAGAAAACGTTTCCAATTTGAGTCATCGTCAGGCCATTTTTGAGAAATGTCTTAAATTTGCATGCAATTTGAAGAGCTCTTTGCACAAGTTTCCTTTTTTCTCTGCATTTTTTGGAAAAATGTCAAAATTGCGATTGATTTTGGCCAATCTTTATGCAGTCCGGAGTTTAGTATTTATTTTCTCAGCTGGTGCTAAAGCTTGACAATCAATTTTGGGTACGTTTCGTAGCAAAAAGTCTGTTCTATCAATGTAGTAAGTTTCGATTTTTAAGTCATCGACAGGCATTTTTTGGGAAAACTTGAAAATTTCGTGTGAATTTCACGATTGCCTATGCAGGATTGCCAAGTTTAGCATTTATTTTCTCGAAAGCTGCTAAAACTACGCATTCATTTTGGCATAGTTTTCATTGCAAACACTCCAGTTTATCAGTCTATGAAGTTTCGATTTTGAGACATCATCAGGAATTTTTTGGAAACATTTCAAAAATATGTTTCGATTGACGATTGATTGTGTAAGCCAAAGCGACATAATCGACATGGAAATTAATTTTAGCTGCTTTTCTGTGGGGCGAAAATTGCACAGCGATCGAAGAAAGTTTCAATTTTGAGTCATCAAGCTTTTTGAAAAATTTTCGAATTTGTGTGGTTGTTTATGTGGATTTCAGTTTAGTATTGAATTGTTCAGAAATCGTTTCGTATGTCCCCCTCAACCCCTCCTCATCCGTCAGATCTATCCTGCTTTTGTTCCCAAGCATCTCTCTTCGTTTTGTATATTTTCCTGACTGTACTTTAGAATTTTCCTGACTGTACATTGGAATGAATTGTTCAGAAACTAACAAGTTCGCACAGTTGATTTTGATATATTTTTGTAAGGAAAATTCGGTGGTATAATTAGAAAACGTTTCGAATTTGAGTCATCGTCAGGCCATTTTTGAGAAATGTCTTAAATTTGCATGCAATTTGAAGAGCTCTTTGCACAAGTTTCCTCTTTTCTCTGCATTTTTTTGGAATAATGTCAAAATTGCGATTGATTTTGGCCAATCTTTATGCAGTCCGGTATTTAGCATTTATTTACTCAGCTGGTGCTAAAGCTTGAGATTCAATTTTCGGTACGTTTCGTAGCAAAAAGTCTGTTCTATCAATGTAGTAAGTTTCTATCTATCAATTTGAATAATATCTATCAATTTGAAGGGCTCTTTGCACAAGTTTGCTTTTTTCTCTGCAGACACTCACAAAAAAAGAAAGCTGTTTGTAGCGTCATCTTACAGGGCAAATTCTGTTCTAAAATCGAAGAGAGTTTCGATTTTGAGTCATCATCAGGTAATTTTTTCAAATTTTTTAATTTGCATGTGATTTGTGCAAGTTCAGTTAACAATTCTAGAACGCCGCTTCTGACATCATCTTGTACAACGAATTCTGTTTTGTAATTAGACCAAGTTTCAGTTTTTCAGTCATCATCACGGAAATTTTGAGAAGCTTTGAAATATATATGTGTGATTTCTGCAGTTATTTAAGGGCTGTGTTTTAAAGCACTTTTTGCGCAATGATCGGATTATGTTTCGGCTTTGAGTCATCATCAGAATATTTTCGAAACATTTTTAAAATTTGAGTATGATTTATGCAAGTTTGCGTTTAGCATTCAGTTTTTTCACCGACTTTCGAATTTAGAGAGTTAATTTACGGTTAATACGGTCGAACATCGGGGTAGGTTTCGTGTAGTCTGTGTTATGTAAGATGAGATCGAATTCCTTCAGAATTTTGGAGTGGCCGTGGTTGACCTTATTCCATGGTGAGACTGCATTGAGTCTTGCATTGAGTCTGCAGCGCTAGCCGCGCACTCCTTCCCATATAGGTCTAATGGAGGCAGATATAGAATCAATTCCAGCGCTTTAGCGGTGGGTGTCTGAAGACACCGCGTCATGAGAACGGCAGCTAGTCGCTGTACCTTTCCCACCCTTTTCCAGTTAACCTCCTTTCGTAGGGCTGGCCACCATATTAATGATCTGTATCTGACCCAGTATTGTCCATAACCAATGGACAATACTGGGTCTCAACCCCCATTGTTTGCCAATGGTTCTCCTGCAGGTGCACCTTTTCCTCTATATTTTCTCTCCATAACTCTCTTTTGGTCAAGGACAAGTCCTAGGTACCTAGCTCTTGGCCCCGTATATTGGGAAGGTGAAAGGTATTTTGCCAAGGGTAAGTCTTCTAAAAATTCAGGCAAGTTGTTTTGGAGAAATTCCAAATAAAGTGCCCTAGTCAACTTGTTGGGAACATATGAATCCGATGATTCCAGCCCATACATTTATAGGTTGAAATTGTTGTTGGTGGCTAGTCAGTTCTTTGGAGAGCCCTAAAGTGTAAAAGTCACGCTACTCTTGTGGATTCTCAGGAACATTTACTAATTAAATGTGGACATCTTTGGCACTTTCAAATGCTAAACGTTTAAATATTTTCAATTTGGCATTCAAAAATTGTTTTGAAAACACATATGTCATATGTAGTTCATAATTGTTCGCAGTTGAAGCTCATTTTCACATTTTCAAGAAATTGTATTCACTTCAGAGACGCGTAAATTACGTTTGTGACAAGTAGTTTTCCGTCCAAATTCCAAACCTTTTTCTAAAAATAGGTAAGCAAGCTGTTTTTCGCGGAAATGCGTTATTTTCATTCATCAAAGACATTTGCCTACTTTCTAAGGTAGATATAATCGGCTAACTACATGTTAGTTTGATTTACATTTCATACATTTTAGTAAAAATTGAAATGTAGCGAAATAGTGAAATTGTCCTTTTCATGGAATCGGATTTTTTATTGATGTCGCCTTTAATAACACAAAATATTAGATGTGTAGATTTTTTATACTTTCCTGTGCAGGAAAAACCTTCACTCTAGTGAAGTTTGGAAAGGTTCTTTTCAAAGAGCCCATTTATTACCCATTTTTACCATTTTTTAGCCCATTTATTACCACCTCATTTTCATCTTTTCTTCTGCTTGTATACTTGATTGTTGGACTTCTTTTGCTGCGTTCTAAAATTAAGTTTGCTGTATATTCTAAAGTAATAAATAAAAATATACATTCCTTCAGAATTGCACGTTTGAAAAAAATCAGTTTGTTCTCAACATATAGTTTTGGTAACTTCTCCTCTCAAATGTGAAAATGAGTGAAAATCAAATAAAGTAAGATTGATGATCTTCAGAGGTAACGAGGTTTTCGCTTCCTCGAGAGAAGTAGAAGTTTAAGAGAGTGAATGTGTCTTACAATACACGAGTTTTTCTCTCGATTTTCATAACTGTATTTTTCTGTCTATATATCTTGTATTTTATTTGATCTTTCTTGACTGCTACGGATTCTGTCCTTTAGCTGTATTCTGAGGAATACAATTTCCGGAAGCTTGGTAGATTTTTTGGCCACAAATACAAATATGCTTCTCCAATATGTTGTCCTTTTTGATACAGCAATAGAAATGATAAGCACGCTTTTATTTTCAACATGTGACAAGGTGTTCTATTTTTTTTCAACCCTCGTGCGTCCATACTAACGTCCTTGTGTCCCGAAAGGCCCCACCTCAACTGGGTTACCCTTTCTATTACATCCTTGACCTGTGTATGTTGTCTTATGTGTTCGTTTGTCTGCGTATCTCTTAAAGAAATACCCATCATTGTCCTTTCCATGCCTCTTTGTGCTGTTTTCCATTTTTGTATTGTTGTTTCTCTTCTTGTTTGTCTATACTCATCAGTTGCACATTTACCCTCTATACATTGATCGGCGTTCTTCCATCTTTTCTTTGGTTTCTTTGGTTATTCCGCTGGCCTTTGTATGTTTTTTTCTCTTCTACTATCGTTGCTGTTTTCGTTATGGCCACTCTTATGTTCTGTTCCTGGTCATTTATTTCTAGCGATGTGTTTTCGGTCTTTTCAAAGTAATGACGTATTTCTTCCTGATATTTCTCTTTATGTTGATTCAGAGCACTTGTATCTATACCAGATCTAGCTGTCTGTCCATACGTTCTCCTACTTTGTCCTTGTTCTCCCTTTATTTTCGCTCTGACCATACGATGGTCGCTGCCAGTATTGAATGGGTTCAAAGCTGTTATATCGCATGAGTTATTTATTGCTGGAAAGATTTAGTCAATCTCATTTCTTGTTTTCCCGCTTGAGTTTGTCCACGTCCGTCTTCTTTGTTGGTTTTTATTATAGAACGTATTCATAATAGAGCCTTTCTTTTTCTAGCATATTTACTAACACGTTGCCTCTGCGATTTCTGCTGCCATGTCCGTATTTATCTGGAAATATCTCTTCTCTTGCAATTTACTCGTTTTTCGACTTCTTCATCCTAATGTTGTGATGTCGGGGCGTATATCTGCATGAGTTTGATGGTACGGGTTTTGCTTATTTCTATATTAATGTATGCTATTCTGTCCGATACCCATAGGTGCTATTTTTTGGCTCTTTGGCTCTCATTTTCGTCTGCAGAGTAAAACAGTCCATTCCCGGATTGGAGGGTTATCAGATGTTCGCCTTTCCTTCGTGTTTCTGCAAGACCTATAATATCACATCTCATTTTATTTGCTTCGTTTTCTAGATCAAGTAGCTGGTCTTCGTTTAATAGCGATCTACAGTTGTATGTTGCGATATGGAGGTTTATTTTTCTCTTCTTTGCCATTTTCTTACATACTCGTAAGACCTTTAAGTACTGATTGTTCAATTTCAGGTCTTTTGAATTGAAAAATTCAGTTATTTTTTGAATTCCCTGCTGTCGAAGAATCTACCCGCCCAAGTGGAGTTTGTATGAGGTTGAATCAAAAAAAATTGTGTTGCAATCACTTTATAGGGACAGTGGTATTTCGTTTTGGGGCGCCTTTAGATGTTTACTACTACTTCTTGTTTAACTGCAGTCAATAAATTATTTATAAAAGGAAAAACTGGTGGACAGGCTTGTATTGACGTCGAATTTAGTAAAATAAATCACATCTGCATTGCAATTGCATCTAAATTTTGTAGAATTTATTCAATATTTGAGTTTAACTCTTTTGATTATCACAGGGTTTTGGTCAGATGAAACCTTGAAGAAATGTGCGTTGTGGACATTTTACTTTTTTCAAAAAATTGACGATTTAATGATAATCGGACTGCAGAATTATTTCGAATGGGTGATTTTATTCTTACAGTCAAATTGTCTAATTTTTAGGAAGTTAAGTGTTGGTTAGTGTCATATAGTATACATTGGTTAAGTTTTGTTTCCTGTTAGACAATAAAGAATTTACTTACTTACTTACTTTCCTAGTCCGAGACACCAATGTTTACGTTCAGACCCTTCTGTTCCAATAGTTGGCTGCGTTTATCGCTCTGTCCTTTACCACGATCAGGTCCTCCATCGTACATGCCTCTCCCATACTGGGACATCTGGGACGGTGACTCTCGTTCTGCAACTCCCCGCAGTCACACAGCTCGTCGTCCACAGGTATTCCCTATCTTATCCTATTTGATCTGCCGCGCGTCACTCCTGTCCTTAGTCTGTTCCGTGTTTCCCATGTGGCGTATGGTAGAAGTTTTCCCGGTGGCAGCTTTTCCCTGGGTTCGGTCCACAGATTTGAGTGTTGTTCTTTGCATAGTTCTATGCGGCGTTGTTCTGGGCATGTCTGCAGTTGTTGTCTGTATTGTAGAAAGCTTTTCCTTCATTTGAGTCGTAGTCTCTGTGTTTGGTGGGCGTGTAGAGGATGCCGCCTATCTCCGACCTGCTTCTGCCTCTCTGTTTCGGATGCAACTTTGCGTCTGATACGTGCTGGGGCAATTCCAGCTAGAAGGTGCAGTTTATCGACAGGTGTCAGTCTCAGGCAGCCAGTTATAATCCTGCACGCCTCATTCAAGGCCACGTCATGGTGCCGCGTACTCGGTAGCGGAGAAACAGAGAGCAAGAGCTGACGTTCCTAGTACGTCAGACTGTGCTCCCCGTGCTGTGCCAGTGAGCTTCCGGATATTGTTCCTAGCACAGATCTTGGGCTTTGTATTTTGGCAGTGCTTTTGGAAAAATATTGTGCGGTCCAGTGTCGCGCCTAGGTACTTTGGAGTGTCGCATGCTTCAAGTTCTTGTTCTCTCCATGTGATTTATAGTTTCCTGCGGGAATTTTTATTTCTCAGGTGAAATACACATACCTGGGTTTGGCTGGGGTTTGACTTTAGCTGATTTATGTTGTAATACTGTGTCATGCTTTCCAGGGCGGTAGTTGGTTTATTCTCAACCTCTTCGTTCCTCCGGTCTCTCCATCGACTCTTCCATCCTGTAGCGTAACAGAAACGCCTGTTCTGCAATAGAGTGTTCACCATTCTATCCAGGCGAAATTCTTTAGTGGCATGATACTATTTTTGTTCTCTTCTGCTTTTTGGTGGTCATATGCCGCTGTCAAGTCTATAAAGCTTGCACGGGTGATTTGCTAGCGCTCGAAGCCATCTTCTATATGTTGTGTACCTTACTTGAAATGCGATTTAATTGCAATCTTTCGAAACCCTTGAAGAGATGACACAGAAGTGATACAGGTCGAAAGCTTTCAGGTTCTGCAGGATCCTTTCCCGGTTTCAATAGCGCGACCACTCGAGCTTTTCTCCATATTTTTGGTTGTGTGGTATCCATAAGTTGGTGATCCATACAATGGTTGCAGTTCCAAACTGTTTTATTTGTTCTGTTCTCAGATCATTTAGTCCTCCAGCCTTGTTGTTTTTTAAGCTTGTTATTAATTGCGTTTTTTATATCACTGTTGAATGACTCAGCTAGACAGTCGATTTCGTTTTCGTTGTTTGGGTCTTTCCGTTCAGTGGCAGTCGGTGTGCGATCTGGTCTGGGGTGACTAATGTCAGGTTCGGGATAGCGCTTGTGGGGTCGTTGCTAAGATTTTTGATAAGTTTCAAGGCACGTTGGCTGCTCTGTCTCATATAAATGGTCTTTCATTAGCGTTCGGCATTTATCGGAGTTTGCTCTAGATATTGCCTTCATCAGCTCTTCGCCCGTATTTATGGTATCTTCAGAGAAGGGATTGTCCTTGTATAAAGTTCGGTACCTCGTCATCGGGCCTACGAGCTCTAGAGTAAGACCTGGTATGTATTCGGTTCTACACCTCATTGGGATGTGTTTTCTTGCTAGTATCTTGACGATATCAATCGATTCGTTGTCTGGATCCCTTTCCACTTGAGTTTTGGGGGCCCTTCTTTGGGTCTTTTCGTTCAGTGGCAGTCGGTGCGCGATCTGGTCTGGGGTGACTAATGTCAGGTTCGGGATAGCGCTTGTGGGGTCGTTGCTAAGATTTTTGATAATTTTCTAGGCACGTTGGCTGCTCTGTCTGATATCCAGGTCTTTCATTAGCGTTCGGCATTTATCGGAGTTTGCTCTAGATATTGCCTTCATCAGCTCTTCGCCCGTATTTATGGTATCTTCAGAGAAGGGATTGTCCTTGTATAAAGTTCGGTACCTCGTCATCAGACCTACGAGCTCTAGAGTAAGACCTGGTATGTATTCGGTTCTACACCTCATTGGGATGTGTTTTCTTGCTAGTCTCTTGACGATGTCGATGAATGCATCATAGTCATCGGGCCTTGCTTCCAGGGAGGTGATCTCATGGTCCAGATCAGCCGCAAGTTCATTCCACCTTGCCTTTTTGAAATTGAATCGCCTTTTGAAGGGAACACTTTTAGGTCTCACTGCTGCTCCGATGTTGTGTTTTTCAGTCTGTCAGAATTAAAAATGCTATCCGGATTATAGCCTCTTTTCGAGCGTCTTTTTCAGTGTACGAGGGGCATATTTGTGTCTTTTGTCCAGCATTTCAGCTCAGTACCATTTTCGTTGGTCTGGCTATATCCCCAAATTGTGCTGTGGCAATTAAAATCGCCCAGCACAATCCTCCCGTCTTGTGATGGGAAGTTAAAGGCCTCTTGAAACTCGAAGGCTACATTGGGCGTTTTCTATATTGACGTGACTGTAAGGGATCTTACTTCCACTGTAAGAATCTCAATGTTGTTATGTGACGTGAATGCTGCAGATCGTACTGGTCATGGGGCCTTTCTAAGATCAGTTTCATCCCCGCCATTTTGGGTCTTCGTGCAGTTGGACCTCTGTGGGTTTCTTGGATGACCAAAATGTCGCACTTGGTGGTTCTTGTCAGGTCAGATAAAATGGTCTTAAATGTTGGCTGTGATAAAAGCCGATCCATCATCGGGCGCTTGGATTGATTGCTTGGCGTTTCGGTGTAGGAAGGATTAGCCGGCTCGTGCCGGTTCCAGGGGACGCCCGATTGCTGTTGTTAACACTCTCTATTCGCAATCTACGTGGAGGCTCCTTCCGAGTCCCCCAAGAGCGTAATTGAATTGAATCGAATAATGATAAAATGTACATGTTGTTTCAACTCAATGACCACGTGTAATGATGCCCAAATGTACCAGACATTTGTAAAAAATACTAATAGAATTATCCTCCAAATTTCAGGATAGTAAATTGGGCAAGGTATCACCTGAGATAGCTCTCTACTGAATAGTTAGGAAATTTTACACAAATTATTTTTACAAAAAAATATTATTACAATTAATAAAATAAATTCTGAAACCGACTAATGGAATATTCATGCTAAAAAACCGGATAACCGAGTAGAAGTTAAAACATATTTCATAATTTCCGCTGTTTAATAGAAAACACATTCCCAAGTGATTCGCAAACGAATTTGACATTGTATGCTTAACCAACTAATAATAAACGATATCCGCTTGAATTACCTAATTATTTTATTTCACAGCCAGATCGTTGTTGTTGTATGCATATACACATGGCTTTCATGTTCCTAAAAAGTAGTAAAATGTTTAGTTTAGGTATCCGTAAAATGTTCCATTACAATAAACTATATATTGAGGCTATCCATACAGTAGGAAACCCTGTTGAAACTCATCTTGACTGACCTTACTTAGCTTGCTAAGCGCGTCTTGACCTTGCTCAAATGCGATGACTTTTGAGATTCACCTTTGGAATTGTGCAATTAAAAACATATTGGCATTTTTACATAACTAATTGGGTAGTGATATAATGGCGAACAGTTTGGAAGGCAATAAATGCAATAATGGGCGATTGCATTATCCATTTAACAATCATACTGTAGGATGCGATTTTTTAGGTTACCCACATGAATTCCCGTATTGCTCATATTCAATAATACATATTTCATGAATTGCAGAAAGACACACACATATATTGATAGCAAACAATACGAACATTTCGAACCAGTAGCGAAACATGTCACGAATAGTAAGGTTGTGTGTCTTCGATTGATATTTAAGTATGATTTCCACTTTAGAATTACTACGCGAGCTCCAAACGTGCATCCCGGCATTGGAACATATTTATTTTCAATCAACGATTACACCTTCTTGTTGCTACTTAATCTAAGGCTACCTTAAAAACTAACTCATAGCTGGTCCATGGTTCTTGGTGTAGTGTAGGAACTGGTTATCGCTTTTGGTCCACGTATTGTTCTTGAGGTCTGCGGTAACACCGGAACTTATTCGTGCAAGAAACCTTGACGATAGGATTCTTCCTTGGCCGGACCCTGTCCAGGAACTTTAACGATAAGCCACCTGACCTGGTCCATCAGGTCTTCTGTGTGCAGGTCTCGCCTCAGTGTGGTGCTTCCGTCATAGTAAGGAGCCTTTGCTGCTATCTTCAGGATCTGGCTTTGCTGAGCTGATAACTTCCGTTCCTGCGCGATGCTGGCCGTGGACCAGCCAGGTGATCCATAGGTCAACACCGGGCGTATCAGTTTTTTGTTAGCCCGCAGCTTGTGTCCTCCGCGTGTCTTGTATTGGCCGTCTCCGCCTGTGGGAGTGGCTGGTTATTGAGCGTCTCTGGGGTACAGTTTCTTCTTTATTGTAAAGGTGATTTATCCTCCATTTTCCGGGCCCCTTTTCTGTTCTTTTGAGTCGGAGTTGCATTTTGCATAAAACTAGAATGGTCACTAGTCACACTCAAAACTAGTTAACATGACGTTACTTATCTTCAGGCCTGTTGTGTATCATAACTTTATTGCAGCTGCTTTAAAATGTAATAGACGAGGCCAGAGTGCACTCTATTTAAATATAGAGCGAAACTTAATCTGGTAATAAGAAAATTAAACATGCTGTTAAAGTTTAAGCCGAAAATCAATAATATCTAAATATACATTTGGTAAACTGAATAAACATAGATTAGTGAGAAGGGAATCATCCTTGGTTTTATGGCAGTACGGTTTTAATCCCCTGTACACTTTTTCTACTTATAAGCCGGAGTTCAATTAATACAAGAAAAAAACGTTTTTTAAATGTGGAAAACGTAATATTGAGTTTTATTAATATTTTTATATAATTTATATTAAACCATGTAATATTAATTATCTGTTTAAGACTACTTGAAAAAGTGGTATAAATGTGAAACAATTTTTCAGGTCCACGTCACGTCTATTCCAATAGAACAACGGATTTTCAACAGGCATCACTCCGATTAAACATCTGATGGGAGTGTTGCCCTGAATTTCGGTTTAATTACATATTTTGCTCGAAAATACACGCAAATTATCCATATATTTTTAATTAATTAAAGAATCTCACTGCAATAATAATTCTTTTCCTTAAATCTTGAAGCAGCATATTTTTTTTCAGGAATTCAAATTGGTTTCTGGACTCATTGATCCTGGTACACACACATCACAAAACTGCTGAATATTTTTCTGTTTCGTCAACAACTTCTCCCACGCATCTATAAAAGACACATCAAGTGAAACTTTAAAAAGCACATCAAGAATTCAATATTTTTAGATTTACTATTAAATCATTGCAGCAACATTGACATCCAGATAAGGGCGCTCGTGAAATTCCTTTTTAACAAACAAGGGATTTACTGACTTTAACGGATGAGATAAATGAGATTCCATAGGATGAGAAGTTTGAACAGGAGCATTCTCCTTGAGACTAAAAAAATCCTTAACCACATTAAGCCACTCATGCCAGTCAGGGAGACTAAATCGGTAGTTGTTCACTGCTTGGATTTTTGGCCTCTGGTAGAAGCGGGATTTGGTCGGGAAGTCTCCACTTCTTTCTCCAGAGCCGCACTCGTTTTTTGAACAGTTCGGACGGGTAACGTTCTGAAAACCACACCCGTAACAGTACAAAGTTTTCGGAGACGAACACTCCGAATGCCTATGACCAGACCGTTGAGGTTCCAACAAGAGAAACTTGACTCTACTACATTGACATGACCGGAGAAACCGGGTCTACTCAAGTCAGGTTCCATCAATCTAGCTCGAGCAACAGGGGCCCTATATGTTCCGGAAACCTGGAAAGAATTTTCCAGTCTTTTACAGAGCTTGGCTAGAGCAGCAATGGATGATATGTCCTGAAGGGCAAGGGCCTTAACATAGTCGGGAAGCAAATTCTCCTGAATAATCTCCACAATATCCTTCTCACTGGGAGCTACAATGAGGCGATTAAATAGACCCTCCATGGAACTAATAAACATAGCCACCGATTCTTTAGAGTCCTGTTTCTTGGATTTAATTTCCTCCAACAAATTCCTGTCATAATGATCTCGCAAAAACGTTTCCTTCAATTTATTAACCAAATCCTCCCAATTAACAAATCGGTTTTTAATGTGGTGGTTGTCCCACCAAGTCCAAGCCTGGGATTCGAGCAAATCACCAGCCGACGCAAATAGTTCCTCTATACTGCAATTTCGCGAAATTCTGAGAGCCTCTGCCCTCTCCAGGAATGCCATAATGGAGCCCTCTCCCATAAATTTATTCAACCCCCATTTATAGACTGGCACGGAGAGACTTGGCATATTAAATTGACGTGGATTCGAAGCAGTCGTGTTGGGAGTAGAAGTCACCGGATTCAATTGGCTGTCGAGATCACTCTCTAGCATCAAAATTTGAACCTATACATCCTCCTGAATCTTCTGTTCAGCATCGGAGCCAACAATCATTCTATTTGTACGACCGGTGACATGCCAGAGCCGGGTGGTTAAGTTTTTATACTTAACGTCATAAGAAGTTCCCACAAAATTATAAATCTTGGCTTTTAAATCCACTAAGGTTTCGAGGATTTCCTTGTGATCTTTATCAAATTCATCTGGTCTGGGGTGACTAATGTCAGGTTCGGGATAGTGCTTGTGGGGTCGTTGCTAAGATTTTTGATAAGTTTCTAGGCACGTTGGCTGCTCTGTCTCATATCCAGGTCCGTCATCAGCGTTCGGCATTTATCGGAGTTTGCTCTAGATATTGCCTTCATCAGCTCTTCGCCCGTATTTATGGTATCCTCAGAGAAGGGATTGTCCTTGTATAAAGTTCGGTACCTCGTCATCAGGCCTACGAGCTCTAGAGTAAGACCTGGTATGTATTCGGTTCTACACCTCATTGGGATGTGTTTTCTTGCTAGTCTCTTGACGATGTCGATGAATGCATCATAGTCATCGGGCCTTGCTTCCAGGGAGGTGATCTCATGGTCCAGATCAGCCGCAAGTTCATTCCACCTTGCCTTTTTGAAATTGAATCGCCTTTTGAAGGGAACACTTTTAGGTCTCACTGCTGCTCCGATGTTGTGTTTTTCAGTCTGTCAGAAATAAAAATGCTATCCGGATTATAGCCTCTTTTCGAGCGTCTTTTTCAGTGTACGAGGGGCATGTTTGTGTCTTTCATCCAGCATTTCAGCTCAGCACCATTTTCGTTCGTTTGGCTATATCCCCAAATTCTGCTGTGGCAATTAAAATCGCCCAGCACAATCCTCCCGTCTTGTGATGGGAAGTTAGAGGCCTCTTGAAACTCGAAGGCTACATTGGGCGTTTTCTATATTGACGTGACTGTAAGGGATCTTACTTCCACTGTCAAGAATCTCAATGTTGTTATGTGACGTGAATGCTGCAGATCGTACTGGTCATGGGGCCTTTCTAAGATCAGTTTCATCCCCGCCATTTTGGGTCTTCGTGCAGTTTGACCTCTGTGGGTTTCTTGGATTACCAAAATGTCGCACTTGGTGGTTCTTGTCAGGTCAGATAAAATGGTCTTAAATGTTGGCTGTGATAAAAGCCGATCCATCATCGGGCGCTTGGATTGATTGCTTGGCGTTTCGGTGTAGGAAGGATTAGCCGGCTCGTGCCGTTTCCAGGGGACGCCCGATTGCTGTTGTTAACACTCTCTATTCGCAATCTACGTGGAGGCTCCGTCCGAGTCCCCCAAGAGCGTAATTGAATTGAATCGAATAATGATAAAATGTACATGTTGTTTCAACTCAATGACCACGTGTAATGATGCCCAAATGTACCAGACATTTGTAAAAAATACTAATAGAATTATCCTCCATAGGGTGAGAAATTTGAACAGAAACATTCTCCTTGAGATTAAAAAAATACTTAACCACATTAAGCCACTCATGCCAGTCAGGGAGACTAAATCGGTAGTTGTTCACTGCTTGGATTTTTGGCCCCTGGTAGAAGCGGGATTTGGTCGGGAAGTCTCTACTTCTTTCGCCAGAGCCGCACTCGTGTTTTGAACAGTTCGGACATTTCGCACGGGTAACGTTCTGAAAACCACACCCGTAACAGTACAAAGTTTTCGGAGACGAACACTCCGAATGCCTATGACCAGACCGTTGACAGTTCCAACAAGAGAAACTTGACTCCACCACATTGACATGACCGGAGAAACTGGGTCTACTCAAGTCAGGTTCCATCAATCTAGCTCGAGCAACAGGGGCCCTATATGTTCCGGAAACCTGGAAAGAATTTTCCAGTCTTTTACAGAGCTTGGTTAGAGCAGCAATGGATGATATGTCCTGAAGGGCAAGGACCTTAACATAGTCGGGAAGCAAATTCTCCTGAATAATCTCCACAACATCCTTCTCACTGGGAGCTACAATGAGGCGATTAAATAGACCCTCCATGGAACTAATAAACATAGCCACCGATTCTTTAGAGTCCTGTTTCTTGGATTTAATTTCCTCCAACAAATTCCTGTCATAATGATCTCGCAAAAACGTTTCCTTCAATTTATTAACCAAATCCTCCCAATTAACAAATCGGTTTTTAATGTGGTGGTTATGCCACCAAGTCCAAGCCTGGGATTCGAGCAAATCACCAGCCGACGCAAATAGTTCCTCTATACTGCAATTTCGCGAAATTCTGAGAGCCTCTGCCCTCTCCAGGAATGCCATAATGGAGCCCTCTCCCATAAATTTATTCAACCCCCATTTATAGACTGGTACGGAGAGACTTGGCATATTAAATTGAGGTGGATTCGAAGCAGTCGTGTTGGGAGTAGAAGTCACCGGATTCAATTTGCTGTCGAGATCACTCTCTAGCATCAAAATTTGAATCAATACATCCTCCTGAATCTTCTGTTCAGCATCGGAGCCAACAATCATTCTATTTATACGACCGGTGACATGCCAGAGCCGGGTGGTTAAGTTTTTATACTTAACGTCATAAGAAGTTCCCACAAAATTATAAATCTTGGCTTTTAAATCCACTAAGGTTTCGAGGATTTCCTTGTGATCTTTATCAAATTCATCTGGTCTGGGGTGACTAATGTCAGGTTCGGGATAGTGCTTGTGGGGTCGTTGCTAAGATTTTTGATAAGTTTCTAGGCACGTTGGCTGCTCTGTCTCATAACCAGGTCCGTCATCAGCGTTCGGCATTTATCGGAGTTTGCTCTAGATATTGCCTTCATCAGCTCTTCGCCCGTATTTATGGTATCCTCAGAGAAGGGATTGTCCTTGTATAAAGTTCGGTACCTCGTCATCAGGCCTACGAGCTCTAGAGTAAGACCTGGTATGTATTCGGTTCTAGTCCTCATTGGGATGTGTTTTCTTGCTAGTCTCTTGACGATGTCGATGAATGCATCATAGTCATCCGGCCTTGCTTCCAGGGAGGTGATCTCATGGTCCAGATCAGCCGCAAGTTCATTCCACCTTGCCTTTTTGAAATTGAATCGCCTTTTGAAGGGAACACTTTTAGGTCTCACTGCTGCTCCGATGTTGTGTTTTTCAGTCTGTCAGAAATAAAAATGCTATCCAGATTATAGCCTCTTTTCGAGCGTCTTTTTCAGTGTACGAGGGGCATGTTTGTGTCTTTCATCCAGCATTTCAGCTCAGCACCATTTTCGTTCGTTTGGCTATATCCCCAAATTCTGCTGTGGCAATTAAAATCGCCCAGCACAATCCTCCCGTCTTGTGATGGGAAGTTAGAGGCCTCTTGAAACTCGAAGGCTACATTGGGCGTTTTCTATATTGACGTGACTGTAAGGGATCTTACTTCCACTGTAAGAATCTCAATGTTGTTATGTGACGTGAATGCTGCAGATCGTACTGGTCATGGGGCCTTTCTAAGATCAGTTTCATCCCCGCCATTTTGGGTCTTCGTGCAGTTTGACCTCTGTGGGTTTCTTGGATTACCAAAATGTCGCACTTGGTGGTTCTTGTCAGGTCAGATAAAATGGTCTTAAATGTTGGCTGTGATAAAAGCCGATCCATCATCGGGCGCTTGGATTGATTGCTTGGCGTTTCGGTGTAGGAAGGATTAGCCGGCTCGTGCCGTTTCCAGGGACGCCCGATTGCTGTTGTTAACACTCTCTATTCGCAATCTACGTGGAGGCTCCGTCCGAGTCCCCCAAGAGCGTAATTGAATTGAATCGAATAATGATAAAATGTACATGTTGTTTCAACTCAATGACCACGTGTAATGATGCCCAAATGTACCAGACATTTGTAAAAAATACTAATAGAATTATCCTCCATAGGGTGAGAAATTTGAACAGAAACATTCTCCTTGAGATTAAAAAAATACTTAACCACATTAAGCCACTCATGCCAGTCAGGGAGACTAAATCGGTAGTTGTTCACTGCTTGGATTTTTGGCCCCTGGTAGAAGCGGGATTTGGTCGGGAAGTCTCTACTTCTTTCGCCAGAGCCGCACTCGTGTTTTGAACAGTTCGGACATTTCGCACGGGTAACGTTCTGAAAACCACACCCGTAACAGTACAAAGTTTTCGGAGACGAACACTCCGAATGCCTATGACCAGACCGTTGACAGTTCCAACAAGAGAAACTTGACTCCACCACATTGACATGACCGGAGAAACCGGGTCTACTCAAGTCAGGTTCCATCAATCTAGCTCGAGCAACAGGGGCCCTATATGTTCCGGAAACCTGGAAAGAATTTTCCAGTCTTTTACAGAGCTTGGTTAGAGCAGCAATGGATGATATGTCCTGAAGGGCAAGGACCTTAACATAGTCGGGAAGCAAATTCTCCTGAATAATCTCCACAACATCCTTCTCACTGGGAGCTACAATGAGGCGATTAAATAGACCCTCCATGGAACTAATAAACATAGCCACCGATTCTTTAGAGTCCTGTTTCTTGGATTTAATTTCCTCCAACAAATTTCTGTCATAATGATCTCGCAAAAACGTTTCCTTCAATTTATTAACCAAATCCTCCCAATTAACAAATCGGTTTTTAATGTGGTGGTTATGCCACCAAGTCCAAGCCTGGGATTCGAGCAAATCACCAGCCGACGCAAATAGTTCCTCTATACTGCAATTTCGCGAAATTCTGAGAGCCTCTGCCCTCTCCAGGAATGCCATAATGGAGCCCTCTCCCATAAATTTATTCAACCCCCATTTATAGACTGCTACGGAGAGACTTGGCATATTATATTGAGGTGGATTCGAAGCAGTCGTGTTGGGAGTAGAAGTCACCGGATTCAATTTGCTGTCGAGATCACTCTCTAGCATCAAAATTTGAACCAATACATCCTCCTGAATCTTCTGTTCAGCATCGGAGCCAACAATCATTCTATTTATACGACCGGTGACATGCCAGAGCCGGGTGGTTAAGTTTTTATACTTAACGTCATAAGAAGTTCCCACAAAATTATAAATCTTGGCTTTTAAATCCACTGAGGATTCGAGGATTTCCTTGTGATCTTTATCAAATTCGCAAGAATTTTTGGTTTGAGTAAAACTCCGATTGGCACTCTCCTGCGACAGCGAACCCCTCAGAATTTTTCGGCGATCGTCAACAGGACCCTTGGGTTTAAGACCTCGAAGCTGGATTTCATAATCTAGCTCATGAGCATGCAACGCATTAATTTGCCACCCCATGACTACCTACCAGACTGTATCAAAATATGAAAAAAAAAATAACTAATAAAATATAGAATAAAATATACCGGCAACTATAAATCGATCAAACCATATCTAAATAGACCAAAAATATCCTGCATCGTCCTGAACCGTAAGTGTCCATTTAGCGCTTCCAAAAAAATTAAATAAGGCCCCACGTTGGGCGCCAATTTGTTATGAATTTTACTTCTAACTATAATTATTTTATCTCGGACGTGAGTTAGAGCAAGAGCTAGTACTTTGCGGCTAGTGAACAATTTTTCGAACGCTCAATAGGCAATACAAAATTACGCACACTCAAATTCAACTGCACAACTGATGTATTTAAGCAAGTTAACAATTTTACTGAGAGAAAGAACATTACAAAATATATAAATTTACTTAGAGTGTATCACTCGGATATTTTTGGTAGCACCCTTAATCTATGGATACCTTAACTTCAATCAAGCCTGGATGGTGAAGGGGAAGGATCCTGAGGGGGACCGGCTGGAGTGATCACTTCAGTCAGTGGCCTCGCAGGTCTTCCAATGGGGATCGGTCGTGATCATAAATAAAAAAAATCCACAGCAAAGGGGTACCAAAATATATAAGGAAATCACTCAGGTCCGACTGTGAATCGCAATTAAAGTCAAAAATAAAATGAACTGAATGCAGTCGAACTTGAATGTTTCAGCACAAGCAGTTAACTATAAAACGTTAGAAAGTCCAGTTATAAAAAAATTATGTGATAAAAAAGCAAAAGTCTTCACTAAAAGTTGGGCGTCAGCTTGCTTCCAAGTAGCATACAACTTCTACCAAAATGGAAAACACCAGAATCAGTTTCAACTTCAAAAATCCAACGGTCCGCTGAGGTTCCCCAAAAGAGCTGGTTTCTAATAGCTCCACGGATCTCGGATCAATTACACGTGGTCATAGCGGCCATCATGGATCCGTCTATCCGGTTCTTGGGTCTCAAAATTTCAACTCGCCGATTGGATAATTGCTTTTCCCAGTGGAAAGAAAGGCCTCCTGCAACCAATGCAACCATCAATGAATTTCTTGATTCTAAAATTCTCAAAAACCGACCATGCGGTAGCGCTGAACACAATGAAAATCTCAAAGCCTGACCATGCGGAATAAACTCAAAAATCGACCTGCCGATCTGATCGTCACGGCCTAATTAAATCTTCTCAACCCAAAAATCTACCGTTACACCAGTAGAAGTTTTTCCTCCCCCCAACCTTCCGTTGGCGCAGGAATCAAAAATCACCAATTCATTGGTCCTAACCGACACGTGATCCCTCAATCTGCTAAACACTTCTTTCACCTGCGATAAGAATCGCCAAATTTGCTAGATTCGGATTTTACAGCCAAAATTTAACTCTATGATAAAAAAACCAAAACAGATATGCTTGGCAAATTAAGAGGTTTACGGCAAAATATTTGCACGTAACAACATCTGTGTCGCCTGCCATGTTATTTGCGATATCGGAAACAGTAGTAGTTTCCATAAAACAGTTGAAGCTGAAAATGCTGTGATTCCGGAAAAACCGGCATTGGAAATGATTTGTTGAAATGATATGGAACATCAAGAAAAATAGTGCATTATTTGAAGCTGCAAACTGCTAGTATTGATTTTTTATAAATTCTATTTCTAGAAAGAAAAGCTAATGTTGTTTCAAAATGGCGTTTTTAATGGCCCTTTAACTCAATGGTAAATCCATATGTTGATAATCGTGCTTTAAACAAATTATGAAACTTTTTATCCTTCAACAACCACTCTCAAAAGCAAACTTCATAGTTTTCCAAAAAAAAAAAACATATAAAAAGCCCTGGGGCGCGCCCCGTACGTTACTTAATAGAAAAATACACTTCACACATAGTTCCTGTCGTTGGTCACCGTTCAGTGAGAAATCATGAAAGATCTTAAGCTTTCCCATTACCTTCCGGGGCCGTTTCTTTATGAGCGGCGCTTTATGATAATATATAATCTTGAAATACATCGATTAACGAGATATTTTAACCATGTCTGTTTTAATATGGGTTAATTGTATGCAGATCATTAATAGGAAAAGCTGACGACATACACACATACCAGCCTGGTAAACTAATGTTTCCCATCAACAAATATGGGAGTGGGAAAGGGCGGAGACATAAAAGCGTGCATTAGAAAGAGAAACAATAGCACAAGTCAAGACTCGAATATCATCAAAAAGCTCACGATGGGAAGCAACTAAGTACGTTTTTTTGTCTTTAACACAATTGATGATCTTCCTTGTTCTAACACATTCTACGATTTCTGACTTTGTTGATTAGTTTTGCTGGAAACATATTTCTTCTCCTTCTTCTTCCTCATATTGAGACCTTTCCAACTTAATTCTCTTGAGATGTTGAGGTCCATGACATCCATCTCTTTGGAGGTCTTCCGACGGGAGGGCGATGGTCCATGGTCCATGGTCTTCCATCTCTAGTGATTCTTGCTAGTCTTCCATCTCTAGTGATTCTTGCTAGTCTTCCATCTGTCATCCTCCCCACATGGCTCTTCCAGTCTTTTCTACGTTTGCAGCCCCATTTCATGATGTCTCAGTTTATGGTGAATAACCTTAATATTTAAGGTTGCTCATCCAGCAATTCACCCCAAGCAGTTCACCCTTGTTCACTTGCAACCTGAGTATTACAGTCTAGACACATAAAGTACTCAACATTAAAAAATCTATTTTAACAAACGGTAAAGCGTACCGAAGTAGGAACAGTGTATTTTTAGATTGTTTATTGGTTAGTATAAACTGTCGAATTTTGCGTTTCTCAACTGGGTATTAAATATCGGTTTATGATCAGCATATATACGACACGTAAAGAATTCATTTTTGGAAAATATATATATTAATAAATTTTATGATATTTGACATCAACAAGAACAGATATAAATCTTTATTTTTCCGATAGAAATTGGCTGTCGACCAATTGGTCTTTCTCTTTCGCAATTGCTCAATTTAGGAGAACGACCAGAGAAGAAAATGAGATTGTCTTGTTTCTCGGGTGAGGCATAGGAGTTCTATAGATAATCGTCCAGTTTTGGAGTCATTTCTCCAATTTGTCTCCAAATATGTGTACGTTTGTATAGAAATTGGTTTGGAGAACTGTGCAGTGCGTTTTGGAGATGTCACATTTTTGTAATTAGTCATAGTTCCATATGTCTTTTCAGTTGCGTTTGCCCTTAGAATATATCCATAGTCCAGTAGTGGTCACCCGATCCCTTCGTATATCCTAATTATAGTTTAGGTATGGTCTTCTGAGAAGTCCATCATGTAGTCTTACAGGAGGCCAGTCTTTAAATTTATTCTAAGTCCTGCAATGCATACAACATTTAACATACAACTCCTACTCATAACACCACCCCCTGTGGGGAGGCAAAGAGTCCATCTACGGGTGCCTCCTCAAGGGGACCGCGATTGCTTGATGTTTGTGGCTGACGTCGGGTGGTCTGTTGCCTGTCCAAACCCGACGCCCAAAGCCTGCGTGGAACAGCGAACCTTGGCGCTAGGTCGAAGCCCAGAGCTCGCTCAGACGGCTCATTAGCGCGCGGACATATTCCTCTGGCTCCGACGACTATTGAGTAGAACATAAAAGCTTTGCCCGTCCATCTCTTTCGAGCTCCCTCCAAGAATCCCTCGTAAATCGACAGCGTACTTGTCCTTCTTCTCCTCGTTAGTCCCGGACAGTTGTCAGTCAGCCCCGTCCCAGGAAACTTGCACGTCGGCTATCACGGTGGTGAGACTATTGATATGCACTGCTAAATCTGGTTTGTATAGTTGTCCGGCGTCAGAATGCACGTGTGGGTTGAGTTCTACCACGTGACCTTTGCCACGGCAGTTATGTCGCGCTATACGCGAGTCGTGCGTTGTTGGGCACCACTGCAAGACGTGGCAGATGGTATCAATCTCACAACAGCTCCTGCACTTACTTACTTAGTCTCGCCCGGATTACCCTCTCGGCCAGCGCTTCCCTCCACTTTAGCTGGGCAGGCACGTCGCCCGACATGGAATGCAGCTGCCGGAGGATACCCTCATACCGGGCACGCTGGAGCAGGGAATTTATGAGAGGGTCCTCGATCCTCTGAAGGCGCCTGGTGTACCGTCCCAAGAGTTGGAATGGGACCGCTTGAGTCAGTTGCAGCACCCCGAGTCCGTATTAGTGTTAAAAGTGATTCTAAAACATTCATACAAATTGTAATTCTTATATTATGGATAAAGATCCATATATATCTACAATTGTATAATAAAATTGTTATTGAAAATTAGCGAATAATTTGAAATTACTCACTAGTTCTGAAAGAGCGTGAACCACGTTTCACCCATATAACATTCGGAAACAAATCAATTATGTTTCGCAAATAGAAAATGGCAGATCGTTGGGCTTTTATCGGTTTTTCATAGGTGTGCAAAAATAAACAGTACAATTTGACGAACAATGAGTCGTTCGTAGAATTGATGGCTGGTTTTATTAGGAACTTTTTGCAATGTTTCCCAGCGTTTTTTAAAGTAGTTAGGTTAAATTGATTTGAAAATAACTCGGAGTACTTGTGAGCAGAGCTGTAAATGATATGCATTTTAAACTGGAAATATGCAATTGGAAGACACTAACTCATCTAAGGCTAGTCTAAATGAAAAAAATGTTCCGAAATGTCGATGGACACTGGCCAGACAGTGTCATTCCTAGGTATTTCGCTTCTTGTTTTGGTCCAGTTCTGTTTCCGCCTGCTCTTATTGAGGGGGAGTCGTCTTTAATTTCATGGGCAATGGATGATGGGCAACGCAAAATCCCAAACACGAGCCGTCTGATATGTAGAAAATATATGCACAAAAATCCCAAATGACTGAGCAGACAGTAGTACGTCTTCCGTTCGAAAATAATTTGAGACAGGAGTAACCAAAT
Organism: Dendroctonus valens; assembly: GCA_024550625.1. Lineage (NCBI taxonomy): Eukaryota > Metazoa > Arthropoda > Insecta > Coleoptera > Curculionidae > Dendroctonus > Dendroctonus valens. The sequence goes on along the minus strand of JAJTJO010000013.1, from coordinate 758,949 downwards.
CAATTTGATAAGTTTTCTGATTTTTAGAGTTTTTCACGATTTGTGTCATATGTGCCTTCTTCTTCTGTCTTTAATGTATTGTAATTTTTCTTCGTATCCTCTGCTGTTCAATTATTAGAGAGATTGTATCTCCATCTCTTGCGGGGTCTCCCAACGCTCTGGTTATAATTTAATCATCCACAACCAGTTTGCATCTGATAGGTATTTTTGAGGTGGTCATGCGTTTCATTTTTGCTGCAGATATCTTCAGTTTTAGACCTTTTGCCGTTGAGGTGAATTTGAGTAGTAATCTACGTTTTCTGCAATCAGAACAGCATCATCGGCATAGCATAGGATCTTTAGGTCTTTGTTCCCCATTTTATGCTCTTTCAGGTTACGACTGAAGTGGCTAAGGGAATCTCTTTGTCGAATACCACTATTTACAGGAAGTTCTTCGGTAGTTGTGCCATGCCCTACTAGTGTATAGGTGGCATTTCGTACCCTCTTATGATCATCATAGGCTTCCCACGTTTTGGTTGTCATGTATTTTATATAAGCCTTACTTTTTTTGGATCCATTGTTCTTTCACTTCGTTGCAAAACCATGGGGTTTTATGGAGGACGTGTTTTTGTTGTTTCATTTTTCGTGTGCCAAGGGCTTCTGTTGCAGCTTCTACAGGGTCCGGCAAAATGATCTCCCATATTTTGCAACGTCACTGTGTCCGAATGCCGGAAGAGATGGGGAGCTTAGTGTCTTTGGTTGGTAGGTCGTGTCTTGCCATTTAATTTGTCGTCATGAATTGGACGGGCGAGCATCGTGCCTTCATTGTCGAAACATTTATTAAAAGTAACGAATCTGTGATAACGACGCAAAGGACTTTTCGGACTCACTTCGCGCTTCGTTGACATGTTCCGGCCCCAGATCGCAAAACAATACTGTTGTGGGTTTCAAATTTTAGACCCACAGGTTCAGCATTAAAAAGAAAGTCAAATGGTAGACCCAGAAGTGCTCGGACACCTGAAAATGTTGCAGCTGTAAAAGAAGGTGTGGAACGACCTCTTACACGTTCATCTGCTAAACATGCCTGTGCTTTGCGTTTGTCAGATCGTTCTGTGAGGAGAATTTTACACGGCGATCTGAAGTTTCAATGATGATGAGCTTGCAAGAACTAAGTGAACGGGACTGGGAAAATGGCCGAGCATGTTCCAACGATATTCTTCAAAACGTCCCACAAAATGCTCTTTTAATAACGAGTGACCAGCTCATTTTCATCTGTCTGGTTGTGTGAACAAGCAGAATTTTCGCTACTGGGCACCAGAAAATCCGCAACAGCTCCATCAAAAGCCACTTCAAAGCCCACGTAGTACCGTATGGTGTGCTGTTGGATCTTTTGGCGTTTGGGGCCCCTATTTTTTTAAAGAGGGAGGGGTGACGGTTACAGTAACAGCCGATCGATATGTCGACATGCTACGCAATTTTTTGCCACCAAAACTTAGAGGACTTGAATGTGAACATGTGTGGTTTGAACAGGATGGAGCTACAGCTCATACAGCAAGAAGGACACTCGACATTTTAAGGGAAATGTTTCCAGGACACGTAGTCTCGTTTCGTGGGGACGTTGGGTGGCCTGCACTTTCACCCGATCTTGTCCCATGCGACTTTTTCGTCTGGGGCTACCTCAAAGCGAAGGTTCTTCAACACCATCCGCGAACCATTAACCAACTGAAAGCAGCAATACGCCAATAAATTGAAGGCATATCGCCTCAAATCTCGACCAGTAAGGTCGAGTGATGAAAACCTTTAGAAATCAACTTCAAATGTGTATCGAAAAAAATGGTCGCCACTTGGACTCTGAAATTTTCTTTTTCAGTTTTTATTAAAGATTAAACTGTGGGAGATCTTTATGCCGGACCCTGGATAATGTTCTGTTTTAGTTTCTCCCAACATTCATTCACTTTTTCGGCTTCGCCTATTGGGTTCTTGTCAACTTTTTCCTGTACTCGTTTTTAGTACAGTTCTTTTATACTAATATCCCCCAACATTGCGCTACATTTGTTGCCGTGGTGTGTTCACTAGACGGCGAGTTTCCCGCAGAATTACGACATGAAGATCCTGGATTTTAAAAAAATTACGTGTGTCTGCAGCAGATTTTGATTATATACTGGAATTAATGTCTCCTAAGATAAGAAGGAAAGACACACAGATGTATCAATATAAATATGTAAACCAATTGAACGAATGAAACGAAACACGTGTTTATAGCATGTTACGATACAAAAGTATTCAGTGGACTCGTACCTTAACAGCGGAAATCTACTTACCTTGCAATTATTTCTGAAGAGCTGAATACCTCGGCCCGGAAATATCCGGCAGGTTTAGTTTTGGTGTTTGTGTCTCGGTTTCTACTTCTGTTCTATTTTTCAGTTCATCCCTATATCCTACAATTTTCCCTAGTAGTAAGCTGTGATCACCGCCCACATCAGATGAATTTAGGGTTCTTACATCCTGTATTTGTGTCGGGTGTACAAACCTGCTAGTTACGATGTAGTCAATTGTCGATTGTTCTTCTCGGGCATGTCTGAACGTGTACTTGTAGTTTATTTTGTGATCAAAGACGGTGTTATTAATTCTTAGGTCATTAAGTGAGCAAACATTTATCATTCGTTGTCCGTTATCATTCAGCACCTCTTCATTGAGTCATTGTTTAACACCTGGAACTATTTCATTGCCTATGCGAGCATTAAAACCCCCTAGTACTATCATTGGTTGATTCTGCATTTCAATAGTATTTCGTAATTGGTGGTAAAAGTCTTCCCGCTCTTGTTTTGGCTTGTTGTCAAAAATTATTTAAAATTTAAATTATTATATTATACTTTTTGTATATTCTTTTTCCTGACTGTACTTTAGTTCATTCCAAAGTATTCCTGGGTTTTCAGTCAATTTTATTGTCACTAATTATGGTGTTATGTGATCAGCCCTGCGTTTCGTCCCGGGTCTACCTATTGGACTCGTCAGTAAGGCTTAGGTAGACCCTGCCTTATACGCCAGACATCGGTTATACGTGTTCGGACGTAAATGAACCGAGCCGGTGTAGATCTTCTGCGGTGAGATGTTGGCAACTCGTGTTGCCGATGCTGCCACTCGTTCCATTCTGCTTTTTTTCCCAAGCATCTATATCTTTTTGTATATTCTTTTGACAATAAAATTGACTGAAAACCCAGGAATACTTTGGAATTATATTATACGCGAGGATATATCCTGACATTCCTCCAATTGTTCTTCATATTGTTTATGTATTGCCACTCCTACTCCTTCCTTTGCTAGTTAATTTTAGTCTCATCTCATCATCATCATCAATTCCCAGCCTGGTGTTGAGACAACTCCTGAACATAGGCTGCTCCACTGGGTTCTATCTTGACCTGTTCGAATCCAGTGTCCATCTACTCTTTTTATATCGTCGCTCCAACGTGTTGGCGATCTTCCTCTGCTTCTTTTGTCTGCGCGGGGTCTCCAATTTATTATTCTTAAAGACCATCTGTCGCCTTTGAATCTCCCAACATGTCCTGCCCACTTCCATTTTAGTGTCGTGCTTCTCTGTATTATGTCCTGGACATTTGTTCGTTACCGGATCTACATTTTTCTTATGCGATCTTGGGTTCAAATTCCAAGCCTCTCTCTCCATTTTTCTCTGAGCACCTTCCAATCTATGTACGGTGTTTCATGTAATATTGGAATGCTGCTTCTAAAGACATCCCTTAATCTACCGTATGCAGCCCACCCTAAAGAGACTATTCTTTGTAGTTCCTGGGTTTGATTGTCTCGATCTAGATATCTGTATTTGTCAACCACTTCAATTATTTTATCCTCTAGAGATATAATTCCACCTACTACCAAATTAGTAATGATTTTTGTTTTTTGATGGCTTATACACAGGCCAACGTTTTTTTGTTGCCTGCTGTAGCTGTTTTATCATTGAATCGGCCTGCCTCAAGTCATCTGTTATCAGCACTATGTCGTCCGCAAAGCGTAGATTGTTCAATTTTTTACCATCTATGCTGATACCTTAGTTATCCCAATCTAGGGTCTTAGAAGCATATTCTGGAAAGGTGTTAAATAGGTTTGAAGACCTGTTGGAACGTATCACCCTGCCTTACTCTTCTTTGTATGGAAAATTTTCAGTGGTATTATGAATCTTTACGTTGGCTGCTGAGTTGCTGTAAATATTGTGTATCCAACGCGTGTATCTGTAATCTATCCGACATTTACTAAGTGCTTCCAAAATCGCATGCATTGCAATGATGTCAAATGCTTTCTGAAGGTCAGCAAACACAAGCACTAATGGCCTGTTATCATTTTTGTCTACTCCGCTATATGTATGTTATCACCATATGGGGTTTGACCCCTTCCTTTCTTCTTTGTCTGTTGTGGTACGCAAATGTCGATATTGTTGTCCCCCGAGTTCCTTAGTGACTTCTTGTTCCTGGTTGTTCAGTCTTCTTATGTTCCAGGTTCTCATTTATCCTTCTGTGAGCCTGCTGCAGTTTTTACCTTGGGCAGGGAGCTAGCCTGACCCGTGAACCCTCCTCCTTTTTCCGGGCTTGTGGCCGTTAACATAATCACAGGGCTACTCAGTTCACCCCGCGATCATGCAGGCGGATTCATATGTGTCTTGGAAGTACGTTATGGGTGAATACAGCGCTAACCAGCTTAGTATAAAGGAAGACTTTTAACTGCTACTTAACATAGGTCGAGACCAACCTGTATATTCGAGTCTTTATGACGGGAATATTTACACTTACAGTTTATTTCCAGTGCAAGCTTGTTCTTATCAGTGAGATCCCAACCACTGACCATTCACATTTTTCAAAGGTTTAATACAAATTGAAGGTTTGCATTGATCTTACAATTGACCAATATATGACGTATGAAGGCGTACCGAGGCTGAAATAATATCAGATCATTAAGGCATTATTATTGATCATCTAGCGTTATTAAGAACCTTACTTTAATTCCATATATTCTAGTACATTCTTCATGTTGTACGTGATCCAAACTTTACAAAATTTGTGCTTCTAAAGAATCATTTATTAGTGAAATAATTACCATGGCATATAGTATACACTTTCAAGTATCAGTTTGTCTTTTATTAGTACTTAATTCGTATTTACAAGCATTTGTCCAACATGAATAAAAAGCAAATGCCGAAGGTTCCGGGAAAACTGGAATAGAGTACAAAATAAAATTAATAATATAGGAACCGCAGGATGGAATTAAACATTCAAAACTGCACAATTTAGCTACAATGTTGGAACCTTGCCACGCAGAATTGCAGGTGAAGGAGTCGAGAAGATTAGTTGCACCACTTTCGCTTAAGTGAGGCCTTATTAATGGAAGTTTTCGTTCAGACTGCTACTGGGCGCCAACAAATTATCTGTTTACATTTGACTATTAGTTTTTTTTATTCCGGCCAACCCTGTCTCAGCTGACTGAAATGTTGAATCTCTAGAAACGCACTGCATGTGAGTCCTTTTAAACAAACATACACAACAAGAAAACTGCCAGCTTTAGCTGAAAATAAAAACTCAACTTTAGTTAGACGGTGTTAGACGGTGTTAGACCCCCGTAGTTCAGTTGAGTAGATTTAAGCAACCAGCGGCGAAAGAAATCCAAAAGCTTTTTTCCTGTATTTATTGTCAATGCCTTAACAGCGTGGAGTTAAGTGGATGGGGCTATGAAATCTTGTAATTCCGCTAGGATTTCAGCTTTTACGCGGTTACAACGCTGAGCCGTTGGCTCTAGGTGGTCGACAACCTTTTGAAAGCCATTCGACATTCGTCTATTTCAGTCATTCTGCTTTTGAAAACAGTAGTGAAAAGTTCGAAGAGCTGGGTGTTTATCCGAACGATAAACGAAAGACATTGTGGTGTAATGGTGAGCCAATAGAGAAAACAGCGAGCACAGAATTGAAGCTATGGAGGAACTGGGCATGACATCAAGATCGCAAGTAAAAATTGGCGTGTTGTTTTTAGTATGTTTTTAATTTTACTTAAGTTTTGGGTTTTGTCTTCAGTACAGTTTGCTTCTTGCGGTTAGTAAAAATTGACTTCAACATTCATTTTTGTAACAGTAACTTACAACTAGTTAAATTTTTATGATGTCGTATCTCTAGAAATCAATTTTATTAAAATATTAATTTCTTAATCTTTCTTGGTAGGGTTCTTTTCTTCTTGTGCAGACTGAAATCGAAAATTTACATTTTTTGATTTAGTTTCAAACAATGTTAGATTCAAACGAACTGTTAATACCAGTTTTGTTAGGAATATGTCCTTTCAGAAATTATATCTCGTCCTAAAATTATGTTCTACCAGGACGGTTGCATATAGTTTCGTTGGGTTGCTCTGTCAGCTTTTTTAGTGGTTTACATCCTGTTTCATCTGCGGATTTGTCCCATATAATTATTATTGCAACTTGTACATGGGCTATTCTAAACAACTTTAAGTTTGAGTAGTTTACTATCGTCTGTTGCGAGTTTGACAAAAAGTACTTTATAATGTTTTCCAATTGTTTGCTGTTTCTGGTTTTTTATTGTTAGCTTATTACTTAAAACTTTAGTAAATAACAAAATACTTTAATCTAATCTATGGAAATTTGATAATTTGCAATCGAATCTACAATGTTTCGTTATACATGTTTTAAATCATGATCACATTCATTGGTCCGGAAATATTCCGACTTTACCTTTTTAATGGTCTGTAGACTCTTCAAGCAAAGGATCCTGCGGATTTGCAGTTGTAATGGTCAAGGGAGAGAAACACTGTCCAAAATTTTGTTGGAATCATTACGAAAAACCGAAAGTTTTTCGCAGACAACTTTTTTTTTGAGAAGTTTTGGGAAAATCTGCGAGCAGACCCCCCGGGCATTAGTGTTCTGGCGTCCGGGAGAGTGTGGGGATGGGGGGCCAATCACGGCTTGCCGCGACGCACTAAAAACCATTTCCTCTTTACCCGGAACCACCCCCAGGGGACATTACTTCGGGTGCGCCTTGCTGTCTTCACTACTTATCTGTGTTTTCTGCTTCAAGGCTACACTCTTTTTCCTTTTTTGCCTTCATGACTTCAGTTATCATTCCCGTGATTACGTTCCAGCATTCTTCTGATTTCAACATTATTCTGCCTATGGCTTGCTGATTTGCGGTTTCTCCACATTGCATTTCGGCGGTTCAACGTTCCACCAATAGACTGGTTTTCCATTCGTATTATGTCCATTGTACTTGCATAGTTTGAAGCATAATTTCTGGATAGAATAAGTCAATGACTCGGCTGTATAGTCGATGTCCGCATGAGAAGCTTTCTTACGTTTCTATAGCTAATTGTTGTAATTGTTTTTCTCCCATGATCCTTTCCTTTGCACTAAGTGTGGCTTCGTCTTCTGGCTCAATAACCTTTCCTCCTGCTATTTCAAACCTAATAAGTTTGTGATGACTTGTGAGTTCGCAGACAACTAGTGCACCCCGAGATAAATCAACGTGCTTGGTGACTGTTACTTTTGCTGCTGGCTCGTTCTGTGGGTTTTCTTTGCCTTTTTAACCTTCTCGCGCTTCTGACTTTGGTGGCATTTTTCGTCGCATGCTTTTTGGTCAGAAATTATGGTTTAAGTATATACTTTTGATGGGTTCCTCTGTCAGCTTTTTTAGTGGTTTGCATCCTGTTTCAGATACCTGCGGATTTGTTCCATATAATTTTTATTGCAACTTGTACCTGGGCTATTCTAAACACCCTTAAGTTTGAGTAGTTTACTATCGTCTGTTGCGAGTTTTACAAAAAAATACTTTATAATGTTTTCCAATTGTTTGCTGTTTCTGGTTTTTTATTGTTAGCTTATTACTTAAAACTTTAGTAAATAACAAAATACTTTAATCTAATCTATGGAAATTTGATAATTTGCAATCGAATCTACAATGTTTCGTTATACATGTTTTAAATCATGATCACATTCATTGGTCCGGAAATATTCCGACTTTACCTTTTTAATGGTCTGTAGACTCTTCAAGCAAAGGATCCTGCGGATTTGCAGTTGTAATGGTCAAGGGAGAGAAACACTGTCCAAAATTTTGTTGGAATCATTACGAAAAACCGAAAGTTTTTCGCAGACAACTTTTTTTTTGAGAAGTTTTGGGAAAATCTGCGAGCAGACCCCCCGGGCATTAGTGTTCTGGCGTCCGGGAGAGTGTGGGGATGGGGGGCCAATCACGGCTTGCCGCGACGCACTAAAAACCATTTCCTCTTTACCCGGAACCACCCCCAGGGGACATTACTTCGGGTGCGCCTTGCTGTCTTCACTACTTATCTGTGTTTTCTGCTTCAAGGCTACACTCTTTTTCCTTTTTTGCCTTCATGATTTCAGTTATCATTCCCGTGATTACGTTCCAGCATTCTTCTGATTTCAACATTATTCTGCCTATGGCTTGCTGATTTGCCGTTTCTCCACATTGCATTTCGGCGGTTCAACGTTCCACCAATAGACTGCTTTTCCATTCGTATTATGTCCATTGTACTTGCATAGTTTGTAGCATAATTTCTGGATAGAATAAGTCAATGACTCGGCTGTATAGTCGATGTCCGCATGAGAAGCTTTCTTACATTCTATGGCTAGTTGTTGTAATTGTTTTTCTCCCATGATCCTTTCCTTTGCACTAAGTGTGGCTTCGTCTTCTGGCTCAATAACCTATCCTCCTGCTATTTCAAACCTAATAAGTTTGTGATCACTTGTGAGTTCGCAGACAACTAGTGCACCCCGAGATAAATCAACGTGCTTGGTGACTGTTACTTTTGCTGCTGGCTCGTTCTGAAGGTTTTCTTCGTTTTTTTTTTAACCTTCTGGCGCTTCTGACTTTTGTGGCATTTTTCGTCGCATGCTTTTTGGTCAGAAATTATGGTTTAAGTATATAATTTTGATGGGTTCCTCTGTCAGCTTTTTTAGTGGTTTTGCATCCTGTTTCAGATACCTGCGGATTTGTCCCATATAATTTTTATTGCAACTTGTACATGGGCGATTCTAAACAACCTTTCGTTTGAGTAGTTTACTATCGTCTGTTGCGAGTTTTACAAAAAACTACTTTATAATGTTTTCCAATTGTTTGCTGTTTCTGGTTTTTTATTGTTAGCTTGTTACTTAAAACTTTAGTAAATAACAAAATACCTTAATCTAATCTATGGAATTTTCATAATTTGCATTCGAATCTACAATGTTTCGTTATACATGTTTTAAATCATGTTCACATTCATTGGTCCGGAAATATTCCGAATTTACCTTTTTAACGGTCTGCAGACTCTTCAAGCAAAGGATCCTGCGGAATTGCAGTTGTAATGGTCAAGGGAGAGAAACACTGTCCAAAATTTCGTTGGAATCATTACGCAAAACCGAAAGTTTTTCGCAGACAACTTTTTTTTTGGGAAGTTTTGGGAAAATCTGCGAGCAGACCCCCCGGGCATTAGTGTTCTTGCGTTCGGGAGAGTGTGGGGATGGGGGGCCAATCACGGCTTGCCCCGACGCACTAAAAACCATTTCCTCTTTACCCGGAACCACCCCCAGGGGACATTACTTCGGGTGCTCGTTGCTGTCTTCACTAGATTATCTGTGTTTTCTGCTTCAAGGCTACACTCTTTTTCCTTTTTTGCCTTCATGACTTCAGTTATCATTCCCGTGATTACGTTCCAGCATTCTTCTGATTTCAACATTATTCTGCCTATGGCTTGCTGATTTGCGGTTTCTCCACATTGCATTTCGGCGGTTCAACGTTCCACCAATAGACTGCTTTTCCATTCGTATTATGTCCATTGTACTTGCATAGTTTGTAGCATAATTTCTGGATAGAATAAGTCAATGACTCGGCTGTATAGTCGATGTCCGCATGAGAAGCTTTCTTACATTCTATAGCTAGTTGTTGTAATTGTTTTTGTCCCATGAGCCTTTCCTTTGCACTAAGTGTGGCTTCGTCTTCTGGCGCAATAACCTTTCCTCCTGCTATTTCAAACCTAATAAGTTTGTGATCACTTGTGAGTTCGCAGACAACTAGTGCACCCCGAGATAAATCAACGTGCTTGGTGACTGTTACTTTTGCTACTGACTCGTTCTGTGGGTTTTCTTCGTTTTTTTTAACCTTCTGGCGCTTCCGACTTTGGAGGCATTTTTCGTCGCATGCTTTTTGGTCAGAAATTATGGTTTAAATATATAATTTTGATGGGTTCCTCTGTCAGCTTTTTTAGCGGTTTGCATCCTGTTTCAGATACCTGCGGATTTGTCCCATATAATTTTTATTGCAACTTGTACATGGGCTATTCTAAACAACCTTAAGTTTGAGTAGTTTACTATCGTCTGTTGCGAGTTTGACAAAATGTACTTTATAATGTTTTCCAATTGTTTGATGTTTCTGGTTTTTTATTGTTAGCTTATTACTTAAAACTTTAGTAAATAACAAAATACTTTAATCTAATCTATGGAATTTTGATAATTTGCAGTCGAATCTACAATGTTTCGTTATACATGTTTTTCTAATCATTATCACATTCATTGGTCCGGAAATATTCCGACTTTACCTTTTTAATGGTCTGTAGACGCTTCAAGCAAAGGATCCTGCAGAATTGCAGTTGTAATGGTCAAGGGAGAGAAACACTGTCCAAAATTTTGTTGGAATCATTACGCAAAACCGAAAGTTTTTCGCAGACAACTTTTTTTTTGAGAAGTTTTGGGAAAATCTGCGAGCAACCCCCCCGGGCATTAGTGTTCTGGTGTCCGGGAGAGTGTGGGGATGGGGGGCCAATCACGGCTTGCCCCGACGCACTAAAAACCATTTCCTCTTTACCCGGAACCACCCCCAGGGGACATTACTTCGGGTGCTCGTTGCTGTCTTCAATAGATATCTGTGTTTTCTGCTTCAAGGCTACACTCTTTTTCCTTTTTTGCCTTCATGATTTCAGTTATCATTCCCGTGATTACGTTCCAGCATTCTTCTGATTTCAGCATTATTCTGCCTATGGCTTGATGATTTGCCGTTTCTCCACATTGCATTTGGGCGGTTCAACGTTCCACCAAAAGACTGGTTTTCCATTCGTATTATGTCCATTGTACTTGCATAGTTTGTAGCATAATTTCTGGATAGAATAAGTCAATGACTCGGCTGCATAGTCGATGTCCGCATGAGAAGCTTTCTTACATTCTATAGCTAGTTGTTGTAATTGTTTTTCTCCCATGATCCTTTCCTTTGCAATAAGTGTGGCTTCGTCTTCTGGCTCAATAACCTTTTCTCCTGCTATTTCAAACCTAATAAGTTTGTGATCACTTGTGAGTTCGCAGACAACTAGTGCACCCCGAGATAAATCAACGTGCTGGGTGACTGTTGTGCTGGCTAGTTTTGTGGTTTTTCTTCGTTTTTTTTTAACCTTCTGGCGTTTCTGACTCTGGTTGCAGGTTTTCACTCATTTTTTTTGGTCATTTTGGTCAGAAATTATTGTTTAAGTGTGATGGTTTAAGTCAGATGAATATCAGATGCATCTGACAGTGATTTTAAAGTTGCAATAGATTTCATATGGGGAATTGATCCTTCTAGCACGTGCCCTGCCGAATCTAGTTTGTTTAAACTTGCATCTTCAACTGAAGTAAGTTCTTTACTTTCCATAGTCTCGCCTTTTTATGCACTAGAAATTGCTTCCCTATTATCAGTTTCTTCATCGATGACTAAATCTTCCCATAAAACTGGTTTAGCAAGAGGGTTTTCGATTTGTGCATCGTCAGAGTCCTTCTCATGCCCCCATTTTCTTGCTGGTACAGTTTCATTGTAAATGTTTTAAATACCCTGAAGCTCTTTCTCATGACGAGTGGTAAAATCGTCTTTTTCAGAAGGACCATCGATTATATTTATAAAGATAATGCTGCTATCATCAGACATGACTATGAATCTTCACAGTCAGCTTGTCTTTGTACATTTTTCTGGAAAATTTACAACAGAATTACAGTTTTTTTCTGCGGCAAATTCATGGAAGTTTCACCTAAGCCCGATTAAAATAAATCATTCGATGCACTACAGTCGAGTTTGATCATCTCCTATTAATAAACCGTTTGTTTTCGTCGAAAGTATAATATTTTCTCAAATTTTAAGCGGTAAATAAAAAAAGCCTCGAAAACTTTAAATTACAAAAATACTCATTTCATGGGTAAAAATAACTCAAGGAACTCATTTCCAGAGTTATTTATATTTCTATTTTTCTTCATTAAAAGCGTTATTTTGACTTGGAAATCAATCTGGAGTGGATTAAGACGGCTATTTTCGAAGGGACTTTACTCTGACCCCTTGATGGTTTTTTAAATAAAAATAGTGGTATTACGTATGTACTTTGGCAATTTGGTGTGGCCTCACAAACTTATTAGTCGAAATAATGAAAAAAAATCGAAACCAGAACAAATATGTCCCTTGGACACACTTTAATAGCTGAGGGAGCTGTGGAATATCTTGATGAAGATAAACCGAGAATAAAGCGCAATTCATGTACGCTGCAGAAACGTTTGTCGACATTATAAAATCATTAAACTCTGTTGCTGCAATGGCTGGGGCGTTGATTGGTTGCGGTCATCAACATTACGGAAGGAAGACGCTGCTGGGTTTTCTTTGCTTCCACCTTAACCATCCCCAATACGACATCTGAATCTACCGAGTTTATCTGGGGGAGGTCCGAGTTTATTAGAAGTAGGTGGAGCACTGTAAGGTACACAGGTTGTCAAGGGATCTTTGGTATGTACCATTTAGACCTTGTGTCAATCTGTGGGATTATTTCCCCAAGTTTCAACTTGAGAATAACCATGTTAAATAGGTTAAGGAATGTGGGAGGTTTTCTTGTTTCAGCTCCCTACATTTGCCAAGGTCTGAGGTTCTATGTCGACCAGCCTCGACCTGAGTTGTTGTGTTATAATATGATATTGACATAGATTTGCATAATGAACCCCCAAATCATCTCGTCTTGATCTGGCCCGGTTCTTTGCATCGGCTGTTGTGATACTCCATCAGACAGAAGACATTTCTCAAAAGGAAAAGATGGACATGTATACGTTTGATGTTGCCTCCTTGCTGCTCTATAATAGAATGTAGGGAGGGCTTATTCAGTGCGACCCCATTTATCGATACCAACCCTTTTTGCTCGATAATTATGTCAGAGTCTATATGTACATATATACAATACTGATTATAATTATTATACTGATTATATTTCAACAATACATATTTTATGTTTTAATATCGATTTATAGGGCTTGAGGCAGGTTTTAATCAGCTCTTAGTTGGCAAAAATCGTGCCGCATCAAATATGCATGCTTGGTAGGATACTCATGCTTTTCCATAGCATTTGATATGAAATCGTCTAAATGTACCTTTTAGTAGTACAATTTTTCAAAAATCCCCATGGTTTATAGTCGGTTTTCGTTGGCATAGATCATGCCGCACACACAAGTGGTCATAAGAAGAAATCCCATATGTTATTTGTGAGCGATTGTATATTGTGTAAAGCTACATGTATTGTTGGACGTACTAGCCGTCTATGCCGGATGTGAATTTCTGTACAATTGTCGTGTGCACTCATTTTTCATATATAGGGTTTTTCATTAGGGACGGGTCGATGTTGAGCTGTGTTTGAGGTATTAACGAAATTATTTTTTTATTTGCATGTCCCATGTATGCCATTATGTATGAAATATGACATCGTTCAAATGTCCTCCGCGGCTTCTCACGGTGGCACGTATCCGAGAGATCCAATTTTTAATGACTCTGCCGCATATATCCGGCTCAATTTGAGCGATGGCCTGGGTTATGTTAACTTTAAGGGCATCGGTTGATTGCGGCTTATTGGCATACACCTTTGACTTTAGAAAACCCCACAAGAAAAAGTCGAGCGGGGTCAAATCGCACGATCTTGGTGGCCAATTCACACCACCTATGCGAGAGATAACCATACCTTCAAATCGTTCTCGCAGTATGTCCATCGTGTCGTTCGAAGTGTGGCACGTAGCGCCATCCTGCTGGAACCACATGTCGTCTACGACCATATCGTTTAATTTGGACCAAAGAAAATTAGTTATCATTGACCTGTAGCGCTCACCGTTGACGGTGATGCTCTCACCAACGTCGTTTTCAAAAAAATACGGGCCAATGACGCCCCCTATATAAAGCAGTGTATCCCTTTGCAGTTACCTTTACTAAAGCCCTTTCAGTGCATCAGAAATTTAAATCGAAATCCTCAGTTTAATATCCGATTTGAAAAATATTGGATATCAACTTAATGTAATCTGAATACTGGTTCTTACGTGCTCTAAAATTGCATGTTCTATAGCAATCAAGATGAAAATTTGAAAATGTTTGAACTGCAAATGAAGATGAGGAATCGAAGATAACTAGACATAAATCGACACTTGTGAACGTGTCTTTTTCCGCTTTGCTGCCGATGTATTTTGAAGTTCGCCAGCAGAGTGAAAGAGACCAGTACACGGGAGTTGACCCATCTGTCCAAAAACATCAATATGGTAAAGTTGGATGTTGAGGAGACTGGACAACATAAATTGACTTCTAACATAATTTAACATTTAATGTCATAGAGCAAGAAAACATCATAATTAGGCTGACGATGAAGCAATTTAGACAAAGCTACAAAACTAATTTCGAAACGGAATAGAAAAACAACCCTCAAATATTGAGCTGCAACCTGCATTGATTCGTCTGTCTGTCCTCAAAGATTAAGGAAACGATTAACGGTTGTCCGTTGATGGCATCCAAACTAGATGTTTTATCAAACGTTTTCCTTCTTGGGGAAACCAAACGAGTGATTTCAGCCATTTGTCCGAGGTTTGCTGACCCATTTACAGTTCTGCTTGGCAAAGAGTTTTTCGATAAAAATCGCCAAATCTCACTTCTAAATATGCTGTGCTTGACTCAAAGCTTTGATCTTTTGGATTGGTGAATATCTGAAGTAATTCGACAGCTTCCCTTCGGCGAGCGATAACTAAAGCTGTTCCTTTATCACAATTTTATTAACCGTTGGACTTGGCGGCTGCTTCAAAACGCCGTTTATTAATTTAAATAATTATAGAGATATTTTAAATTAAATTCCTGGGTTCCAGTCAATTTTATTATTTATATATAGTATATATTTATATTATATATTAGTATTCAGAATATAATATAAATATAATTGTCTCTCAATAGTTTTCCCTTCTGTTCTTGCATTGTGTGAAACATTATTATATAACATTAAACATTAAAATGCGTTTTTCCATTATTTCGTTCTGCTGAGATCATCTTCTTCTTCTTCGTCTAACGTCGGGAACGACGTGTAGTGATCACAAGTTAATGTCAGGTGTTGTTTCTCAGAAATATCGTCACAGTTTCTCGCAAAATCCCACGGTCAGCAGGCGTTCTAATGGCTTCCACTAGTGGACGCTCGGTTACTTTTGAAACAATGTTTGTCGATCTAGATGGGGAGCGTACGCGTTTCCTCTTGCCAAGGGGTTTGCCCTGGACACTCAGTCTCTCGATGTTGTTGTGACGAGTTATATGTCCGAAGAAGTTCAGTATTCGCGCTGACCTCAAGCTACTGACACCGTTTGATGGTTCAATCTCGTTCAGCACTGAGACCTTGGTGTGATGTGCCGTCCACGGTATTCTTAGCATTCTTCGCCACACCCACATTTCAATGGCGTCGACCCGACGCCTGTTGGTGTCCTTTATAACCTATGTCTCGGAAGCGTACCAGCAAATGGAGAACACTAGGGCATGCACCAGTGATTTTTTGGTGTTGATGGATATATGCCGATCTTTCCATATTTTAAGTAATTGGCTCATTAATGTTCGGCTAAGTTGAATTGGACGGCGGATCTTCATCTCGTAGCTGCCGGAGGAGTGGATAAGGGCACCTAGATAAATAAACTGATCTACCACTTCACATTTGGCAATGTGATGTGGTCTGTTTGCTGTCTTCATTAAAACTTTATATTTGGCATAGTTGATTTTTAGGCCAAACTCTTTTGATGTTCTCTCGAGTCGTTGTATCAATTCTGTAAGCTCTTCTGGTGAGTTAGCCATCAGAAGAGTGTTGTCAGCATATTTAAGACTTGACATTTTTCCCCACTCATCAAGCATTGCTCTCATAAAGTGATATCTCATTGATAAAATATACTCTTCTCTAACTCCCCTTCGGATATCTGCTGTTCTGACCGATCTACTTTGCTCATATAACTTTTTTATGGGATTTACCAGATGAGTAGGTATTCCCACAACGCACAACATCCCTCACAACTTTGCCCATTTTACATTGTCGAACGCTTTTTCGTTGTAGACTCATAGACATGGGTGCATAGTATTTCCTGGCCTTCTCCATAAGTATTCGGACGGTTATCGGACGTATTTGTTCTCGTGTACCTCGCCCTTTGGCAAATCCTGCCTGTTCAGGTGCTATTTGGTGAAGAATATGCAGCATCATTTCGCTCGCATGTGAGATCAAGGAAGCAAGACGATGATTGTTACAGTCCATCCTTAATCCCTTCTTATAAATGGGTATTAGAGAGGATACAGACCGTTCGTCTGGCCATACTCCGCTGTTGCAAAATTGCTGGCATAACAGATGTAGGAATATAATATTCCTCTCTTCAAGGGCCTTCCAGACTTCCGCAGGGATCGAATCTATTCCGGTGGACTTCCCTTGCTTAGGTGCTCTGATTGCTGCGACTACTTCACTCAAGAGGATATTAGGTTCATTTTCCTGGCTTATTTGTTCAAGGGATTGGTAATCATCGTCATAGAGTTATGTATAATAGTCTTTCCAGACGTCGAGCACATCTTTTATATTAGTTATTAGGTGCGATTCTTATCCTTAATGGACCAAGCCCGAGGTCTCTGGTTCGATAATTATTATGATGTTCTTCAATGTCTTTACATAGATCTTGGTAATACGAATTCTGGTCTTCCCTGCAGCGTCTCTGGATATCCCTCGATAGGACTCTATGTTGTTCCCTTCTCTCAGCGTCATCTAGGCCTTTTTATTTAAGTTTCCTCCTTCCCTCACACAGAGCTAGAATGCAATCTCCTATCCAGGGCCACCCTCTACCGACACCGGAGCTGCGATTTCCGTTAGTCGTTGTAGTCTCTAATATTGCTATTTTCACGTTTTCCCATCGCTGATTTGTGGTACATGTATCGGAGTTAAACTTAATTCTATCTATTTTTGGGTGACTATAACTCCAATTTTGGAGTTAAAATCTCCCATAATTATGCTTATCTCCTGAGATGCGAAGTTAGAAGGAGTTGTTTCTAAGACGCTATAGAAGTTATCAATATCATCGTCACTCGCACCAGAAGTGGGGGCATAGACCAGGACAAGATTGACTCTCACAGGACTTGAGTTTAAAGTTAGGATCATAATCCGAACCGACAGGAAGCAAGCACTCTAAATGACCAGGATCTTAGAGGCACCACAGAGACGTGGAGAAAGGAGGAAGGAGGAAGGCTGTAGACTCAAAGAGTTGATTGGAACTTGATTGAATGAAAATTGAAATTGAAAATGGTTGAAGCCAAGGAGTCGCTGGGCCCCGAGATCGCTGGTTGGGGTCATGACGGGCCACTGTGGTCTGAACATACACCTACACCTACTAGGAATTGGTGATAGCCCCGTATGTCCACAATGTGGAATGGCGGAGGAAATATCATACCACTTATTAGGACTCTGCCATCGTTGGTCGTCTATTAGGAGGCCCCCTCTTTGGGGTCTCCACACTCTCCGCATGAAATTGTCTTCCATGGGGTGGAGACGGATCCTTGTCTTTGTCAGGGAGACGGGACGGCTGGGTGGCGAAGATTAGGAGTGGTAAGGTGGGGTTGGATGGAGGGGGATTGGCGAAAAGAGCCTTCAAGGCCTACTTGCCGGACTCATCGGGTCCCCCACAGTACCACTAGGATCATAATTATTTCATTTACACATTGGTAAGCGTTTACAGCCCCGGAAATTCTCCCCGAGACGAAAAACGCAACATCTTCCGAACTTTTGTCTTGATTTCCAGAGAAGGACACGAAATATCTGATGAACTGTAATATCCTTTCCATGTCAATGGGTTTTTGTAAATTCCCAGATCTCGATTTTATGCTTCTGTAGTTCTTTTTCTAGGAGCAGTGTTCTGCCAGTTTTATTCAGGCCTTGTGTATTCCATGTGGCGAATCGGTGTCTATCTTGATGAAAGTTCATTTTCCTGGTCGTAGATTTCTCATGCGGTGCCCAGAAACGTTGCATATTTCACACCGTCCGTCCTGGGCACGGAGTGGCGCCGATTGCCAGACGGGTCGCAAGTCACAGCATCCGAGGCTATACTCTTACATCTCACACACAGCAAGAGGTAGTTTCCCTTTGCTTACCTCACGGGAATAGGATCTGGGGAGGAAAGTAGAGGTTAAAAGGGGGGATTAAGGGGTTAGGGCATGATTTCTCTCCAAAGGGGTGGGAGAGAGATCAAGGCTTGCGTGGGCAGGGCATGCGCATCCCTGAGGTGTGCATCCCTGTGTTCCTTCGGTATCATGAAACAGCACCTACCCGCAACCTATGGGGTGATAAACATCGACAAAAGCAATCTTAGGACAATGATCTATTAGATTTTTCAGACTAAATTAATAAAATTTAACAAAATTGTATAGTTTGGTCCTAAAACATTGATTATTGTCTAGTCTAAAAGGGCTTTGGGTACGAATTTTTCAGCTTCTCTTCTGGCTGTGATGATGAATTTGCCATGTCGCCTACTTCCGTTCCAAATTATTCAACAAGCGTTTCTAGTATTAGTAATTAGTGGAAATGATTAATTAAATATGCCAAGTAGGTTAAACTTAATAGTTCTCCGACAACCAATAAGAAACCAACTAGCGCGTTCCAGTAAAACGTGTGAATTTCCTGGGAACACATAGGTATAAAATAAATAGAGGATGCGGACCATGCTTGCAGCCAGAACATTCTTGGATGTGATCCAGAACCTTTTAATCAAAACTTTCAATCTCTCGAAATGTGGAAGTACAAATTTAGATCGTCCGTTATGATTCTAGTGTATTTACGTAATCCTTAGGCCGTCATCCGCTTTTGATATTTTTCGTCAATGAATTATCGCTTTCTCCTGTCGAATCTCTTTGTAATTAATTATCAACATGTCAGAACGATTTCCAGATGTTACTGATAATTGGTTACATGTCGTGGTGTTAAAAAAATAATCCAGTGTTACTAATTGTCTTTGCGGGTTATTTATGAGTGATGAACGTCTTGCGTAATCTGCACAATTCCGATTTGACACAGCTGGGGAACAATATTTCACGTTTTTTTGCCGATTTTGTTAAATATTGCTATATACTAGCTTGACATACCTTCACTTACATTCTGTTAGATTAATTTTCTGAAACCTGACACCGAATTTCCTCAAGGTGTGGCCTAAAATAACCCTTTGGAAGGCGGAATTAGGTGTTGTGTTCCGATGCGTGTCTCTACGCACATTTTCATTGTCGGCAAATAATAAGCTTGCTGCGTTAGGGCAAGGGTTTCTATTTTTAAAATACAAGTTTACTTCAGTTAAAAGGGTGGCGATGCTCGCAAAACTTGGCTTCTCAAAAACCAACTGAAGAAGAACGCGTGTTAAAGCCGCGCCTTAGACGACATAACTTTTGATTGGAAATTTGCATTCAAAAGATGACATACTCCAGTCTTGGAAGGTGGAGACTTCAATGGCTCAAAACCCGAGTTTGCGATAAACGACTTCTATGGTGGCATAGAATCTGCGTACTAAAAATGGTTGCAAAGAAGAATAAAGGGACAACACAGAGTATCATCATGTTAATATAATTTAATTAATTATTACAAATATAATTAGTGCAGTTCTCGAAGCGGAAAATATCCCTGAAAATAGTGGACTATTAACTTTCCTCATAATATCCTCATCCTTTCCCATCAATAAGGTAGATCTTCAGCTTGACGTAAACGAATAGTAATTATGCAATTACACACAAGGTAAAGTCCTTGGCCGTGCACAACTACTTTTTGTATTTTCCTCTTTATCTGCTTTTTATTTATAATAATTACAACGTATATTATTTCCGCCATAATTAGAATTTACGCACGATACAGGGTGTCCAAGATTAGAGACGGTTATTGGACGGTCAATAGAGAATTATTGGACGGTCAATAAGGGGATGCAGTAATAAAGTTTGTAGTATTTTGACTCATACGCCGGCGCAATTGCCTCTAAAAATAAGGGACCCCTTAATAAGGATACTGTTCTGTGCTAATTGTGCAGCGATACTGCACGTCTTATTTCTACCTTTAACTGACAGTTGACATTTCTAACCTCTGTGTCTATCGTCCGCGAAACATAACCCGGTTTCAGATGCACGTGTTTTTCAATTGAGAATTTTTTTGAATGAGAAATGCGCAAACAACATTAAAAATCCAATAAAAAAGGTAAATAATACAAAGTCAACAACGTTAAATTCTGTAAGGTTAGGTACAGAGGTTAGGTTAAAGGTTATAGTCTTTTAATACTGAAAACAGTGAACTAGACATTTCAATAACTATCATTTCGTTAATGAAATAAAGCTAATGCAGTATTAAAATAAGGATTAATCTTATTACTGCATTACAGCATTTATAATTTCCAATAACTCTCTATTAAGGGCAAGCAGTAATAAGGTTATTTGAGACATACGCCGGCGCAATTCAGTCTTGAAATAAGGGATCCCTTAATACCGATACTGTTCTGCGCTAATTGTGCAGCGATAGTATACAGCTTTATTCCTACCTTAAACTGGCCGTTCACATTTTTAACGTCCGCTTGCAGGTTATTTCATTGTTTACTTATCGTACTTTCTATTGCTACACGTTTTTCCATTCAAACAATTAAGCGAAAATGCTTAAATAGCGTCCAAAATCCAATGAAAAGGTAAACAATACAAAGACAGCAACCTAAAATTAATTTAATTCTGTAAAGTTAGGTTAGACCCTTTTAATATTGAAAACAGTGAACTAGACATTCTAATCACTATCATTTCGTTAGAGAAATAAAGCTAATGCAGTAATAAAATAAGGATTAACCTTATTATTGCAAGACAATATTTATAAATTCCAAAAGGCGTCTAGGTGCAGCTGACGTGGAGCGTAGTGCTCGCTACCAGTTCTGGTTGAGCGCACTTCCTCCTTCCCATTAAAGTTATCCGGGTGTTTGAATATTTCAATAACTTTCCTCGTGATTCGTGGAAAGAAGTGTTGGGTTTGGTCTAAAACGTCTACTTCATGTAAAAGGATTTGGTGTCCATCCGCCAGAGCGTGCTCAGCTTTCGCACACAGCTTTCGCTTTAGGTCCATACACCTCCAACTGGTAGGACACTACTATCTTGAAAAACGACTATCACGGAAGCCAAACTCGGTTCCTTGGGCCATCCTCCCAACCAACTAGCGGGGGGATGGGGAGCATCGGTAAGCCCTGAGTTTTCCCATCCTCGATCCTTCTACCTTCTGGCTTTTACATCTCCGTCAATTCTTACAATATGGGGCGGAGTGGCTGGCTGCGGGCGTGCTTGAGGTCAGAACAACACCTTGTTCACGCATCAACCCAAAGACCTTGAAAGGTTGAGCGCACTTACTTCCTCCTTCCTATTAAAGTTGTCCAGGTGTTTGAATATTTCAATGACTTTCAATGACTTCTGTTCCTCTCAGCTCTTTTGGCCAACGTTTGAATGACGCCCCGTTTTTGTCTGGGATGGTGGTTTGATTTCTTGTTGAAATACCGGTCGGTGTGTGTGGGTTTCCATTAGGTAGTCTTGACACCAAAACATTTAGGAAAGGTAGACTTGAATTCTCGGATTCAATGAGTTAAGGTGGTCAAGAAACCTGCGAAAGTCGTTCTCCCCGTGGTTCCAAATCAAAAAGGTATCATCTACGTATCTAAACCAGCACTTCGGTTTCTTCTCCGCCAGCGCCAACCCTTTTTGTTCAAAGATCGCCATGAAGTAATTCGCTACCACCGGACTGAGTGGACTCCCCATGGCTACACCATCAGTTTGTTCGTAGAAATCACCCTCCAATTGGAAATATATCGTCGTAAAGCAATGTCTAAACAGCTTGGTTTATCGCTAGGAAAAAGTTGTTCTATGTGCCCTATGGATTCTTCTATCGGTACCATTGCAAAAAGTGAAACCACATCGAAGCTCAAGAGCATGTCCGTGTTGGTGACAGTGAGCGATCTTAGCTTCTCAACGAAGTGTCCTGAATCTTTGATATAGCTCTACGTGTGGCCAATTTTTGGTTGTAGAATCTTGGCGAGGTATTTACCGGTTTCTTAAAGGGGGCCTCAGTGGCACTCCCGGTTTGTGTATTTTGGGTAGGCCATAAAGTCTTGGTGGCAGAGCTTCCGACTTTTTCAAGCTGCTTAGATTTTCTGGGCAGCTGACAATTCCTTAAGAGGGCTGTTGGTAGTCCTTAGAATTAGGGATGTCGGATCACGTGGTAATTTGCTGTAAAAGGCAGGATCCAGTAGTGCCTTCAAGGCAAGGAGTCAAACCACCACCCCAGAAAAAAACGGGGCGTCATTCAAACTTTGGCCAAAAGAGCTGAGAGGATTTGCGATCCAATTGAACTTGAGAAGGAACCGAGACACTTGAAGAGGGCGTTTAGGATAAATGGGTATAATAATCAGGAGATCAGGAGAATACTCAGGCCAAGAACGTCCTATCAAAATGACTCAAAAGTTAAACAAACCGTGGAGAAACAGGGCATCGCGTGCCTGTCCTACATACACAGAGTCACCCACAGAATTGGCAGGATGTTAAAAAAACATAACATTAAAACGGTCTTCAAGCCAAGAAAAACAATCAACGAGAGTCTAAGTTCCGGCAAGGAGAAAAGTGATCCTCTATCAACACCTTCAGTCTACAGGATTTCATGCAGCTGTGGAGCAGTCTACATTGGCACAACTAAGCGAAGTGTCAACACCAGAATCTCGGAACACAAGAGAAGCTGCAGATTGGGACAGACAGAAAAATCGGCTTTAACTGAGCAAGGGGGAATAAGTCAGTCTACCTCCTCGTGTTGTTCCCTGGGAACGACCGTGCTAAGACTAGGGAGCATCATGGTCTGCCAAATGGCTGACAAGCCCGTCGGGGTTGCGGAAATTGCGAGACAGACGCCCATATCCGCAATAACGGAAAGAAGAGGTGTGGAAGTGGTGCTTGTGTAGCGGAGTTGTTGGAGCGTGTTTATGGGATGGGTAGGTACCGCCCATCCCCGGTGACAGTCAGGGGAGTTTGAGAGGGATATTCACGCGGTCAGGGAACGATGGTAGCAGTAGTGGTAATTTGGGCTGTTGAGGAGTCAAGTGTTTTTCGTGTTTTTGGGTTGATGCGTGAACAAGGTGTTGTTCTGACCTCAAGCACGCCCGCAGCCAGCCACTCCGCCCCATATTGTAGGAATTGACGGAGATGTAAAAGCCAGAAGGTAGAAGGATCGAAGATGGGAAAACTCAGGGCTTACTGATGCTCCCCATCTAGACCCCCACTAGTTGGTTGGGAGGATGGCCCAAGGAACGGAGTTTGGCTTCCGTGATAGTCGTTTTTCAAGGTAGTAGTGTCCTACCGGTTGGAGGTGTATGGACCTAAAGTGAAAGCATTGTATATAGCTGAGCACGCTCTGGCGAATGGACACCAAATCCTTGTTCATGAAGTAGACGTTTTAGACCAAACCCAACACTTCTTTCCACGAATCACGAGGAAAGTTATTGAAATATTCAAGCACCCGGATAACTTTAATAGAAAGATCCAAAAAAAATTCCTGGGTTTCAGTCAATTTTATTGTTTATTAGTCAAAATGTCACAAATACGTTTCGGTGTGTTTCTCCAACATCATCAGTTTGTGTGTATAGTTGTTTCTACCTTCACATTTGACTGGCTATTTTAATAGCCAGTCTAATTAATAGGAAGGAGGAAGTAAGGGCGCTCAACCAGAACTGGAAGCGAGCACTACGCTCCCTGTCAGATGCACTTAAAAAAAATGCCCTCTAGCGACATACACTACCCAAATTCATACTGAGACTCATAAAACAAAAGAGAGAACTGTACAGACTATATACAAACACTCAAAATAACGACCTAAAAAAGACACTGAACCAACTCAACAGAAACATTAAAACCTTGATTGGACAATACCGACAAGACAAATGGCTAGAAACATGTAAAGAAATACAAAAAGACAAAGGCAAAACATACTGGCGAAAAATTAAGAAACTAGCGCAATACAAGAAAATTACCGCTACTGACACAATTGACGAAAACGGAATAGAACGGTACACAGACAAAGAGAAAGCTGACGCGTTCGCCAGACACTATCAAAGGGTCTTCAGCATATCGACAAACCCTAACTTCGACAATGACAACTGGAACTTGATCAACGACTGGTACTTGAACTATTTCAACAGCTCACCAAACTATACATACAAACTGATTACAGACACAGAGTACGATGAAGCCCTAGCGCATATCAAAAACACAGCACCGGGAAAAGATAAAATAAAGGCAAAACTCCTGAAAAGCCTAACTCAAGAAACACACAAACTGATCCTAACTGAATTGAACAACTGCATCACAAATGGCAGAATCCCAAAAACATGGAAGAACGGCTTAATAATCCCTATACCCAAAAATGGTCTCGACAATACACAACCGAGCAATTACAGACCAATTACATTGCTACCAGTACTTAGCAAGGTTTTTGAGTACATAATAAGGCAGCGACTGGGAAAACTGGTCGGAAAGTACATACCATCGTATCAGTTCGGATTCAAACATCATCACTCGACTGTTCACCCACTCTTCACTCTGACTAACAATATACAAACAATCCACCTAACTGACAGAAAGACAGCTTGCCTGTTTATGGACATTAACAAAGCTTTTGATAGTGTCTGGCATAGAGGCTTACTATACAAACTATACAAACTACACACACCAACATATCTACTACACACCATAAAGAACTTACTAGAAAACAGACAACTACAAGTACGAATTGACAAAACACTGTCATTTTCTTTTTCCCCTGAACAAGGGCTCCCTCAAGGATCCCCGCTCTCACCGTATCTCTACAATATATACTGCGATGATATATACAATTACAACTTACCAGACAAAAATCAAATCGACAGATCGGCATACATATTACAATACGCAGACGACACGGCACTTATTGTACATGACAAAACTACTGAGAGAGCAGCTCAAAGACTCCAAACACTAACAAACAACACAATGGCATGGTTTTATAAATGGAGACTAACTCCAAACGCATCAAAAAACCAACTTCAGCTCTCAAACCACAGACTCAACGCTGACTCCCCTATAATAACTGCAGACGGCCAAACGACACAGCCAAAAAACGACGTAAAATATCTAGGAACCACGATTGACCACGAACTTAAATTTACTAAACACATGCAAAACATCAGGGCAGAAACAATAAAGAGAACAAAACACTTCCGATCACTAACCTGCAAAGACAGAGGAATTAGCACAAACACCGCCACCAAAATATATAAAGCTATTTGTAGACCCTTGCTAGACTATGGACATATACTCATGACCAACGGAACAGAAAGGACAAAACGTTATATACAAACAACAGAACAAATTGCACTAATACTAATAACACGAATAAGACATCCCCAAAACCCACTACACAACCCCTCCACCCAACTACTATACGAACGCACAAACATGACAAAGATTTCGGAAAGACTCATACACCTACAGACAAAATGGACAAACAACCCCTACAACTGGACCATACTGAATCCCCTTTGTCTCACAAGACCAACCAGACAATCCCGCTTCCGTTTCCCTACATCAACGCTACTCGAACACTTACAAACGTAACTGACTACTGGACAATAACATAATTTTTTCTTATCATTAAAATTATAAAGTTTATTGAATTAAATTGTTAACCCAGAACAAGAGAATTTTTATCTTTGTTTTTTCATGTAGATTAAGACTATATGTACTAAGCAAGGGCAGAAAGACCCATGGGTCGATAGCCTTTTTTTAGAAATAAAAATGTTTACTACTACTACTAGGCATTTATTAGATAAAATCTAAATAGCATCTTGAAAAATTGCATGGCAGCGACATCGGTTAGGTCATTGTTATTTATGCATCCCATCTAAAACTGCTGGCAAATCAGGTATTTTAGATCCGCGATAATCCTTAGATATATTCTGAAATAATCGTCTGTCCCATATTAAATCAAGTTTAATTTACGGGAGCGGCTTGTTTGAATCTCGTAGGCACCAAATTACCCGTTAATCAAGCCAATGGAAATAAGACATCACCCACACAAACGTTCGCGCTTGCTGTACTGAGATGCAGATTCAATATAGCCGCATCTAAATTTACCTCGCGATTTATTAGTTAAGTCCGTTAACATCAACACGGACAGGATGGTTGGACATTTTAGCAGGTGTTTTTAAACAGTTCGTTTTAATTGCTAAAGTAAAAATTTATGTTGGCAAACATCGGCACCAGTTTACGTCCGAATATGACTAATGAATCGGTAGTCGGCACATGTTTTTTATGAGTATTTCTTTGGAATGGTTATAAATGTTGAGATTTCCGGAGTATTTCTCCAGACCGGTAGGTCTGATTAAACAGCTCCATCTGGACCTGATGCACGTCCGTTTTTTATAATATTTAATGCGCTATTAGTTTCATCTCTAGTTATTGAGGGACCTCTTGTTGCATCTGGCATGGTGAATGGTGTGATTGGGTGTCTTACAGAGTTCCTCTATGTACTTTTTCCACATTCTGAGTTTTTCAGATTCTTCCGTCAGTATTTTGCCATCGTTGTCCCTCAGAATCGCATATTTGCCCCTTTTCTGCTTGTCATCTGCTTTACCTTCTTGTGCATGTTAGCCAAATCATGCAATCATGCTTTCGCTCCAGTTGTCTACCTCTTGGCCTCTATCTCTCATCGATTCCTCCTTTAGGGAGAGTATTCAGTAGAGTCCTCCAGTAGAGTGTATTCAGTATGTGATAGGGGCATTGGCCGGGAACAATTTGAATTTCGTAGCGGACTGGGGACACGCGAAGCCCTTTTCTGCATGAGGACATTATTGCAGAAGAGTTGTGAATTTCCAAAAATCATTTATGTGTGCTTTATTGACTTCGAAAAAGCGTTTGATCGAGTCGAACACACAAAACTATTCCAATGTCTAAAAGCATGCAATATAGACTATTATGACATGCGTCTTTTGATAAACCGGTATTTCAACCAGACGGCTGCAGTTAGGTTGGAGGGCAGCATTACTGGCGATATAGCAATAAGACGCGGTGAAAGACAGGGGTGTGTTTTGTCGCCCATGTTATTCAACCTCTACTCCAAAAACAAATTTTATGAGGCCTTATATGGTAGGACAGAGGGAGCAAAGATAGGAGGCGAAATTATAAACAACATAAGGTACGCCGATGACACCGCCGTCATTGCAGAATCTATGGATGACTGATCACCAACCACAGAAGGCTGCGCAGGATGTATAGAAGGCAGTCCACAGAGGACAACAGGATCGTCTTAAACCGTCAGGGCCAGATCATGAAGGAAGCCCTCAGGGACCACCGAAGCCAGGGATGGTAGGGTTGCATCAGGGAAATAGGGCCTGAATACCAAAGCATCTGGAGAATCTCTCCGACAGGAAGACACTAAGATACCAGCTTTACACGGAGTGCAAGGTCTGGTATATACTAACGGTGATAAAGCTGAAGGGAGAACACTCACCCAGACGAAGACGACGAGCATGAGACTGCCGTCAGAAGGGCCGTTCGGACTCTCCGGGAAAAAGTGGTGGACAGCTGCATCTCGCCAACCTCACCAGGAGAAGTGGCTGCCATCATCAGACACTCGAAGACGAGGAAAGCCCCTGGGAGAGATGAAATTATTAACAAGATGCTTAAGAGCCTGCCGAGACAAGGACTGGTAGATGTCACAAATATCATTAATGCCTTTTTGAGGACTGGACACTTCCCACGCGTCTGGAAACACTCAGACATCATTATGCTCCCGAAGCCCAAGAAGAACAGGACTTACCCCAAAACTATCAGGGGCCCATCAGCCTGTTGTTCAGCCTTGGCAAGATAGCGGAACGAGTTATCTTGCGGAGGCTTACGACGGAAACGAGTGAGCCTGACGTGCTGCCGCCTGAGCAGTTTGGGTTCCGTGGTAAACACTCCACGGAACTCCAACTGCTCAGGATCGTAGAAAGATGCGCGAAGGAAATGAACCAGAAAAGGAGAACCGGCATCCTAGCTCTGGACGTCGAAAGATATTTCGACAGAGTGTGGAGAAAGGGACTCATCTACAAAATTATGAATTCATCTACAAAATTATAAATCAGTGAGAAAATGTGCAAGTTACTCGACAGTTAGATTTTCAGAAGAACATTCAGCGTCAAAGTAGGAACGCTGGAGTGCCGCAAGGAGCGGTACTCTCCCCGATGCTGTATAACATCTTTACCAGTGACATCCCAAGGACAGCCAATACGACCCTGGCTCTCTTTGCGGACGACACAGCTCTGATGTCATCTTCGTAGCAAAAAGAGCATGTGCGTGGAAACCTGCAACTTGCCGCAGATGAACTGCAAAAGTGGTTCAACAAATGGAAATTGAAGGTAAACGCAACAAAGAGCCAGGCCATCCTCATTGGCAGGAAACAAGACAGGATTGATGGAAACATCAATCTTGAAGGAGAAGAGGTTCAATGAGCAAGTAATGTCAGGTATCTGGATGTTGTTTCAGATCAGAGGCTGACCTGGAGGCAACATGTGAAGACAGCGATCACCAAGGCAAAGGCTATAGCTGTAACGCTCAACAAACTACTACTCATCAAACGTGTCATAAGATATGCGGCAGAAACCTACCTGTGGCAGCTCCAGGCCATAGAAAATAAACTTCTGTAGATGGCTATAGATGCTCCCTGGTTTGTACATGACAGTCAAATTTACAGGGACCTAGAGTGGGAGCCACTGAGAAGCTTCCTGCAACGGAAAGCAGCCTCGATCTTCGAAGGGGCCGAACACCACACCTGTGAGGAACTACGAAATGCCGTAGACTACTCACCAGCGGACAATGGACCCAGGCACTAGATAGCCCAACAGGGCAGTAGGCAAAGCAGTAAGCTGCAAAGTGCTGTAAGTGTGAAACTTAGTTAAGCTAGTGTGATAGAAGTAGTGTTGTGTAGTGTTTGAGTTAAATTAGTATGATGCTCATACTAGCAGATCGCTAACATGGAGAGAATGTGATGTAAAGGCATACGGATGCCAGAGCTGAAACATTCTTACAGAAGACCACAAGTTTTAAAGGATAACTCCCGAAAACTTGCAGTCAAAAACGGCGGTTTTTTAGTTGGTAGAAATCCAACACTCCCTGGTGCCACGGGACACCAGATGTCTTCGAGAAGATTTTTTATCCTCCAGCCGCCGTCGAACGAACAAGAAAAAAGTGCTAACCCATGGTATCGAGACTAGAGCTGACATCAATCAGACAACGAGCGTCCGCAGAACAGCGGAGATGAAAACCGTAAGACCCATCGCAGGGGAGATACGTAGAGACAGGGTGAGAAAAAGGCGTGCAAGGTGGAGGACATAGTGAGATGGGGGAGGAAAAGAAGAAGATATTGGAGTGGCCACATAGACAGAATGGACCAAGAGAGACCGACCAAGAGTCGACCGAAGGCCGACGACTGTTAGGAAGACCACCCAAGAGATGAAAAGATAGCTGGAACTCTATTTCACAGGATAACGAACCGAATTGAGCCTTTGCAATCGACAGAGCTTAAGGCCTTCTTGAAGTAGAAGAGGAAGTCGGTCGTCACCGGATCCAAATGTGACTCTTCAATCAACTTGAGCTGGTAGATCGCCAGAGCCAGGAGCTTTTGCATCTTTGGTAGATTTTATTGCTACTTGTATTGAGTCGCATCTTCCAAACTAAGAATTTCTATGATGGTAGCCAACCTCCGAAAAGCAGACGGTACATGAAGAAGAAGAATACTTGTCGACAGTGTTAACAGTGCCAAAATCAGATAAATTGAAATCGAGCTAGCTAGTTCCTCTAGTGAAGTGACCCCAATTTTGAAACTCAACCTTCCCAACAACAATCCGTTTAGTACTTGCTAACTGATGCTAACCTACATAACATAAACCACAAAAATATCCTGCTCTACATGCATTAACACGTAGTAAGAAGTTAAAGCAATATTTTGCCTTTCAACTTATCATGTGGACCAGACTATAAGTAGCAATTGCGACACGTTCCAACTATTATGAAGATATGCCAGTTTTCCTCGACAATGTTGACCGAATCCAAGTGCCGAAAAGTTTATCTAACATGCATTTTACGTTTAATGCAACCGATATTTGTTTTTTGCTGAAACTGCTAAAAAACGTAAATTTAACTTCTGCTAGAAGTGTAAAAAGTGATCGCCATGAAATCATTTTTAGACGGCTTGAATGAAGACGAAATTAAATCCCATCAGTTATTATTTCGTATGCTTCGACATTTCCCGGTTTCTGAAAATAGCTCATTTACATTCTTGTTTAAATACATTTAGAACGAATTAAGAGTCGACAAATAAAGGTGCACCAGTTTTCCAGCCAAGTGTTAGACAGACAAATAAAGGATGGATAATAAACATGAACTACTAACGCCGAAGCAGCTATTCAAATTGGGGACATGCAGAGCATAATTGCCTTTCATCGAGTCTTTAATTTGTTAATAAACTCTCAAAAACCCGTTTTATTCGAAAAAAATGTTAAAAATCAGTGCCGAAAGTGCTTCTGGCAATTAGAAAAGCTGCAAAGTTCAACGAGATTTCTCTAGCAATATTCAAATTTACTTCAAACACTTAGACAAGGCTAATTGATTAATCGTGATTGCAGTAGATGATTAGACAGCAGTATTCCGCTGCTAGCAAGTCTTGAAATTGAAATCAAATGCTCTAGATACGCTACGATAATTACTGGGCCAAAAGACATATGATTCCACTAATAGACCATCAAGATCTTCAACCAGTGGAAAAGTGTTACACGCGAGGTTCGGTCTTGCCTGCCTGCCCCAATGCAGAAATTTGTACTAGTTCATTTAAAATTGTGATCGAAAAGTCGTCAATGAGAAAAAACTTAATGGCTGATGCAAAATTTTGGAAAATTAAAACTGATGTCTGAAATTAACGTTGTAATCATCTAGTCCTAAAAAGGCCCCGTTAATAAGAGAAACCGTGAAAACTCTCAATTACTCTGGTTGTGCCCAATTCATTTTGGTCATTGCTATTAGAAAAACAAATTTATCTGGTACAGGCATTAGTAGATTTAACAGTTATGGTTGTAGCAGTTTAACTAGAACCGTATCACCCATGAGGAAGGAAAAGCAAAGTCAAGGCTTAATATTCAAGGCGGCAGTCGACCGGAAGATGTTCTACCAGCGAAAGTTACCCGTTTGTTTTGTTCTATCAATATTGTTTGAAGTAATATTGTATGTTTCTTCCAGGCATGTTATGCCTTACGTTCCTGATGTGCTTCACCCGCCAGTACCAGACCATAGTAAGTTTAATCAACTCTTATATTGATTAAATCGCCTAAAAGTTTTTCGTTGCCTTTGGTAATAGTCTCCACTTCTAGACCCATGTCATTGTTTCTTCTGTCAGCGTTTGTAGTTTTTCAACAGCTTTTACTGTTGTTTTGTCGTGTACAATCAGTGTCGTATCGTCAGCGTACTGAAGAATGTAGGAGGATTTGTCTATGTGATTTTTGTCAAGTTGGTTGTGGTTGTATATGTCATGGCAGTATAAATTGTATAGAAGGGGTAATAGCGGTGATCCCTGCGGTAGGCCTTGCTCGGGTAAGACCATAACGTATTTTGATATGATCAACAAAATTTGTTCATTAATCTTTAGCTGAAATTTAACGACAGTACGGCGTTTCTTAGCAGGCTCTTCATTCTAAGAAATCCACTCCTTACATTTTCTGTTCAACGACATATTTTTATAAATAAATGAATAGCTTTTGTATTGAAGTCTTTTTTCCACCCTTCAAAAATAATGTTGTCCTAGCGTTTTGGACGGTTAAGTCATCATCAGGGCCTTTACAAATTACAGTAAATAAACTATTAGTACCTGTAAGTATAACATTCATGTCTTGCAATGTTAAACCGAGATCGTCGGCGTAAACACAACTTTTTGAGTCTTCCCCGAGAGGTTGGTCGTTGGTATAAATATTAAAAAGAGTTGGGGAAAGAACACTCCCTTGCGGAAGGCCATTTATTTGATCTCTCCCCCTGCTTTTCTTACCATTCAGAACTACATAGAAGCGTTGGTTTTGTAGTAGAGGTGAGACTACTTGTGTGAGTTTGTAGTCTTTGATGAGGTTATACATTTTTATAAAAAGTTTTTTATGGTTTACGGTACCCAACGCTGCGGATAAGTCAACGAATGCAACGCCCGCGATAAGTTTTTCGTCGAACCCCTTTTCTATATGTTCTGGTAGTGCAAGGACTTGCTCTATGGTTTTTCCCGTTTGATCTAAAATCAGACGTTCATAAACCGTAACAAGATGGCATAGAAGGGAAATTGGTAGGTAGCTGCTGGCAGATTCCGGGTTATTTCCTGGTTTAAGTAGAGAAATCATTTTGGGTTTTCTCCATAGCTTTGGAATTTTAAGGTCAGAAACGCAGTTGTTAAAGAGGGTTAACTGCCAGTTTTTCGTAACAATTCTTTCGCATTTCTTGATAGAATTTAAAGGCTTTAGTGGAATTTCAGCGATAAAACATCGAATGAACGCAAATTAACCAGGTACTCGTAGTACCATTGAAATGTTATTTACAAATAGTTATTTTCAAATAAAGTTTGAAACTGTGCCATTCATGGGCGTAGCGAAGAAGAGGTTGGGAAGAGTCATGCCACTGAAAGAGAATTGAAGGCCCTTTAAAACGACGTGCTACTTCCCCCATTCCCATTGAAGATTCTGAGGGTGACTTTACTTTACTTTTTCATATCCGGAATAAGTTTCTCGGCCCAGAATTGGGCCACGTCCAAAGCTTCGGATTTTCTAGCCATAGGTCGTTAAGGGAACACTGTATGTATGGTGCAGTTTGGACATGTCAGAAGATGTTCCATTGTCTCCACACTTGTCGTCCTTTGGCTCGGATGGTCTCCATCTGATCAAGTTTGTTCTTATAGGTGCGACAACAGTTCGAATGCGATTTTGCATCTTCCATGTTTCAAAGCCACTTAAGACACCACTGGGCGGGTCCTCTAAGAGAGGATAGTTGGCAGGTGGTTCATCCAACGGATCTTTAAGAAAACGGTGTCTGGATTTTAATCTGTGAGATGATGGGCAGCTGGTGGCAAATAGGGGATGGCGATCATCGAAGGTTTTTTTAAACTTTTCAGAGTGTTCATGAGCTGCTCTTCTTGATTTGGGATCGCTGAAACCTGTGGCTCTGTACAGATTTCCCAGTTCTGTGGGCTTCATGCATCCCGTCACCAGCCTACGGGTCTCATTGAGGCTTATGTTGACTTTTTTAGCATGCGCCGATCTAGACCATACAGGACATGCGTACTCAGCTGTGGAGAAACAAAGTGCTTGGGCAGTGGTTCCGAGGACAGTTGGTTTAGCGCCCCATTTGCTATTTGTTAGTTTCCTCAGGATGTTATTTCTTGCGGCCACTTTGTGACTTTTCTTCACTTTTTGAGGGTTACTCCGCGATATATTGGCTTCTCGGTATGTTCAAAGGTGACACCATTCCAAACAACGTTAAGCTTTCTTTTAGCCTGACATGAGCGAAGGTGGAATGCACAAATCTGAGTTTTAAGGTGGTTGGGTTTAAGAGAGTTCTCCTCGTAGTAGGCTGACATAGTGGCTAAAGTGCCCTCCAGCTTTGCCTCCACCTCCTCAAAGATCCTTCCCCGTGTTGCTACACCAGCGTCATCAGCGTAAAGAAAAAGTGTCGTGTCTTCAGGTGTGGGTTGGTCGTTTGTGTATATGTTAAATAAGATCGGTCCAAGGACGCTTACACGCGCAGCTGTAAGTTGCCGCCACTAAGTTGCCAAAAATCGAAATGCAGTGGGATTTTTTGTAAACTTCATTATTTTACAGACTCAAGTGTCCTTCATACATGGTGTATTTTTTGTGTTGCCACTTGCTTCAAAGTAGAATTTACGAATTTTTAAAAAAGAGCGCGTAATGGGAAAAGCGTTCATTTTTAGGTCAGTGTTTACCCACGTGCCAAAAAACCAAATTCGGCGCAATTTTCTGGAAACTTTCGCAATTTTCAGATTTAGATTTCCCCTATCAAAGACAAAAATTTCGCGTTGGTTCACGCTCTGCATGCGAAGTTGGGAGTTTCCTAAACGAAGTCACAATTGCGTAAATTCACCAAGTTTTCATATTCATCGCCCGCCATTCAGGGTGATATTAATTCTGCGTTTGTCAATAGTTTCTTAGCTCTTATATCCTTAGGTCTTTCATGGAGGCTTTTTTAACGTTTTTTTGGCCTTTCAAGCGAATAAGACACATAATGGACCCCTTGGTGCTTCGGCCCATAGAGAAGCTAAGTCTAGATCCTATGGACGACAACCGAGGCAAAATAACCCAACAAATTCAGTTAAATTGCATAAAATACTTGAAGAATTGCATAAAATATCAGCCTAATAATTTTCAGGCGAAAACAGACTGAAGAATTGCATAAAAGATCAATTTAATAACTTACAGTCGATTGCACCATCTCAATAAAAAAAATATTTCTCATAATGTGGTTCCAGTAGCGACTTGCCATTCTCACAGTCTATAAAAGACACTTGGCTCTATACATCCTCAAAATCACAATAATATCGAATCAAAAGCTGAATTTTCGCAAATTAATAAGTTTGAGTCAATAGAAGCATTATTTCACCCAACAGCACCATCTCAATAAAAAATTCCTGCGTCCTAACTTGCAAGAAGTACCGACTTGCACTTTTTCGGGCATATAGAGGACAATTCAGGCAAACTATCTGAAAAAAATTAGTTAATTTGCATAAAATACTATTTTTTCTACAATTTAATAAATCATAGTCGAAAATAGAATTGGCTCACACGATTGCACCACCTCAATTAAAAATAATTTCTCATAATCTGGTACCAGTAGCGACTTGACATTCTCACACTCTATAGAGAACTCTTGACTCTAAATTTCAAGCCAGTCAAAGCAAACTATAAGCTGAATTTTGCCAAACTAATTATAAAACATGCTTAATCTCATCTCTTAACCTAAAACAAGTAGCGACTCCACAATTCCTCCTGTCCATAAAAGATACATAAGCCTCGAAACTGTCAAAAATTGTGCATTTAAGCCAGAAAAGGCACTATTCCACTTAACTATTACCATTGAAACCCTAACATTAAAAAATTCCTAACTGCTAATCCAGCGCAAGAGGCATGTTCAAATTCCTACAACCTATAAAGCACATGGGCCTAAATCCTGTCAGAATCCTAACTAAACCGCACAAAATACCAACTAAATACCAATTTTTTCAACTTTCTCACCGGGTTTCTACTGCGGCCTTTCCTCTTCTGATCATCCTCAGGTGTTCTTTCGTACGCTTTTATGAAGACAACGTCATTTTCGTCGTCATCTTCCGGTTCAACATTTGGAGTATTTGGCGTTTTGTCGGGCGTCCATCTGATGGTCAGTAAAATTTTACAAATCTATCTTCCTCCCCGCGTGGGAAGCTACACTGAACAAAATGTTCTTTGGATATTTTGTCACAAGAAGTTACGTTTGACAATTTCTCGTTTGCACTCAAAGTAAACACGTTCAGGCTTGCTCTAAAGAGAAAAGGCTGATTAACAAGCCAACAAAGCAGATGTACAGCAGACGAGCAGAATTGTAGGTTTTGCTGACTGGATGTGCACGTTTGACATGTTGCCTTAGGCCGGCATAAAGCTTAAATTATTTCGATCAATGGCTGCAGGTGGTGTCGTTAGATGTTTTAACACCCCTGCACCGTAACCTTCGGAGGTGGGTTTTAATCCCCTCTTCGGTGGCAAAATTTGAGCCGCAAACACAGACCGGCATTGCAAAGGCTCACTTACAATTTTGAGAGTGGAATCGGTGGATGTAGGGTTAGTACACACCGATTATTATTGCCCACTAAGTTAATCAAGGCAAAATAAATGACTTGAAACCCTGGAAAGAATGGATATGTCAAGAAGCAGCAAAATGGCATGGAATCTGATTAAAAAGCTTGATTGTGATCCAACGCAGAGTAAAGAACCAGGTAAAGTAACAGCCAACCAAGTTGCCCACCAACTGCTTCTAAACGGAAAACAGCATCGATACAGAAACCAGCCACTTTTCCTCCCCCTTCACAGATACACTCTCTTCAAATCACCAAGTCTTGTTGGCACAATCCCACAGCTTAGCCGTTTGCAAAAGACCTCGGAGCGGTGAAAACCACGATCCTTAGTCTCTACACCCGTTGCCCGGTTCTCGCCACGTGGAGGCGTGTGGGGTAGAAAGTATGGCTTTCAATTAAGAAAGGATAATACAACGAATATTTAGAGCACACGACAGACCTGGAACAACAATCCTACATGCACACTAATCGCTGTAGTTCTCCACCAAACAATCAAAGAGAACCTTCGTCTTTACTAATTCGTCTAATCGTCTTTACTAATTGATAGTCCTAAGTAGTTTCATAGATCTTGGCCAGTAACTTACGGTGGTTTACTGTGTCGTACGCAGCGCTTAGGTCTATCAAGACAAGCCCAGTAATAAGCTTTTCTTCAAAGCCCTCTTCAATGTGCTCGGTGAGAGCATGGACTTGATAAGTACAAGATTTGCCTTGTCTGAAGCTAGCTTGTTGGAGGATAATCCTTGAGTTCACGACGTCGCCGATGCGGTTCAAGATTAACCTCTCGTAGAGCTTGAAGAGGTGACAGAGCAGAGAGATGGTCCGATAGCTCTTTGGTAAATCAAGGTCTTTTCCTGGTTTCAGAAGCGCCATTACTTTGGCCTTTTTCCATGGTTTAGGTATTTTCAATGTTTTTCTGCAGTCATTAAAGAGTTCCAGCACCCATTGTTTGGCACCTCAACCGAAGTGTTTAATTTGCTCCACGCACAATCATCAACCCCAGCCGCCTTACCGTTTTTCAATGAGTTTATACCCACATTGAGTTCCTTGACTGTGAAGGGGGAGGAAAAGTGGCTGGTTTCTGTATCGATGCTGCATTTTAACTTTCTGGCTTTTCTTGGTGGGTTTTCCGTTTAGAAGCAGTTGGTGGGCAACTTGATTGGCTGTTACTTTACCTGGTTCTTTACTCTGCGTTGGATCACAATCAAGCTTTTTAATCAGATTCCATGCCATTTTGCTGCTTCTCGACATATCCATTCTTTCCAGGGTTTCAAGTCATTTATTTTGCCTTGATTAACGTAGCGGGGTCATGAGATGTGTGCCGCTCGCTGAAAGGATCTTTTAAGAATAGCTCTTCATATTCGGCTAAGATCTCTTTATCAACCTTGGAAAGTCCTGGAACAAAATTCTGCATACAGCCTCTTGGGATGTGATTTTTTGGATACCCTCTGAAGAGCTGCTACAAAATTCTTGTAGTTGTCGGGTGTAGGAATGATGTTGTTGACTGTCTCATCTAGTGCTTTGGTGAAATCTGACCATCTAGCTTTTTTCAAGCTAAACCTTCTTCGAAAGGGTATTTTGTCCTTACTGCAGGGAAGATTTGGCGACCGATGGGCCTGTGTCGGGTTTTGGGGAGAGCTTCGTAGACGTTTTTAACACAGCAATCCTGTATGTTGTCGCTAACAAAACAATTGTCGGGGTTGTAGCCGTGTTTCCAAATTTTGCTCATAGAGGAGCAGAGTAGCTTCGAATCGTGGAGGAGAGAGAAGTTCTTTGCCTCCATCCATTCCTCTAGCAGTTGACCGTTGCTCTCGGTTTCGTTGTATCCCCAGTTGATACTGCAGCAGTTGTAATCGCCGATTACAAATTGTGTCTTTTGTCTTCCGAAGCTCTCTGGCATGGTGAGGTTCAGGTTTGTGCCCGGGGGGATAGACTGACGTTACCGTAAATGTTCCGCATTCTATGGTCAGAATCTCGGTGCCGTCTGACACTGTTTTCTTGTAGAGGTCAGTGACATGTCAGGTTTTATAAAGACTGCACCACCATGTTTCTTATGTGGTGCCTCAATTGCCAGTGGTTTTTGGTGATTCCCTCAATGTTCAGGCTAGCAAGTGTCAGAGTGGGCTCCGAAAAGTGCCTTTTGTTTTTAGTTTTCTGCATTGGTGATTTCCGGTGGTGGAAGGATTGGCCGTTGTACTTTCGGACAACGTTTCCAGCGGGCGCCAGCATTCTCTAATTTTGCATTTTCGAAAATATTCCTTCCTTGCTCTCAGGGTGACATCTACCCTTCATAGGGGGTTGAAACAAGACGTCTATTGTACACCCCGTATAATCATCATCAGGAGAATTCTTCAGAAAATAGTTTATGTCTTGTATACGTCTGCGTGGTACGTGTCCTGGTATAATTTTTCGAATCTCTGCGATATAACTAATACTGTCACACAACTTGACTGTTCTCTCAAGTCTGGAGAATTTCACAGCGCTTCTTCATGCGACTTAGTCCCCGCGTGAATGTAATTTTATTTAATTTAGTTAAGTAACTGGACGAAACATTTAAGGCTATTAAAGACTATTGGTAATTATATTATTTAAGACTATTGGCCAGGAGTATTTTTGGTATATAGATATGCCGAAGACATAAGTTGTGAAAGGGATCTGCAAGCACAGAGTAGTGAATGCATATTCTTATCCAAGTAAACGATCTTGTTTCGGAGCGGAGAAAGCATGAGTCACAGAGTGCGTTTTCCTGTCTTCACTTTAAGAGCACAGTTTGAGCAATCTCATACCATGAACACGAAGAATGTATTTTTAAAAAGCTGTATGCTTGCAGTCGATATTGCCAGTCCATAAAATTGTAAAAACTGCACGTCACAATTAATTTTTTAGTCGAAAGTTTCAACATAACTCAAGATGCTAATGGCGGGGAGATCGATCCAGAAATGACACCCGGACTGTTCCAGGGAGATATGGCGTTAAATAACGACTTGTATAACTACTGGCGTGTTGGTATTAAATGGGACGCTTTTCCAGAAAAACTATGGAAAAACGGCATTGTGCCTTACATGATCAGCCCTTTATACGGTAATTGATAAATTTATATGTTTGTTGTTCTTTAGTATATAGAAAACTTTTGGGAAAGTAGAGAGAATTTTTAATGCTGAAAGCAGCAAAAGGAAACTGTTCATAAATTGATTGATAAATAAATTGATTGATAAACAGTATACCTAATGGAAAAGATAAATATGAAATGCTCAAACGCAAAATTTAGTTAACACAATTGGATTGTTATATTTCGTAAACACATAGTTTTTATCCAGAAATTCAATTCTCAACTCAATCAGCATGACGCCTAAATATAC
Source organism: Dendroctonus valens (assembly GCA_024550625.1). Lineage (NCBI taxonomy): Eukaryota > Metazoa > Arthropoda > Insecta > Coleoptera > Curculionidae > Dendroctonus > Dendroctonus valens. Next base: position 719,366 of record JAJTJO010000013.1, on the reverse strand, counting down.
AATAAGTAAGTTTGGACTACAATATTGCAACCAATGCTTGCACAACATCAAGAGCTTCTAACTTGCATAATCTTCTTCCACTTGTCTATTTTCTCTCTCAACACTTGATCATTTTCTCAAGAATTTTAAACAAATTATGATTTATAAAATAGGACCAGACACAAGCAAATTGAAATGTGTCTTCTCACTTACTCCGGGGTAAATAATACATCGAACCAATTCAGAAAAGTATCTGCTGAAGGCAAAATAATAACATTGATCCTGAAAATAATTCTGTTGCACTTCCCATTTTCCAGAACCAACTGACCAAGTTACAATATTAAAAGCAATCAAGACCTTCAACTTTATGACGTGCGTGCGATTCGTCCCTTGGGATGGAAAAACTAAAGACTACCTTCTGATTTGGCCCATCAAGTACCCGAAAGGGTGTTGGTCATTTGTTGGTAAGTAGTTGATCCATAAACCGTCTTTATAGATTTTAACATTTTCTATTGGATCCGTGTCTGCTTTTGGGGTGTCTTGTGGGAGATATTTACTCATGAGAAAAAACATAATAATTCCTTTAGTGCCAGAAAAGGCATTCATCATTATCATCATCAGTCAACCATCTCGTGTCCACTGCTGGACGTAGGTCTTTCTCATTCTTCTCCATGCATCTTGGTCCTGTGCTGCCTGCATCCAGTTCTGTGACAGCGTTTCAGATCATCGGTCCATCTTGTTGGTGGACGGCCTCGGCTGGTTTCGGTAGGCTTCCTGTCTCGACCTCCACTCCAATATTCGTTTTGTTCATCTGTTGTCCCTCATCCTGGCGACATGTTCTGCCCAATTCCACTTGAGGGTTGTTATCCTCTCTATTGCGTCCAGAACTCCCGTTCGCCGTCGAATCTCTCGGTTTCGAATTCGTTGTCTGAGAGAGATACTCATCATGACCCGTTCCATAGCCCTTTGTGCTACGCGAATTTTGTGCACTGTTTTGTTTGTAAGTGTCAGGGTCTCTGCTCCATAGGTAAGACCTGGCAGCACGCACTGATTGAAAGTTTTCCTTTTAAGTCTTACTGGGATATCCAATTTGAAAACATAATTAAGTTTGCCGAAAGCCACCCAGGCCAATCTAATGCGGCGGTTTAGTTCAATGGTTTGGTTATCTCTTCCAAGGCGAATCTCGTGTCCTAGGTAATTGTAAGACGTAGTCTAATCGGTGGCTAATCCAGCAATGTTTATGCTTTCGCTGAGTATTAGATTTGTCATAATTTGTGCTTTATACATATGTATTTTCAGTCCTACTTCTAGGGAGGAGCGGTGGAGCCTGTTCAGTAAGTCTTTAGCTTCGTCTATACGGACCGTTATTAGCACAATATCATCCGCAAATCGAAGGTGGTTTAGATTTTCTTCCTTTATATTGATACCCTTTTCACTTAGATTTGCCCTCTTGCATGCATACTCCAACAGCGTGGTGAATAGTCGTGGTGAAATGGTGTCTCCTTGTCGAACTCCGCGTTGCATGGGGAATTTTTCAGTTTGCCTATCGTCCTGTCTAATACTTGCTGTGGCGTTCCGATATAGAAGTTTAATGATGTTTGTATATCGGTGATCTGTAAGGCATTCTGTTACAGCTTCCAGCATTTTTCCGTGACTGATTGTGTCAAAAGCCTTTTCGTAATCCACAAATATCAGTACCAGAGGCTTGTTATATTCGACACGTTTTTCTATCATATTTTTTATTGCCAGTAGATGATCATTTGTTCCCTATCCAGATCTAAATCCGGCCTGTTCTCGTGACTGATAGAATTCTAATTTGTTTTCTAGCCTTTTTGTCAGAACTTTGGTGAATAATTTGTAGATGTTTGAAAGCAGGCTGATCGGGCGGTAGTTTTTAAGGTCTGTGATGTCCCCTTTCTTATGCAATAGGATAATTACTGCGTTATGACACTGAGTTGGAGTTACTGCTTCAATTAGACATTTATTAAAGAGTCTTACTTGAGCCTCTAGGAGTTTTGTCCCCGCCAATTTCAGAGCCTCAACCACTACCCCATCTTCACCAGGAGATTTATTGTTTTTCATATCATGGAGTGCATTTCTTACTTCATTCGATGTTATGTCTGGAATTTCTTCAGACCCTTGGTTCAACACTTGGGGCAGTGTGTGATTTTCACCACGTTATCCCTGTTCGTCATATAGCTGACGGTAGAAGCCTTCTATAACGTTCAGAATGTCCTCCCGGTCGGAAATAAGTCGCCCTTGACTGTTTTTTAATCTATGAATGGTTTTTCTTCCAGTGGACATATTTTGTCTTAGAACTTTTAGGCTTTTTTTGTCTTCAATTGTCCTTGTTATCTCTCTAGTCTTGTGCTGTCTAATGTCTTTTCGAATTTCCTTCTGTATTTCCTAATTTAGGTGTTTCAATAGGTCAAATTTTTTATCGTATTTTTGCTCTAGTGTTCTTCTTTCATCCAAAAAGTTCCTGGTATTTTGACTTAATTTGTCATTTCTGTTCCTAACTACGGTACAGCATTCTTTTTCAGCCTCTTTTATAGCATTTACTAAATTTTTGTTTCTTCTATGTCCGTTTCTTCCATGTAATCTTGTGCCTCCAAATTTCGGGTCACGACTTGTTGATATTTCGCAATGCTCTCTGGCGACTTTCACTTTTTACTCTTATTTTTAAGAATCATTTTCGTTCTTTCCTTCTAAACATTAAAGCATGCCTTCGCTCGAATCATTCTATGGTCACTCCTGACCGAGATTTTGTTCAGTACCGCCATATCCTGAATGATATCCCTTCTGTTTGTGATTATGAAGTCAATTTCGTTTTTAGCTCTTCCGTTTGGGCTCATCCATGTCCATTTGTGTTGGGGCTTCTTTTTGAAAAAGGAGTTCATTGCAAAAAGGTTCTCCTGGAGCAAAAAGTTCAAAAGTCTTTCTCCCCTTTCGTTTCTCTCTCCATAGCCAAAGTTTCCCAAAGCTGTTTCTGCGTTATTCTGCTTGAAACCCAGCTTAGCATTTAAATCTCCAATTCTAGTTGGAAAGTGTGTTTTTGTGGTCTGCAAGGCTATTCTGACCGACTCATAAAAAACCTCGATCTCCTAGTCTGGATGACTCGTTGTTGGTGCATATACTTGTATAATTTTGAGGCTGCATCTTGGATTTAATCTGAGAATTAAATAAATAACTCTGGGCGAGACACATTCAATCTTCCCTAGGTTGGGTATTTGTTTTTTATGAACGAAGAAGCCGACACCGCCATTTGATGAGTCTTCCGCTCATATGAAGTGGAACTTGTGGCCGAACGTCAGAGTGACCTGATCTTCTCCTCTACGTTTCACCTCGCTAATACCGACGATATCCCATTTGATTAAGTTTAAAGTTCATCTTCCATTTCTCATAGTTTTGCTTCTGATCAGAGCGTTTGAACATTATATGAGGCTATATGCATAAGTTGTCTTCCTTGGTGGCCTGTCTCTTCCGGGGATTCTTAGCACCTTGTTCTGACCGCCACCTTGGTCAGGGACATTGGTGCCTCCGGGGACTGAGGGCCGTGTGTAGGATGTATCTTCTATGAATGAATGAATGAGGGGAAACATTTTGTAGCGGGTCTTCCTGAAGACAACATTTCCTTTGTTTCCCGGTGGGATGGTTATACAGCCTTGGTTCGGTCGACAGCGCCTCTTTTGTTTTCAAGTAGGGTGCATCGGATGGCCGAAGTCATCGCTCGAGCACGAGGTTGTCGTTTGGGTTAGTAGCCATCATCACTTGCCTATTACCTATGATGACCAAAGTTATGGAGAGGTGTATCCTGAACCACATCCAGGATACAATAAAGGACAAGAAGGTGCTGCTGGATGAGCAACATGGATTCAGGCCGGGGCATGGCACTAACACACTCACCACCCGGCTGACAACAAGGATCCAGCAAAGGTTAAACCGCCCAAGAAACGGTCTAGGAGCCGTCTTCCTAGACATGTCAAAGGTGTTTGACAAAGTTTGGCACCAGGCCCTGATAGCCAAGATGATAACATCCGCCTTTCCGGCACACCAAACTAAGTTCATCAGCAGCTACCTATCTGGACGAAGCTTCCAAGTCAAAATTGAGAACCAGCTCTCAACCAGCAGACCGGTGATGTCAGGAGTACCGCAAGGATCAGTGCTGGGCCCTACTCTCTTCAACATATACATGGCAGACTTTCCAACCACCGCCAATACAGAGTGCTACATATATGCAGACGACGTATCACTCACTGCCTCAGGGAAAGGCCCTAACATGACCACTAGACTCCAAATACATCTCGGCCAGGTCCAGCAATGGAGCAGGAACTGGAAAATAGAGTTTAACCCGGAGAAAATGCAAGCCATTTTCGTCAGCAGACGCTGCCAGCCATACTAGTGCTTGCAGGACAGCGGCTGCCCTGGAGGTCCAAGGTAACCTATCTTGGACTTATCTACGACAAGCGACTGGTATGGCACGACCAGATGACAGCCACAGCAGCGAAGGCAAGATACCAGCTCCAGGCCTACTATCCTCTGCTGACAGGTAAGCTCTACCTGAGAACAAAGGTTAAAGCTTACAAATAGCTAATCCGTCCGGTGCTGACCTATGGATCAACTACATGGTCCATGGCCTGCACCACGCAAAAGAAGAAGATGGTGGTAATTCAAAACAAGATCTTGAGGATAGCAGCCAAGGCCCCGTACTTTGTCAGAAATACCACCGTGCAAAGAGACCTGAATACAGAAGACCTGCCGGAGCATATCCGGAACGTAACAACAAAGTTCCTGGATAATCCAAAAGAAATTCCTGGGTTCCAGTCAATTTTATTGTTTATTATTTAAAATGTCACAAATACGTTTCGGTGTCTTTCTCCACCATCATCAGTTTGTGTGTATGGCTGTTTCCACCTTCACATTTGACAGGCTATTTAGCGAATAGGAATTTCTTTTGGATTGAATTGAAATAGATTCAGGAAAATATGCACAGTAATTCCTGGATACTGCCCGGCGAAGCAAGAATCCCACAGTTCGGGTTTCTTGCACTAACAAATTTCACAGTGACCGCAGACCTCTCCCTGCGGACACTGTGTAAGAAGAAGACGTGGACCACATGCGATGACCAGTTCCAGCACCACATCGAGGACCATGGGCTAGCTTTAGGTTAGATTTAGGAAGCAAGGGAGGACGTAGTAGGCTTAGGTTAGGCATGTGCCTATGCTAGGTTTAAGTAGAATGAGGTAGAGGGCAAACTGTACTTTTATTATGTTAGTTAATTATTATTGTTAATTCTTAAGTTATCAGACATGGAGTCCCTAGAGGACCAGGACTAGGTTTAAGTTAAAATAAGTTAAACTCCGCCATGGAGTCCGTAGAGGACCAGGACTAGCTGTAAGTTAGTTTAGGTAGTAAGAGAGGCTGCATTAGATTTAGGTCTAGGCTTAGGGGTAATGTGCCCATGTTAGGTTAAGGTAGGTTAAGTCAGTGATGTCAGCATACATAGAGTGTAAAACACTCTAAAGATGTTAGATTTAAGTACCAGTAGGTAAGTTAGCAGTAAGAAATTTTGTAAAATTTGGCTGAAGTGAATTATGTTCCAAGGTTCCATCCATATTGGGTTCTGCATCCTCTCGGTATGGTATTTCTAGGGAATATTTTCTTTACGTATCTCGGTAAACTGTTCGTAGTTTTCCGGTTTCGGCTCTAAACTGCTAAGTTTCTGGTCCAGCATTTTCAAAAATTCTGACCAGTTTGCTTTTTTGAAGTTAAATTTGCGTCGGAAGGAAATGGTTGGTGCTTTTACGGCAGCATAAACTTCAAGGCCAATCGGTCGGTGTTGGATTTTTGGTACCGGATCGTAGACTCTTTTGAAACACAGACCAGCCAACCCATCACTGGCAAAGCACAGGTCAGGGTTGTGTCCTCTTCTGCAGATTTTACTTTGGAGTAGTATGGGAGTTTAGAATCATGTTTAAGGGAGAATCTTGGGTTGATTTTGGTTCTCATTTTGATTTCTTGCGGTTGCTTTGGTGGTGGAAGGATTGGCCGTCAATAGACGTTTCCAGAGAACGCCGACAACAATCGTGAGACTTCTAGTCTGTTGCTCGCTTGGGGACTCCTTCCGTGTCCCCCAAAACATTCATTTGCTAGGTTGTTTTTATTTTTTCTGCTGTTTTAATATTATGCGGTTTGAAAATGTTTATTACTTTTTTCTTAATTTTCTCTCTTTTATTCTTGTTGCTCCAATTAGTTGAATTGCACCTTTTGTTTATTCTTCTTTTCATGACCGGCTCGAAAAATGTTTTGGGATAGTAGTTCATTAACAATATCTTTCTGACCTCCTCCAAATTTTCTGTTCTGTAATCAGAATGTGGCAACTTGATATCTCTATCTGAAAGTGCCGTTATGACACTTTTTATATTTTAGTGGTGCATATGATTGATAATTCAAATATCTGCCAGACCATACTAAATTTATAGATTTGCCTTTATCTTCTCTCGAAGAAGATAACTTGTGATAATAAGTGAACTTGAAGGGCTGTTAATGAAGGGTGTTATGAAGGGTGTTATGAAGGGCATTAAATGCAAAAATTCAAAAATTCACAGAAACTCCATGAATCTTTAATGTAATATTGTGATTTTCCCAAAACATTACTCAAAACTGCTGATGGATATTTAGATAATTCGTATGTTGGGGCATTTATATCAGTCACAAAGAAGGTGGAAAACTGGTCTTTTCCCAAACTTTGTTTTCCTGATTCTTTCAGCATGACCGGCTGTGCCAATAAACCATGTGACCGTTCTTTTCTCAATACTATATTTGCTGTTTTTTTTATTATTTTAGGTAGGTTTGGTGGATCTCAAATAGTCAGCCTTCAGCCTCCTGATGGCTCAGGCCCAAATTGCCTGGGGTCTGAGGGTCGCGCCATCCATGAGTTAATGCACGCATTGGGTGTTTTTCACGAACAATCTCGTTGGGACAGAGACAAATTTGTCAAAATACACGAAGAAAACATCATTCCCCGTAAGTTCAAGAATAATTCCGCGTTGATATAAAAAGATACGGCGAAATAAAGTGCGGGTTACGGAAGGGCCGTTTCCAGAGTTAAAGCCAGCTGATAGGCTCGAAACCGGTCCTGAGGGTTCTTGAGATAGATTGACAACATAAATGATTGTTTCATAGTTTGTACTTGCTACCGCGGTCTACATTATTTCAGTACTGTAAGAATGATAAAGAACTTGAAAATATTAAAGAAGAGACTTTGAGCAGAAAACCTGTTTTAACTCCGGAGCTGGAAACCAAACTAGTAGAGTACATTCTGTTAATGGAGCAAAAGTTTTTTGGCTTTACAAGGCGGGTCCTATGCTCTATTGCTTTTCAACTTGCTAGGCAAAATAATCTTCCAAATCCATTTTCCTTGCGTCACCAATCAGCAGGAAAAAACTGGATGAAGCGTCTTCTTCGTACACATAAGGAGCTAATCGGTTTGAGAAGACCTACAGGTACATATTAACTCAACGGGCTGCCGGATTCAACAAAGGGAGCGTCGATGAATTCATTGGTTTACTTGAAACAATGTCTGAAGAAAAAAGTTTACTGCTGGCCACTGCTGGCCAGATTTTTAATGTGGATGGGTGTGGTATTTGTATTGTACAGTAGAAGTGTCCGCAAGTTCTAGCATTGAAACGAAAATACTTCTTGTAATGTGTATGAGCTCAGAAGGGAATTTTGTTTCACCTTTGATGAAATTTCCGCGAAAAAACTGTAACGAACAATTTAAAAAAGGCGCTCCACCTGGGACTCTGTTCAAATTTCATCCATCAGGTTGAATACAGACTGACTTCTTACTGCCTGGTTTGACCACTTTATTCAAAAAGTTTGCCATTCTGAAAATAATCCAATTCTCCTCATCCAAGATGGACATAAAATTCATACTGGGAACCTTGATGTTGTAGTGAAGGCTAAAGAAAATGTTGATACAATTCTTTGTCTTCCCCCGCACACATCTCATAAAATGCAGCCCCTTGATAAAACAGTGATGGGGGCACTGAAGATATTTTATATTGAAGAAATTAGAATTGATGTCTGCCAACTTTTTGGTCGGGCTTAGGGTTTTGCTGTTACAGGGATTTATCCGCTTAGAAGGAATGTTTTTACTGATGAAGATTTTTTGGCAGCGTTAACTCATGATTATGCAGTTCAAGAATCACCGCTTGCAGAATTTAATCGCGAAAATAGAGAAGAAAGGCAATGTTTACCCATTTTAGTTAACCCAGAAGACCTGCCATGAAGAAAAAAATTGCAACCAGGGGTAGAAAACCCGCAAAGGCAAAAATAACAACTTCTACACCGAATAAAGAAGAATTAGAGAAGTCTATAAATTCAGGAATAGAAAAACCGGAAATAGTAAAGAAAAAAGTTTTTGATGCAGAACCAGGATGCAGTGGAATGCAAAGTAAACTTAAAAAACAAAAGGAACAAAGAAAAGTTTCATCTTCATCGATCTCAGAATCTAACAAAAGTATTTCATTTCCTTGCAAAATTCTTCAGCCGATGAAGAAAATTTTCCGCTGGAAACGTGCCCTGATGACGCAATTTGTCTTTTTTGTCGCTAAAGATTTTCAAATCATACTCGCGGAGAAATATGGGTTACGTGTGCCATGTGCAACTGCTGGGCACACGAAGAGTGTGCAGGTGCCGAAAAAGACCCATACATCTGTGATTTTTGTTCTTAGTTACTCTAAGAAATAAGAAATTGTTACGCAAAATAATTGCTTATTTTCATGTTCATTTATTGTTTTTTTTTTCGTATTTTATAATGTAATAAAATAAAAGTATGTTACTTTCCAATAATCTTTTGCTTTACTTAAAAAATACAAATTATTTTAAAAACCAAGTCTAATATTAAACCTATTCCACATTAGTGTATGCACCCATAACTCACCCATTTTTCAGCTAGAAAAAAGTGCATTTCTTCTTTAGTCGTTTTTTATAAATAGATTTTCTTTTAAAATAATTTTTATTATTTCTGTTTTTTGTTTATAACACTTCACTCTACCTTTATTCCACAATACGTATAATAATATTAAATTTTTTATTTTCCAAGAAACAAAACAGTATACCACAATCGGCTACTTTACTCTACTAATTATAGTTTTTTTTTTCAGGATATAAATCTAATTTTGATAAACAGAGTCTGGACAACACCACCTACAGCTTCGAGTACGACTACGACTCCATAATGCACTATGGAAAGCACTTTTTCAGCAAAAGTAAGAGCAAACCAACTATAACTACCAAAATGGGTCACCCGAAGAAAATCGGCCAGAGAAAAGCGATGTCCAAAGGAGACTGCTTGAAGCTCAACGACTTATATGGATGCCTCAGCAATTCGAGAACCAAAAGAAAATATTATAATTTGTGTAATTTTATGGGCATTTGAGGGCCTTTTCGGTTTAGAAACCCACTAAAATTGTAAATTTTATTTATTTATATAACATGTTGTTTTCTGAGTCTAGTCTATAAAATATACTTATACGTATCTGAATAAATGAACTAAAAAATTCGATGTTTCGTATAAATATGGTTTCCATATTTTTAATAATTGGGTATTTGTGATTTAAAGGCCTGCAACAGAAATCTTAGTATGGGAAGCCACTCGACAGACGATCGAGAAATACAATCGTAAGCCTCAAAACCCAAAGAAAAAATTTTCTACAAAGAAATAATGTTCCCCATATACAGCCCAAACAGCACAGTTACGTACTTAATACGTACATCATGTGCGAAATGTACATACCAAATAGGGCATGTTACGTAGAGAGTAGGTAAAATGTCCAATGAAAAACGCATCTCTGGTACTTACATACACATGTACATAGTACGTACATCCAGTGATATAATACTACGTACATGTACGTCTCGTACATACCCAAACAGCACAGTTACGTACTTAGTACGTTTTAAGTACGTACATCATGTACGAACTGTACGTAACGTACACGATATATATATATCTAAACAACTTTTTGGTAGCAAAAGAAAATAAATATAAGTTGGGGTTCCCAACATCAGAGCCAACGTTCCAGTCATAATCGAGAGTTTAAAAGAAGAAATTTTATAACCCAGATCCCAATCCCGCTGAGGTTTGCAGATGAAGAATCTACACACTTCTAAAGAACGGAATCATAACGAATTGGGTAAGATTTAAAGAGATTTGATTCTAACATATAGATAACGGGAAAACAGTGAAATCAGCAGCAAGGAACTTCGAAGAAATCACTCATTTACCTCACGAACAAAGCTCGGAAATGTCAGCCAGTTTGTAAAGAACTCCCTGGCTCAGATCGAAATAGCAACCAAAACTACGATAGTCAAACTTTTTTGCTTTAAAGAAATATCTGGGCTCATGAAGACTTTCAGAAAAAAAATTTAATCATGCGGGGAACTCCAATTTAATGAGAAATAAATGGCAGGGGGCAAAAAGTCTTGCTCTATTGATGAAAGTGGATATGCGCTGAGTACCCCGGAGGGCAATCTGCTGCCCCTAAGAATCATCCAACACGATGAAATTACTGTACTAGTTATCCTACTTAAAGTATTCACTAATCAAATTCCAGATTAGGGCAATAGAATATTAACCAATTACTTGCTGTTTTATCAGCCTCAGCCCAAACGCGCTCTTCCTCGCCGCACTGCGTTTAACAGCTCCGCCCGGAGTGGCGCATTTGAGCTGCACCCGGCTTTAGGATGGCAAAAAAACATTTCAGTTGTACATAAACAGGTAAGTATCATTTATTATAGGAAAAACTTTGCAAAATTACTTAGTGAAAAAAATACAAAGCTGCAACTAGAACCTTGTTAACATTTTTAGTTCATTCAATTTTTCTTTCCAGCTTTCCCAAAAACCACTATAAGGGGTCGGTCTTTCAAAATAAAGCCATTGGTCTCATTTACAGCCTTCTGAGCCTTTTCAACACTATCAAGAGTTATAAAGGCTTGACCCTTCATTCTGCCCTCACGCATTAGTCGAATATTAAACTCGCTTGGCTTTCCTCGAAATCCTTCTTCTCTATATCTGTAGCAACAAGTGATAAGATTAGTTATGAGTAAATCAAATGAAACCGGTCTACTTTACCTATTAAAAATGTATTCTAAGTCTTGGTCCACAACGCTTCTAGCACAGTTCTTTACATAAAGCTTGTTGGTTGGCTGTCCAGGATTATAATTCTTAAAAGCCGGCACTACTGTGAGATCTGTTAGTTGATTGGCTCTTAATTCATCTAAGGAAATGCATGGAAATTCATCGTCAGGTGACATGGGTCCTACTGGAACTTTCGCTGGTTCTTGCTGAATTTAAAAGTTAAGTGAATTGAAATCTTGAAAAAAAAAACAACTTTCAAATAAATTACCTCACGGGTTGCAATAAGAGCTTCATTCGAAGGCTGCGAGTGGCTTTGTGCAATTTCTACAACCGAATGTAGTATGGAATGTTGACTTGGGGGTTCCACCACGTTAACTTTGTCATTTCCTTCACAATAAATCTCTGATGGCTGCAATTTGATTTCACTTTCACGTTCAATATTGGGTTCTTCGTGTGATTGTGAGATTAACTCTGGCTTTGTATCCTCCGGAAGCGAAGGTTGCCGCTCAACATCGCTTGATGGCTCAATTAATTCAATTTCTGCTTCATTAAGTTGATCAATCTCAATATTTGCGTCCAATGGTGTACCTGGTCGCTTTAATTCTGTATCACTCTGACTTTCAATAAGTTGTTTCTCAAGGGAGGCTTTCAAATCTTTCGGTGTTTTCAGCGTATCTTCTACACAAGGCGATGCAGGTTTAGATGCCGTTAATATGGATGTTTCTTTGGAAATTACCGTACATTCTGGCGATTTTACAGTAGGATTTGCAGGAATAAGTTCCTGGCTAACTTTAAGTTCAATCTTCTTCTGGGGTTGCACTTCCACCTAAAGAACAAAAACAAGTTTGTGATAATTGTTCACAGGCTGGTTAAATGAGAGACGGGAAGCTCGGAGGCAGTCACAAATGCAGAATCGTATAAATGATGGCAAATCGCGCACATTATGCTCAACAAAATATAGAAAATTCCAATTGTTATAATTGGAAATAACCGACATTTTATATCTTTTTATAAAAAATTATATTCTTGCGTAACTTTAAGAAATATATTATATAAATTATTGTTTCATAGGTTCACTTTTATAGATGTAACTGGGTGCAAACCTCGAGATGTGCTAATCTCAGGCACTCCCAGAACCGATTTCGAGCCTATTAGCTGGGATTGTCCTGAAAATAACACTCCGGCTCGTTATAACAAGCAAAGCGGGCGGAATACAAGTACTTATTTCAGAATAAAGAAGGAGATCCTGATAATGATTATAGATAGCTACTTTCAAAACTCGAATTATAATCAGTCTTGGGTTCACGGAAGGTAGGTTTGTATCTTTAAGCGTTTTTCGTATTTTTCTTTTACTTTTAAGTACTTATACTTTTTGTTAAGAATTTTAACAGTCCACACGGTATTTTATAACCCATAGTGCAGCAAAAAATAACAGTAAAATTGTACCTTAGAAAAAAACATTATATTTACACCCAGTTCCAAAAAAGTTGCTCACCAGATTATTTGGTAAAGTTCAAGGATTTATAATTTTTCTACCCGTTAAACGATTTTAATATATTTTTTTGTAAATTATATCTTGATCCTTTGGCTTTTATCTCAAGGGAACGAAATATTGATTCTTAGTTTTCCATGACAAATACCGGAGAAAACATCAAGCCACGTTTTTAATCATTTTTTTGAAACTGTGCGTTATCGTTTCACTTGAAACCAAAATGTAGTCCATCCTTTTGAAACTGGAAATGGATTTACCTTAAAACTGATCGAAAATTACAGCATTTACTAAATGCCCTTACATTTTGGTTTCAAATGTAACGGAAACGCAGAGGGTGTTTCAAAAAACTGATAAAAAAAACATGGCTCGGTGTAGTCCTCATTATATGGTCATGAAAAATAGTCAATCAACATTTCTTGTGCTTGAAATAACAACAAAAAATTAGGCTAAAAATTACAAAAAATACATTGTATCCGCTAATTAGGTACTTAGTACAAAACTTGCAACAAAAAAATCGATGCGCCAGTATCTTTGGAACCGAATGTGTTCATTTTAAATCGAAATATAAGCACAAAATGCATAAACATTGTTAATTTTATCACACCGTATTTAGAGAATTGTAATTTAATTTATTCTATTACTAGATAAATAAATAAATGTACTTTTGGTATCCACCTTGGCTCCAACATAGAGCAAAACATTCTAACGAAAGCAAGTCTATACAAATATGCCATAATTATTGGAGACCTTAACATGAACAAAATGAAAAAGAGACAATTAAACAGATTCTTACAAAACTCAGATTTTATAAGACACACTCCACCGACATTTTTGATGCCTGACAACCAAGACTCAACACCAGACGTTTTACTACATACAAGAAACCTTACAAACAACATCGACACGATAAGATTGACCAACGAACTCGGATCAGACCATTTGGCTATGACTTTTAACTGCTACTCACAACAAACTGTACCTACTATCCCCACAGCAAAACCCAGCTCCGAAAAACTCAACTTAAACAAGACCGACTTGGATAAAGTTAAAATCACACACACTGGATTACATAAAGGCAAACCCCGGACTTACCTCCATCGAAGATCTGCAAGAGCACCTTTCACATAACATAAAAAAATTCTCCACAAATTAAAAATGCCTTTTACCAGCATACTATACCCAGGTTTGTACTAAGACAAATAAAACGTAAAAGAGATTTATACAGACAATACCGAATTACACAGGACGACTCTATCAAAAGAACAATTAACAATTTAAACAGAAACATTAAAGCTATGATATTTCAATACCGACAACATACATGGATTGAAATATGCCAAGAAGTCGAAAAAGACAAAGGAAGAACATATTGGCGGAAAATAAAAAATATATCTAAATACAAAAAAACAAATCCGATAGGTATTATCAATGAGCAGGGAACACAACGATACTCGGACAAGGACAAAGCGGACGCCTTCGCCTGCCACTTTCAGAGGGCCTTCAAAAGATCAACAAATACAAACTTTCACACCGAGAACTGGGAACGGATGAACAAATGGCATGACGAATTCTCAAGAAACACGACGGGTCTAAATAACGAAATCATTACAGAGACCGAATATCTCGAAGACTTAGCACAACTGAAAAACACGACACCCGGAAAAGACAATATTAAAAGCAAGGTACTTAAGCATCTAGCACAGGAGACACATGACTTCATATTAGGAAAACTTAACGAATGCATCACGACTAACAAAATACCCAAGTCATGGAAGAACGGTATAATAATTCCTATTTTAAAGAATGAACTAGATGACACATTAACAAAAAACTACAGACCCATCACGCTACACCCTCGGTTGAGCAAACTGTTTGCATACATAATAAAAAACAGATTACAGAATTTAATGGGACATCATATTCCAAAATACCAGTTTGGCTTCAAGACTAAAAACTCAACTATACATCCACTTTTTGATCTTACTAATAACATGTAAATACCTGACCGGAGGAAAAACTGCCAGCCTGTTTTTAGACATAAATAAGGCCTTTGACAGTGGATCGAGGGCTTATTGTACAAACTATACAAACTATACAAACTTGGCACTCCAAACTACTTAATACATATTATTAAACAACTACTCGAAGACAGACAACTGGAGGTACGAATCAACGACGACTATATACTGTTCACCACTCTCACCCCTTCTTTACAATATTGCCATGGCATATACAACCACAACAGACAAGACAAAGAAGGTATAGACCAAAACGCTTACCTGCTGCAATACGCTGACGACACTACCCTTATCGCGCATGACAGAACGACCGCCAGAGCAGTGGACAAACTCCAGACACTAACAGACACAATAACAGCATGGTTCTACAAATGGAGGCTCACACCAAATGCATAAAAAAACCGACTGCTCCTCTCAAACCACCGAATTAAACCAGACTCTCCAAACATCACCACGGACGGTCAAATAATCAAACCCACCGACAATATGAAATACCTAGGAATAACAATGGACAATAGACTAAAATTCAAAACACACGTACAAAACATCCGAACAGATCTAACCAAGAGAACAAAACACTTCCGCACACTTACTTACAAAATCAAGGGTATCAGCACCAAGAGAGCAACTATCATATATAAAGCGATCTGCAGACCTCTAATTGACTACGCTCATATGTTATTCGCCAACGCTACTGACAAAACTAAACGGCATTTACAGACAACAGAACAGATAGCACTGAGACTGATAACGAAGATCCGATACTCAGCAAACACAATCCACCAAACCGACTACTCTACGAACGCCCAAACTTGACAAGGATCTCAGAAAGACTACTCGTCTTGCAATCAAGATGGAAACACAACCCTCACAATCTCACCTTCTTGGACCCCCTCTGTTTAACAGGACCGACCAGACAAACGCGTTTCCTCTTCCCAACCTCAACCCTATTGGAGCATCTCCAGACATAGCTAGTGTAAATGTTTGTTAATTATATTAGTCATTAGTTATTAAGTTTCCACACAAAACTTTGTAATAAACCCAGGGCAGAAAGACCGATAGGTCGATAGCCTTTTCTTAGAAATAAAGATGTTTACTACTACTGTACTTTTGGGTCGAATGTTTGACTCCTTCCTGTGTTCACACTTTCTCACACTCGTTTGCAGTTTAAATTATCACACAAATTTTTAACGGCGCTCAATTTTTCGGTGTACAGCATTCTAGTTCATTAATATATTTTAAAGTAAAGGAAATATATATTATAAATGGGTTAAGTAAAATGAACAAACCGTTTCAAAAACTTCTTCAACTTTCTCCACTGGCTTGGAAGGGGCAGAGCCTCGGGCCACTTCCTGTGTGATGAATTTCGCTCGTTTCAAAGGCTTTTTCTGAGTCAGCATTCTCTTTTCGGGTATAATTTCACTAGGGTTCCTTCCCTCTCCATCACTTTCCAGTTCTGATTCGGAGGAGGATCGGTTTTTTCTTTTCTGACCAATTTGGTTTGTGCGTTGCGCCTGTGTAGCAAACAGTGACATTGGAATTGAATGCATTGGAGGTTCAGGCATAGCGAACGGTGGAGGAAGATTCATTTTATTCATCAAATGTAGCACTTGAGTGTAGAAGCGAGGAACCGTAGCCAAAGCATGGGCAATGTTGTTGATAGTGGGCCGATTAGCTTTGGGGTAATTATACTTCAAATGTGAAGGTGGGGGCTGATGAAATCCAACAGAATCATTGAACGCATTAACGTGGTTAATGAAATTTTTGAAAACCCTTTTATCGGGACCCTCACGGACGTCTACTTTCTGCGTAGACAATTGTCCCTGTAGAATATCATGCTCGGCATACTCTACAGAAAGTCGGCAGTTCAATATGCTGATCTGGTGCAATCTGAACAACACATTCTTGGCAATTTCTTCATTTTCAAACTTAGCATATACTACAGACTTCGATTTGGCTTTGGAAGTTATCACTTTTACTTTAATGGCCCCAAAATGCCGGATAAAATGCTCTTTTTGTGTATCTGCTAGTTCCTTCGGTAAATGCTTGATGCGAAGAGTATCTTTGCACACCATTTTTACAGACTCAGAGTCTGAGTCTCAGACGAAACACTATTTTTTCACTCAAGAAAACCTGATGTTTACTAACTCTCAGAACATACTAATTGCGGTTAGGTTGACTGGCCTAATCAACAATTGTTCGATGGCAAATCGATACCTGGAATTTATCGATACTAATAAAGGTTTAATTAGATCAATTAATAAAAGTCTGTAGTTACATATAAAATATATTTATCCCTGTCCTTTTATAGGAAATTCCTGGTTGTTTTTTCATTTTTTGCGAACACATGATTAACCAAAAGGTTAATTAATTAAAAATTAAATTAAATTAATTAGTTAATTAAAAACAGTTGTTTTTGTCAAAAGTCGCCGTTATGACAGTTGGCAGAAAAAGTTCAGTTGAAAACAGAGGCAGAAAAGAAAACAACGTAATTTCCAAAAACAGTAAGACAAACAGATAGAAAATAGCACATGTGAATTTAAATAATGGCAACATTTTTAGAACATTTTTTTCGCTTTTAAGCAGAAAAATAATTCGGGAATTTTTTCGTTTTCGCTTGGAAACACCCGAGATACAATTATAAATTAAACGAAAAAATAGAGATTGAGATGAAAATGCGATATCGATAGATATCGACATAAATCATATCATCCATCTCACAAAAATGTGGGAAAACGACGCACGAGAAGAGCGCGCTTATTCTAACCCTATTTGCCGGTCATTGGGTCAACAAATCAACATTAAAATAGTAAATTTTATTATGTTTTACGTGTAATAGCAAACATATTAAGAATTTAAAATGAAGTTAGTTTCCCACTTTTCACGCAAAATTTTGTCTCAATTAAGAATGTTGCAGGTTAAGCGTAGACGGCCTTATTGTGTACTTTCCATATGAATATATTTATCCAGAACAGTATGCCTACATGTGCGAGCTTAAAAAAGCCCTTGATGCCAAGGTACTCTCTCCCATCTACCTGAACATTCCAAATAGAGGATAATTGCAAATTTTTCAGGGCCACTGTTTATTGGAAATGCCTTCGGGAACGGGAAAAACCACTACTTTACTGTCCCTCATTGTAGCGTACATGATTGAGCATCCTCATGATGTACGCAAATTGATATACTGTTCTCGTACTGTTCCTGAAATCGAAAAAGTCATGGAGGAATTGAAGAAACTCCTACATTACTATGAGAAGTTAGATGGACAGTACCCCAGTCTGGTTGGTTTAGTGCTCAGTTCCAGAAAGAACATGTGCATCCATCCACAAGTACGCCCATATTTCCTGTTATTTTTTTAGAATTGTGCAGTACTTTGGAAGTTTGTAGGTAAGCACGGAACGAGAGGGTAAAATTGTAGATGGAAAGTGCCACAGTCTTACTGCAAGTTACGTCAGGGAAAGGCACAACATTGATGATACCACCCCAATTTGCCAATATTATGAGGGCTTTTCTCTTGATGGCAAAGAGAGTAATCTGCCTTATGGTGTTTATAACTTAGACGACATTAAACAGTATGGAAGAGATAGGAATTGGTGTCCGTACTTTTTGGCTAGATTTGCTGTAAGTGTTTCCAGGGGCAAAATTACCAAAATAACTTTCATTTACTTGTTAGTGTTCTAATCAGAGCTTTTCACATTGTTTGATTATTTGAATGTTTAATTTAATTTAGCGGCAACTGAAGCTAAACCGTCTCTGATCACATATTAATCTGTGTTGGATTAATATGTGCAGAAGGCCCGCTTTATGCGGTCGTTCGCTTTTGCGCCAATACTCAAAATGTAAACCCAATTGTATTAAGTTTTTCAAAACTGTCTTAAGATAAGTATTTAATTTCGAACAAAGAAGAAATTTAGTTTGAAGAACCCGAAACTAAACTTGCGTGCATAGAAATCGGCCCACTGTAAACTTTTGACTTTAACTATACTTTTTTAAAAAACTATTCATCAGATCAAAAAAAGAAATATGCTGTTTAAAAGACAATTTAATATGCTTTAATGTGAGTATAAATTTATCAAGAAGGCTTGTCGTTTATACGCGTAGCAAACGGTAAACCAATGAAACGTGTTTATGTGGTGATTGTATCAAAAATAAAAAAAATTGTCAAATATTAAAATTATTGCGTTTGCAACTGAAATTTGCATATTAATTCGTTCTTCATAATCTCAATAGTGTTTAAGTGTGTTAGTTTAATGCATACTACACCACAAAAAGCCGCCCAAATTATTGCTTTAATCGAAAATGGACTTAGTCAGCTAGCTGTTGCTAGACAATTGGATATGACACGTACAGCGATTCGAAGAGTATGCAAACGTTATGAGGAGACTGGATTCTTTCATAGGCGACCTAGAACAGGCAGAAGGCGATTTACAACCGCTCGTGATGACCGCTTTATTGTGTCAACAAAATTAAGAAATCGACACCTTAATGCCGTTCAAGTGCAACGACAGCTCCGTGAGGTGCGAGGAGTGGCTATTAGTCAGTGGACAGTAAGACGAAGCCTGCAGGAAAATAACCTGACCCCTAAAACACCTGCGATTGGTCTAAAACTCACTCCAGCTCATCGGCAAGCACGCCTGTGTTTTGCACGGGATGATCTGAATTGCACGTTGGAACAATGGGGATCTGTTCTGTTCTCAGATGAGACCAGAAAATGCCTCCATGGTAGCGACCGAAGAAGGAAAGTGTACCGAAGACCAAGAGAGCGATTTGCAGATTGCTGCTTTGAAAAGCGGAGTGCTTATGGAGGTGGTTCCTGTATGATCTGGGGTGCAATTTCTATAGGAGCACGAACCGACCCTGAGTTCATTCGTAGGGGCGACGGTGTTCACGGAAGAAGAGGTTTAACGCCTGTTAGATATACCGAGGAGATTTTAGCAATTCATGTGGTACCTTACGTCGACTACATTGAAGACGAATTTACCTTTATGCATGACAAGGCCAGGCCGCACACCGCAAGAATCGTGTAAGATTACATTGCAGAAGTCGGTTTTCGGGTTATGGAGTGGCCAGCATACAGTCCTGACCTAAATCCGATCGAACGCTTATGGAATGAGCTGAAACGAAGCATTCGAGCTAGACTTTATACCCCAAACTCGATCCCAGAGCTTATTGTTGCAGTAGAAGAAGAGTGGTTTAACATCCCTCAAGAAATAATAGCAAACTTGATTAGATCTATGCCTAATCGTATGAGAGAAGTTATTAGGGAAAGAGGAGGTCATACCCATTATTAAAAAATTAAGTGTTAAGTTTTAAATTGTGAATGACCCTATTTATGTTAATAATAAAAAAGCTTAATTTGCTTAATGCATTAATTTCAGTATGTTAAACATAGGATACTCACATTAAAGCATATTAAATTGTCTTTCAAACAGCATATTTCTTTTTTTGATCTGATGAATAGTTTAAAAAAAATGTAACTAAAGTCAAAAGTTTACTGTGGGCCGATTTCTATGCACCCAAGTGTATTAATAGATTTACCTTTTATAGATTATGCAGGCCAATATAGTAGTCTACAGTTATCACTATCTTTTGGATCCAAAAATCGCCGATGTTGTGTCAAAAGAGCTTGCAAGAGAATCGGTCATTATATTCGACGAAGCACACAACATTGATAATGTATGCATCGATTCTATGAGTGTAAAAATACACAAGCGAACGATAGAACGAGCAACGGCCAATATAGGAACTTTGGAGAAACATGTGTCTGAGTACGGAACCTGAGGTTTGCAACTGTAAATGTATGTAGCATGTTTTGTTTTTGCTCTTCAGAATGCGAGAAGAAGATCACAGAAAACTGCAAGAGGAATATCAGCGGCTTTTACAAGGATTAAGAGATGCTAGCGTTGCAAGAGACACCGACGTGATACTTTCAAATCCAGTTTTGCCAGATGAAATTCTGCAGGAAGCCGTGCCGGGAAATATTCGAAATGCCGAACACTTTATTTGTTTCCTGAAGCGGTTTGTCGAATATTTGAAAACGAGGTAATAAAACATTTAAAAGTATATAAATTGGAATCGCAAAATCGTTTTCCTGTGCAGATTAAGAGTCCAGCACGTGGTACAAGAATCTCCGGTGGGTTTCCTGAAAGACGTCCAGCAAAAAGTGTGTATTGAGAGGAAGCCGTTGAGGTTTTGTGCGGAGCGCCTAGCGTCGCTCTTACGCACTCTAGAAATTACCGATATGACCGAATTTGGACCTGTCGTCCTTATTACGCATCTGGCCACGTTAGTTTCAACCTATACCAAAGGATTCACAATAATAGTCGAGCCATTTGATGACAAAACGCCAACTGTATCAAATCCAATTTTACATTTCAGGTAAGTTCTGTATGATTCAAAGTCGACTTTATTTCTCTGGAGGGGTTACTGGAGCCTATTTGGCAAGAAGCCGAAAAACTTTAAAAAATATTTTCGAGTTTGTTTGCGGAGGTAGTTTTTGGTGATTTTATGGTTTCACAGTTTTTTCTCGTCTTGAATGAAGAGCGAAAAATCCGCCAGGTTGCGGCTAGTAGCTTTGGTAAAACTCAGTTTTTATTGGCCACGAATCGAAAAAGTTCACAAGAAGGCAACATTCATAAGCTTTAAAGAGCAAACTGCACAAGAAAATATAACTGTTGGCCAAAAAATTATCTTTTTTTCCTATGCGTAGCCTACATTTTATCAAAGTGAACCACTTCTCAAAAGATTCCACTCTTTTCATATTTGTTGCAGCTGTTTAGACTCCTCAATAGCAATTAAGCCTGTTTTCGACCGGTTCCAAACAGTGGTAATAACGTCTGGGACGTTGTCGCCTTTGGACATGTATCCTAAGATATTGAATTTTCACCCTGTGGTAATGTCATCCTTTACGATGACTCTGGCGCGGCCGTGCTTATTACCGATGGTAAGAAATTTATCATGCGTTGTGAAAAAAATCACAATTAGCTGTTTTTTAGATAGTTTCAAAAGGTAACGACCAAGTTGCGATATCATCCAAATTCGAAACCCGCGAGGACAACGCTGTTATAAGAAATTATGGACAGTTGCTAGTCGAGGTGGGTATTTTCTTGTTTCCATCAGTATTTGATTAATGAGCAGAAACGTTTCCCTGTCTAGGTCGCGGCAAATGTCCCTGATGGTATAGTGTGTTTCTTCACATCCTATCTGTATTTGGAGTCGGTGGTAGCCGCTTGGTATGATCAAGGCGTTATCGACAGTCTGCAGAGGTACAAGTTGCTTTTCATAGAAACACAGGACTCTGCAGAAACTAGCTTCGCGTTAATGTATTATATTAAGGCAAGTGCAGACTAAATTAGTCAAACTTTTGGGAGTAAATCGATTTAAGGCTATTAAGTATAATGTCATAGGCTTGTGAATCTGGGCGAGGTGCGGTTTTGCTATCAGTAGCTCGGGGCAAGGTATCTGAAGGAGTGGACTTTGACCATCATCTCGGAAGGGCTGTTTTAATGTTTGGTATTCCATATGTCTACACTCAGTCCAGAATATTGAAAGCCCGATTAGATTATCTGAGGGATCAATTCCAGGTAAATATCCAGGCTATAGCCACTTCCGATTACACTGGATTTTACGAATCGTTGTCAAGAGTAGCGCTTCCTCTAATGGAACACTACAGGGCGTTTGAAAATTAGCGCCATTCCGTTACTGGGGCTTACTTGGGGGGTAGGGAAAAATTCTGTCACGGTCACACTAATGACCCGTTTCTAGATAAGAGAAAACGACTTTCTGACCTTCGACGCCATGAGACATGCTGCCCAATGCGTAGGAAGAGCAATTAGAGGGAAAACCGATTACGGTATTATGATTTTCGCCGACAAACGTTTCTCTCGGGCAGATAAAAGATCTAAATTGCCCAAATGGATTCAAGAGCATTTGAAGGATAGCCTTTGTAACCTGTCTACTGAAGAAGCTATACAGGTGATAATACCATTAATGGAGAAAGACATTTGCTGACAGACACTGGGTTTCAGATTGCCAAGAGGTGGTTAAGGCAGATGGCTCAACCATTCACCAGAGAGGACCAACTAGGAGCGTCTTTGCTGACACTAGAACAACTTCAGGCGATGGAAGAGAAGAAATTGCGGGATCAAGCACAGCAGCAGTCGGATTTATGAGTCTTGTGTTTATATTGGGCACCTTCTCAGCAATGTTTGATGTATAGTTTGCATGAAAAAAACATTATGATTCTATGTTTATATTAAATTACGAACTTTTAAATTTGATTCATTTCAATCCCTACAAACATTGTTTACTTCGTGTCGTATATAATTTATAAAGAACAGTGGGAAAATATAGGATAGAGAAGAAATGAGGCGAAGTGATGTAGGCATGGGTAACACTGAGTTGAGTTGTTGCCGCTCTGTGAGTTGATGAGTTATAACTCATCCCGACTGACTGGGCCGCACCTTTTATTACGCTTTAGCGCTTGTGGCGGACTTCAGCGACAACCTCACAGGTGGCAGCACCAACCCTGGATGCAACAATTAACATCATTCAAACAAGTGGGTTTTTCGGGTTTTTAGGCCGTCGTTCGGTAGAATTTCTTCTTGACGTTTCGCAAGCACGTGTGGCTTGCATCTTCAGAAGTGGTTTGCTTGAACGCTTACACTGTTCTGATGCAATTCCTCGGGCGCAATCCGTATTTATGCACCGGTCGCGATGACGTGGTTTGTGATGACGTGGCCTGTGTCATCGGAGCTTGCGCATTCTGTTGGCTGTTGCTATCCTCCGGTGTACAGGATTCTCTCTCCTGTCCTGAGCTGTTGCTTTTTCTTGCTGTTTTTGCGTTGGTGAGTGCTGGAAACCATATCCTGTTCAGCGCCATTGTCTCTTCTTTTCTGTTGAAATTGTCGTCGTGTTTGTAGATTTCAATGGCTTCTCGTATTAGTCGGGGACGATACCCTGTTGTCGTGGCCAGGACCTGTGCCTCTCCGAAATAGATGTTGTGTGTTGCATCGCTGAGGGCATGTTCCGCCACTGCCGACTTCTCCACATGTCCAAGTTTGCAATTCCGTCGATGTTCTTCCAATCTTGTCGCAACCGATCTCTTAGTAGTTCCTATGTAGACGCTTCCACAGGAGCAAGGAATTCGGTAGATTCCCGCAGTTGCTAGGTGAGGTCTTTTGTCTTTAACTGACCCTAGACATTCTCGGATCTTTGTTGTGGGCTTGTAGACCGTTCTTATGTTGTGTTTCCTCAAGAGCCTCCCAATTCTGTCCGTAACCCTGGGAACATAGGGCAGGAAAGCTTTCAGAGTGGACTCACTTTTTTCAGCACGTCCCACTCCTACAGCTTTTTTGATGTCCAACTGGGAATATCCGTTCTGAAGAAAAGCTTTTTCCAAGTGCTGTAGTTCCGTTGTTAGATGTTGTGGTCCACATATTTTTCTGGCTCTATCCGTGAGAGTCTTAATGATTCCCTGCTTCTGACTCGGATGGTGGTTAGATAGCTTGTGAAGATATCTGTCTGTGTGGGTGGCTTTTCGATATACCTTGTGGTCCTAACGAGTCCCCTGCCTAGACACCAAAACATCCAGGAAGGCCAGTTGGTTGTTTTGTTCAACTTCCATGGTGAATTGGATGTCTGGGTGCTGTTTGTTTAGATGGTCGAGGAACATGTCCAGGTTTTTGCACAGCACCCAGACATCCAATTCACCATGGAAGTTGAACAAAACCACCAACTGGCCTTCCTGGATGTTTTGGTGTCTAGGCAGGGGACTCGTTAGGACCACAAGGTATATCGAAAAGCCACCCACACAGACAGATATCTTCACAAGCTATCTAACCACCATCCGAGTCAGAAGCAGGGAATCATTAAGACTCTCACGGATAGAGCCAGAAAAATATGTGGACCACAACATCTAACAACGGAACTACAGCACTTGGGAAAAGCTTTTCTTCAGAACGGATATTCCCAGTTGGACATCAAAAAAGCTGTGGGAGTGGGACGTGCTGAAAAAAGTGAGTCCACTCTGAAAGCTTTCCTGCCCTATGTTCCCAGGGTTACAGACAGAATTGGGAGGCTCTTGAGGAAACACAACATAAGAACGGTCTACAAGCCCACAACAAAGATCCGAGAATGTCTAGGGTCAGTTAAAGACAAAAGACCTCACCCAGCAACTGCGGGAATCTACCGAATTCCCTGCTCCTGTGGAAGCGTCTACATAGGAACTACTAAGAGATCGGTTGCGACAAGATTGGAAGAACATCGACGGAATTGCAAACTTGGACATGTGGAGAAGTCGGCAGTGGCGGAACATGCCCTCAGCGATGGAACACACAACATCTATTTCGGAGAGGCAAAGGTCCTGGCCACGACAACAGGGTATCGTCCCCGACTAATACGAGAAGCCATTGAAATCTACAAACACGACGACAATTTCAACAGAAAAGAAGAGACAATGGCGCTGAACAGGATATGGTTTCCAGCACTCAACAACGCAAAAACAGCAAGAAAAAGCAACAGCTCAGGACGGGAGAGAGAATCCTGTACACCGGAGGATAGCAACAGCCAACAGAATGCGCAAGCTCCGATGACACAGGCCACGTCATCACAAACCACGTCATCGCGACCGGTGCATAAATACGGACTGCGCCCGAGGAATCGCATCAGAACAGTGTAAGCGTTCAAGCAAACCACTTCTGAAGATGCAAGCCACACGTGCTTGCGAAACGTCAAGAAGAAATTCTACCGAACGACGGCCTAAAAACCCGAAAAACCCACTTGTTTCAAGGAATGGCCTCGAAAGTCTATCTCTTTTGATAACATCATTCAAGATGGTAAACTTCACAAAAACAAAAATTCTTCAAAATTCAAGTATTTTTGGACTTTTAAGCTGCTTCGGGACTTGAGCCTGCAAAACCGCGGTTAAATCTGCGCTCTAAACCAGCACAAGCGGCTACTTGAAATTTCTACATTATAAAGAGGCATAAAGGAGCTTCACTAAAACCAAAATTTGAGAAATCCAAACTATTTCTGATTTTTAAGAATATTCTGAATTTGAGTCGGCAGCGGAGCGGTTAATTCCGCCAACAAAATTCTATAAAAATAGATCTGCATTCGAAAACAGAGCCAACAGCCCATTGACATTTGTGCATCAGAAAGAAGCATAATCAAGCATCAAGAAAACAAAAATTCACAAAAATCGAAGCATTTTCGGATTTTTGAGAAGCTTCTGGATTTGAACGTGTAAAACTGCGGTTAAATCTCCGCTCTAATTCAGCACAAGCGGTTACTTGAAATTTCTACATTATAAAGAGGCACAAAGGAGCTTCACTGAAGCAAAAAAAAATTGACAAAATCCAAACTATTTCTGATTTTTAAGAATATTCTGAATTTGAGTCGGCAGCGGAGCGGTTAATTCCGCCAGCAAAATTCTATAAAAATACATCTGCATTCGAAAACAGAGCCAACAGCCCATTGACATTTCTGCATCAGAAAGAAGCATAATCAAGCATCAGGAAAACAAAAATCGAAGCATTTTCGGATTTTTAACAAGCTTCTGGACTTGAGCCTGCAAATCTGCGCTCTAAACCAGCACAAGTGGCTACTTGAAATTTCTACAATATAAAGAGGCACAAAGGAGCTTTAGTGAAACAAAAATTTGAGAAAATCGAAAGCATTTCTGATTTTTAAGCCAACAAAATTCTAAAAAAATAACTCTGCATTCGAAAACAGAGCCAACGGCCCATAGGCAGTTCTGCATCAGAAAGAAGCATAATCAAGCATCAGGAAAACAAAAATTCGCAAAAATTGAAGCATTTTCGGATTTTTGAGAAGCTTCTGGACTTGAGCCTGCAAAACCGCGGTTAAATCTGTGCTCTAAACCAGCACAAGCGGTTACTTGAAATTTCTACATAATAAAGAGGCATAAAGGAGCTTCACTGAAACAAAAATTTGAGAAAATCGAAAGCATTTCTGATTTTTAAGAATCTTGTGAATTTGAGCTGGCAGGGGAGCGGTTAATTCCGCCAACAAAATTCTATAAAAATACATCTGCATTCGAAAACAGAGCCAACAGCCCATTGGCATTTCTGCATCAGAAAGAAGCATAATCAAGCATCAGGAAAACAAAAATTCGCAAAAATCGAAGCATTTTCGGATTTTTCAGAAGCTTCTGGACTTGAGCCTGTAAAACTGCGGTTAAATCTGCGCTCTAAACCAGCACAAGCGGATACTTGAAATTTCTACATTATAAAGAGGCATAAAGGAGCTTCACTGAAACAAAAATTTGAGAAAATCCAAGCCATTTCTGATTTTTAAGAATCTTCTGAATTTGAGCCGGCAGCGGAGCGGTTAATTCCGCCAACAACCTTCCATAAAAATAAATCTGCATTCTAAAGCAGAGCAAGCAGCCCCTGGAAATTTCTCCATACTGAAGAATCATAATCAAACTTTCCAAAAGCAAAAATTCTCCAAAATGGGGCACACTGAGGCATGGGTAACACTGAATTGAGTTGCGCCTTTGAGTTGTTGCCGCTCTGTGAGTCGAGTGAACCCACGACGCATGACTACGTTGGCGTAATATATAAATAAGTTTACTGCAACATAAACTGCGCAGGTGCGTTGAGTTGGCTCACCAAGCTATTCCGCCGGCACTGCGCCGGTTCTTGAAAATTCACTGAGTTACCCATCTCTAAAGTGATGCGTCTTGAAGACGATGATCGCGGTAAAATGACTAGAGTGAAACCTAGAAAGAGCTTTTAAAGTTCATCAAAATGGGGGTTTCTCCGGGTATATCAATAATGTTAGGAAGATAACCAGGTAAGGAATAAAGAACATGAAAAATACCCACTTCTCCACTAAATGGGTTAATCCATTAGCGATTTTCAAGTTTGCTTACGTGACATTAATCGGGAGTCAAATTTGCGTATGAAAAGATGTAAAAGGAGTTTTAATGATTTCGTCTGTATTTTTTCTTCATTTCTTTACCGCGTGAGAAAAATTTAAAACGGACGGTTCAAATAAAAAAAAAAACGGAATTTCGGTTTTTGCTATGGCTATAAAAGTATATACTGATCAGGAGACCAAAGAAATATTCCTTTTTAAGAAGAAAGAAATAATTTTTAAGCAATTCAAATGGAAATATTTCATGAAAAATAAATTATATTCCAGCATTTATTATTATTCGAATTTATCTAATATCTAAAGTTACAATTCAGGCAATTCCAAACCAGCAGGAATAGTTATGCCGCCGTTATCTACTGCTTCCTCAAGTTGGGATTCGGTATTCAAAAAACAATTTTGAGTTTCTTCATCAGTCTGAAATAAAAATACAGTAAAGAACATTATAATTTCAAACAAATTTCGAGTTGTACCTGTAACTCGGTATTTATTAAACTATTCCTAGCCTCTAGATTGCTATCACTATTTAAAGTACCTAAAATAAATAAAAGGTGTTTCGTGTGAAAGTACCCACAGTTTACAGACACAATTCTATGTAAGGAATGTTGTCAAGTTTAACATTTTTACACTAATTGCTCATGTAAATTTTGTCTTAAAACACATTTTCAGAGTCTTAAAAATATTTTTTATAGCGTGTAAAATTTTATAAATGTAATTCATTATCTAACTTGCTTTGCGTCAAATAGAAGTTACTATTATGTACCTTTTGATGATAAATTGTGGATTATCTCATGAGTATTCAGGCTCGACTCATTTATTGTGTTATAGGAACAATATTTACAGGAATATACGCCTGGTTTATTTTTATGTTTGCTTCGGAAGTGACTTTTCAATGAACCGGCCTGTATACAAGCATACGTGCAGTAAGGGCACTGATATCCCACCGCCTGACAAATGAAAAATAAATACAATGTTATATTTGCAAATGTTTTCTTGCTCCCACCCCAACATGCTTCATTACATGTTTTCTCAAACAATTTTTGTCTCCTGTTCGGTAATTGCAGTAGTCACATTGAAACGGTTTTGAGGCGGTGTGCTGCCTCATGTGCAACTGGAACGAAAATTTTATTTCTTATAGTTAACTAACTATACAAAAAACTCCATTAGTGTTAGTCGTAACAAGATACAAGTTTGATGCCTTTCCGCCAGTTTTAGCTCCGCGAGAATATTCGCGCTATGGAATCCTTCGCATCAATAAACAACTGATAAAAGCCAGATAAAGACCACCACTTACCTCTAGCATAGCTTTCCGTGAGCTTTTGTGTCCACATATATTGCAAATGAAAGGCTTAATTTTCTCGTGCACTGTCTTGATGTGGCATTTAAGACTTCTGGAATTCGCAAAAAACTGATTGCATTTATCACACTTTTTCACTCTGGACCAGGTGGGCATCTAAAACAGCTTGCGCATTGAAAAAACAACAGGCTTTTAATATGAATTGCCGTCTTACGTCGTCCGGCATTTTATGGACAGCTTCATGATTTTTTAATTGCGAAAGCTGTCGAAACGACTTGCCACAATCGCAGCACAAAAACGGCTTCACATCTGAATGAATCATCATGTGCCTGAACATCATCACTAATAAAACAGTTATATATCAGAAAAACTAAAGGAAAAAGCGTGGAGAGGAAGTACCAGTGTTATAAGTTTTGAACATACTGCACATGGGACAGACAATCATTCCAAAATCGATGCCGTGCTCTTTGTGCATATGCCCTCTGACTATGACCCACGACATAAATTGCTTATCACAGTCTGAACATTTGAACATACTTTTGGTATTGCCAATGTGAAGGCTCTCGTGCCTTCGCCTAAGTTCTTCACTAGGAAATGCTGCTAAGCATCCTTTAACGGTACACCTAAAGTTGCAAAACCACATCTGTACTCCCAATAATTTCAACTGGAAAACGAAGACACTTACTTCACTCTTTGTAGCATTTTTTCTTGCTTTCTAACAAGTAAATGGTTTACATCATCTGAATATGCGGCTATTTTCTTTATTGGTGCAGCTAAGGTTTCTTGGTTTTCAGTGGAATCGGGTAGTGGTTGCGTTACTAAACCGTGCATCTGGAATTAAAAAACTGTAAATATTGGTTTTGCTGTCCAAGAAACCAAGCAAGCAATTTACAATGAAATGTAATCTTTACACATCATAAACAAATACAAACATCAACTTAACAAGACAAACAATACCAACAGAGACGAACTACTAAAAAAACTTCGAAAACAATTTATAGAAGACTTCGACATTGACACCTCCGTTGTTTTCTTCGGAAACCATATTTACATCTTAATGTTTGACATGCTCCTGCCCGAGGGACGCTCTCCAACTGAATCCTACGAACAATTGAGACAGACAGTAACAAACATACAAGATTCAATTTGAAAGTACTTTACGCGAACATCAACGGACTAAACCATAAGAAGCCACTAATTTACAATTACATTGAACAAAACGACATGGACTGCTGCATGTTTGTAGAGACTAAAACTAAAATAGGACAGACTTCAACATACAGGGACTGGCAATACATCTGTAGACATGGCAATTCCACCAACCACGCCAGGGGCGGGGCCTCAGTTCTTCTCAAACCTGTAACAAAACTAGGCAAAGCAAACACTCCCCACCTCAACAACCCTTTGAACGACTGTCTACATTTTACCATACCCTACTTAAACGACCTGATACACATATTTCTGACATACATACACCCACACTCCAACCTAGAACAAAACATACTGACCAAGGCAAGCATCTATAAATATGCAATAATTATAGGCGACTTTAATATGAACAGAAACAAAACGAAACAACTTAAAAGATTTTTACAAAATTCCGACTTTATAAAACAGCACACCCCACCAACTTTTCTGATGCCCGCAAACCCAGATTCAAGACCAGACGTTCTACTGCACACAAGAAACTTAACAAACACCATCAACAACCTTAACCAACGAACTTGGATCCGACCACCTGGCTATTACATTTAACATTGACTTACAACATACGCAACCTACCTCCAGTACACCTCCTATAGAGAAAAAGTTAAACCTAACAAAGACTGACATAGACAAAGTGAAACAACATATACATGACTACATTCAATCCCAAGCACAGCCCATTTCAATAGAAACCATACAACAACAACTTTCACTAGCCATAGGAAAATTTAGCCCGGAAATAAAAAATGTTTTCTACCGACATACACTACCCAAATACATACTGAGACTAATAAAACATAAGAGAGAACTGTACAGACTATATACAAACACTCAAAATAACGACCTAAAAAGACACTGAACCAACTTAACAGAAACATTAAAACTTTGATTGGACAATACCGACAAGACAAATGGTTAGAAACATGTAAAGAAATACAAAAAGACAAAGGCAAAACATACTGACGAAAAATTAAGAAACTAGCGCAATACAAAAAAACTAGCACTACTGACAGAATTGACGAAAACGGAATAGAACTTTACACAGACAAAGAGAAAGCGGACGCGTTCGCCAGACACTATCAAAGGGCCATGCTGAAGGCCCTTTGATAGCTTTGATTATATATTTTGGTGGCGGTGTTTGTGCTAATTCCTCTGTCTTTGTAAGTTAGTGATCGGAAGTGTTTTGTTCTCTTTATTGTTTCTGCCCTGATGTTTCGTATGTGTTTAGTGAATTTAAGTTTGTGGTCAATTGTGATTCCAAGGTATTTTACGTCGTTTTTTGGTTGTGCCGTTTGGCCGTCTGCAGTTATCGTATGGGAGTCAGCGTTGAGTCTGTGGTTTGTGAGCAGAAGTTGGTTTTTTGAGGCTTTTGGTGTTAGTCTCCATTTATAAAACCATGTCATTGTGTTGTTTGTTAGTGTTTCGAGTCTTTGAGTTGCTCTCTCAGTAGTTTTGTCATCTGCAATAAGTGCCGTGTCGTCTGCGTATTGTAATATGTATGCCGATCTGTCGATTTGATTTTTGCCTGGTAAGTGGTAATTGTGTATGTCATGGCAGTATATGTTGTAGAGAAACGGTGAGAGCGGGGATCCTTGAGGGAGCCCTTGTTCAGGGGAAAAAGAAAATGACAGTGTTTTGTCAATTCGTACTTGTAGTTGTCTGTTTTCTAGCAAGTTCTTTATGGTGTGTAGTAGATATGTTGGTGTGTGTAGTTGTAGTTTGTATAGTAAGACTCTATGCCAGACACTATCAAAAGCCTTGTTAATGTCCATAAACAGGCAAGCTGTCTTTCTGTCAGTTAGGTGGGTAGTTTGTATATTGTTGGCCAAAATAAAGAGCGGATGAACAGTCGAGTGATGTTGTTTGAAACCAAATTGGTAGGTAGGGATATATTTTCCAATCACTTTTTCAAGCCGCTGCTTTATTATGTATTCGAAAAATTTGCTTAGTACTGGAAGTAGTGTAATTGGTCTGTAGTTGCTCGGCTGTGTATTGTCGAGTCCATTTTTGGGTATAGGGATTATTAAGCCGTTCTTCCATGTTTCTGGGATTCTGCCATTTGTGATGCAGTTGTTCAATTCAGTTCGGATCAGTTTGTGTGTTTCTTGAGTTAGGCTTTTCAAGAGTTTTGCCTTAATTTTATCTCCTCCCGGTGTAGTGTCTTTGACATGCGCTAGGGCTTCATCGTACTCTGTGTCTGTGATCAGTTTGCAGTTGTAGTCCGGTGAGCTGTTAAAATAGTTCAAGTACCAGTCGTTGCTCAAGTTCCAGTTGTCATTGTCGAAGTTAGGGTTTGTCGATATGCTGAAGGCCCTTTGATAGTGTCTGGCGAACGCGTCCGCTTTCTCTTTGTCTGTGTAACGTTCTATTCCGTTTTCGTCAATTGTGTCAGTAGTGCCAGTCTTCCTGTATTGCGCCAGTTTCTTAATTTTTCGCCAGTATGTTTTGCCTTTGTCTTTTGTATTTCTTTACATGTTTCCTAGCCATTTGTATTGTCGGTATTATCCAATCAAAGTTTTAATGTTTTTGTTAAGTTGGCTTAGTGTCTTTTTTAGGTCGTTATTTTGAGTGTATGTATATAGTCTGTACAGTTCTCTCTTATGTTTTATTAGTCTCAGTATGTATTTGGGTAGTGTATGTCGGTAGAAAGCATTTTTTATTTCCGGGCTAAATTTTCGTATGGCTAGTGTAAGTTGTTGTTGTATGGTTTCTATTGAAATGTGCTGTGCTTGTGATTGAATGTAGTCATGTATATG
The DNA here is from genome assembly GCA_024550625.1 of Dendroctonus valens. Taxonomy (NCBI): domain Eukaryota; kingdom Metazoa; phylum Arthropoda; class Insecta; order Coleoptera; family Curculionidae; genus Dendroctonus; species Dendroctonus valens. The sequence goes on along the minus strand of JAJTJO010000013.1, from coordinate 686,572 downwards.
TTGTTTCACTTTGTCTATGTCAGTCTTTGTTAGGTTTAAGTTTTTCTCTATAGGAGCTGTATTGGAGGTAGGTTGCGTATGTTGTAAGTCTATGTTAAACGTAATAGCCAGGTGGTCGGATCCAAGTTCGTTGGTTAAGTTTATGTTGTTGATGGTGTTTGTTAAGTTTCTTGTGTGCAGTAGAACGTCTGGTGTTGAATCTGGGTTTGCGGTTTCAATTTAATTTAAATGAAATTCCTGGGTTCCAGTCAATTTGATTGTTTATTACTATTCACATTACAAAAACGTTTCGGTTGGAACAAATTGACTGGAACCCAGGAACTTCATTTAAATGATTAGTAAACCCATGGCAATTTCATCAGAAAATATTTTTTTTTGCCTTAAATAATTGCGTTTTGGTAAAGAAAGCCATTTCATAGAGGTTTACAATAGGAGAAAAAGAAAATCGGTATTAATTTAATGAACTATATGAAGAAAACGTCGCTAGGGCACTCGAAGATATTCGACAAGACAGAAAAAGTTTAAGACTCCAAAATCCCCCTTACGCGATACGAAAAAATGAATAAAAACGAAGAAACTAGGCGGACAGTGTCTAATTTCACAAAAAGAAGAGGAACCTACTATTTTGCTTTTTTCCCCATATTTCAATTCTTTGTTGTCCGAATACGCCTCCTACTAGGGTGCCAATACCATTTTTAACGCTTAACAAAGGGTAGTCGCCTTTACCCCAGACATAAGGGTGAATGCGCACACCCTTTATCTAAAAAAAATAGGGGGGAATGAAAAACTAAAAATATGAATAGGTATTGATCGGTAGATCAATACCGGACAAACTATTTTATTGGAAATTTTATTTTCAAAATTATACTTTTTATTAAGAAAAGACTGAAAAAATCGTCCGACTTCACCCCGAATCACGGTACATAAATTGTGACATTATTTAAAATGATGTCCGGCGTATAAGGCAGGGTCTACCTAAGCCTTACTGACGAGTCCAATAGGTAGACCCGGGACGAAACGCAGGGCTCATCACATAACACCATAATTAGTGACAATAAAATTGACTGAAAACCCAGGAATACAAATGGAATGAATTATTTAAAATGATACACTGAATAGAAATTTTTAAACTTTTTAATGAAAACATCCGCATTTTGTTTGGGTTTGCTGCACTTTGAATTATCCTCGATTTTCTATTAACTATTTACGCGTTTTTTAATTCCTTTTTTATAACATTGTTCTGCATTTGATCATGGTTTGAAAAGCCAAACATGCGTTGTAAAGCAATCGATTTGAAACTCAGGACATTTAAAAAAATCTCTCATAAGTATTTCATGCATAAAAATAGGGCTGTAGATGCGAAAAGACACTTGAGAAATGGTAAAAACTCCTTAAGGCGCCGATTTTAAAATAAACTCTTTTTGATCAGGTTTTCTTATATCTTCATTGAAGTTGATGATAATTTCATTTTGGAAGCAATTTCTTGCGATAACAGTCACACGCATTGAGAAAATTAACTTCCAGTTTTCTTAACGTCCAGCAACTGGTCGCAATTTATTTTATATTTAGCAATTCTCAGGAAGGATTTTCCTGACTTCTGGACCACGAATCAAAACAATAATCAGTTAGGAATAAGCAACTGTACAGAAATATGGGGAATTTTAATAGAGGAAGTATGAGAAAGCAAATATGCATCAGCAATCACGGGGGTGCTTCCCCTTTGGGTTTCACCAATAGCCACTAAGTAAATACATACTTCAACATTCTTACCCCGATCATATGAATTTTCAAATCATTCTTAGTCGTGCAAACTGCATGGCACTCACTGCACACATAGATGGTAAATTCTCTATTTTCCACAGGTTTCGCTTTAGAATTGAGTGCCAATGTAGCCCTATTCGACGGCGCTTCTTTACTAAAAATCTGTAATTTACGAAAAACGATAGTACTTGATAAAAGACAAAACAAAAAACTTACATATTCTAGATGTTTAGTACTGATATGTTCGTTAATCTGGTCCAAATCCTCACATAAAAATGAACAGACCTTACATTTATTTGCAATTACTGTAGAGAATAACTCGCTGATTGGCTGCAATTTAGGTTTTTCCTGAACTGGTTGTGATTTTCTCTGAGCGCCACGTAACTGCAAACTAGCCAATACCGAATCATGAATAGGAATGGGAGTTCCATCGGAATTTAATAGCTCAATTCTTTTGGCTACATCTGCATGTTTCCGTTTACTTGTCACTAACAGACTTTCAGCTGATAGTGATTTTGCAACTGCATGCCTATTTTCTCCCCTTAAAGCCTCCAAGTTATCTTTTACCAGTTCATTTTTATCAAATTCCAGGCAGTTTTTCATCATATCGTCATTACTGCTACTTAATCGAATGAAAGGAACCTCTTGAACGGAAACTGCATTGCCAATGTGCTCCAAATTAATTTCAGACCCTTCTTCTGTTAGATGGATTGTGGGAAGATCATCATCAGCCGGTTTTAGGCAGTGATCAATATTTTGAAGAGCAATATTTTCAGGTAAGTCTTCATCATTACTGGGCGAGTGAACTAAGTTGTTATTACTTTGGCACTCTTCCAAATTACCTTCTGCAATCAAAGAATTGGTCAATAGAAGAGGGAATTCATCATGAGGCCAATCAGATGCTGCCATTTCCGTAAATATAGGCTCCACTGAAAACAGCCCCACTTCATTATTTTCGAGCAAATAAGCATTGGGAGTTTCCGAATCATTCAGATACTTCAAATAGGAGTTAGCTTCGTCTTCGGTATACATTGTCATCGGGATTTTGGGAAAATGTCTGGGCTATTTTAGTTTAAAACTAAGTCTCTGATTGGAACTGCTGTGGTGCTTTGAACTATTTAAATCATGAGGTTAACAACTTGGTATCGAGTAATTGGATACATTCTGCTTGTACAGGAAAATGCCGACTATTTCTTTGGGGCCAATTAACAGGAAAAGCACACCAAAGCTGAATAATATAGGTAGACTTGCTTTTACTTTGGAAATATAACCTCAGTGTTTGTCAACACTGATGGCTGAGGCTTGGACTGTATTCGAACAGGAAAGCTCATTGCGACGAGTCTGACGTCATCGCCGCGCTCTTTTGGTGGTGCACCAACAAATCTGTCCGGATTTCTATCACACATTTTTCTAAAATTGCGATATTTCACCACTTTTAATTATTAATGTTAATTACTGTGTATATTTTCCTGACTGTATTTCAATTTAATCCAAAAAACAACAACAACAGAACTATACATACAAGCAACTATACATACAAACTGATGATGGTGGAGAAAGACACCGAAACGTATTTATGACATTTTAAATAAAAAACAATAAAATTGAACCCAGGAGTTTTTTTTTTTGGATTAAATTAATGTTAATAAGAGTTCATACTAGCTTTCGGCAGACATCCAGTTTACAAGAGTAATCTGGAATCCCGAAGATAGACTCAAAACACCAGAAGAACAATTAAAAAAAAACTGTTCGCAGAACTCAGAAGCGAAATGAAAACCCACAACACTTACCACCAGGGAGGAAAGCATTAAGGCATTAAATCGTTCAAAAAATTGGATATCTCTAGGACCAGATAACATTTACGTGGAATTAATGACTCAAATAAAGGAAGAACATCTAGAACCTATAAGTAACTTGTTCAACCAGATATACGACTTTGCGATAGCGATAGATTGAAGAAAATGGGATTAAAGGAACCAGAAGGACACATAATAACGAACATATACTGACGACAGAACGCAACAATCAAAACAGAAGGCTTAACATCATTCCAAATACTCTGGTTAACGTATTCAGAGGAACCTTCTTAAGGGCGCGTGGAGAGGCACTTAGTGAAGAACGAGAAGAAAGACTACTTATAAACGGTGTGAATATCAATAATATCCGATACGTTGATGACATTACACTATTAGCAAACATACGCGCCGAACATCTACAAATACTAATTAACCGAGTTGTAGAAGCCAGAGAGAAATTTGGACTAAAATTTAACCCAAATAAACAAAAATTATGATCATAAGCAAGCATACTATCAATGCGAACTTTTATCCTTAAAGGATACAGAAGGCAAAAAATGCATTCAACCGCATGAGGAATGTTGAATCTACATACCAGGGACCCGGACCGGAACCGATATGAACCTAAAACGAAATAAAATATTTCGGTTTTTTTTCGGTTCTGCTTGTAACGTTTGAAAGCAATTACTGTACATTTTAGAAGCAAATGAAAATAATAATTTACCCTACTGCAAATGAATATAAAATTACGTTTCTATGTTCTGGTGAGCCGCAGTGTCACTCTTAAGGTGCCGACAAAGAGTCGAAGTCGGCACTTCTTTTAGTTAGTTCCTGCAATCGTTTTAATAGTTGGCGCCGCGACGCCGTCAAAGGGAGGAAATATGAGCGCTATTCTTTGCGGCTAGTTGTCCCAAATGACAAGATCTTGTAGAAATCATAAAATAACAATTTTTTGGTATAAGGTAGTTTTAGACGGCAATCAAGTGGAAAAAGCAAAAGCACATTCAAAGTCGTTATGGACTAGACTGATGTTCTTACAAGAGTGCTAATTCTTCTAATTCTAAATCTGACCCTGACCAACACGATATGGAAACGGAATCATCTAGTTCTTCATCAAGCGATGAAATGGAAGCCTTTTTGAGACATAAAGATTCAGAGCTAAAATTTTGAAAGGAATTAACCAGCACGCATTTTCCTCACAAGGTTCATTTGTAGCTCTAACAAAATTGAAAATATTTTAAATTCCTATCAAGTGGAACAAAGCCGCATACGCTTACCGAAAAATGAAACGATTTTTGATTTCTGGAAGAAAAAGAATGAGCTTAATCCCGAGTTATACATGCTTGCTCAAGTATCGTTAAGCGTACCGGCAACTCAAGTTAGTGTTGAGAGGTTATTCGCAGGACTCAAATTTTTGTTGCCGCCTTCGAGGTCAAATATTAAAGAAACAATTTTAGAGGAACAATTATTTGTGACGACCAACCGACTTTTCATTCGTAAAGAACAAACACCGTACGTTTATACACTATTTTTTAAATTCTTTTTTCAGTTGAATTATTTTAGTTCTTCGATCACCAACAACGAAACATTTGAAATTGGAATTTTGGACAAAAGTAACTCATGAAAAGATGGTGAAGGGTATGAAGACATGAACCAGGAAGAACAATCTTTAAACGGAAATAAGAGTGAAAGAAGAACGCGCTAAAGCCAGAAAATTCATTAACAAATTAGTTTTCAAAAATGCAACGATTAAATTAATTTTTGTATCTAATATTGTCTGGGGTTACTAGTCTTCCTACCCCCTACCATACAACCAGCCGAAGTACCGTATGAAGCAGTGGATCGTTTGCTCATCTTTTATCTTGTATAATACAACAAGCAAGGAAAAAGGTCTTGAGATTCCTAATTAGAGTAGCCTTTATCTTTGTCCTCGTTTGTTGTTATTTATAGATTTTGGATTTGAAAAACCGGAACCGGCACGGAACCGAATTGGAAATTATTTTCTAAACCGGAACCGTAACGAAACCTAAATTTGAAATTTTGACTTGTACCGAAACCGGAACGGCACAGTAATTTCGTTTCGGTCCGGGTCCTTCCTACAAACCAGAATGCGAGTTCGTCGCTGCTACGTATTTTCGGTGTTAGATTACGGCGTAGAAGCATGGACAATGACAGAGAACACCACAAAATGTCTTGAGGCATTATGATGTTACAGACGAATAACCGTGTAGATGAAAGGGTGCTGGAACGCCTAAATAAAGAAAATGAGATAATCCTAACAGTGAAAAGAAAAAAAATCTCATACTTCGGACATGGTATGTGAGAGGCAAAATGCAGTCATGATGATGCAAGTCATATGGCCGTAGACGGATATCCTGGCTGGAGAATCTTAGATAATGAACAGGGATAACATCAACCGAACTATTCCTGATCAGCTGTCAATGGAGAAAGAAGAGGAAAATTAGCTCACAGAAGAGAGAAATTAAACTTCAAGTTGAGATAAACCGGAAAATCTGTTGTAGCCAAGCACTCGTATCGCTGTTTTCCTCGGATATTTCTTTTATTTTGTTGTTTAATTCTTCTCCTACTTTCTTTTTTAGTGTATCGTTTTTTAGCTTCAGAACATCTATTGATCTTCGTGGTATTCCTTTCTGAACTTTTTAAGGCGGGGTCTAATTCTGGCTAGAAGAAGTACGTGGTCCGGATGAATATCTGCTCCTGGGAATGTTCTTGTTGACCTGAATGAGTTTCAAAAACGTCGATTGACAATTCTTTCTGGGGTATCAGCCGGAGATTTCCATGTGTACAGTCTTCTCGGCGGCAGTTTAAAATAGGTGTTTTCAGAGCAGAATTGAGTCAGTCGGTCTCCTCTATCATTTCTTGATCCCAGTCCGTAGGTGCCTGTGATTTCTTCCAGGGGTGTGTTGCCAACTTTAGCGTTGAAGTCTCCCAGTATGATATTAACATCATGTTATCAAAATAGCAAATAGTCTGAGATTTTTTTTTTGAGATTAGAGTTGTATCTGAGATGATGAATTTTCTTCTTTCATGCCAACGTATGGGTGGACGTCCAGATGGTCTGCTGGACCTTGGTAGACCATCTCCTACAATATTCGGCAATCTGTTGTCGTCCATCCGTTCAACATTATCTCTGTATTCGCGTCGTCTGTTTCGGGACCATCTAACTATGTCTTGGACATCGCAAAGTTCTCGGATGTCTTCGTTTCTTTTGTGGTACCTTAGAGTGTAGCCTGCTATTGATCTTAAAGACTTCATCTCTGCTGTGCGGATAATCCTTTTTGTTGCGAAGTTTTTGGCTCTTGTTTCCACAGCGTAAGTCATAGCAGGTCCCACACAGGACTTCTATATTCGGACTTTGCTTTTAATGGACATGTGCTTGTTTCGCCATATTATATCTCTAAGGAATCCTGATATTAAAACTGTTTTGGTTGGTTGATACTTTACTTCTTCTTGGAGGTCTCTGCTGCTCGTGATGTTGACGTCGAGGTATTTGAAGCTCATCATCTGTTCTACTGGTTTATTGTATATAGCCAATTTACATCTTCTGGACTCTTTTGAGATGGTTAGCACTTTTGATTTTGCTACCGATATCTCCATGTTGTATTTTGTAGCTGTCTTTTCGAACTGATAAAGCATTCTCTGCACGTTGTCCAGTCAATCGCCAAGTGCAATTTTCGTTATGTTTATATGTTGGTTGATTAACATGTTCCAAATCTTCCTCTGGTCTACGTAAAGCTCGTGTTCTATGTCTGCCGAGAAACTTTCCCAAAGTGCTCTTTTAATGTTTTGGATTTTTGTTGGTTGTATTTCTTACGGCTTTGTATTCATCCAGTGCTAAGGTTTGTGATCTGTATTTCAGGTGTGCTTTGCGCTTTTCGTTTGCTACTTCTTTGACTTCCTTAATAAATCATGGTTTTGTGTTTGGTTTGGTAGATTTATTTGATGTTTTCTTCCAACAGCGTCTTCGGCAGCTTTGAGTATGTTTGATTTAATTTTTTGCCAGGCATCTTCAGCGTTATCTGTTTCTACAATATGGTTAACAATTCTCCGCTTTCGTTGTTACTTTCTTCGTTGAATCGGTTTTTAATACCGGGTATTACGTTGTTTCCAATTCGAGCGTAAAGGTCTCCCAGAGTTATCACCTCATCTTGTCTTGGGTTGTTATCAAGTACTGCCTGGACGTTCTGATAGAATTGATGCATTTCGTTCTTCGGTTTGCCAATATCTGGAGCATAGACGCTCACTAGGTGTGTGTGTTTGGGTTTTTGTACGCTGATGGTCACCTGCAGCATTCGTATATATGAAATATATTTTGTGTCATGGATGTTGTTTTGGAGCCTCTCATGTATAAGTTGCCCGACTCCGGAGGTTGCTCTTTCGTTCTTGTCTTTGCCGTTTAGATTAAGATGTACTCGGCATATTTTGTGTGCTTGCCTTTCTTTTTGGTTTCCGAAAGTACACATATCTATCTAATGTCGTTTTACTTCTGGAAGTACTTCTTGATTTTTGGTGTTCAGCGATGTTACATTCCAGCATCCAAGTCTGAGTGGTTTTTGTTTCTGTTTCCATAATTGTTTCTTTTCCATAATTGCTTCCTGTCCAGTCCGAGGCTATGTTATCGTTTCTTTGAGCTAGCCTTACCTGTGGTCCCTCCTCTTTTATCCGGGCTTGGGATCGGTTGAAGTTCGAATGAGCTACTCGGTTCACCTATTCTCTCCGCAGGCAGAGTTTTATTATTATTGGTATTATTAAATAAATGTTATCTATTATATAAAATTATTAATATTATTAAATAAATTTTACTGCTTATATAAAAGCAAGACTTGCAAGACTCTTGCTGCAAGACCAAGACCATGCAAATCTTGGTCTTGGTCCTGCTGTGCTCATCACTGCTCTTGTTCCCCTTTTACACGTAATATTCCTTAACGACAATAAATATTTTCAATGAAAACGGTGTGCTACTGACTGGCAAAATTTAAAAATAGTCAATTTGCAAGTAACAATTTTAATGGAATTACTATTTATTCAGTCTTGACACTTTCAAAATTACACTACTGAAATACTTGGCACAATAATGGATGGGAAATTTTACCGCTGCCTGATTCATTCAAAAGAGAACATAATTTCTAATAATAGCAATTTGAACATTTTCTGGAAAACATCCGGTGTAAACAATGATTTTCTAAAAATCTTATTAAACCATCTGCTACCCACTGAATCGAGCTAGATGAATTCTCTTGCGGGGTTTAAATCGCTCAGTCCCTAGTCATCATCTTAAAACAGTTATAAACGAACCAGTATGTGCATTACCTAATTTTCTCTCTTGTCTCTGATCTTATTCAGTCAGTTCGGCTTATATTAAAGTAACTACCACACGCATCGACGAATCGTTCAAGCGCAAGTCCTCCTTCGATTTTCGTCCAATTTTCATACTTTTTTAACAGGCCGCAAGTGTTCGTGTTCGAAATATATTTTCTCTGTGATTTTCATCATAGCTCAGAACATGAAAGACAACATCAAAAAGAGAGTAAGTTTATTATTCAATTAGTCGTAGAGTTATTGGAGTTTCTCCAAGTTTAATCCCTGACATTGTTTGCCATCAGTTCAGGCAATTTGGCAGTGCATGAGCGTTTTTTACTATATTTAGATCAATTAATTATCTAATTGGCCAGATATTGTTCTTAAACGAATGACCGTTAGATAAATTTAAGGAGGACGGCACATATTTGCAACAATTAAGTAACAAAAAATTTGGATTTAATAACGACTTCTAATAATGTTATAAGCAAACATCTATTGCTCTTCAGTAGCTTATAAAAGCTGGCCAGGCTTAGTAAGGCGGCCTAAAAGATATTTTATCAAATTTTGACCTTTGAAAGTTATTTCTACTGTTATCGCTCGAAGACATTACTATACACAATATAATGCTGAATAGACATGATTAAAATTAATCTAAACTACACTTATAACTATGATGGTCACTGATTGATGAATCGGGTCAATTGCACTGAATTTACCTGTTTTACTACTTATTTTTGCGTTTATCTCACTTTCGATTTCTCTTCTAAGTAGTCTGACCGTTGTAGATAGATATCGTCCGAATTAGTAATTAACATTTATACCAATATATTCTTATGAATGGTTTTAATATTGCTGGATGTAATGTAACTGGTCTGCTTATGGTACATGTCATTAATTTTGCGATTTGAAACTATTTTTAGTTAATTGTTTATAAATAATTATTAGATCGATCGTTTTTAATGCCAGATATGACACGTTATTTTTTATTCTTTTCTTTTCATTACACTTCTTTGATTTGAATGCTGATAAAAGGTGTCATTAATGTGCTGATTTAGCATAATTGTTGGACGAATTTGGAAAGACTTCCTTATCCACTGAATTTTTGAAATGAGACAATTTACGAAATTGCTATCAATATAAAGCTTCATCAATTGCTTGCCAAACTTGAAGGTAGAAACAGCCATGCATGCAAACTGATGATGGTAGAGAAAGACACCGAAACGTATTTGTAATGTGATAAAGTATTAACAATAAAATTGACTGGAACCCAGGAATTTCATTTAAATTAAATTGAAATACAGTCGGGAAAATATACACAATAAAATATAAATACTATGTAAAGTTGGATTTATTCAATTCCTTCATAATCTTTCATATACTTTTACACTCGTTCCTATCAACCATCTCCTGGCAAATTCAGATGGGTGCCCCATCACTTGCAATTTTTCCTTTACATTCAGCATAATTAAGCTGCTTTGGTTTTTGTGTCAATTTCATTAATAATTTTTAATAATTTCAGCTTTTAATCTCTCTGAATCAATATCAATTGCCAGAAAATATCTCCAAAGAAATGTTTATTAAATTTAAATTAATAAATTAAACAACAAAAACAAACAAGAACTAAAAACACTTATTTTTTTGCTAACAAATATTGCTTAAATATGTTATTGATGTCGTGCTACTATAAATTGAGATAAATGCTCTCTTACGCACACCCAGAGCTGATATTCTGGCGCTCTGGGCTGTGTGGGACGCCAGCCTAGCAGTTTACCCACTAAAACCCTTCCTCACCTCCGAAGTGGTGTTTGGCCTAGCACCACGGTCATTTCTGTCCCATTGTGCCTTCATAATTTACTCCCTGATTATCCCTGTGTATTCAATGAATTCCAGAAGAATCTTGAGGAAGGTACGCATAACCTGGTCTGGTAGAACAGTGACCCATAATATGTAGAGTAGTTTTGTCTTCTAATTCGCGCCCCCTGCAGGTCGGTTGATCGCTTAGTCCCATCCTGAAGAGGTGTTTGTTGCAGGGGGTCTGTCCTGTTAAAAAGGCCACTATCCTCCTTATTTGTTCCTGCTGAGATCTAGCAGATTAGGAAGATTGGTCAAACAAAGTGAAATAGAGGAAATTCTCACAACTAAATACTTATCTGTTGAATAGGTTTTAAGTCCATTCGAATATCCTCTATTGGGATATACATTTAAGTAACAGAATTTTTTTCATCGTTTGCTTCTAGCTTTTAACAAGTTAGGAATTTTAGGTCACTTATGAGGACTGTAGTAAAATGGCTCTTGCAGCGCATATTTTTTCTCCCCCTGAAAAGAAAACCATTTCAAACTAATCTGGCATTTATATTGAGTTATAAAAAGTTACATTTTATTTGTGTTTCTTTACTGATTGGCAATTTTCGGATCTCTGTTAAAAGCTGCTGGCAAATGACTCGATACAATCTATTAAAAGTGTCTTTTTAATGATTGATCAAATATTCTAATCATATCCGACAAGTTGAGGAACAACTCATCAATGAGGATATTCAAATATTTATCAAATTTTGTTTTGTTCTTTATTTATCAATTTTTTTAAGATCATTTCAGAAGACTACTGAAAAGTGCCAATAAAACTGTTTGAATTTTTGTTTTGATCAGGCTTACATTTTCTTAGAAACCATGAATTTCCAATAAAACATATAAGTAAATTGTTTGCTTTAAAATGTTGCGTCAAAATGGTCCTTATATCCGTTGAAATATGTTCCACTGCTTTCGAGATATGAACTTTTGAACTTTTGGTCGTCTCAACATTATCTTATCTTTGTGTGTATGGTTTTTGCCAAAACGATCTTTTCAATCTTATGATAGATAAATATTTGTGTTCTAATATATAATTTGATCCGACTAGTGTAGTGAAGACCAGTTGAATATCTCTAACTACATTGAAAGATATGAAAATTATGTTCGTCATTTTTCTATATTCTATTTCTATATGTTTCACTTAAGAAATTTCAGACTCATCTAAAAATTAAAATGAAGATTTTGAAAGTTGCATTGAAAAACAACGTTTTAACCCTTTTCTTTACCGTTTAAGGTTGATGTTGATGAACTCCGTTTTAACGGAGTCTTTCCATCAACCATATACGAATTATGCATAAAAAATGTTCAACATTTTTTACTTCAGCTTAAGTGTACTTGTTACAGGGGCAATTTTAAGATTTCATATAACGGTAAAAACGTCTTTTGATATGAGATGGTTTCTAAAACACTATATGGAAAATGTTTTAATCACGGTTAGCATTTTTAAACCGTTTCTGAGATCGGAAAATCTTATGATACTTTCTGAGATATTAGTGAAAATGTTGAAATATTTATGGAAAACTTTCTTGCATTTGAGATATCTTTCATCATCATCATCTATGGCTTCACAACCCCGGGTGGGTTTTTGCCGACTAAATATTTTAGATTTTATTAGGTTTTGCAGAGTAAAAAGGCATCGGTTTGCAGCCTGCATCCTCTTTTTTTATCTCTTCTGTGATGTCGTTGTTTTCCCTAATACTTACTGTACTAGTATCCAGATATTTAAATTGTCTTGTCCGCTCAAAGTTGTCTCTGATAGAGAAGTTTTGTCCTACTCTATCTCGGTCCCGATTATTTCTACTGAGAAACATATACTTGGTCTTGTTCTCGTTTATTTTGAGGCCTATCTTTTCTGCTTCCTTTTCGAACTTTATGAAGGAGCCGCTGAGGTCGATCCTGCTATTGCCAATCACAATCGCCTGCAAAAGCCAGGAGCAGGTTGGGTCCCTCTTGATGAATGATAGCAGTTGGCTTCTCGATTTTGGAGTTCCTAATTACATATTCCAAGGCAATGTTAAAGAGTTGAGGTGAGAGGGCGTCACCTTGCTTGAGACCATTAGGGATACTGACGGAGTAGGAGAGACTCTGTCCCACTCCTATTTTACATCGCGTATCCTCCATACATACTTTTGTCAGCGATATAAGTTTTTTTGGGAATCCAAGTTCTTGCATGCGTTGCCACAACTTTGATCTACCTACTCTGTCGAATTCCTGTTTGAAGTCAATAAACGTTTGGTGCAGTTCTCTGTCGAATTTCCAGAATTTCTCGATTATTTATCTAATGGTAAAAATCTCGTGTACGGTGGACCTATTTGATCTTAGACCCACATTGGTAGTCCCCAACAATCCCTTTGGTATATGGTTTCATTCTCTCCAGCAGGATATTCAAGAGGATCTTGGTATTCCGAAGAGTTATTCCACGATAGTTTGTGCATTTATTTTTGTCTACTTTTTTATGTATAGGGGACGCTTACCCCTTCTGTCCACCAATCCGGTAGGGCCTCTGTCCTCCAGATGTTTTGTATAAGCTTATGATGTATGGCCTTATGGAGTGTTTCTTCGCCAGATTTTATGCATTCGGTGTGCATTTTTATTTTCTGGAATCTTCTAGAAAGCTCTCACAGTTTATATTTTTGATGAGCCAGAGAGGAATACTTCATGATAATCCAGGTTAAAGCGTCTTGCGTCGGATAATCAAATCCCACCCATCACCGTTATAAATATGTGTCGTCTTTTAATTTATTGATAAAATAATAAATTAACTAATGTTAAAAATACAGAATCAAACAAATTTTCAATGTATTCATGTACTTTCAGCTGGAAAACGATGGCTTTGTGGTCATTGAAGACTTCTTGTCCGAAAAAGAGGTGGAACAGATGAAAGAGGAGGCTGATAATTTAGTTAAAACCATGCCCGAGCAATCCAAGAGAACCGTGTTTAGTACCAAAGATGCGGAAAATCAACAGGTATGATATTCTGCTATAGATTTACCCAGAGAGTCTATTTCTTTCCTCTCAGAACAGGGACAAATATTTTCTGGATAGTGCCAACAAAATCAGTTACTTTTTTGAAGCTGGTGCATTGGATGGCGAAGGAAACCTTTTGGTGGATCCCAAAGTCTCTTTGAACAAAATTGGACATGCTCTTCACAGTTTGAATCCGGTTTTCCGAAAAGTTAGTCTGAGCGAAAAAGTAAAGGAATGCGCCTACCAATTGGGCTTCCAAGATCCGGCTATATCTCAAAGCATGTATATTTTCAAAAACCCTGGGATTGGAAGTGAAGGTAATGGAAAAGTATGCGAAGATTGTGCGCTATATTGTTAAGCCGTTTCAGTAATTCCTCATCAGGATGCCTGGTATCTCCACACAGACCCTATGACCGTCGTCGGCTTTTGGTTTGCTCTGGAAGACGCCACTTTACAAAACGGGTGCTTGTGGTTCTCCAAAGGTTCTCACAAGAGCACAGTTCATCGCAGGTATATCAGAAATCCAGACAAAAATTCTCCAGAATTTTTAATATACAATTCCCCGGAGCCGTTTTATCAAACCAGCAATTTTAACTCAGTACCTGTACCTAAAGGTAAGCAGATTCACATAGTAATCGAAGAAAGCTAAATGTTTACATGAATTATTTCAGGCAGTCTCGTGCTGATCCACGGTCAGGTTGTTCATTTTAGCGAGCAGAATAAATCCGAAAAGTCGAGACATGCCTACACCTTTCATATAATCGAACAGAAAGACACGAAGTATTCGGAGGAAAATTGGCTTCAACCGCCGCCCGAAGGTTTTTTGAGTCTTTATAAACATTAACCTGTATGAAAACCAGTTTAGATTGAATTTTTTTATTTTGATATTTACTGCATTATAAAACACCACAATGTATAAAAGTAATAAACTTTATTATCAAAAAAGGAAAATAGTTAATGGAACAATGCCCCGATTATCAAGAGTCAGGAACTGAGAACTCTGGTTGGGGTCATTGCAGGCCACTGTGGTCTGAACAGACACCTACAACTACTAGGAATTGGTGACAGCACCGTATGTCCACAATGTGGAATGGCGGAGGAAACATCATACCACCTATTAGGAGTCTGCCATCGCTGGTTGTCTAATAGGAGGCGTCTCCTTGGGTCCTCCACACTCTCCCACATAGAATTGTCTTCCTTGGGTGGAGGCGGATTCTTACCTTTGTCAGTGAGACTGGACACCTGGGTGGCGAAGATCAGGAGTGGTCAGGTGGTGATGGATGAAGGGGGAATGGCGAAAAGGGCCTTTAAGGCCTACTATTCGGACCCATCGGGTGTCCCCACAGTACTACTAATAGTACTACTTCCGGAAATATAAAAAAAACAAGTTTGTTAAAATAATTTAAATTTTTTCTCAACTTATTGCGTTAAATCGTAAAATAGTAATTAATTTTGTGCAAATAGTAGCTGACAAGAACCCAGAAATCAGCTCCCCAAGCATCTGAAAGTAACGATATGAAGTGAGTATTTCTCCAGCTGCCGTCCGCATCCGCTGAGAAGTACCATCTGACTGGAAAATGTCCGTCAGTCATTTCATGTCCTACAAAAAAATACAATCTTATTATTCTAAACTTAAATTATATCATCAATTATAAATTTGAACACCCTGAATCTAGAAAATGCTTTGTTTTCGGATCAAAAATGCAAACGAAGCTTAAAAATCTTGCTTTAACGTCCCCGAAAAATTTGTAAGTCTGTTTATGGAATGATGTAACTTCTATACAGAGAATAGGGTGTTTTAGTAGAATATAAATATACTTAATATATATACAAAATATAATAACAAACAGAAACAATATTAGGCCCTCATGGAAAACCAAAAGTGTAATGAAATATTGCGAATGAGCATTTTTCTATCCATAAAAGATGATGGTCAAAAATTAAACATTGGAAACTTTGATTGTACAGTATTCTACAGTGGGTAAAGTTAATAACAATAGCATGTCATATTTGCGGTGCGCTTCAGTAGAAGGAAATGGATTAGAAAATCTCCCAGTTTTTTTCCCAGTTTTTACAAAATGATCGGACTTCAGCAAATTTACGGGTCAAGAGAAAGGTGCATTATAATTTATCAAAGGAAAAATGTAATTGTTATTAAAAAATGGAACTTACCTATATACAAAATGATGGCATTCATTCCTGCAAACAGTAGCGGTTTTCCAGACCACCACTTTTTCACATCAATTAGAAAATAACAGAGTGATAAAACGACAAACGCAAAGCAGCTCGTAACAAACACAAACGACAATGACCTAAACAAGAAAATAACATTTAGCAAATGGAAAAACTTATTTAGGAAATGGTTACCATAAGTTTTTGTTCACGGGTATCAAGCCATCTTCACTGGAGAAGCCACATAAAGCACCACCTAAAATTCCCAACATTACAGACCAAACCAGCCACCTGCTGACTCTTTGACAATGTTCTTTGAATACTAGTAATGTGACTCCTGCTTGCACCCCTAACATCACATGGAAAATTGTCGTTAAACATCCTGAAGCAATAAGAAACAGTAATTTTTCTGTATGTTCCACCAGCACTGACAAACATGCCTACAATTCCTTCGGGATCGAATGGCTTAGCTTCGTACACGCTGTAAATTGTCGGCCTTTGGTAGACGTGGTTACCCAAAATTAGCCTATCTATGTACCCTGTGGCTCCTCCAACGCAATTGTAAAACTGCCGATTTTTATGTAGACCGCCTGGTCCCATGTAGGATCTGAAAAATGTTTGATATAACAAAAAATATTTGCTTCAGCAATAAGGCACTGATGACTAATAACTTGTTTGGCCATTTCTGGAACTACAATCTCAAAAAGAAACAACTGTTGCATGGACTGTTGAGAACAGATACAGAAGAAATACACGAAGGGAGTTCAGTATATCGATGGAGGAGTGATAGCAGCTCATCAGTACAAAATTGATGGGGGAAATGTTAAAGGGGTCTAAATCTATGCACCAAATTCAGAGACGTTTAGTCTAGAAATGTTGTAAGTTTAAAAATAGTTATACTTTTGTGGGGTTGTTGTTCTTGGACATACAGATACATACCTTGGACAGCCTGGAGCAGCTACAACGAAAATTAAAATAGTGTGTACTACTACGATCACACAGCTTATGATCCAGGACTTCCAAACTTTCAAAATATCATCAAAGTGTTTCTAAAGTAAAAGCGACGTATTTTTGAAACTGTGTGGTTTCAACTAGGAAAATTAATTACCGTAATATAGTGTTGGCTCCTTAACCTCAAATCCCTGTTCATTGTAAATACACATATTGTAGTAACAATGAAATAGCACAATCCGAAGCGCTGCAACACTCCAAATATTCGAATGTTATAGAGATTGCATCCAGAGTTTAAAAAAATTCCCAGTAAAAACAGTTTAATGGATCTCTGAAATTCACTAATAAATGCATAATCGTAAAAATGCAGGGCTTAGAATCTCTGAGTACCTTAGATACATTCCACATTATGTCTTTATTGGAGACACCTTTTTTGAAACTGGAAGCCAAGGAAATTGGGATGCAGGCTCCCATAATCCACATGAACCATGGAAAAACCAAATCAGCTACATGCAATCCATTCCATATTGCATGGTGTACAAAACTGTATCCTCCATTGCCAAAGTTTGCAAAAATCATAATGACTATTGTAATTCTGAAATTTCGAAGTTTAATGTTTAAGTTGCTTTCTTTTTTACAAGAAACTGGTTACATTTTTGGTGCCTTGCCACGTTTTGAATAATTGGTGGAATAATTGGCGTGGCTTTTTTTTCAAGCTGCACAAAAAACGCTTTAGCATCAGTCGAAGTCTAAACTTCTTATTTCAAAGATTATCTAACAGGGTAAAACTCCACAATTTATTTTTGTCAAAAATAACATTTGATATTTCTGGGGGGTACGGAAGGAGCCTCCAAGCGAGCAACAGACTAGAAATTTCCCGGCTGTTGCCGGCGTCCCCTGGGAACGTCTATTAACGGTCAATCCTTTCACCACCAAAGCAACAACAAGAAATCAAAATGAGTTGGGTTGGGTAACCAAAGGTTCTGTTCACAAGCAACTGTGACAATAGCATCCATAAACATAGAGTGCTTAATAAAAAACAAAGAGGCGCTTCTATCAGATTTCTGTATAAAAACCGGATGCGACATTCTGTGTGTCCAAGATACCCATAGGGACGTGACCCATCATAGACCCCACGTCGGAGGAATGCACATGTTAGCAGAAACTCCGCACATCAAGCACGGAAGTGCTATTTTTGCCACGCCCGATAAGGCTATATCATCAGCATATTGCACTCAGAACAAAGGAATTGAAATCTATAGAAATAGGCAGACCACAGTTACACCCGTCTACAAACCTCCTACAGAAGCGTTTGCTTTTGCACCGCCAAAAAACTTTGCTTCTCAGACACATCGACTTGTCATTGGCGATTTCAACAGTCATAACACCTCATGAGGTGACTCTGAGACTGACAACAACGGGGAAGCAGTGGAAGAATGGTGTGCAGAGAATGATTTCTCCCTTATACATGAATCTAAACTGCCATACTATTTCCAAAGTAAAATCTGGAGAAGAGGACACAACCCTGACCTGTGCTTTACCAGTGATGGGTTGGCTGGTCTGTGTGTCAAAAGAGTCTACGATCCCATGCCAAAAACTCAACACCGATCGGTTGGCCTTGAAGTTTATGCTGTCGTAAGAGCACCAACCATTTCCTTCAGACTCAGATTTAATTTCAGAAAAGCAAATTGATCAGAATTTCCCAAAATGCTGGACCAGAGCCTTAGCAGTGTAGAAGCGAAACCGACTATCGACCAATTTCCCTTCTATGCCATCTTTTTAAGGTTTATGAACGTCCGATTGTAAATCGTGTGGGGGAAAACCTTAGAGCCTAAACTCATATCGCAACAAGTAGGCTTTCGACCTGCGAAATCATGTATTGGCCAAGTCCTGGCACTAACAGAACATATAGAAAAGGGCTTCGAAGGAAAACTTATCACGGGCGTTGCATTCGTTGACATCTACTTAGAAGAAGAACCGCGGCGTATGATACCGTAAACCATAAAAAACTTTTAATAAAAATGTATAACCTCACCAAAGGCTACAAACTCACACAAGTGGTCTCACCTCTACTACAAAACCGACGCTTCTATGTAGTTCTGAATGGTAAGAAAAGCAGGTGGTGAGATCAAATAAATGGCTTTCCGCAAGGTAGTGTTCTTTCCCCAACTCTCTTTAATATGTATACCAACGACCAGGCTAACAGTTTAACGGTGCAAAACATGATTTTTTGATTAGTTGAAGCAAAACTAGAGAGTGCTTTGAAAGAAATGGCCAAGTGGTATGAAGAGAAAGCTCTGCGGCCCAGCCCAACGAAAACCCAAGTGAGCCTTTCATCTAAGGAAGAAGCAGGCAGGACGGAGGTTAGGACGTAGTCAAGTGGCAGGGTAGCGAGTTGGAACATACGGAATTCCCAAAATTCCTAGGTGTTACATTGCACCGGACGCTTACCTATAAACAGCCCTGCATTGAGACGAGGCAAAAAGTATCAGCAAGAAACAATGCCCTCAAAAACTCGCCTCCAACAAGTGGGGTGCTCGACCTTCAGTGCTACAAAAAACGGCAGAGGCTTTAGGTTTTTCCACTGCAGAATACGCCCATCCAGTATGGATTAGATCTAGCTATGCCAAAAAGATCGACACGTGAGTCATGCCGAATAACCACCGGGTGCACCTTTACCAGCACTCTACAGAGATGCAGACTTTGGCAGCCCCTCGATGCGCCGCCAAGCCGCTGAATACACAGAAAAATTCAAGCAAACCTTTGATGACAGACACAATAGATGGAACATGTGTGACACAGGGAAGGCTCAAATCACACAGGAACTTCCTTAAGATGGTTGGGGAAGAACACCTGAATACTACCCTTTACGCCACAAAAATCCTGGAGGGGTATATCAGGACTGGCGAACGTGGCAAACATTGAATAGAATCAGAACTGGAGTTGCAGATGTGAAAACCAACAAGAGTAGATGGAACTAAATAGACCATCGGGACGATTTCGGAATCCTTTTCTCTTTCGGATTCCAAACACTCGGCCTATGTTTGACATTGACCGGATAAATCAATCCTGAGCTTGAATAAACCAAAAACAAATTCATTCGGAACTTTCGGATAAAAAAATTATTAAAAGGAAGTTTAAAATACACGACCTAATTTTTAAATTCACGAGAACGCGTCAATGGACATTCCTGTGGAGGAGGATTATAAGGAACTTTCTAAGCCAAATTTTAAATAACCTGTTTAAATACAATGTATCGTAATAAATGCGATATATGTATATAAAAACATATATTTTATTTATTTCTCTTCTTTCCTTATTTAAAATTGATCAAAAGCGCGCTCGCATATTATGTTTTAATATATTAACTGCGGTTTGAACAAATATAAACAAAGATTTGGTTAATAGAACACTCTGTGGATCGATATATTCAAAGTTACTTGTACGAAAATCTCGAGCAGGGAATGCATGAATTAAGTCCAAAAACTGTAGCAAAATGAAAAATACAACAAATTAATGTGTCTGAAAAATCGCCGCCTTAAGATACAATTTGTCAGGGCAATTTTTTTTACACCTACGCATACAATTTCAAAAAAGTACAGTTTTGGGTAATCTTTGACGATCTTTAAGATCTTTTGGGGTCTTCTTGAGTATTTTGAAGCTTCGTAAGGCTATACAACAAATAATAAAATAATAAACAAAATATGTATAATAATATAACAAAATAATACAGAAGTCAAAACTCTGGTACTGTTGCTGCTTTTGGTTATGAGATATTTAACATATTTAGGCATTTTAAAACGGGGATTTTGCAGCGTTTTAGACAAATTCTTACAAACAGTAAGTTATTTTTCAGCTCAAGATCTCCCGTTTTTGAAAAGTTCGAGGGATTCTAAAAAAACCTGTCCGATTTGTGCATATTGTTACCATCAACTCTTACCCTCTAAAAGTGTCTATAGACATAATCCGCTCTTTTTTAACACTCGATTCATTTGAGCCATCCACGGAGGCCCGGTTTTCCTGCCACTTTTTCCACATAGTCAAAGCCAGATACAATCCACCAAATATCAGAAAGTGTATCAGTAAAACAGTGAGTATGGCTACAAACAAGGTAATTCCAGTTAATCTAGTTGCTTAAATTCTAATCAGTATTATGGATATTACGGGAGTAAATATTGACGGGGTCCTTTAGAACTTCAACCTCACAGGAACTGATATTGTTGACATGAAAGTTATACACTCCAAATTGCCCATACTGATGATTCAGGTCACAAATTACCGATGCAGCATCATTCTCTGGATAATATTGCCTAAAATCAGTTGCCAGTCGAAATCGATGATTTGTGCTCGATATATTTACAACCGATTTGTCGACAAAAGTATAAGGACACTGTAAAAATCACTTATGATCATATTTTTCCGTATTTTCAAGCTAAGCGAACTTACAAGAACGCAGTCTTCGTTGAGACTATAGAGGTACATTTTAGATAAGTCTAGTTCAGAGTTGTCGGTGCTGACAGTAAAAAAGTGTTCATCCATTTTCAATTGGGCCATATCAAAAACTTTGTCACCGAATTTTCGATATCGTTCGCCATCGTAATCGTCTATGAAATTCCAAGTCATTTCTTCACTTAATCTATAAACAGAAAAATAAATCCTATTAGAACTTCCCACTCTTAAAATCTTTCTTACAGTTAAAAATAAGAAAAATCTTTCTTTTTCTCAAAAATCTCACTTTAAATTAATATTTCTAGCCTTCTTGTTTCAACCCCCCAGGAGGGGTGGATGCCACCCTTAGAATCTGGAATGAGAATGGGGGTCACGTGGCACATCGTTTTAAAGGGCCTTCAATTCTCTTCTCATGGCATGACCCTCCCCAGCCTCTTCCGCGCTACGCCCATGGGTGGCACCGATTCAAGCTTTATTTGAAAATAATTATTTGTAAATAACTAAAGATTGAATAACTTTTATTGTCCAGATTATAATATCTTTAATAGTTCTTATTTATAAGAACATATAAAACTGCTCGGTTACATTTTGTAATTTTAAAGCTAAATCTGAAGACTCACCTTCTGGACAACAAATCGGTCAACTCCTATTTATGCACACTCCACTACCGACCAACACTAATGTATGTGAGTAAGCGGTAACAATAGTTTTGATTAAAATTGGATTTATCAGTTTATCTTGTACATATCTAATCCGCAACTGGTGATTGTAATTTTTCGTTTTCAATACTGCTAAACCCGTGTTCAAGTACCTACGTCGCACCTTGTCGAAATCTCGACTGTCGTTTTCAATTTCCATGCTCTTAGGCGCATTTTACCATCAGGGTTATTTAAACCTGATGGTAATTTGACCAAACCTGGTTCGGTTATGACAATAGGTAACCGCGTTTGCTAATTACGAAGTTGACATTATTAAACAAGCTTTATTAACAAGTCGATATTTATTGTTAAAATTATTTCTCTATTAAAAAAACACTACCTAGACAAAACTTTGCATGTCTTGAGTTTGCTCGTTTTCATCAAATATTAAGAAGATAATAAAACGGTAATTAGAAGAACTTCTTCTGCAGCCCAGCTTTTTCTTCTATAAAGAAACAAACATATATAATGTATGTCATATTTCAACGTTTTTCCAACCTGGAATAATTCTTTGAAGAGTTGAAAGTCGCCTGAAGAAACCAATGTGTTTCTAGCTCACACCTTTCAGGTGCGAAATATTGCGTGGCTTTTAGTATTCTGTGGTAACAGTAATTTAATGTCTTAATTAATTTGTTTGTGGATTGAATGGATATGCGAATTCGTTTATTTGAACTGAATGCACCTGAAAGACCAGTAGTTGGCCGTGACCAATTTTTTCTGGTGAAAGTAGTGGTATTGCACTTATTCAATTTCACTTTCAGGTTGGCAAATGTTTAGATCCCACGTACAATAATTAGTCGATATTTAGATGTGTTTGATTGATTTCTGCGCAAATCCTTAGTTAGGTATAATTAGAAATGTAACTTTGTTCTTTTATGCTTGACTTCTCGGAACTTTATGACCATAGGATCACCCCCGAGGATGCACCCAGCCAAGCGGTTTGAGGACTCCGTCGCTTGAAAAGGTCTCTAGTAGAACGCCTCACTGGAAACTACCTTAGCTCCGTGTATTCCCTCTCTTCAGTATATCATAGTTTGATATCTTGCTGAGTTGCGAAAGCGGATAAAAACATCTGCAAACTTATTTTTACGATGTTAACTTCATTGACCTATTGCGAAGATCCTTCGGAAGAAACGGCAAGAATTAGTGAGATCAAGGTGGATAATAATTTGTATGCAAGAAATAAATTTATCTTCAAGACAAAACCACATTGCTCAAAACGATGAACATGATTAATAAGACCCAGATGTCTGCAGGATAATTGAAGCATACACTAAATAAAAACAATGGTATAAGTACTTTTATTTTAAATTGGAAACTTTCTACAAAACACCATTTTTACATGCAAATCATGAATGCAAACTTGTTGTTTGGACAAAATTATATTGATAACTCACATATCTGTTTTAGGTCTTTTTCGCTTTAAATGCAGAAAATAACAAAACTTTAAAAACTTCTAGTCATTTGTTGCCTTATTTTTAATTAGGTTAAAAGTACAAAATTACGAGAGCTTGGGAACGTTACCTAAATATTGTTAAAACTATGTTCCTCTAGGTACATGGTACATCTTATCTACTAGAGTATTATTTTGCCATGCGATTATCTACTGTAGTTTTTATCTTACATGCTAGTTACCATAATGGGGGATGATTAAAAGTTTGAATAAAAGAACATTTTTATTGTAGATTGATAATAATTAGTCCAGAAATATAGTTCTGGAAACTTGAAAAACATGCTCCAGATGTTGAAAAACTATAGCACTTACACCCTAAAGGGAATCCTGAAATCATTCGATTTACTTTCTTTCTTAAAATACAATTATTGACTACTCTGCTATGAACCTAAACATTAAAATTGGCACCCAAATATCCTTATCTTATGTTAAGCCTCAATATTTCTTTAATGTAAAGAAACTCGAAGATATCAGACTATGAAGGCTTTCACGGCCGGTCAAATCACGTATAGAAATGTTTTTCGGACTTTGAAGCAGTGGTCCATGGGAATTTCTTCCTGACGTTTCGTCCACAACTGCGGTGGACATTATCAAAGGTGATGAGGCAGTGGGCGAAGTGATCTCCCGTGATTTCCGACTAAGACTGGTTCAACAACTGGATTCTTTGTCGTATTTATGCGGTCCGGCCGTGTCAGCTCATGCGTCAGGAGTCGAAGGCGCTTCAATGATTTTGGCGTACACGCTGTTTGCCGCAAATCCCGTTTCCAATCTGGATTAAGGACCGTGACTTCTTCTTTCCTGTTAAAATTGTTGTCATGTTTGAAGATCTCAATGGCCTCTCTGGTTAGTCTTGGATAATACCGTTGAGATTGGTGCAAAATGTCAACTTCATCGAAACGTATTTGGTGGCCGTCTAGAAGTTCCTATTCCGCTACTGCTGATTTTTCTGTTTGTCCTAATCTGCAACTTCTTTTATGCTCAGTGATCCTCATGTTTACACTACGTTTTGTGGTGCCGATATATGCTCTGCCACAACTGCATCGAATCCTGTAGACTCCTGGTGCCGATAAAGGATCCCGTTTGTCCTTGGCCGATCTCAAAGTCTGTTGGATTGTTCGAGTTGGTTTAAAGACTGTTTTCACTCTGTGTTTCTCCAGTATCCTGCCGATCCTGTCCGTGACTCCATGTATGTATGGGAGGCAAGCCCAACAAACTTTGAGATCGGCCAAGGACAAACGGGATCCTTTATCGGCACCAGGAGTCTACAGGGTTCCATGCAGTTGTGGCAGAGCATATATCGGCACCATAAAACGTAGTGTAGACACGAGGATCACTGAGCATAAAAGAAGTTGCAGATTAGGACAAACAGAAAAATCAGCAGTAGCGGAACACGCACTTCTAGACGGCCACCAAATACGTCTCGATGAAGTGGACATCTTGCACCAATCTCAACGGTATTATCCGAGACTAACCAGAGAGGTCATTGAGATCTTCAAACATGACAACAATTTTAAGAGGAAAGAAGAAGTCACGGTCCTTAATCCAGATTGGAAACGCGTTTTGGGGCAAACAGCGTGTACGCTAAACCCATTGAAGCGCCTCCCACTCCTCAAGCATGAGCTCACACGGCCGGACCGCATAAATACGACAATGAATCCAGTAGTTGAACCAGTCTTAATCGGAAAGCACGGTAGATCACTTCGCCCACTGCCTCATCGCCTTTGATAATGTCCACTGCAGTTGTGAACGAAACGTCAGGAAGAAATTCCCATGGACCACGGCTTCAAAGCCCGAAAAACATTTCTATATGTGAAACTCGAAGAGTTTGAATATGGTCGAGACATTAGCTAGAATAGAGGTATTTAAAAAATCTTATTGGCTAAAGTAAAACACACATATTTTAGGTTCGCAGACAAATCTCCTCCTCTTTAAGGTGAAACACTGTGCCCACCTTCGCGAAATGCCACATGATCTTCTTTCTAAAGAGATAGCAGCATGATAAAAGACAAAAATTTTACATCATGAGCTTTAAATGTTTAAAAACTAGCTGAAAATCCCGAGTATCAGTTTCACACACAGGACAGGTTTGAAACCGATCCGGGAATTCTTAATACGATTTAAAGCTTGACTTACAAACTGAATGTGTGAAGGACAAATTCTCGGGCTCAGCCCATTTGAAGGTGGGGCTGATCTTGTAGCCGGTTGAGGTGGATGGGAAGGAATGTCCAAAGGAGACGGTACATATGAAACTCCTGTATACAATAGCAATTATGAAACTTTGAGTTGGGTCGAATATCTATTTACCTGAGAGGCATTTTGAGCATTGTCGTCTTAAAGCGGGCCTTTGTCTGGACCCTCTACATCTGATGGCAAAACAAAGTTCTCCTCCCATTTCTGAGCAAATTGACTGATGTGGCGCGCTAGCAGAACGCTGAAAATTTAGTTTTCAAAGCACAATCTTGAGGATTCGGAACGCTGACTTGCCTTCTCTGTTATTGCAGTTTTTTTGGAATTATAGCAAAATTCCATAATGGCAATAACAACGGCGAATGCTAGACCACATAGCAGCACTACGAAGATTCCCCCAATGTTGTCCACACCTAAACTGTTTGCTTTCGATTCCTTTCCTTTGTCGTTTCTTGTGCACGTTTCTCCAGTGTTTTTCCACCTGGAAATGTGCAGTTTTTATATTCCACTGAGGAAAGTATATGACCACTCTACCATTTGTCATACAGCATTTGGATTTCTCCTTTTTCTTGAAGCTCTAAAATGGCTAGGGATATCTTATCTCTCCACGGGCTACCCATGGGAGTTGCTATACCATAACCCTTGGAGTCAAGAAGCCCACCTGAAGCACATTTTTGCGTTAATATGGTGAGGTACCAAAAATGAGTCTAGCAGTTTGTAACATACCAATTTGGGTCAAATTACAGTCTCTTTGGACTACGTAATCCAGCATGGTAGATTCCATGAGAAATGCATAGTTGCCCTCCAAAACCTTCTTGATTCCCTCTTCGTATGTCGGCACGAACACGGATGGTTTACGGTTCTCCATATACCTCCACATTTTCTTATACGTTTCAATCATCGAATCCTCGAGTGCAAAAATATCGTTAGATTAATTTTTATTTCTTTCCAGCAACTCACTCTGAAAAATGTCATTGTTGATCCACTTTCCAGCGTTCCATAAGGAATATCGGTTTGGCTTGCCAGATCTTCAGCATTTTCTATCGGCGTGATCATTCGTTCGACTGTGAGGAAGGCTGCCAAATTCGCAGTGTATGACGATATTATTATTAGTGTGAAAAACCACCAAATACCGCCCACAATTCTGGTTGATGTTGCCTTTGAATAAAATTTTTCGTTAATGAAATTTAGTTGAAAAACTTTAGTGTTGGTCGTTGGAGTGCTTGAACGCAAAGATACGCTTTGTCAGTTAATTAGAGTTGAACGCATTTTGTTAGTAAATTACAGTTTTATAGCAGTAGACATGAGTGGAATATGTGGCGAACAGGTAAAGGGACGAATATTCTTTGCTAAGACATAGAATTGGTTGGTTGCAGACCATTTCGAGACCCAATGGGACTCAGACAAGGCTGCTGTATATCGCCTACACTATTGAAGGTCTGTCTAGAAAGCGCATTGACAAGATGGAAGAGAAAATGTGAAACATCGGGTATACCAGCGGATGATACATGAACAACCTACTCTTTGGCATATGCGGATGATCAAGTGGTGATTGCCCAGGACATTGAATATATGACATGCAAACTAATTGAGGAATATGATAGGTGGGGTCTAGAGGTTAACATGCAGAAAGCAGAATACCCCATGTGTATAGGAGGAGAACAACAAGATCTGCCTGACTCAGACCAACAGAATATCAAACACTGCAGCAGATACAAATACCTGGGCGTCAAAATATTGTAAGGAGGAAGTTTAGACGAAGCCATAGCCGAAAGAAATTTTCAAGGCAGGAAGGCTGTGTCCATGTTAAACGGCGTACTATCGGATAAACACATTACAGAGGAAAACAAACACAGCATATACAAAACAATAATTAAAAGTATAGTAACATATAGTAGTGAAGTGTGGGCTATAAAGGATAGAGCAGAGAAAGCACTAAAAGCTACAGAGATGGACTACTGGAGAAGAGCGGCAGGAAAGCGTAGATTGGAAAGGATCAAAAATGAAAGGATAAGGGAAATAATGGAAGTGAAGCATGATATTGTCGATGATATAAAGACTGGACAGCTCAGATTGGGCCAGGACCGACTCCCGAAGAAAGTACTACACTGGCCACCGCAGGGAAGAAGAAGGAGAGAAAGGCCACGGACAAGCTGGAGCGATGGTATAGACGGAGATATTCAGAGAAGAGGACTGGAGGAAGAGATCGGGAGAAACCGACACGGTTGGAGATCGAAAGACCGAATCACGAAATTTCAACTTTTTGCAAGACACTCTAGAGAATAATATGCGATAATTTTATAGATGTATTCGGTTATTATTTTATGAAAAGAAGTAATCCAACAACCAACACATCGCGATTTTAATCATGAAATATAATAATAGCCAAGCATCTACAGGTGAAAGTTGCCCTGAATGAAAAAAATATATTCGTTTGGCAGGTAATGTTGTCTTTCAATAACCCAACACTGAGACACAGCCCATTATGCAACCTTCGATATATTATGGTTTTGAAAGCACCTATACTCATAGGAAAAGTTAGCAAGAGTATAGAAAAGAACAACGAGAAGCTGCTAGGAAAAGAGAAGGCGCCTAAGCTGATATGCTCAGTGAAGGGTTAAGATGTAGACAAAGATCAGGAAATATAGGTGCTTCGTATCACGGTGAAGGCATTTCTTGGACAAACTGATTGGTTGATGGAAAAGCATTCACCGAAAACCAAAATATACCTTCGGGTTCAAATCCGAGCCTTGTTGCATGAGGGTGCCGATCGTAAACCAAAAGGAGTTGGCCAACGTGAACTGGTTTTTCAGTTGCTCGTTTTCGAAATCGCACGGATGAGGACTCTGCCATTCGTAAGGCGAGAATCTGGCTACCACAAATATTGTTATCGACACCAACACGTATGCTGAGAAAACATACATCCAAATGTCGGTAGCCAGAGGGTTCATGAACGAGAACAAGCGAGTTGGAGGCGTTGATGGAACCTTAAACAGAACCAAATCGTTAAACATTGTTTAGGCAGATTTTTCCATGCCAGAGCTCAGAAAATTTCCAATCGGCTCTAACTGCTGCTCTCGTGTTGGGCCTTGAAGCGACGAGAACCAACTATAATGGACTCTACCTTTGGAGATACTCCAGTACCCTGTCGCAGCAATGTTCCGGTAACAAACCAAAACGCATTCGACATGTTCATTTGATTAACCAGTTTCGGCTTGTTTTGCACTCTCCAGGGATAGGGGTTAATCCATTCGTAAGGCGTGAACCTCGCTAGAGCATATATGGTAAAACCAGCCATAAAAAGTGCCCCTACTGTCGATACCCATATTTTCAAGCCCAAAGGGTTTAAAAATGTGAAGAATGCAGACTCTTTATCTGTTGGCACCTAAATAAGCAAAAAACATCTGTCCTCAGAATAAAGTAGTCTGGGAAATGGAACGGCATATTTTACGTTAAACTACCTGGAATATACTGAATATGAACTGAAATAAAATATGACATCAAATTAGTTCGGGTTTACATTCGCACACCGTTTGATAACATTTTTCGACGCAATATTATGGGCTTTTATGTATGCATAAGTTCTTTTATTTTCCTTGCTTAACGAGTCATTGCATTGAGGATATTCTGTTGCTTTGTAGGAAACAGAATATGCGGTTGAACTTCCTACGGTTGGTCTATTTCACTGAATCAAGAAAATGAACGTTGTTTGTACAGATATGTCGCGTTATAAATAAGTCGAGTAATAATAAAGTCAACTTATAAATCTTATAAAACTTGTAAATGGTTTGTTACATGGCCACGGGTATTCAGATTAAGATGGTTCAACGAATGAGTCAGTCTTCTCGATTTGTTAATTCCGGATGATGGCACAGATGATCCCGAAGTGTTGTCACCTTTCAGCTGAAGAAATCTACCTAATTCAGCAACTTTTATTGTATATCCTAACAGCACATGCAAAATCCGCGTTTCACATATTACTGAAATCATATATACAAAAAGCCAATTCAAAGGATCTGATTTTTCGATTGGGTAGAGCGGGCGCAGCTAAAGGGGACTGCAATTGGAGTTTGTTAAGAACAATTTGCCAGTATTTCTTTTGCATATTATTTGAAAGTTTTGCCCTTAATTTGTCAACATTATGTTTAAGAATTCGGAAAATATTAGGTCACTTCGGCACCATGAACTGGAAGAATTCCAATTGTTTGTCGTCGGAAGACAATAAATGCTGCAGTGGCCAAGTTGCCGTGATGTCTGTGAGGTGGAAAATAATAATCTAGACAATTGGTTCACCACATCGCCATTAGCTGAAGATTTCCTGAAGAACCCATATAGGACTACACTAGTGGGCAAAATGATGAATAAATGGCACCAACACTACTTACAAGAACTTAAAGAAGATGGAGCACCATATCTGGCAGCATCTCCAAAAACATACCAAGTAGAGGGCCCACAAGTAGAAATTAACGAGGAAAGTAGTTAAGTCAATGAAGAAAACAAGGCTAGCGGACGAGAAGGAATACTCGCAGACCTGATTAAATGGGAGGGACGCAAAAACTCATCAAACACATTCAAGCACTCTTTACCATAAACATGAATGGAGAGAGAATACCTCTGGCGTGGAAAGAAGCCTGAATTACTCCCATCCACAAGAAGAAAAGGAGAGATGAATGTTCCACCTATAGGTGTGTCTTCGTTATCAGCACCATGAGCCGTCTCTATGGAAAAGTCATCCAAAGTTTAATAGAAGAAGAATAAGAACACCAAGAAGTTGAAGAACAGGCAAATTTTCGAGCGGGTCGCTCATGCATAGATCATATGTTCAGTCTGACCCAACTTACCGAGAAGAAAGTAGCACGAAGCGGAGAGGTGTACCTTCTGTTTGTGGATCTTACGAAGGCATATGATACCGTTCCCGAACAAAACTATGGCAAGTAATTGAGAGATCCAGGATAATTTATACATTAATAACAGCTGTAAAACAACTTTATGATCAAAAAACATCAAAGGTCTAACTAAATGGTGAAATATCAGAAAGTTTTCCAGTTACGAAGGGTTTGAGGCAAGGCTACTGTCTGACCCCCACATTGTTTAAGATATACCTCGATGAAGCACTACAGAACTGGAGAAGAACATGCAGTGGAATGGGAATAACCATTAATGAAGATACAACGCTGTATTCTTTACATTTTGCAGATGACCAGGTTCTTTTAGCGCAGGACAAGGAGGACCTGGAATTCATGACAAGAAGACTATTTAAAGAGTACGAAGAATGGGGACTGTCGCTGAATAGATCGAAAACAAAATTTTTGTGCATCGGAAACGACAGAGGTGACCTACACCCAGAAGAAGACAAAACAATAGGAGCATGCACCGAATACGTATATCTTGGCACAAAAATTTAGACTGGAGGCCGTACAGAGAAAGAAATAGAACAACGCATAAAAGGGAAGAAAGTGATGGGCTGCCTGAACTCCATCTTATGGTCAACATGTATATCCCGAGAAAGGAAACACCTCCTATACAATTCCATATTTAAGAGTATAGTGCTGTATGGATGCGAAACTTGGCAACTTACTACCCACCTAGAGCGGCGGTTGCGTTATCTGGAGATGGACCTCTGGCGCCCACCTAGAGCAGCAGGGAAATCAAGGTTGGAGAGGATAACTAATGAGGAAATCAGAGTTATCATGAGCGTCAAGACAGACATAATAGAAGAAATCCAACGAAGACAGTTGATATGTTGCGGGCATGTTGAGCGGATGAATGACACAAGAATTCCCAGACAAATTCTCACGTGGACACCAACAGAGAGAAGGAAAAGAGGAAGACCCAAGACAACATGGATGGATGGAATAAAAAAAAGTCATGTCGGAGCGAAACCTACAACCAGGGCAATGGGAAGACAGAAGACGATGGAAGCTAGGAACCGGAAGACGCAAGACGTTATGACACCGGATTTATAAATAGATACACAAATCATGGAACAACCTTTCGACCAGTTCCTAATTGGCCAAATCGTAGTAGTGGCTTTTAAACCGTCTTAAAATAATAACATTGGTACTGGTTAACTATATTTTGTAATAAAAAGTTGAAATGCTCATAATTAGATGATTTTTCACTCCATGTAGAACCCTGCCGGTTGTTTGGGGTGGTAGTTGGAGCAAAGCTCTTTTAGTGGAGTGTTGACCTAGCATTGAAGGATTTTGTTGGCTTGCACCAGTTTTCACTTGAAGCTGCACACTTATTTTCAACGACGTCCAAGGGCTTTATTTCGGATGGATCGATGTTGCAGGAGCTGAACTGGAGTCTTTTCACTTTCAGGGTGGAGATGGACATGAGTCTCGAAAGAGACTCACGGGAATTTCTTTTATGTTTAGAAACGCGTGTTATAACACGTGGTTTCTAACATAGGTGAATTGGCTGGGCACGCTATTCGGTGAGGGAGCTGGACAGATAAACTGGAACCACTGGACACTTTAAAATATGGGAAATTGGCATGTTCATCCGATGATGGTTGAGCAGCGAATGTGTTGAGGCTTAAGTTCTCGAGTCAGTTGGACTTTGTACGGATGGAGCTTCAAATCCAATTGCAAAATTCGCCACAATGAGCCGTAAGACAAGCCCAAATGTTGAGCACGTCGGGGAATCGACGAATTCCAGTCTTCCTCCACACATAGATTTGAGTCCCTTTATCAGTGTACTGTGGTTACTTGTTTTGCCAGCTATTACTATTAACGGCGGTTGTTCTGCCCTCTTGGGTGCATTAGTAGCTCCTGCAGGACTTCTATCTTCCCGTTCAGCCCCTTTGTTGGAGTTGGGAGCTGTTGGAGGCTCTTCTTCGTTTGGCGGCTAGATGGGAGCAAACCGGTTTCTCAGCATCGTGGGGGCCTCTGCGTCAACAATGAGTGAACTCCACGCAACAGTTTTCCGCGGAGTCGCGAATCCTTCAGCGGTCATGCCTGTTAGAGTGGGTTGTGATGTTGTTGCCGTTGTTAGTTTTATTTTTTCGGTCGCTGATTTTTGTGGTGCCGGGGTTGGTGATACCGGTGAAGTTGGATCCGATTTGGGTGCCCGACCCCTTTTCTTCGTCTTGGGCGTAAGAAAGTACCCGTTTGAGAGGCTTGGTCGGACTCCGAGGAAGCAAAATATGGGTTAGGAAAGCCCCAATAAAATGGCACTTATTTTTAAATTTATTTCGAAATGTAGTTTATTGAACACAAGTAGTTTGGTTTATTGAACACGAATTTGTAGTTATAGAATGTATTTTATTGACTTTTATTGAACATTTTGCAAGAATTTGTTAGTTTTCATACGTTAATTAGGACTTTATGTTTCGTGACAATTCACACAACTTAAGTTATTTAACGGAAATAGATTTGCAATAACTTTGGGGGTATTTTAAGGGCCAAAGTTTGCGCGTGTTTGTCTATTAAAACGTGTCTTCAGGTGCTGAATCCGAACAACTACGCGTTAGCTCGAGTTCTAGAGGATCTATAAGTTTTTTAAGTTTAAAATCTTCAGGGGCATGAAAGGAGTGAAATCCTGCATTTATTTCAGCGCCCATTCATAGTTTTCTGGGTAGATCTTGGGTTTTACAAATTACCGGAATGCGTAGCAAAAATTGTAATAGATAACTTCAGCATTAGAAGGATAGCTAGTGAACAATTAATTGTTGTAAATTTCAGCCACAACATACCTTAAACAATATGCTAATTCCCAAGTTCATGAACGGTTTAGTGAAGTCAATCACACTTTCCCTGGCATAGTTTATCGTCATGGATCCCACTGCCAGGTCCGCTTTCTGCAACCATTTAATTCGACTTCAGTTAATAGAAAATGCTTGCATTTATTGAATACGTAATCGAGTGCAGCAAATTTATTAGACATTCCACACTTTCCGTGCATTTTCAGCACTGCAAATCTACCATTTATCCATTACCTTATCCATAAGTTGTCGAACTATACCGTTCCATTCTCCAGTTTCCAGGTCGATGGCGCCGTATTTTCCATCGGGAACCAGTTCGATTCTGTACTCAAATCCTACCATTGTGGCGAGTTCTTTCAATAAGTCGATGCAAAAGCCTTCGTAACGTTCGTGATTTAGGGGTGAGGGTGAAGATTTTAGCATTACATACGGTTGTTCCTACAAAGGGCCGATTTGGAACTAGCAATAATCAATTACTTCTCTAGGGAAAATGTAGAAAGGAGTGCGATCCTAATATCAACTATTTACTTCTATTATTATTATACGTGTACATATTACTGTTATAGAGGCTAAAGAAAAGGAATCAGAATTTTGGTTGCTTCACACAAATAAAATAATAAACTGTGTTTGTGGGGAAAAGACATTTATAAGTGAAATCGTACAATTAACTCTGCAGTCAAAATCATGCCTTGACCCAAACATACCACCACACATTATGCCTAAACTGAGTTTACCAATCGGTAAGTTACCATGAGTGGACAGGAGGCAGTAATAACTACAGACTGTGAAAATCAGCCTTTTTTCAATTTTGTTAAAAGAAACGATAGCAAAATATTTTGGCAAAATATTTTGGCGAAAATAATACTTTGCAAGCAAGATTTTTGAGTCAGAGAGTAAAGAAGGCTGGAGCCAAAACGAATTTGAAATACAAAAAAATAATAACAGGCAAGAAGCAGATGGAAGATGTTGTTGAACTTTAACGAAAAATTTTAATTTAAACTCGAAAACACTGGAAATGGGGATGCAGTTTAGAGGTTGTAAACGTTCATTTACATAGAAATCTGCATGAGTATACCTTTTTTGGTTTTGAATAAGCATGATTTTTTCGTAGTTCAGAAGACGACAAGTTTTCGAGTTATGTACATTTTTCGAAAAAACTACCCTTATCTTCCACGGATAATTGTCTTGATTTTTTTAGTACTTCGAGAGTCTATAAGTGTTCATAATAGTGCATTTCAAATAGGTTTCTAATCATAGTTGTAATCCAGTGTTAATATACACTTGAGTGCATAGAAATCGGCCAACAGTCATAAGTGTTCGATCATAACATCCCATAAGTGTTCGATCGGATTTAGGTCAGCACTGTATGCTGGCCACTCCATAACCCGAAAACCGACTTCTGCAATGTAATCTTGCACGATTCTTGCTGTGTGCGGCTTGGCATTGTCATGCATAAAGGTAAATTCGTCTCCAATGTAGTCGACGTAAGGTACCACATGAATTGCTAAAATCTCCTCGATATATCTAACATCCATTAAACCTCTTCTTTCGTGAACACGGTCGCCCCTACGAATGAACTCAGGGTCGGTTCGTGCTCCTATATAAATTGCACCCCAGATCATTCAGGAACCACCTCCATAAGCACTCCGCTTTTCAAAGCAGCAATCTGCAAATCCCTCTCTTGGTCTTCGGTACACTTTCCTTCTTCGGTCGCTACCATGGAGGCATATTCTGGTCTCATCTGAGAACAGAACAGATCCCCAATGTTCCAACGTCCAATTCAGATGATCCCGTGCAAAACGCAGGCGTGCTTGCAGATGAGCTGGAGTAAGTTTTGGACCCATCGCAGGTGTTTTAGGGGTCAGCTTATTTTCTTGCAGTCTTCGTCTTACTGTCCACTGACTAATAGCCACTCCTCGCACCTCACGGAGCTGTCGTTGCGCTTGAACGGCTTTTTGTGATCTCATGAATAGTCAAAAAATATATAGTTAAAGTCAAAAGTTTACAGTGGGCCGATTTCTATGCACGCAAGTTTGCATATGATTACAAAGGATTTTTTGAGAAGAGGCACGATTTATACCTAACTCATCCTTTGCACTGTGCTTGCAGCACAGCACTAGGCTAGTGAAAGCTAGTGAAAGCACTAGAAAACTAGGCAAAAACATGTACCACGTTGTCTTCATGAGAAGCTAGAGACGTTAGATTTAAGTAGCCAAAAAGTCGCGTTTTCCGTATAAGTCTAACCTACCCTGTGAGCGCGAGCCACCCTGTGAGCAATGGCACTTTGTGCCTGTTAAAGTTCATAATGAGTACCCAGCTAGGTGCAGAGTTAAAATATTTTAAACCCTTTG
This sequence comes from Dendroctonus valens, assembly GCA_024550625.1. NCBI lineage: Eukaryota > Metazoa > Arthropoda > Insecta > Coleoptera > Curculionidae > Dendroctonus > Dendroctonus valens. The sequence continues at coordinate 650,909 of JAJTJO010000013.1, read as the reverse complement.
TAGATCAAGAGTTATTAGGTAAACGTGGATTGCAATGGAAATGAGCTGCAAAAAATCACTTCTGTACTCCGAAACTTCATTTCGTTAAAAAAATCATCTCTTCTAGTTCCCTCATCGGCTAATTGAAAACTTGATTCTTTATTTTTCTCATAAGTATATTTTATCATCCAACGAATCTGTTATAATAATCGTGCACACGTTGCAGATTTGCACTTTTTGAGTTTGGCACTTGCCTCCGTTTTTAATGCCAAGTGCATTCAGCTTTAGTGGCTCTGCTTTTGTCAGGAATAAACGCTAAACCTCTTATCAGCTACTAAAAAACAAACTGAAGTGTGCAAAATTGGTGTTTTCCAGCTGTAGATTTAACGGCCTAACATTATCGAAATTTAGGTATAAAGCTGCGAGCTTTTGTTGCAATTGCAATTTAGATTAAAAATCTGCACAGCTCTGGTCGGTATCTGCTTTATTTGAAATGTGCTTTACTAGCGTTTGGAGAAATACTGGCGTTGGGAGTTAGCCAACATTACATACATGGGCCATAAGTTCCCGAACCATCCCATTCCAGATACCACTTTCCGGATTAAAAGCACCATATTTTCGATCAGGGACTAAGTCAAGCAAATAGTCAAAACCCACTTCCTGCGACACCCTTTCTAAGATATCAATGCAAAAACCATAGAACCGGTTGTTACCAGTGAAGTTTTTGCCTGCATGCATCATGACGTAAGGAGTTTCCTGATGATGGTAAGTAGTCATGCAATGTTGCAAAACGCCAGATCGCCTTACTAACTCACCAGAATTGTGGTTACCACTAAAGTAACATTCATGGATCCATGGTCAAAGAAGGCGTTTCGGTCGGTAATGTTCACGTCCATACCAGGATGCCATTCCCCCACCTTGACCATGGCGTGCTGTTTCAGCTTTAAAAGATCCAGCTTGAATCGGATTCTTTTGCCTTCTTTAAATTCAATTGGTCCACTTAAGCCTTTAAACTCAACCTAGCGTAACAAAGGAAAAATTGTTTTAAAAGTTGAAAAGGTATGGGAGGAAACTTAATTCGATTGAGGATCCTGTTGTGTTTCATTGAAAATTGGTGTTTCTGTTAGTACTGCCTTATAAATTTTCGTTCAAAAAGTTTCCATTTCTTCTTTTCCTTCTTATACAGAGTGTTTCAAAAAAGTTATACCAACGACTCAATTGTAATCGGTGAACTTAGAGAAGCGTGAAACATTTCGCAAATATAGATCCACACACAAGTTCTTTTGAGTTACAGATAGTTCAAGTAACAAAAAACGGTTGATTTTGTATTGTTATTTTTTCTATAGCATGTACAATTTTGGACACTCCCGGACGTTTCTAAAACATACTTTTTAACCAAAACATTTTGTCGGGAAGTTCGTGCAATAATTGGAAAAGCAGCTTTGCCTAAAATTCTTCTTAGACTAGTTTCAACTGATAATTAATGTGGGCTATGGAGAGAACAAACATTGTTAAAAAAGGACCCCCTGGTGGATGGAACTATGAAGAATTTGGAAGCAATTCCCTGAGCAAACTATTATTAGACTAGACGCAAAAGTTTATTTTGGTGTTATTGCACAAGTCGATTAAAAGATCATTTGTAATCGAAAGCACACTGTACTTATGTTTTCTATACTGCCAGTTTTATCCATGGGTAAGTCTTCATCAACATTAGTTTTGCGATTATTTTTTTATTTGTGTTATTCCAATTCAACAATTCTCTTCTGTTCCTTCTGTTGATGGTCTATTTGGCTCCATCTAATTTTGTTGGTTTTCACAGCTGCAACTCCAGTTCTGATTCTATTCAATGTTTGCCTCGATCGCCAGTCCAGATCTACCTCTTCAGCATTTTTGGGATAATGGGAAGTTTTTAGAAGGGAAGGGGCAGAAAGACCGATAGGTCGATAGCCTTTTTTAGATATAAAGATGTTTACTACTACTACTGGGAAGTTTTCAGGGGTTGTTCACCAACCATCTTAAGGAAGTTCCTGCGTGATTTGAGCCTTTCCTGTGTCACACATGTTCCGTATAGTGTGTGTCTCTCATCAAAGATCTGCTTGAATTTTTCTGTGTTCATCGGCTTGGCGGCGCATCGGTGGGCTGCCAAAGTCTGCTGCTCTGTAGAGTGCTGGTAAAGGTGTTGCTTTCATGCACCCGGTGGTTATTCGGCATGACTCATTGAGGGCTTTGTCGACCTTTTTGGCATGGCTAGATCTAATCCATACTGGATGGGTGTATTTTGCAGTGGAAAAACCTAAAGCATCTGCCATTCTTTGTAGCACTGAAGGTCGAGAACCCCACTTGCTGGAGGCGAGTTTTTGAGGGCATTGTTTCTTGCTGATACTTTTCGCCCCGTCTTAATGCAGGGCTGTTTATAGGTAAACGTTCGGTGCAATGTAAACCCTAGGTATTTTGGGAATTCCGTGTGTTCCAGCTCGCTTCCCTGCCAGCTGACTTTTAACCTCCGTCTTCCCTGCTTGCTCCTTAGATGAAAGGCACTTACTTGGGTTTTCGTTGGGTTGGGCCGCAGGGCATTCTCTTCATACCACTTGGCCATTTCTTTCAAAGATTTCTCTAGTTTTGCTTCAACTAAACAAAAATTCTTGTCTTGCGCCGTTAAACCGAGATCGTCAGCGTAAACAAAACTTTTTGAGTCTTCCCCGAGAGGCTGGTCGTTGGTATGAATCTTAAAGAGAGTTGGGGACATAACACTCCCTTACGGAAGGCCATTTCTTTGATCTCTCCACCTGCTTTTCTTACCATTCAGAACTACATACAAGCGTCGGTCTTGTAGTAGAGGTGAGACCACTTGTGTGAGTTTGTAGCCTTTGGTGAGGTTATACATTTTTGTTAGAAGTTTTTTATGGTTTACGGTATCATACGCCGCGGTTAAGTCAACGAATGCAACGCCGGTGATAAGTTTTCCTTCGAAGCCCTTTTCTATATGTTCTGTTAGTGCCAGGGCTCGGTCTGGTTTGCCAGGTCGAAAGTCTGCTTGTTGCGATATGAGTTTAGGCTCTAAAGTTTTCCCCACGCGGTTTAAAATCAGACGTTCATAAACCTTAAAAAGAGTGCATAGAAAGGAAATTGGTCGATAGCCGGTTTCGCTTCTACACTGCCATGGCTCTGGACCAGCATTTTGGGAAATTCTGACCAATTTGCTTTCTTAAGTTAAATCTGATTCTGAAGGAAACGTTTGGTGCTTTTACGGAAGCACAAACTTCAAGGCCAACCGATCGGTGTTGAGTTTTTGGTATGGGATCTTAGACTCTTTTGACACACAGACCAGCCAACCCATCACTGGTAAAGCACAGGTCAGGGTTGTGTCCTCTTCTCCAGATTTTACTTTGGAATTAGTATGGGAGTTTAGATGCAAGTATAAGGGAGAAACCATTCCCTGCACACCATTCTTCCACTGCTTCCCTGTTGTTGTCAGTCTCAGAGTAACATCATGAAGTGTTATGACTGTTGAAATCTGACTGTGAAATGAATGTGTGAGTTTGTAGTCTTTGGTGAGGTTATACATTTTTGTTAAAAGTTCTTTTCTGGTTTTTCTTCGAAGCCCTTTTCTATATGCTCTGTCAGTGCAAGGACTTGGGCAGTACATAATTTCCCAGGTCGAAAGCCTGCTTGTTGCGGTATGAGTTTAGGCTCTATGGGTTTTTCCACACGATTTAAAATCGGACGTTCAGAAAACATTTTAAGTGGTTTCTAAATTTTGTATGTTGCTGAATTGGGCACGTGAACATAGGTAGAACAAGGTCTATTGCGAAAATGGTTATCCAATCTGGAAGCAAACATATCTAAAAGTTTTCCAATGGAATCTGCGATGAAAAATCTAACTTCTGACACCCAGTCAAGTCCAAACTTCTACTCGCAAATATCGGCTGTTCTGAGGCTTCTGTTGCGGACTTAACCCAGTGTATGTGACAAGTTTGAGCTTGATAATTTAAGAATTAACTTTTAGACGGATAAAATAACCTCGCTTGCGGCCAGCTATTTAATAATATTCCCATGATTTTCTCCAAAGAAACGGTTAGAAAACGAAAGCGTTATGTAACAACCAATCACTTTTCCCTAATAGACCAGTAAAGTTAAAGTCTCTTCCTTTCCAGTTGGTATTATTTGCAATCGTATTCAATTTGGCTTCCTCAGGTGTCGCTTTTTAGCCAAATCTAATGGTATCAGTTCCGGGCTATAGAGCATACTGGTTGACAACAAAAAGGAAGGTTTGCAACAATAGCGCCCCCCTTAAAAGCATTTTGCATGAATTTTTGTGTGTCGTTGGTAATTGTAGCGACTTAATTTGATAAAAACACCTTTGGGATTTATTACGTATTTGACTATTCCCACTAATAAGTGCGCAATTCATTTTCTCAACCCTTTCGCTAATGTTGATTCTAAAGCTAACTTAAAAGCTCTTAACCACATTAATTGACTCCACTCTGCAAACACATAATTAATGTAGCTTGTTAACTATAAACGACAACACGCTTCACACTCTCAGCAGGAGGATTAAGGTTATTCTGGAGATTGGATTAAACTGGAAATAAACCTAGCGCAGCATCTATAATGAGCGCTGTTCACATCTATGGCTGCAACTTAATTTCAGTAGACTCTACAATATTTTCATCGAGCAACAATATTATTTCATTTAATTAGGTTTATAAATTAAATCAACTTGCTTCTATTAAACGTTCTAAAAAACAATTAGCAGAACACTTTTTATCGTGTTTTAGTCGATAATTTGATCGAATAAACGCAATCAGATTAGCTGGTATCTTGATCAGGGATCACAATTCGATTAATAACAGGGCGGAACATTAATTTTCTTTTCAATTTTATTATGGCGTTATTGTCAGCTGGAATATTATCAGGGTTAGGGGAAGGTTTCATGCAGGGACAGCAATTGCCATGGTCTGAAAATTGGGCACTTACGGCATTAATGTAGTTAATTAAACTCAATCCTCCATCCCATGGCTGTTCTTTGTCACAAGAGACGTTGGTCAATTTAAGACTATGAGATTGCTCCAGAGTTTGAAGTCCAATTGCGAACACGTAAACGGAGTCGTACATAAACGCTGCTTCAGCCTGCAAAACATTTGCTTTGAAGTTTATGTTACTTTTAATCTAGTTAAATTTTATTCTATTTTTATCTATTCCTATTATTTATTAGAGTCCAGTGACTGAACTTGTTTTCTGATTTAAAGCAACAAACGAGAAAAACTTTTGTTTATATCAATTCGAGAACTGAAATTGATGCCTGAACATAAACTTATTGTCTAGTTTTGGAAACTTGGAAAAATCAGAATGAAATAAAATGAAACTACAATGCAAGCTTCTTCCAAAGGTTTGTAGTTTGAGGCGCTGAGCCAGAATATAGAAACTCATCAAACGAAGCAGATGTACTCCCGTCCCCGGAGATGACGAAAGCTAGGCATCTCTTGGACAAAAAAAAAACTGGACACGATAAATATAATTCAATTTAAACCTCACATAGCTTTTAGGTCTGAATCTGATTTGATAATTTTTTGTGGTATTGTACGCATTTTCACCTCAATGGATTGGCCATTTCAACCTAAAGATATTCCTTTCCGATTTGACTTATCGTCATGAATCAAAAAATAAATATTAAGTAGACATGAAGCTTAACAATCGCTTGCAAATGAATCGCATTGCGGTTTTATTTTCTTCCAAAGGGTAGTTATATGACCACTTATGTAGACCCCTATATACTTTAAACCATAACTGTCGATGCAGCAGTCCGTCCTCTGGAGGTCGGAGGAATTTCGGCCGAAGCTTCTGGTCTGGTCATAAGAGCGTCCGGACATGGACTGGGACTCCGAGGTGGAGTTTCAGACGAATGAAGGAGGGTCCAAGAGAATAAGATATGAATCTCCCAGAGAAGAGGCATTAGCCGGGCTCCTGGAGAGTAAGCTCGATTTGCTTGTAGGCGCTATTAATACCATTCAGGAGCTCGTACCTAAAGTCCACAGGGGTGTAAGGAAGGGCCTGACGAAGCAACTCAACAATGCGAAGGAAATCTCTAATGGAATCAAAAGCACTATTCCACAAATACTAAAGAAAATTAAACAACATATGACAGAAAACCTCAAAATTGGTGAGATTCAAAAGGAGCAAAATCAACGCACGAAGGGACCAACAATGTCTTATGCTGGAGTGGCTGTGGCTACAGATAGCTCAATACGCGTTGCAGGCATTAAGAACCGCATAACAACGGGAAACACTTACAAGGTACAACTGTCTTCAGAGGGCAGAAACGTTGAGCAAATTGAAGCCTAAAGAAAGAGGTTGGGATTAAACCCAATCATAATAAAATATAAAGATAATAACGTAATCATAGAATCATCTGATGATTTTCTGAACAGAACTCTGTGGCTCTCAAGAATATGAACATCAAAGTAAAAAACTTGGACAAATTTCTTCCAAGACCTGTGGTCTTCAATGTTCCATCCGACATTAATAATGAAACCACTGCCCAAGAAAAAATAGCTCAAAATGACCTGAAAGGATCAGAGGACACGTTGATCAGATCAGTTTACAAGTTCGGGCCAAGGAACAAGCACTTTGCACACTGGACCATCCAAGTAAACCCTAAAACAAGGCTACTTCTACTCATGCAGGATCGAAGACAAGATTCATATCACACAATGCTACAATTGTCAAGTGTTCGGACACATAGCACCAAAATGCAAAAATAAACAAACAAAGAACAAAACAAAGAGCACAAATGCATTTTATGTATAAAGGCTAAAATTGGGGACAACAAACACAGCATCAGGGATGCAAAATGCATCGCCTATAAGCGAAGAATGGAAAATTATGTTTCCAATATTGATTTCGATATCCACAATGATTAGATCAAATCACATGAAGAAGAGCAACAATCTCTCTCTCTCTCTCTCTGTAGCACTACAACCTTGGGTGGGTTTTTGCTGCCTCCAGTATTTGTCTCCATCTCGTCCGGTTTTCCGCTGTCTTTTGCCACGTATCAAGGTGCACTCCCAGGATGGAGAGGTCCTTTCGGATATTATCTCGCCATCTTAGTTTTGGCCTACCTAGTGGCCTTCTTCCTCGAGGGGCTTCTTCCCATACCTATTTTATCAGCCTTGTATTCCGGCTCCTTTGTACGTGCCCTGCTCATCATCGTCTACTCACTTTAATCTCTTGGAATATGTCCGGACTTTAGTGCAGTTGCGCAAGTTCTGCATTTGTTCATATCCTGTAGATTCCTGTGTGAGGTTCACGGTGAGGGCCATATATCTTTTGCAGACACTTCCTCTCAAATCTTTGAAGTACGTGCGTGTCTTGTACTGTTAGTGTCCAGGCTTCGCATGCTTACGTAGCTACTGGCCGTATTATGGTCTTATACATTAGAATCTTGGTATGTTTTGATAGCAGATTGGACATCATCATCGATTTTAGTGCATATAAATATCTATTGCTTTGGGTGATGCGTTGTTTGATTTCCTCTCGCACATTATTATCTGATGTTACGATGACACCCAAGTACTTGAAGGCTTGCGCGTGTTCAAAGTTGTACTCGTCCATGGTGACGTTTTGCCTTATGCGATCGCGGTCGGTATTTCTTGTGACGTGTATATATTTTGTTTTGTTTTCATTTATACGCATCTTGTTAGCCTCCTTTTCTAACTGGACAAAGTTCTCTTTCACCTTTACCGTGCTTCCACCTATCATGTCCAAGTCAACTGCATATGCCAAAAGTAGGTTAGGTCCTTTTGGTCCGAAAATTTGAACGGGGGTTGGTACTGTCCTAGTGGCTTCTCCGGTGCGATGTTAAACAGTAGCGGGGACAAAGTATCTCATTGCTTTAGGCCCCTGTTGATTGCAAAAACTTCACTATGGTTACCGTCTATTCTGACGCAGCTTTTCGACCCTTCCCGACAAACTCTGACCAACCGTAATAGATTATTTGGTACTCCTATTTCTTCCATAGCATCCGAGAGGCGTACCCTGATTATACTATCGTAGGCCTGTTCGAAATCTATAAACAGGTTGTGCAGATCCTTGTTAAATTCCCAACATTTTCCTAGTATTTGCCTAATAGTAAATAACTGATCCATTGTCGACCCTCCGCCTCCGAACCCACATTGGTATTCTCCCACAATCTCTTCAGCGTAGGGGGTAATACGATCTAATAGGATGTTTGACAGTATTTTATAGGCGTTGTTAAGGTGGTAATGCCACGATAGTTATTGCGTGTCAATTTGTCACCTTTTTTGCGTATTGGGACTATCACGCTTTCTTTCCAATCTTCTGGGATGGATTCAGTAGTCCATATTAGTTCCATGAGTCGATGCACGTGTTCCAACAGGTGGGTTCCGCCTTTTTTGAAACATTCTGCCGGTATGTTATCTCGATGGGGGTGAAACCAGTGACCAACACGTCTGTTTCACCAGTCCAGAAAGAATACCCTCAACAACCGACCTCTCTCTCTCTCTGCGTAGCACTACAACCCTTGGTGGGTCTTGGCTGCGTTACCGATTTGCCTCCATCGGTTCCGGTCCATCATGCCGCCCCCTCCAGTTATCTACCTGCATAGTCTGTATGTCCTTCAAGATGTTGTCCCTCCATCTAAGTTTCGGCCGCCCCAGCGGTCTCTTCCTTGCTGGGTTTCCTTCCCATATTATCTTGATCAGTCGATCGTCAGATGCTCTTTGAACATGTCCGGCCCATCTCAAACGTTGGGATTTTATTGTTTTGACTTTATCTGGCTTTTGGTATAGGTTCTGGGCTTCTGGATTCGTCCTTATGCGATATTGCTCTGTGTTTGGATCCTTTACGGGGCCAAATATTCTTCTCAAGATCTTCCTTTCAAACCGCTTTAGTAGAAGTTCGTTGTGTTTCGTAAGGGACGTTCCACGTCTCACAGCCATAGCAGATAATCGGTTTGATTACAGCCTGATACATCCTCAGCTTTGACACTCTTGATACCGTTTTGGATTGCACGAGGGTTCGCATAGCAAAGAAACATCTATTGCCACTGTGTATTCGTGTTTTAATCTCTTCGTTGCTGTCATTGTCTGAGCATATCGTGGCTCCAAGATATTTAAACTGTCTGACACATTCGAAGTTATAGGTGTCGATCGTTACGTTCTGATCGATTCTGTCCCTGGTGGGTCGGCGGGTAATATGCATGTATTTGGTTTTTTCCTCGTTGATGTTGAGGCCCATTTTCTTACATTCCTTCTCGATTTTCAGGAAGCTTTCTTTGACTCCGACAGTACTTCCTCCGACCGTGTCTATGTCGTCCGCGAAGGCCAGGACCATCTGTGGCCCCTGGTTAGTATATACTTCCGTGGTGATGTTCGTCTTTTTGATAGCCATATCTAGGACTATGCTGAAGAGTATGGGCGCCTTTCCATCTCCCTGTCTCAATCCACTCATGACCAAGAATTCTTCTGTTATCTGATTTCCTACTTTTACGCGACACCTGGTGTTGTTTACGCATAGTTTCGTGAGAGTGATGATTTTCTGATGTGGTATCCCTATACTTACCATGGCTATCCAGACACTGTCGCGTATGAGTGTGTCGTAGGCTTGTCTGAAGTTCGTAAACAGCTGGTGTACGTCTTTATTGAATTCGCTGTCTTTCTCTATTAGTTGCCGGACTGTGAATATCTGGTCCACTGTTGACCTCCTTGGTCTGAATCCACACTGATAGTCCCCAATCTGTTCCTCCGCATACGGAGATATACGGTTCAATAGCATCTTGTATGCTGCGTTCAGTATGGATATTCCCTTGTAGTTGGTACATTTCATGCGGTCCCCCTTCTTATGGATGGGGATGAAGATGCCTTCGTTCCATTCGTCTGGCAGGGCTTCCCGTTTCTTAATAATTTTCTTTTCTTTAATGTCCTACTATTATTGCTTTTGGCATCCTCCTCTAGTTGTTGTAGTACTTTGTTCTGGGCCGCTCTTTTCTTGTTCCTCATAAGTTTCCTTGCCTCCTTTCTGCATGTTTGGAATTTTTCTATGTTGGCGTTACTATTATCTTGTAAAATGCTCAATCTGGCTTTATTCTTAGTGTTCTGGATTTGTTCGCATTTTGTCCTGTTTTACTTCCCCAGTGTTTTCTTCGTGACTCCCAAGATAGTGGATCTAAGGGTGCCCCAGGCTGTTTCTATGTCCTCCATTTCCTCAATTTCGGGGGTGTTCCGTCGTAGTTGGTGTTCAATTTCGGTTTGGTACCTGGTTCGTGTTTCGGCGTTTCCAAGTGTGTTTACTTCCCATCTTGTTGTACTGGTGACTTGCTGTTCTTTCGTTTTTGCGCTCTTGATCCTCAGGCACATTCTTGTCTGCAACCACCTTACAACCTCCATTCCTCTACTTAGACTCCTAGCATCGCATCGCCTTTTGGTTGTCCAACAACGAAGCAGCTGGTAAGGATATATTGGCCGAACGCTAGTGTCCACTACGTATGAAGTCGTACCGGATAGTTCATCTTTCTGCAGCGGCATCGTTCGATACAGGAGCAAGATTGGAAAAATTGTAACTCTTAGTTTCACTGGTTGGGAATTAAGTTCAGGTTTTATATTGATGGTTACAGCTAAAATAATGTGAAAAAGTACAAATTTTTTAAACTGAACTTGGAATCCCAATGCTGGCCAATAACCTGTGGCACACGAGAAAATTTTCTTAATGGCAATAGGAGCTCAGACCTCCTGAAAAATATTACCTTATAATTCTTAAGATCATTTACTTTATATCGATACTAATGCACTGTCATAAATGATCCAGTTTACCAGTTTAAATCATGTATTCCAAAAACAAAGAATTTCCTGAGATTTATGAACATTTTTAGTTAAAATAAGTGGCTCTTTTCTAAACACAGTTTGATTTGTCACAAAGCATATCTGCTATACTCCGGAAGTACTTTTTAAATTCGTTCCTTCTATATACAGTGTAATATTTTATGCAGAGCGATGGTGCAAGAACTTCGCCAACAATCCGGAAAGGCAAACCATAAATTAACAGGAGTTTCGTAGATAGACGAGTTTAAAAATTGGGATTAAAACGTGGAGTGAATACAAACGTTTAAAGCATTTATCAATGTTTGCCATTTTTAAGGCTTTATTTTTATCTTGGTTGATCTTCTATTTAAAATTTTCCGTATATGCTGCATAATTGTATTAATTAGTTTTAAGTTAAGCGATTCTTTTCACGTCTATTTCAATTTATGCTCAGTAGGTCTAGAGCATACTTAATTTTCCAAACGATTTTTTCAGATAAATGGATAACGCATGGGAGGTTCGGCTGGTTAACATGTTAGGCCTATTTAATGTTGCAAATTGGGAACACACATTTTATGAATAGCACGGTTTTGAAAAATTAAAAATAAGAAATACTAATAATGTTGCCAAAAGTCAGTCAATAAACTTCGACAGCTTTAAAATATAAGTCCGATGATCCCTATTTTATAAGTTGGGGATGGTCGTGTATAAGTTTTAGAGTCATTCGTTTTATATGTGAAGCGTAATGGACTTGAGCTTGTGTGCTTGTGGAAGTTCTGTAGCTCTTAAAATTTTTCATACACTCGGCACTGAACTAGGAATTACAATTGAGCTCAGCATAACGTATGTCATCGAGTTTTTTGCGCTTTCTGGAGCGACATGTAAGAATGTCCTTTAATCGCACGTAAATTTTTATTAACAAAAATAGTAAACTGAAGAAAAAAGTAATTCCTCTTGGAAAATGTGATTTGGTGATTATTAATGAAACAATAAAGGATTTTTGCAAAGATCCTGACGAATTGTCTAACATCAATAAAAACATGCAAAAAACTTGCAAGTTTGCCCATTGTATGCTTGTAATGAACATCGTGTCTTTATTTAACATAAAGTGAACTAATTGATGACAGCATTGAAGATAGCATCCCTTATAATGTTCAAACCCCAGCAATTGCATTGAAAACTTCATCAGAGCTATTCGAAGTTTCCAAACTTGGAATACATTCCTCATTCTGAATTGTGGCGTCTAGAAACTTTCTGAACTTCCTCGCGTGCCAGTTTTTGTTCCCCGTTTCGATACATTTACTATGTAGAAGGTGGAGCCATAAATCCTGGGGAAACTGTAATTACAATCCATTCAGAATTTTTTTTTGTTGTTTTTTTGCAGGTCTACATGGAAGGTGGAGATTTTTTGCCAATAGATATTGTGGTGTAATTTATAGGCCCCATAGCACGATCAAAAATTCATTACTCCTGATCTCGTATCAAAAGTGCGTAATGGTAATTTACAGCTTTTAAAATTTTTAAATATTAGTAATAAAAATAAAATAAAATAAAAATGCCCATGTACAATATACAGAGTTAATAAAATGCCCCGCAAAAAATTGTTAAAATATGTTTTTTATAAACGATTTTTTCTGCAAACGTTAAAACACAAAAATCGATTGACTTTACTGTTCAACTTGTATCCCAGTAGAAGTAAACAACTGGTATCCCATAACCCAAATCAAAATTTACATAGGATGCAAAAAAATTAAAACTTTGAAGTCTTTTGTTATCAAAATTTGGTTGCTCTTCATTTTTATCTCGGAATAACGCAAAAATATTTCCTTAATAAAATGTTATTAACAAGAAATTATCATTTTTTAAGCTATCAACATTTACCACCATCCATCAACCATCAACCATTAGATGCTTGAGATTCTGCGGGTTCTCTTTTATGTAACTCCCTCCGTAATTGGGGGTCCTGCCTTCTTTCGTCTCGAAACTCAGACATTAGCTGCAAACGAAGCTCTTTCAAAATAAACGTATTTTTAAGGCTAACAGTTTTGTGGTAGTCTGTTAGACAACTTGAGCGTTTACTCCTGCAGTATTCAGCAGCGAAAAGAAGATAGTCAAGGGCCATCGCCGGCTATTCCTTGCCACGCTAAAATTAGGAGATAATTCATCTAACTGTCGATAAGTTCCGCCCTTCGTTAAATTATAAAAATCTGTTATTTCCGGCAGCCTCTTTTCGTTGGGGAGTATACAATCATCGTCATGCCGTGTCTATAAAAGATTCCGAATCCGAATGATATATTTAGTCGTATTTTGCGTTAGGACACGTAAATTCACTTGCCGGAAATTCATTCAGAAAAATCTTTACGGCTTAAAACATACGATTTACCACTAGTCTAGGTTTGCTAGAGACCATCAAAGAAAAAGTTGTAAAAGCATTACAAAAATAAAATATACCTGAAGTAACATCAATTCGTCCGATAAGCGCAGAAATCCAATACATAAAAGAGGAGTTAAATAATTTTAACACTTGCAATATTACCTACATGTTTTATATTTTCCACTTTAAACATATTTATGCTATAAAAAATATATTTATTATTATTATATCTCATTCTTGAGCTGGAACTATGGTTGGATTTGTTACTAACAATAAAACGTCCGACTTTTAGCTTATAGCAATCACTTTAAGAGATAAGAGAAAGCCTACATTTCGGACATTTCCGAGATATTGCAATTTATGAGAGCTTAATCTCCTTTGTGTATATGCTTTATAAAGTTAGGCCGATATGATCATATGGTGCCTCCGCTTAAGCCCGAATTCAAGGGCCTTGTTTTTTATTATTATATATCCGTAACAAAGCGTTTATTCGAATTTTAATTCATCTCCAGAGATAGCAGTAAATTGTTTAAAAAATATGTGATTTAACGTTACTAAATTTCACATACAACGTCTTGAGAAATACCACATATTAAAACGATTTTTTTTACTTTGGACTTTCAGGAGAGGAGCTTAATTCTACAGACGTTTGAAATGGTCGGCTGATTCATAATTTCGTTTCTTTATATCTTTTGTGTAGCATCATAAACTTTCCCCATGATTCTGCTTGCGACCACCGACCGATGAACATCGAATCGTCAAAAGCTAACCCACAGTCAACTAGTCTGGGCCTAGTGTATTTTGTACAGGGCCATCGGGTCACCGAAAGTGCGCGTTCAGTGAGCCCCCGCAGGAAAGCACGTGTTCTCTGAATTAAGAAATTCGCCTGTGTCTCTGCCGAGACAAGGTCCCCTTTGTTTATAAGTGCCCAGCTCCAGAGAAGTGAAATATGAAGAAAGGCAAGGCAAAGCGTAAAAGCTCAGCATCTCAAGAAGAGCAGAGTAAGTGCAAAGTCCCAAAGCCCCCAACAGTAAGCTCCCCAGAACCAAATCCAACATCCCCAGAAACCCTGGATAAACCATTTTCCTCCTTCTAGGTATGCCTTGATGCTGAAACGCTCAAGGCGGAACTTCAAAAGCTAGCTGCCCGAGAAATCATCCAAGCCGAAATTATTGCCCAAGTCGCATCACTCCCAAACACCCCTCTCATCTCCTTGGATGAATCCCAAAAGGAAACCATCACAAACGCCCCCAACCAATGTAAGTCCCCGGGGACTCCAATTTTCCCCCACTGAAGCCCCAAAAGCGTCCACCGAAGCCCAAACGCCCACAACCCTCAAACCCCAAACTCCCAAACCAACAAAGCCATCACTATTATTACCCCGGCGGACTGGCTTGAAACCCAGGTCGTCCTTCCCCAAAACAAAATCCCAATCTAGAACACCAAAAAAACCGCCGCAGGAATCTTTCCCTGCTATCCAGAACATCATAAGCCGACCCTCCAGCTCCTCACCTCAAAACCCACCAAATCCAATACTTTACACACACTCCCCAGGAAGACAGGAAATTGACTTTGATCATTAAAGGCCTTGATGTCCGAATGAAATTGAAGAAATAAATAATGAAATTACCGCTCTGGGTTTTGCCCCGAACAAACACAGTTTTTCCGGCTTGGGCACTCCAAAAAAGTGTCCAATATGGTTGGCCTAAGTCCCAAGCAAATTTTGCACGTGCCAAGGGACCTTTAACCACCTAAACCTTAAACATATCCCGCAGGATAAAAACTGCCAAAAATTACTACATCTTATCCAACTGCGGCACAAACCCTTCCTGCCACCCCATTTTTACAAAACCTGCGCTAAACCAACCGATATTACAGCAAAGTGCTGTAACTTGGGTGCGGAGGACCTCACCCTGCCAGTTAGTTTAAATATCCGAAAAACCTCAACCTAAAATTGAAAAATGAGGATAAGCGTAAGCTTACCTCAATGAACAATAAAGGAGAAGCAGGAACAAAAGCCCTAAAAGAACTAGCCACGAACCTTAGCTACTGAACAGGGCTTAGCCACTGAAAGAGCAGAAAAGGCAAAATCTGCCTACCGCAATGATTGTTTATTAAAATAAAGCACCATCAAAGAGTAAAAGCCTCGAATAGCTAACTCTAGAGGAACATCAAGCAAGAGGAATAAGCTTTCCTTTTTAGAATGTCTTCTTTTCATTAGTCTAACATTGGATTGTTCATAAATTTATCAGCCTTACCTGTATATAGCTGCTGTTGATTATAGTCAATTCTTGGTTTGCTTGAAACTTGGCCATGTCTCTGAGAACCTCTTTGACGAAAACCTGATCCCCATCCACCACTCTGAAAGCGGTCATGTTGACGAAATTATATTTAAAATCTTCCAGGTCAAATGTTTCGATGTCGAAAGTCGTGAAGATATAGTGATACTTGTAGTCGTTCATTTGCAGTTGCAAGATCTAGAACAAGTGAAGAGGAACGTTTTTCAGAGATATTCGCAAAAAACCACATAAGAAAATTGGTAGCAATATTCAGTCGCTCCTAACTGCTAAATAGAACGAATATATTATTTTACTGCTGAAACAAGAAACTCTTGTATGAAAATTCTTAAATTTTGTGTTTCAATTGTGTTGGCATACGTTGATTGAAAATATGTCTTATGACATAACTGCACAATTCACCAGAAAACCGCTCAATTTCACTGCATAACCCCAATTCACAACATCAGTTTTCAATGTTTGCAAGAAAGTTTGATTCTCATGTTACAGCTTGATGCTAAAAGAAAGTTTTTAGGTAAACAAAATTGTTAAAATTATAGGCATGTAGCATCTTTTGTGGGGCTGCTAGTCCTCCATCGGACGCCTCCCCAGGTGGCGGTTAGGGGAATGCCTACCCTGGTACCCCCTACTGGCACCGAGGAAATTAAATACTCGGGGCGGCCCAAAACTAGTACCGACCGAACAGTTACCGGTATAAGTAACCCTCTCTTGCCAGTGAACAGCCACGAGTTGAAGAACTGGGAAGTAGTAGGGCAACTCATTGCCCTTGGAATCGGAAAAAAAAATTCCGAACGCGGATGAACTAAGTTAATTAGTCAACGGTAGTGGGATGTGGTAAGCCACGGGATGACAACTACATTAAAGAGCTATACGTTATCCCTATAAAATATAAATGACAAAAACCTACTGTGTAAAACCTACCGCTCATGAAAATCGGAACCCAAGAGCCGGCAGGGCAGGACAACCGCAAAGACAACACAGTGGGGCCTCCCAGGTTGACAGGACGCGAAAACCCCACTCGCCGCATGTAAAAACTGCTGGAAACTAACACCAAAAGAACCAGGTGAAAATTGAGCTATACGATCTAACTGTGCGCTTCTCCACATCGAATGTACGTGCAATTGTCCATTGGAAATGCGCAGGATGAATATCAGTATCCTAGGACTTAGCGAGGTACGACGACCGGGATCCGGTACCCAAAAAAGAGACCATGGATGTCTCCATTATTCTGGAGGAACAGACGGAGAGCACAGACACGGAGTCGCAATTCTGGTGACGTCAGAAGTGGCTGGATCGGTCTTAGATTTTGTCTCCTTCAACGACCAATCGCAACGCAAAGATCGGGGCTGGCCAGAAGGCTGACATGGTCGGTAAATCCGGAGTGGGGAATAGAAACACAAGAGGCGACAGACTTGTCCAATCCTACTCAGAGCAGGACTTAGTAATTACCAACACATTTTTCAAACTCCATACACGACTACTATATACATGGACCTCTCCTGCAAACACCACGAAAAATATAGTCAAAAATCAAATTGATTTCATACTACTGAATAAACAATTCCAAAGGTATGTGAAGGCAGTTAAGACATATCCAGGAGCGGACGTGGGATCTGATCATAATCCAGTTGTTATGGAATTTGAACTACACCGCTTTAAAAAAGCAAAGAGACAAACAAACACAAAAGTCATAGACATCCGAAGACTGGGAGATCTTAATATAAAAGAGCAAGTAAGAAGCTCACTAGAAAGAGAAATGAAACACATCAAGATAGAAGAGACGGAGGCAACCTGGAGCGTAATAGAGAGAACAAGTAACTATATCCAAGAGCAACAGATAGGGTTCAAAGAAAGTAATAACAAACGAGGGCGGTTCACGCAGGAAATACTGTCCTTGATGGATGAAAGAAGGAAGCACAAGGAGCAAAACCGAGACAAATACAGAGAACTCAACAAAACAATTAGAAAAAATGCAGAGAAGCCAAAGATCGATGGCTATCAGCAAAATGTCATGAGATAGAATCACTACAAGCAAAGTACGACACAATCAACGTGCACAAGAAAGTTACAGAACGCGTGGGAAGAGGTCGAAAACAACCAGCAGCGGTTTTGGAAGATGCCAGAGGAGAAATCGTAGCTGGAGTAGAAGAAAAACTTAAAAGATGCAAAGAGTATGTCGAAACGCTATTCAAAGACAACAGATTTAACCTTCCGCCAAAAAACGACTATGCTGAAGAAATCGGACCTGAAATTACAAAAATTCAAGTTACATATGCTATCAAACTACAAAAAAAAACGGAAAAGCAACTGGTCCAGAAGACATATATGCTGAAACTCTGAAGGTTTTGGTAGTAAACGACGAACCAGGTCTTGATCTTCTAACATCACTGTTCAACAGCATATTTGCCAGTGGCAGGATACCACTTAGCTGGCTGAGATCTACATTCATTACCCTGTCAAAAAAGACTGGCTTCTCGAACTGTGCAGGCTACCCCCTGATAAGACTCATGTCACATGTGCTAAAGGCTTTCTTAAGAGTAATCCACACAAGAATATACCGTAAATGCGAGACCCAAGTTAACGAAACCCAGTTTGGATTCGGAATGGAGTTGGCACACTGGAAACCCTCTTCTCTCTGAAGGTTTTAACACAAAGATGTAGAGGTATGAATATTGACGTATACACATGCTTTGTAGACTATTGCAAGGCATTTGACTGCGTTAAACATGAAAAACGAATGCAGATCTTGACATCTACAGGTATAGATAATAGGGACATTCGTGTGATTGGTGACCTTTATTGGAGGCAATCGGCCCCAATCCGAATAAACGGCAAAACGTCAGAAAACGTCTTGATCATGAAAGGGGTGAGGCAAGGCTGCGTCTTGTCACCGCTTCTTTTTAAGATATACTCAGAAGCAATATTCAGAGAAGCACTTGAAGAAACAACGGGAGGAATAGTGGTGAATGGGAAGGTTATAAATAACTTAAGATACGCGGATGACACCGTCATCATAGCCAGCAGTTCAAGTGAATTACAGGAAATGATCCATAAAATAGTCAAACAAAGCGAACGATATGGTCTTTACATGAACATATCCAAAACCAAGACCAAAGTCTTCTCCAAATAACATAAAAATATAACCTTGACCATAAAAGGCAAAGATGTGGAGCAGGTCTTCTCGTTTAAATACCTGGGCACCTCGATAGATCAGGACTGTAACCCTAAAAGGGAATTCAGATCCAAAATAGAACAGGCCAGGAAGGTCTTCGCTAGTATGAAGCTCTTTACTAGACTGGAATTGAGCTTTGAGCTTAGGACACGCATGCTCCGTTGCTTTGTGTTCTCTGTCCCTCTACACGGCAGTGAGAGCTGGACCCTTGATCCCATAACGGAGAAGAGAGTCGACTCATTCGAGATGTATCTCTATCGACGGATGCTCAGAATTTCTAGGACACAGTAGAAAACCCATATAGAAGTTCTAGGACGTAGGAACAAAGGAAAGGAACTGCTACAGACGATAAAAGAAAAGAAAACACAGTATCTTAGACATATCCTGAAGGGAAGATTAAAGGAAAAAGATCCATCGGAAGACGCCAGAACTCGTGGCCAAAGAACATCCGCAGGTGGTTTGGACGCACATCCACAGAGATCTTTCGAGCATATATTTCCAAAACCACACAGGCAATTTGGATCGCCAACCTTCATAAGGAGGCGGCGAGATAACAAGAACAAGCATCTTTTGAAATCAAGTATTATCATCAATTTCTTTCGAAAGTTCGAACTCAATGAACATCTGCGCAAAACCTTTTAATGATCTTCAATGTCGGCAGCTGGTGCTTGCAATTTTGAGTAACCTTGTATATTACTCTAGTTTATTTAGAAAATTTTCCTTCGCGTTTTACCATTTTGGGTGCCTGCAATGAACCACTAGCCGAAAGACTGCAGATCCTGTTGTTCTAGGAAATTTATCATCCCAAAATTAATGTTTGTAACTCCTGTGAAGAGTAATCTCTCTCTCATAATGACCAACAGATCTATCAGGCATTGATTATTTTTGGATAGTTATTAAATTTAGTTAATATGTATAAATGTTCTTTGTTCAACAACAAAATTTAGTACTAGAAAAGATATTTACACTCCAAAGAAATGTTGCAAATTTGTTCTGGAATCCGAGGAGTACATTTAGAACCTTGC
Source organism: Dendroctonus valens (assembly GCA_024550625.1). NCBI lineage: Eukaryota > Metazoa > Arthropoda > Insecta > Coleoptera > Curculionidae > Dendroctonus > Dendroctonus valens. The sequence continues at coordinate 631,248 of JAJTJO010000013.1, read as the reverse complement.
TATTTATGTATTGTTCAGCTTCTGTTAAAAAATTAAAAGGAGTTTTAAGAGCACAAATTTTCTGGAAAATATTAACTCAAACTTCCCAGTTTAAATAGCTTAACGTAAGAAGTATGAACAAAGAGTCTGAAAAGAGTTGTATAAAATACAACACAATATTTTGCTAGTGTAAGCAAGAGGCTGCACATCGGAATCAGCTACTTTCCCTATTAGATTTAAACTGCAATTTTCCATTATCCGGCTCGAATGGAAATTTTCCGATTTATTCCTCACTGGAAATTTAATACCATCCATACATGACTAGGCAAGTCATCAATACGACAATGGCCTACACCGTCTTTTCTATGGCTTTTCGCCCTTCCTCGAGTGCCGTGTCGAGGATGCGATCGCTTTTAAGCAGCTTACAAGGCTTGTCGATTCTCAATTCAGGACATATCTTTATGACATTCTTTTGCACGTTTACTGGCTTTATATTGATGCATTATTCAGGTAAATATCTATCGGTTTAATTACTACACCTGCTTGTCGTAAGTTACTTCCCGTCTGGTTTACATCAAATGTTAATTAAAATTATTAAATTATGCGGAGAAGCAACTTTTCAAATATGTCTGAGAAACTTGCTTCCACACCAGTATGCAAAGCGTTTCTTAATTAACTTCAATTTCATTACATTTTCGAAAACCGTCGTAAAGTTCATCATTATAGAGATGATATAGAATATAGAATATAGATAGAGATGCCTCACGTTGAGGAAAGTTTTACAACTTCGATTTATCACCGATTAGGGCAGTGGTGATTTTTGTATAGCTTTCCTAAATAATCATACTCGAGTGCAAGACAACTTAACAACTCAACAAATATTACAGATAAAAATTTGGAACTTACGCCCTTTAGAAACAGCTGCATGTTCGATGGCTTGGTGTCAATTACAATACTATGAATTTCTTTGGTTTTGATCTCATTGAGCACTGCCCTGTATGATTGTGGATTGGCCTGTCTAAGATGAATTTCCAGATTGCGATTATGAGGCGCTTTGACCAGCTCGCGAAGTTTAATCAATCCTGAAACAAATTTTCCCATTATGGTTTGCCTGCTTAGCAGAATTCAGCTTTATTACCGTAATCTTCCTCATATATAATGGCCACTTTGGTCCAATTCAAGAATCCCATGACATCTTCAAATGCTTGGTTCAGCATGTTTTGTGTCGGGTACAGGTTGATTGAGAACTCTCTGAAGTCGCTGTCCAGGTCCACTCGAGTCTCCAAATGGGGAATATCAAGAGCATCACAAATTGAGTGAATGTGAGCGCCTAGCAGAGGATCTGAAGGTCCAAACACTGCATATACGCCTTTATTCACTTGGTCGCATGCTGGAATAAAATATTGTCAATAAGTATTTGTCGATATCTTTTTGATTCAGCATTTGTACAAACATCAGATTTTCTGGTCAAGCTTGTGCAGAAGAAAATAAAGTCTTTTAATAAATTCCTTCAAGGAACCAGGAAATGTTAATGCATTAAGTCCGAGTCTAATTTAATTCCAATTTTTGACGATATGATAGTGATGACATAAACAAAATCTAAAAGAGACAATTAAACAGATTCTTTCAAAACTCAGATTCTATAAGACGACACACTCCACCGACATTTTTGATGCCTGACAACAAAGACTCAACACCAGACGTTTTACTACATACAAGAAACCTTACAAACAACATCGACACGATAAGATTGACCAACGAACTCGGATCAGACCATTTGGCTATGACTTTTACCTTCAACTCACAACAAACTGTACCTACTATCCCCACAGCAAAACCCAGCTTCGAAAAACTCAACTTAAACAAGACCGACTTGGATAAAGTTAAATCACACACACTGGACTACATAAAGGCAAACCCCGGACTTATCTCCATCGAAGATCTGCAAGAGCACCTTTCACATAACATAAAAAAATTCTCACCACAAATTAAAAATGCCTTTTATCAGCATACTCTACCCAGGTTTGTACTAAGACAAATAAAACATAATTAGAACAATAATAAAACAAAAATAGAGATTTATTCAGACAATACCGAATTACACAGGACGACTCTATCAAAAGAACAATTAACAACTTAAACAGAAACATTAAAGCTATGATATTTCAATACCGACAACACACATGGATTGAAATATGCCAAGAAATCGAAAAAGACAAAGGAAGAACATATTGGCGGAAAATAAAAAAAATATCTAAATACAAAAAAACAAATCCGATAGGTATTATCAATGAGCAGGGAACACAACGAGACTCGGACAAAGACAAAGCGGACGCCTTCGCCGGCCACTTTCAGAGGGCCTTCAAAAGATCAACAAATATAAACTTTGACACCAACAACTGGGAACGGGTGAACAAATGGCATGACACATTCTCAAGAAACACGACGGGTCTCAATAACGAAATCATTACAGAGACCGAATATCTCGAAGACTTAGCACAACTGAAAAATACGACACCCGGAAAAGACAATATTAAAAGCAAGGTACTTAAGCATCTAGCACAGGAGACCCATGACTTCATATTAGGAAAACTTAACGAATGCATCACGACTAACAAAATACCCAAGTCATGGAAGAACGGTATAATAATTCCTATTTTAAAGAATGGACTAGATGACACACTAACAAAAAACTACAGACCCATCACGCTACTCCCGGGGTTGAGCAAACTATTTGCACACATAATAAAAACAGATTACATAATTTAATAGGACATCATATTCCAAAATACCAGTTTGGCTTCAAGACTAAAAACTCAACTATACATCCACTTTTTGTTCTTACTAATAACATACAAACCACACAGCTGACCGTAGGAAAAACTGCCAGCCTGTTTTTAGATATAAATAAGGCCTTTGATAGTGTGTGGGTCGAGGGCTTACTGTACAAACTACACAAACTTGGCACTCCAAACTACTTAATACATATTATTAAACAATTACTCGAAGACAGACAACTGGAGGTACGAATCAATGACTACTACTCTATCCCCTTTTCACCTGGGCAAGGCTTATCTCTGGGTTCACCACTCTCACCCCTGCTTTACAACATATATTGCCATGACATATACAACCACAACAGACAAGACAAAGAAGGTATAGACCAAAACGCTTACCTGCTGCAATACGCTGACGACACTACCCTTATCGCGCATGACAGAACGACCGCCAGAGCAGTGGACAAACTCCAGACACTAACAGACACAATAACAGCATGGTTCTACAAATGTGGGCTCACACCAAATGCATCGAAAAACCGAGTGCTCCTCTCAAACCACCGAATTAAACCAGACTCTCCAAACATCACCACGGACGGTCAAATAATCAAACCCACCGACAATGTGAAATACCTAGGAATAACAATGGACAATAGACTCAAATTCACAACACACGTACAAAACATCAGAACAGATCTAACCAAGAGATAAACAACATTCCCGCATACTTACTTACAAAAGCAAGGGTATCAGCATCAAGACAGCAACTACTCCAGATAAAGTGATCTGCAGACCTCTAATTGACTACGCTCATATTTTATTCGCCAACGCTACTGACAAAACTAAACGGCATTTACAGACAACAGAACAGATAGCACTGAGACTGATAACGAAGATCCGACACCCAGCAAACTCATTACACAATCCACCAAACCGACTACTCTACGAACGCACAAACTTGACAAGGACCTCGGAAAGACTACTCGTCTTGCAATCAAGATGGAAACACAACCCTCACAATCTCACCTTCCTGGACCCCCTCTGCTTAACAAGACCGACTAGACAAACGCGTTTCCTCTTCCCAACCTCAACCCTATTGGAGCATCTCCAGACATAGCTTGTGTAAATGTTTGTTAATTATATTAGTTATTAAGATTCCACACAAAAGTTCGTAATCAACCCAGGGCAGAAAAACCGATAGGTCGATAGTCTTTTCTTAGAAATAAATATGTTTTCTACTACTACTACTACTGATAGTGATGAACGATGTGAATGCATTAATCAGAGTAATTTCGCTATGCAACAGCTCCATTATCAAATATCAATCAAACGTTTGATTCACTCGTTCTGCTTGATGAATTCCAGTATAAAAATTTTAAATTTATAATTAATTCACAATTACAATTTCAAAATCATTTTGGCGATCCGAACCTGTGGATCGTTGCCCTCTTTTTGATAGTAATTTTTTCCATGGTTCAATTTGCAAAGCATTGCAAATGTGGTGAAAAGAGCACGCGACTAATTGAATAGTGAATTTATGTCTACGCCTTTGATACAAATTTCTCTTTACGACATGGCAATTAACTAGAAGTTAATCGCCTTAATTATCCGATTATCTATAAAGATGGCGTTTGGTAACGTCCGTGGATTAATTACTTTCCGGGGAGATAACGTCGGAAATTACTGGGAAATTGATTGAAAATTTTCGGCTCATCAAGGTCTAGGTTAATCAATTTGGCTGGAAAAAGTGACGCTGGATTTTGGACTTTTTTAAAATATTAACTGAACCAACTATTATTTCCTTCAGCTTTTTAATATTATGATTGTGTCGTTAATTTTAAAGATTAAATCAGAAGCAAATTAATTTGTGAGTTGGAACATTGAGATAAAAGCAATAGAACTATATAGAGTGTGCGGAGACCCGAAAATTAGCAAATCAGTTATTTAAAAAAAAATAGCATAAACTGGAAAATTTATATAGTAAAGAACGCATAGAGTTGACTGAATACTAACTAAATTCAAAATGCTTAGTGAAAAATCAGCCAGATCCCAATGAGCTTGAATATTTCTCAAACTGCAAGATACAATAAAGGAGGCGCTAACATTGAAATTCTATCGGAAATTCGGTTCAAAACAGCCCCGTGGAAGTAAAAGAGATGTCAGTTTGGACAAAAAGGCAAGCCGAGCAGTCAGGTTCAAAAGACCTGAAAAAGTGAGCGAATTCAGAAAGGATTAACGCTTGAACACATTGCCTCTCTCTATGGCAAGCTCTCTGCAGGCAATGGGTCTCATTCACAAATGTCTGATATTAAGTCCTTGACTTAATTAATAAATGAATAGACCCCCATTTCTATGTGGGTTTTGTCAGGCTTGTATCGAAAGTTGAAATGGCATTTTCATGAGTGTTTTTTATGGGTTATCTCGTGTTCTTGAACATAAGATTCCAGCACAAATATTATTCGTTCTAATAACTCATACAATTATAAACCATAAGTTTTGGAAGAAGCTATTTTTCAATTTAAACATTCGCGATGGAAGAATGTCCAAAAACAAAAAAAAAACCTGTTACAATTAGTATCTACAACAGTTTCTAATTTCAATAGTTCTTAATACTCTAGTATTTTACTAATAACTTAATAATAAACTGTACTTAGTCTTTTAAATAATCGCAAAACTAGGCACAGTCTGGTTTCAGATTCAATTTTTGTATGCATTCCAGGTGCATTGAAATTTACAACCCTACTTCTCGATATCAGCTCCTCCCTGAGTCCTTTTTCATCTTCTATAATGCTGCGATCGTATTTCACACTGGATGTCCATTTTTAGTAGAGATGCAATATTATCTGCATATTGTTATATATGTATACTGGGTTATTCTCGGTAAGTGCTCTATTGGTCGTTTATCCAGGGTGACTTTTTATGCCTGCCTTCAACTTCCAAACACTTTCCTATTATTTTTTTAAAGAATTTTCCACTCGCGCTAACATTTCGGGTGTCACTAACAAGCAGGCAGAGGGAATTCTCTCCTTTACATCATCTAAGGTGGGTTTTATAAAACCCCATAAAAAAATCAAGCGGCGTCAGATCTGGAAATTGCGCATGCCAGTTGACTGGAACACCGCGACCAATCCATCTGTTTGGAAATGTTTCATCTAAATGACCACGGAGCCCCATCTTGCTGAATGTTCTGTTCTGGTTCAATAACTGGGGTAAACAGTTCCTTAAAAAGCTGGTGTACATATTTCCATTTAGCTGTCTTTCAATAAAATGGGAACCAATAATTCTATCCCCAATTATACCACACCAAACATTAAGCGACCAGGGATGTTGGTTTGGCACAGTTCTGATCCAGTAAGGATTTGCTGCCTCTCAATAGTGCAATTTATGTCTGTTTAATTCTTTTCAACATCGTAAATGTTATCTGTAATGTACCTGCCCGCAGTTGGAAAATGTGGCTTCCTCAAAAAAGACAATGTTTTCCAAAAATCTGTCATTATCCTCCATTTGGCTCGTGACCCAGTTGCAAAAATTAACGCGGTTTTGAAAGTCTTGTCCATACAGTTCTTGGTGGAGTGTGATATGGTATGGATGAAATTCATACCTCCAATATGGTTAGTACCGATTTTTGGCTTAGTCCAGCATCTCTAGCAAGACGTCTAGTCCCCACTTGCGGGTCAAGAACGAGCTCTCCTAAAACTTCTACCGCCAGATTTTGGTTTCTTGCAGTGCATTTCCGTCTTCGCATTTTTTCCCTTAAACTACCAGTAGTGCTACCTCTGTTTTCTAACCTTGTAAAAGCCATGTGGGATTTTGGATTGATATGTTATCTATTTATGCCAATCTAAGATCTTCAATGTCAGTACTTATGTCTGTATGCACCTGAATATAATATTTCGCTCCTTCATTCAATAGTGACTTTCCTTGTCCCAAGAAACCACCTTTTTCCACTTAAACTGTCTTCTATCTTTCGAGACTAGACTTTGGTTTACTATTAACATTCTTAAGATCCTGCAAAATTCTTATGGTTTGTTCCTATGCGTGAGTTACAATCTGCCAGTATTATTGTTATGCTCTTTTTTGTTAATTCGAGATGTGATGAAAACGTCCGGAAACCTTTGTCTTAAAAATATTGTCCTCTGAAGTGATGTTAGTCTGGTTTTAGGGTTAACTTCCAGGACAAAGTGCTTATTTCTTGGCCCAAATTTATAAACTGGTCTTATCAGGATATCTCCTAACTCTTGCAGATCATTTTGCTCTATGATCTGTTAAGCAAAGGATTCAGTGCTGATGTCAGATGGCACATTATAAATTAGCAATCGTGGGAGAAATTTATCCAAGCCCTCACCCTAGACATTTTGTTATCAGACAATTATAGTCATAGACAACATTTTTTCTCTAGTTACATATATTCTATTAGGTTTGAAACCTACTTCGTTTGGTTTTAGTTTCCTCATTGTCATTTTCTTAAATCCCTCTGCAGGGACATTTCCGTCTTCCAGAGATACCTCTACTTTTAAAGTACTTTCTGTTGCTATCGGTTTATTAATGCCTACAACACGTACTGAGCCACTCGCTGTTACTGCCACTCCAGCATAGGACATGGGTTTTTTTGCCCCATTTGTATTGCGTCAATTCTAGTATTTTGAACCTTGATCATATCTCTGATCGCTTCCATTTTTTGGTTATTCTGCTAAAGCACATGAAAGAGAGTTCATTTGATTCCGCTAGTAATCTCCTTCAACTTATTAATTTGCTTAGAAAGACCCTTCCTGATGTCCTTATTAGCTTTTGGTATATACTCCTGCATGGAGTCATCCGTAGCTGCAAGAAATTCCGGTTTATCCGCCAGCAGTCCAGCTAATGCCTGCTCTCTTGGAGACTCATATCTAACTCTTTTGGTCCCTCGATCCTCCAACACCAGCTCAATACGGGATTCCTACCTACCCATGAACAAACCACGAGCTTTGGCCGAATTTCTCTGACCTCCAAAAGGAGGACCCAGTCCCTATTAACACCTCTTATCCGTAGCTGGGATCTTATTGCATTCGTAATACCCAGAAAGTTCGACTTATTGCCTGCCTGTCGTTGCCCGCCAGAAGCCCTCACGGAGGTGAGTGCCGACTTTGACCAATTTAGTTTATTATGCTCAATATTCTCACTAATTAGTGGTCATCCAGCAATAATCGCACATCGCATGGACTTCATTGTTTATGATAATGCCACTGCGCAAAGCTAGTTGGTCGTGCTAAACTATACATTCCAATAGCAGAGATATATGGTTATAATGGAATATAAATTTGCCATATGAGACAATTCGACAGCAGAAAACATATGGCAAAGTATAAAAAAATTCCATTCCCAGAGGAAAGAGAAATTTCAATATGGTATCAATATGGCATCGGATCAGTCAATAGAGTTTTGCCTCGAACGAAATTTTGATCGGAATTCCATCGAAAGTTCATAGAAAATCTAGCAGCTAGCAGTATTAATGCTCCGCGAATAAGTATATAAAAAGGAAAAATGCCAAGGAAGATTACAAAGGGAATGTAATTAAAACCACGGGGAATTTCACAATTAAACGGCAAAAATATGTTAAATTATGCACTCAAAGAGTCTTTGTTGCCCGTGATCTGACGAGTTAGTAGCGAAGTTGCCTCAAAAAGAAAAGGAGGGTTTGAGGCAGATCGAACTAGCATCTATGGAATTACTGGTACTTGGAACTCGTATGAGCTTATTAATGAAGAGACGGAATACGATAAAAACGATATAAACTTGCGTGCATAGAAATCGGCCCACTGTAAACTTTTGACTTAAACTATACTTTAAAAAAACTATTCATCAGATCAAAAAAAGAAATATGCCGTTTGAAAGGCAATTTAATATGCTTTAATGTGAGAATAAATTTATCAAGAAAGCTTGTCCTTTATATGCGTAGCAAACGGTAAACAAATGAAACGTGTTTATGTGCTGATTGTAACGAAAAAAAAAAAATCAAATATAGTTAGAATCGCTACCTTGGAAAGGGAGTTATTAAAACAAATTTATTTTACTTTCGATTGATATGGATTCAGCTTCAAGATACAACTGCCTGTTTATTACAGATTTGTTCGAATTTATATTATTTAAGTGCTGATGTGTTACATACCATCAGTGAAACTACAGAACAATATTTATAACGTAAGAGTAATTAGATACTTCCTTACGCTGAGTACGTGAAATAAGATATCAAACTGTACGTGAAATGAGATATCATAACACCTCCGGCCTTAGATGAAATTATATCCTCAAAGTAATGTAATTTCATTTGAAAATTGAAGTTTCGATAATTTCGTTTTTTTTTTTTTCGACTTGTTCTTAAGTTTCTTACAAATCAATTTATATATTATATAGCAGATAAATGCAAATAGGACGATGTATAATAGTATGGTCCATATGCTAGTACGGTTAACATATAGGGGTGTCTGCATCCCTTGGAGTTGGACTGCTTGGCTCTTTAACTGAGCTTGGATGTCTTCTGCTGATTTCCGGTTCATGGTATTCAATTTAAGGGTAGGTGGATTGAATACTGCTTGATATGCTCTGGTAGAGGTCCAGGTCAGATTGGGTAGTTTGATTTCTTGAAATTGTAGTTGCTTTAACTCAAAATTTTCAAATATTAATGAATGGCGTCTTGACGGCCTTGGCAGTTTGATTTGCCAATCACTTCTTCAGGTGCTGTGATTAACCATTTCCCATCGGCTACTTTGGTCGATTGGATTTCTTCAAGTTTAACTTCGAATGGGTGCCAAGTTGTGACATTTGATTGGAATTTGATCAGTTGGACACTGCAAGGTGGATGATTTTCTATCATCTGGCTGACTGTTCGTTTGCAAAGAAATTCATTAGTTTGTATTTCTAGACATTTTTCATTGTCAAATGAGCACTTTTTCTCACTTAGGGCCAGGTATGGTTTGAAGGGCTTGTTGACTAGAAAGGAATTGTTTTTGGGAATTTGAGAAGGAAACAATTTGTAATATTGGTATGTTTCCGCCTCGACTAATGGAAGTTTTAAAATAAAAATTACTTCAAATTCCTTTATGAAACTTTTAACTTTTATTAAGTTTTCTAGATTTGTTATTTGTTGAGAGTTGATATCAATTGGTAACTTGTCATTGTGTAGTTGGGGATGTAGTTGGTTGATTTCTCTTAGAAGTTCGGTTGGACTAATTATTGAATTATGAAGAATATTAATTTTTGAGAACGTTATGGCTACCTCTATTTTTGCTAAAGCATCATAGATTGATTGATACAGTAATGTGATTTATTATGAAAATTCGATAGTATTCCTGAACTTCGATTGTTTTTAGTTCTGTTCTTCTAATTGTAGCTTCAATCTGGAGAATTCTAGACTTTAAGATGACTTGATTGTGTGTGATGTTGGATACTATTCTTTTAAAATGTTCGATTGTTTGATCGAGTAAGGAAATTCGGTTTATCGCATCTATTTTTAGTTGGTTGAGACGATGTTCCAGGTAGGCCCATCTGCAAAAACGGGGATTATTTTACATTCGTTTTTGTGAATGATTTCTCGCTTTTTTTTTTTCGAGTTTTCTATTTCGATTTTTCCGTTTTCGAGAATGTTTGTTATTGTAAATGGTCCTAAAAATTTCTTCTTTAATTTTCCTGATCTAAGATCTGACTTTTTATATGCTTGAAATCCTATTTGGATGTCTTGTGGGGATTTCTTTTCGTTTATTTTTTCTATTATTTTTTCTTTCTTTTCCTTAGAATCAGCTGTTATTTTGTCAAAAAGGATTTGCGTTTTATTTTTGTGAGAATCTAAATATTCAGTGAAGACGTGAGAAGCGACCATATTCATTGGATCTCTGCTGTCTGTATGACCGTGAACAAGTTCAAATGGGGTGAAATTTGTTGAAGAATGTATCGTACTGTTGTACGCGATTAAGGCGTAAGGCATTAGATTAGAAACTTCACTATCTGGATCTGTATCTCGTAAAAGACGTAAATGTTCAATTAGAGTGGAGTGAAAACGTTCCACAGGTGAATTTGATTCGTGGTGATAAGGGGTAGTAAAATGTACTTTGATGTTATGACTTATTAAAAGTTCTTGTACTACTTCATTTTTGAATTCTGAGCCGTTGTCCGAAATGAGGCTTCTTGGGACTCCGAAGAATGAAAAGAATTTGAGAAGTTGTTCACAACAAGATACTGCGTTGCCATGGTAAGGAAGAGCTTGTCCAAATTTGGAAAATTTGTCAAATAATGTTAGGAATTTTTGATTTCCTGCAATGAAAGTATCTACGTGAACTATTTCAAATGGTTTACTAGGTGTTTCAGTAAGTGCTAGGGGTTCATTTGGAGGGCTTCGATCATATTTGGACCGTTGACATTTTTCACAGTTCTTAATGTAATTCGAGACGTCAGTTTTTAGAGATTTCCAGTAATAATTGGATTTTAGAAATTTTGTTGTTTCTTCTATTCCACGGTGGTTTGTCTTACCTTCGTGCCTGTGCTTGATTAATAGAATCCTTTCGTCTTCTTTGACATTATTGATGAGTTTTGTACATTCTATTAATTTGCAATTTCGAAAGTTGTTTGTCATGACTTGTTGAAAATATTTTCTTAGTTCTTTTGAAAAAAAGTAAACATACATAGTAGGAGATGTTAAATACTCTTTTAGAAAGTCACAAATTTTTTGAATGTTTAAAGGTAATGTTGCATGAATAATTTTGTTTCCATCGAATAATTCTTGAGATGTTTTGGTATATGAATCGTAAGGCGATTTTTTCAAGATCAATTGCCTGGGTTTATTATTAATGATTTCATCTAGAAGGGTCATTTCCGAGTAGTTTTGATCTGCATTAACGCTGTGAACAGTGTTGTCACTTGAGATAATTTGGGGTTTTGTGTTATGTTCCGACAGAGAAGGTCTTAGTTGAACATTAGAAATTATGTTGATGCCTTTGGGATTTTCAATTTCTTTTAGCCTTGATGCTACAAATTCATCTAGAAATGTTTCAATATCTTGATCAATGCTTCCAGGTGAATTTATTAAAGATTCGGATTCTAGTGCGTTTAGTTGAATTCGTGATAGAGCATCCGCATTTGTATTTTGTTTTCCTTTCTTATAACATATTTTATAATCGTATTCCTCTAATTTGAGTCGCCAACGTACTAATTTACTATTGGGTTCTTTTAGATTAAATAGCCATACTAAAGGTCTATGATCCGTATAGATTTCAAACTTTTTGCCGTATAAATAGGGTCGAAAATATTTGCATGCCCAGACTATGCCTAGAAGTTCTTTTTCAATGGTTGAATACTTTTGTTCAGTTTCATTTAGTGTTCGAGACGCGTATGCAATTGGGTGATCATTTGGGGGTGTGCCTTGGGAAAGTACTGCTCCTAGTGCAATGTTTGAAGCGTCAGTTGTTAAGACAAATGGTTGATTGAAGTCTGGATATTTTAATATTGGGGCATTAATTAAAAGATTCTTCAAATGATTGAATGATTTTAGCAATTCGGGTGAATGTGTGACTTTAGCTCCTTTTTTGAGACAAATTGTTAATGGTTTGGTGATTTTTGCAAAGTCTTTAATAAATTTGCGGTAGTAACCAGCTAAACCTAAAAATGATTTTATTTCTTTCTGTGTTTCGGGTATTGGAAAGTGTTTTACTGCATTAATTTTATCTGGATTAGGACTAACTCCTTTATTTGTTATTTTGTGACCTAAGTAAGCAACTTCATGGTGTAAGAATTCACTTTTGTCAAGTTGGACTTTGAAATTTGACTGTCTTAACCTTTCAAAAACAGATTTTAGTCTCTCGATATGTTCTTGTAAAGAGGTAGAGAAAATTATTATGTCGTCTAAGTAAACTAAACAAAATTCATTTTGAATTCCTCTTAAGACATTGTTCATTACGCGTTGAAATGTAGATGGGGCATTTTTTAAACCAAAAGGCATTCGAGTGAACTCGTAATGTCCTGTATCAGTAGAGAAAGCTGTTTTTTGAATATCTGAAGGTTCCATTTCTATTTGGTGGAAACCGTTCGCTAGATCGAGGGTAGTAAAGTATTGTGCTTTACCTAATTTATCAAGTATGTCGCTGATGTTTGGCAAGGGAAATTTATCGTTAATAGTTTTGTCATTTAGTTTTCTATAATCAATCACGATTCGCCATTTTTTCTTTCCTGAAGCGTCTAATTTTTTTGGTACAACCCAAATTGGACTACTCCATGGAGAAGTGGATTCTTGAATTATGCCGTTTTCGAACATTTTGGAAATTTGTGAATTTACTTCTGTTTGATGTATGAATGGATAACGATAAGTTTTCGTGAAAATTGGTGTTTCATCCGTTAAATTTATTTTATGTTTGACTTGATTTGTGAAAGTCAGTGGTGTGTTTTCACAATAGAAAATATCCCTATATTCAAAACATAGTTTCCGAATAGCTTTGTATTCCTCTTCGTTACAATGTTTTAAACGGAGATTTTTGAGATTTGCTTTTTGAAGATTGTCAATTTCTGTCAGGTTATTGAAAGATGTTCGGGGGTGTTGATCTAAAAAGTAATTTTCGGTTTCTTCAATTGGCTCTACATTTAATGGGGAAGAAATTTGGATTTTCACGGAATTTTCAGAGGAGTTCGTTATTACTGTGTTTGCACGGTAGTTATTGACTTCTACTAATGCTGCTGGCATTTCCATTTTACCAAAATTTTTATATTCTAAGAGGTATTGACCGTTTCGTTTGTTGACGGGAACTTTCACTCTTTGAGATGTTCGCGGTGGTATTGTTAAATTAATATTTTTGAACTTATCCGGCTGATTACGTTCAGTTGGCATTGTTTGATAATATAAGGGTAGTGTGACGTTTTCGGTTTGTAAACAGAAATCTTTTAAATTGATACTAGCACCAATACTAGTAAGAAAGTCGATTCCTAAAAGGCCATCGAATCTTGGTGAAAAATCAAAAAGATAGAATTTGTGATGTCCGGGAAAATGAAAAGATTCGAAGATAGGTAAATGCGTTACTTCGTTATGCATTGAAGTGGCGTGTGCCGTTTTGACAAAGAATAGTTCTGAACCGATAGTGTTTGGGGAAATTTGGTAAGCTAAATCAGGTTTTAGAAAACTTCTGCCGCTACCTGTGTCAATCAGAAAGTTTGCGTTAATTTCTGGAATGTGTAGGACAGGTAATTTGTTCATTGAAAGATTGTTGATCAATATTACGTTTTCTGGGGTGAAATCTGGGGTTTCTGAAAATTTTCACAATTATCGACATTTGGTTGATTAAAATCATGTGAGTCTGAAATTGGTTGGTTTTCATAGAAATCCTCATTGAGATAGTATTCATAGTGGGTATTTGGGTTTTCTGGGTAATCTTGTTCATTTTGTGAACAGTAATATTGATAGTCATCAAATTGGTTAACGGGGTAGTCAATCTGTTCGTCTTGATTAGTAGAATCATCGAGTTCTATAGCCTGTGTTAGAAAGTTTGGTATTTGCTGACGATTATGGTTATTAATAAACGTATTCATTGACGAAGTATCCATAGGTTCAGGTGGAGGTAATCTAGACAAGGTTGAGCTTTCGCGTGAGCGTTTATTACTCTGATAAGGATTGTGATGATTATTGTTTTGATTCGGGTTGCGGTTGAAAATATTACTATTCATTTGAGGTCTCGCAAAATTACTGGAATTGTGCATTTGCGGTCTTGGAAAATTTCTGAAATTATTATTGGGTCTGAAAGGGTTTGGATTTGCACGGAAAAACATGGGTCGATTATTTTGAAAGCTTGGTCTAAAAATGGGTAATGTTTGTCTCTGTGTATTTCCAAAGCTTGGAGAAAATGAATTTGGTTTTGGTAATTGATTTGGAAGATTAATTACCGTTTTATTTTCATTATTGACTCGATTTTTGTAATAAATGAAGTTTTCTTCTTCTTGAGCGAAACTCATGGCTTCTTCAAGGGTTTTTGGGTTTTTAAGCCTTACTACTAGTTGCATGTGATAGCTTAGACCACTAGTAAATGTTCTGAGAATAAGGTTTTGATATTCTGATATTTTTAATATTTTGATCTCCCGAGTTTCATTACTCATATTGATTTTTGAAAATAGGAGACTGCGTACGTCTTGTAAACGCAAGCCAAATTCTTGGGCTGTTTCGTTTTTTGAGGGTTTGAGGGTGATTATATCTTGCACTACACAATCAATTGATCTTTGGTCTGCAAATGTGTCAATGATAGCTTGTTTAACAAGTTCCCATGATTGAAGTTCAACACGAGAAGCTATTAAATCAGCGGCTCTGCCTACTAATTTGCAAAGGATAGTGTCAAAAAGACAAGAATTTATATGTGCGTCCTCATTAGTTCTATCTCGATGGTTATTGAGAAAATTGTCGCAAGCATTTATAAATCTGTTGATTTGCTTGGCGTTGCCGTCAAATGGGGGAATGTTATCTGCTTGATATTTGATCAAAGCAAAATTAGGGTGTGCCATTGTCTTATTATTATTATTATTTTTTTTAATTTTTTTTTTTAAATTAGACTTAAAATTATGTTGAGCGAAAGAATGTTTTGCTGCTTGTGCAAACAAAAGCGGAAAAATTCGCAATATTCGAATTGTTCAAAAAAATGGAAATTGGAAAAGTGGACTTACAGTGATAGAAGTACCAATGTTGTTTTCATTTCTTTGATTCTTGTTTCTTTCTTAGTTGCTAGGGTCCAATAGGAAGGGCGATGCTTGTCTCTTCCCTGGCTAATTTATGAGAGGTGGGACGATGCTTGTTCCCTTCTTCTCGCACCAAAGTTGATCGGACGATGCTTGTTCCTCACGTTCTGGCCTTGAGTTGCCCTGTCGCTGCCAATCAATGAAATGTTCGGGTTTGTCGCAAATCGTTGAAACGAACCGAATTTATCACGCACGATGCGGGATGACCGTTTTGAAAGTTCTTCCACGATGCTTACACGATGATCCTTTTTGATACTCACACGACGATCGTTTTGA
Source organism: Dendroctonus valens (assembly GCA_024550625.1). NCBI lineage: Eukaryota > Metazoa > Arthropoda > Insecta > Coleoptera > Curculionidae > Dendroctonus > Dendroctonus valens. The sequence goes on along the minus strand of JAJTJO010000013.1, from coordinate 615,487 downwards.
AGAATTTCTTACGACTTTTCGTTGACAAATCCTACCGACTGTGCCAGTTAGAATCGCTACCTTGGAAAGGGAGTTATTAAAACAAATTTATTTTACTTTCGATTGATATGGATTCAGCTTCAAGATACAACTGCCTGTTTATTACAGATTTGTTCGAATTTATATTATTTAAGTGCTGATGTGTTACATACCATCAGTGAAACTACAGAACAATATTTATAACGTAAGAGTAATTAGATACTTCCTTACGCTGAGTACGTGAAATAAGATATCAAACTGTACGTGAAATGAGATATCATAACAATATTAAAATTATTGCGTTTGTAACTGAAATTTGCATATTAATTCGTTTTTCATAATATCAATAGTGTTTAAGTGTGTTAGTTTAATGCATACTACACCACAAAAAGCCGGCCAAGTTATTGCTTTAATCGAAAACGGACTTAGTCAGGGAGCTGCTGCTAGACAATTGGATGTGACACGCGCAGCGGTTCGAAGAGTGTGCAAACGTTATGAGGAGACTGGATCCTTTCGTAGGCGACCTGGAACAGGCAGAAGGCGATTTACAACCGCTCGTGATGACCGCTTTATTGTGTCAACAACATTAAGGAATCGTCACCTTAATGTCGTTCAAGTGCAACGACAGCTCCGTGAGGTGCGAGGATTGGCTATTAGTCTGTGGGCAGTAAGACGAAGACTGCAGGAAAATAACCTGAACCATAGACCTGAGATTGGTCCAAAACTTACTCCAGCTCATCGGCAAGTACGCCTGCGTTTTGCACGGGATCATCTGAATTGGACGTTGGAACAATGGGGATCTGTTCTGTTCTCAGATGAGACCAGAATATGCCTCCATGGTAGCGACCGAAGAAGGAAAGTGTACCGAAGACCAAGAGAGCGATTTGCAGATTGCTGCTTTGAATAGCGGAGTGCTTATGGAGGTGGTTCCTGCATGATCTGGGGTGCAATTTCTATAGGAGCACGAACCGACTCTCAGTTCATTCGTAGAGGCGACCGTGTGCACGAAGAAGAGGTTTAACGGCTGTTAGATATACCGAGAAGATTTTAGCAATTCATGTGGTACCTTACGTCGACTACATTGGAGACGAATTTACCTTTATGCATGACAATGCCAGGCCGCACACCGCAAGAATCGTGCAAGATTACATTGCAGAAGTCGGTTTTCGGGTTATGGAGTGGCCAGCATACAGTCCTGACCTAAATCCGATCGAACACTTATGGGATGAGTTAAAACGAAGAATTCGAGCTAGACTTCATACCCCAAACTCGATCCCAGAGCTTATTGTTGCAGTAGAAGAAGAGTGGTTTAACATCCCTCAAGAAACAATAGCAAACTTGATTAGATCTATGCCTAATCGCAAGAGAGAAGTTATTAGGGAAAGAGGAGGTCATACCCGTTATTAAAAAATTAAGTGTTAAGTGTTAAATTGTCATTAACCCTATTTATGTTAATAATAAAAAATCTAAATTTGCTTAATACATTAATTTCACTATGTTAAACATAATATACTCAAAATAATTTATACTTTCAAACAGCATTTTTTTTCTGATCTGATGAATAGTTATTAAAAAGAATATAGTTAAAGTCAAAAGTTTACTGTGGGCCGATTTCTACGCACGCAAGTGTATTTAAAAAATATATTTTTAGAAAATGGAACAAATTTCTTGGAGTTTAAGTGTTTTGTGGCTTAACCGAACCACCACAATGTCAACTGAGAGTCCAAAATTATGTGAATGCCAGCAAACCAATTTAAATAAACGTCTTTTACTACAGCGACATCATTTGGTTCCCTTACGGGCTATTATGAAACGTATTTTCAGTACGGAGAAAATTGCTGCAAGAATAGCAATTGCAACGCTAATAATGATATTATTTTAGTTTCTATTGCCAACAAAAACCGTATTTCTGCAATAATGAAATTGCAGATATCCAGCGTTAAACGGACCATGTTTTCGCAATTTATTTCTATTTCGTTAATGGTGTTTAGCATAATGCAGATCTCTAGTAATTAAATTGCAAAATCTACCAATTTTAATCAGATATTCTGTTCAATTCTGTTTAACTCTGCGAAGTACCATGTCACTACCGAACATGCTTTGCAGGGTGGCATACTAATACCCTTCTGATCTATAATTTTGGTTTCATTTAAAATTTTTGTGTACATTGTACCTCAACCTCTTAGCGGTGATCACTTTACTCAGACTGAAAGACATCATAAAGTTTACCTGGTAACCGATAAGCCTGTCTTATTCCAGTTAAAAAGGTCGAGTTTTCTTTCCATCAAAATGATAAATTGATGGGAATGTCTTGACTATTAGGTATTGCCAACAGGGTCTTTAGGTCATTTGTAAAGTGTCACTGGACGGTCAAAAACCGATTTATTTAGTTTCCTTGAGTGCATTCTCGTGATTTACCTGCGACTTTCAATATGTATATGTTTCCGGGTGTATTCCTGGTTGAATTGGCTAATGAGGCAACGAACATTGTTGTTTAGCTTCTATGTTAAATACTTGGACGTATAAATTGTACCATCTAAATGATATAAAAGAACTTGAATTTTTTTGCCTATTTTCCATCCAAGTCCTTCTGCGCTTGTGTCACCAAACATTAAAGAATTAATGAACGATTTCACATTAAAATCCTAATCTGAATTGTTGGCATCGTCTTGAAGAATGGATCGGTTAAAACTAAATTAAGGCTCACGAAAAGATAAATGAACGAAAAGATTTCCTTGTCATGGGACTTGTGGCGCATTATTTGCCCATTAAGTATGTGACAAAGTCGTTTGTTGAAAGTCAAACGGGGGTCACAAAATCATTAATTTTTTATTTGTTGCCGCTGAGGGTGCCCTACAAGATTTCTCGTGAGTTAGTTGCTTAACTTTTTTTCTGGAGATTTTCAGCCATTATCTATTTTTTTTAATCCACCCATTTGATACATACGGGCGTATAACTGGGTGGCAAAGTGTCGATTTTAAGCCTTATTAAATCGCCCATTACCGATCTGTTGCTATTTGAAAACCAGCTCAAATTGCCCGATTGATTTGATTGATCAGCGCTGCAGTCGCACTGTGGGGATTGGTTTTTCCCCTATTTAAATAGGGAATCTTTGCATAAACCATGACTCGTTTGGATTCGGTTTAGTGTGCACCAATTTTTTCGTGGCAGGTCAAAACCCGGTGGCTTCTCCGTTATGCACGGTATCATCAGGCTTCCGGCTGGTGCATTTCTCTCCCATCTCTCCCTCCAGGCTTCGGTGATGTTGAAATCTTCAGCGTGCAGTAAACTAGCTTCCCTCAAAAGGGGGTGTCTATATCCAAGTCTGTTTTTTCCCAGATCAGTTGGGATTGTTGGCTGGGTGTTTGGGATCATGCACCATTTTCCTATATTCTCTTAAAAGCACATCTTGCCTTCGGAGGTCTGGAGGTGGTATATGACTGAAAACATGCAACCAGTCAACTGGGGTAGATTTTATAGTGCCTGATATGAGGCGCATAGTAGTGTTAAGTTGGCGAGCCACCAGTTTGGTATGTGTACTGTTGAGCCATACTGGGGCACAGTACTCCTCCGCCGAATATGCAAATCCCAAGGCTGAAGATCTCAAAGCAGTCGCCGAAGATCCCCATGTGGCACCACACAATTTCTGCAGCATATTATTTCTGGTGTTAACTTTTTCAGCAACGTTCGTTAGGTGCTTTTTATGGAAAAGTGTCCTATCCAGGATAATTCTGAGGTATTTTGGGTTTATTTAAATGAAAACATGAGCTTTCAGTTTTGCTGCGCTTGGTTGGAGCCTCCACTTACGGAAATATTGCCCCAAGGTGTTTAAATCTTCAGTAAGAATAATTTCTGCTACTTCGAGGTGTTTACTTTGCGTAGCTATTGCCCAGTCATCTGCATATCCAAATCTCCTTGATACCGTTTTAGGCATGTCGGCTATATACAGATTGAAGAGGACTTATGCCAATACCGATTCTTGAGGTAAACCGTTGTTCAGCTTCATTATTTTACTTTTTGAGTTACCCAAGATAACTATGAACGTTCTGTTACTGAGCATATCCTCAATCAGCCTAACTGTCTTTAGACAAGATATCCCGCGTGCAAACTTACAGACCACCCCATGCTTCCAAACTGTATCATAGTCTGCTGTAAGATCAATGTATACAGCTGATATTTTTAACTGTCTTTGAAATCCTCCGGCCTCAATGAAAGCTGTCAGGGATAGGACCTGATAAGCGCAGCTTCTGTTTGGTCGAAAGCCGACCTGCTCCATCGGTACGCCCTCTAGGATTCGTCAGCATATTCTTTTGTAGATAAGTCGCTCTAACAGTTTGTAAATTAGACTCAGCAACGAGATAGGTCGGTAGCTCTCTAAGTTTTAGGATGCCAACGATTTTCACCTGCTTATGTGTCGAGGGTATCTTGCCTTTATTTAAAATATCTGTATTGAAGCAAGCGACCCTCTTTCGTGTATATTTGCCGCTGTGTATAGTGAATTCAGGCTGAATTCTCCGTCAATTCCTGGGGCTTCCCCTGCTTTAATTTGCTTACAAGTAGCTGTGATATCTTCCACAGTGAATGGTCGGGGTGAATAAGGTGTTTCCTCTGCACAATTAGACTTAAGAGTTCCAAGCTCACGCTTAATCTCTGTTGTGTGTCCACGGCGCTTAGGCGCTCTGGATGTGTTAACTATAAGTGATGCACCAGCATTTGGTGTGATGGGAATGTTTTCTAGAGAGGTGCAGTTAGCACCTCCCAGGCTCCTCAATAAGGACCAGGCTTGTCTGCTGGACCTAGAAAACTCGAGATTCTCAACGGTATTCATCCATTTTTCACGCATAGTTGCATCGAGGCTATGAAGAATTTCGTCTGCTATTTCTGGATCGTCCGATTCTAAGGACTTGACTTTAGGGCCAAAATCTATTGTCATTTGGTCCTTAGAAGGACCTTGGATTGACCAGGAGATCTTCGAGGTTGTCTGGGGCCAATAAGTGCTATCCAGGGTGCACCACGAGGAGGCGAACTAGCTTTACACCCCCCGTTTGGGTGTAAATTGTGAGCAACTGAAATATTTGAAAAATATGTGGCAATAGAATAATTAATAATTTTTGAACGTTTGTAACTAATATAAATAAACGTTCGTTCAGCCGGCAAAATTCAGTTAAATAATCGGAAGCTCGCTATCTGTGCAGTTTATTTCCGTTAACAAAAACAAAGCAATTTTGTATGGTATGCAAACCATTAAATTTTTTAGTTTTCAGTTATGAAAGTAAATAATAAATTAGCAAATATTTTGAAAATCAGTAAAATGGAAAACGCTGCAAAACTAGCTAACAGTATACAGTGTGAACGCATGATATGGATAATATTAAATAAAATATATACATATGAAACACAAAACAAAATGCTCGTCAAACATAATTTGTAAACGTATTTCTTATAAAGTCATTAATATCGTAAATGTAACGTCTTATTTGATTTTTTAATGCCAAACTCAGTTTTTAATACAGTCGAACTTACTCGATAATTTCGAACTCACGAAATGCATTTTTGGTTCGTATAGTATATTAAAAAATGTACCAATGGATATATTTACTTGTAATAGATTTAAGTCAGTAAGAAATTAAGCAGGCTTGGTTAAAATATGCAACAACCCTTTTTCACGATAACCGAGAAGACAACGTGGTAACCTTGCATAATCAAATGAGCGGTCGAACTATCATTAGGTCCGAAGTAGGACTGTTGAAGAATGGTAAAAGTCCAGGACATGATAACATATATGCTGAAGTGCTAAAACAAGTGGACATACACCATTTAACACGTCTATTTAACAGAATATATGACTCCCACAAAATACCGGAAGATTGGCTTGGATCGACTTTTGTTATCATTCCTAAGAAAAATACCCCCAACCAATGTGAGGACTTTAGACTTCTCAGTCTGTTGACCCATTCACTTAAGGCCTTTCTCAGAATAATTCACCGTAGGATACATAACAGATGTGAAGATATGAGTGCTGAGACGCAGTTCGGTTTCATTAGGGGACTAGGAACAAGAGAAGCTTTGTTCTCGCTAAGGCTTCGGGTACAAAAGTGCTATGATCAGCGACAGGACGCATTCCTCTGTTTTATTGATTACCAAAGATCTTTCGATAATGTCAAACATGATTTACTTCTGGCAAGACTACCAGAAATCCGAATAGATGAGAAGGATATTCAAATCATAAAACAACTATATTGGAACTAGAAGGCCGAGGTGAAGATAAGCGACACAGTAACAATCGAGGCTTTCGATGTAACCAAGGGAGTGCGACAGGGCTGTATTTTGTCTCCGATGCTTTTTAACATTTATGTCGAGAAAATATATCGGATTGCTCTCGAAAATGAACCCAGGGGTATCAAGGTCAATGGAAGACCCATCAATAATATCAGACACGACGACGATACCGAGGTGTTGGCCTCCACCTTAGATGATCTTCAGCATCTATTAAATAAGATAAATAGCATTCGTCCGCGGTACGGCCTGCATATTAACATCTCCAAAACGAAATCCATGATGATCAGTAGACAAATCAGAGAGGTTACTCTCGAGGTAGAAGGAAAACGTCGAACAAGTGAAGAAATTTAGGTACCTCGGATCTGTAGTTAACAGCGCATGGGACTGTGACGAGGAAATTAAGACTGGAATCGGCATGACCAAAACGGCATAACGACGATTTCAGGGTGTCCTCCTACAGCAATGCTTATTCCTGGACCTCCGACTAAGAGTGATAAAATGCTATGTGTGGCCTATCCTGTTGTACGGGGCAGAAACATGGTCAATCCAAGTAAGATCACTCAATCGCATTGAAGCGTTCGAGATGTGGACTCACCGCAGACTATTTAAAGTCTCATACACCGAACACATTACAAACGAGGAAGTACTGCGGAGAGCAGGTATGGAGAGACAGCTCCTAAACATAGTTAAAACACCGAAGGTGTCATACCTGGGACACACATTCAGAGGGCCTCGTTACGCCATCTCAAAACTGATCCTACAGGGCAAGATGGAGGGCCGAAGGGGACCCGGACGAAACCAGCACTCGTGGCACTCCGAAATATTAGGAATTGGAACGGGGTGCCAGATGTGGCACCCATATTTCGTCGGGCAGAAGACAACACGTCACGCCCTTACAATCATTTAAGGAATGTGCGGACGATCCCCAACGTGTAGGATGCATATGGGACCGGAAGAAGAAGAAGATTTAAATCTCATTGAAATGGCGCGAAATAAATCAATTTGAAAATGGCTAATTTGCAAACACAGCTGGAACTAAAATATACGTTAGTAAATCGAACTGTGAGTTGAAAGACAAGCGCTGTGATTTAAATTTAGCAGCAACTGAACCGGTCCAGAACTACCGTTGGAGTCTGAGAGTTGTGTGAGTTCAATTTTTGTTTGGATAATCGATATAGACAGATTGCATTTCATACCCGAAATTTACAGCAAAAATTACGACACAGACAAAAAATTTTACCTTCAACTTCAGTAAGCAGATGAAAGTGAGGTTTAAAGTGACTACAGTGCGTCAACGTCGATATTCTGAGATAAAATTTACATGTTCAAAGCCAGAATAACCCAATTACAAACGTTCAAATATGCGCTTTAACGTTGGAATGGTCGGAATCCAGTGTTTCAGAATTATGAATGTTTCCGTAATAATTTAGTTTCAAAGAGAGTCGAAATTTCGTATTAAAGAACTTCACTTCACTTTATCATGAGTCTTTGTAGGAAAAGTTGCAGATTTCATTTTGCTATCTGCATTTTCAACAGTCAGAGAAAGTTTGAAATTCATTTTAAATAAGCCTATTACCAACATTTGCCAGAGCAGATGGTTCACAAAATTAAATCCACCTAAGTGTGATCACGATATTTTATCGAAAATATTTTCAGATGCCTTTTTTAAGTAGGCTCAATTTCACTCAATCGTTCGAACTGCTGGCCTTTCTCCTTTGATGTTCCTTTCCCCTAAATCAAATTCACCAAGATACTCGCAGTTTCCGTGTACCCTTTTCTGTCCAATTTTAGCATTAAAATCCTCACTGATTATTAGATAATGTGATTTTTCTTGTTGTTTCGCTTTTACTATGTCTTCATACAGTTGTTCTATTTCTTCGTCTGTTGCAGTGCTTGTAGCTGCGCATACTTGGATAATTTGCATGTCGTATCACTTGTTTAATATATATATATATATATATATATATATATATATATATATATATATATATATATATATATATATATATATATATATATATATATATATATATATATTTATATATAAAAATGACTCTTTCAGACACTGAGCAGTATTTTAGTATTTGATGTTTGATATTTTTATTTATTATAAAGGCTATTCCTCCAAGTTTAAAGTTCGCCTCTGCATTCCTCTGGTATGCACACCATGTCCTGAGACATATCCTGATCTTAGGGTGGTTTCTTTTTCGCCAGGCGAGGATTATATTACATTTTATTTGGCTAAGTTCTTCTTCTTGTGTTGGTGTTCGGGCCTTGACAATGTAAGGTTGTTATATGTTCCGACAAATATTTCTCTTAATCCTGTAAGACATTGGAAAAAACTGATGAAGGAAACTAATAAATTCCAAGAGGGCGCCCAAATGGACAAAGGAAGTCGCATTTGGAAAGTTCGATTTATACGTTTACACCATAAACCTCGCTAGCATGACGTTGTGAAAGCTATAAAAGAGCGGCTCAAAGCAATAACCAGTGATTCACGGGGAAGATACCGCAGTCAGGTGTTTTATTTTACCTCCCAGAGAGATTTGTAGACCACCTGGAACATGGGGACGAATCTAAACTAAACTCCTCCCCAATGCCCAGAATCTGGGGTAAACTTGACTCAAACTCCACCCAATCTGGGGATGGAGATATTTGAGTAAAAAAGGGAAATCACTGGCGGTACTATTAGTGCGTGTTTAGATCCAGCGTCATATTTATCAGTATCAGTTGTTGCCACTTCGTGCTAGTGTGAAAATTATTGATCAGGTGAGTGTGTCTCCCAGAGTAGCCTCTTCAGCATATTTACTATTGGTTAAACATTAAAGATAGGAACCTCTTCAACTATAGTTCAATATTCATTTTGTCTTTCTTTTATATTTATTTACCTTTCTTAGTATTAAACTGGTTCTCTTCAATATCCATTTAAAGTTAATTACTGTTAATGCTTCGTATAAAACCATAAAGAGGAAACGAATGCAGCTCGTTAAGTTGTAATCTATTTACTCAGTTTGAGTAATTATGTTAGGGACGGGTACTGGCTGTGTGGTTTCCCCGCAGTACCTAGCCTCTGAACCCATTGAGAGAGAGAACCCTATAGGCGGGTGCTGGCTGTGTGCTGATTCCAGCAGTACTTAGTATGGCCAATGTTGAGACTATTTATCATGATAAACGCCGATGACTAGGAAGGCTCTCCTGAGGAGGTATACCGCGCGGTTTCCCCTTTATACCTCTTAACAACTCAGGAGTAGCGGTGGTTAGAGGCTTTTCCTGGGGAGGTATTTCGCGCGGTTTCCCCTTAATACCTCTTGCAGGATGCAACTTCGGTTGTAGTCTTGCGGGATTCAGGGATTTTGAAAGAGATCATCAATTAAAGTTTCCATAAGCATTATGGGCAGATAACTGCCGGCTCCAAGTGGGGACTCTGGATTGAGTCATATCTTGTTGAGGCACGTTTGATGCTTGTAGCTGAACCTGATATATTTACAAGTTTCTATAATTATCAATAATATCCCTTTTCTTGTTGAACTGGTTACTCAATTACTTTTTCAAAGTTGTTTCAGATGTATTATCTCGATCGACCACCTGACGAATTGCCATTAGAAAAGTATTGGTTTACGTAATGTAAGTGTGTTATAAGTGTAATTATCTGATTTTCAAAGTAGTTGATGTTTATTTATAACAATTATAAACTAACTTCCTATAATCCTTTGATCAGTTTGCTAGAATTTTTGTCCCCCCCCCAGAATCCGTGGGACTGACAGTTTAAAATTTAGTTTAACAGACGCTTAAAATTATCAAACTTTTAAGAACAAAATAACCTATCCGACTATTAATCAGAATTATTTAAATACGTTCCAGGGCTGCACTGAAACACACACTGGCACAAATTGAACGCTATGCATACGAAAACGTATATTTGACCATTTCACCCTTCGGACAAGTCGTACAAGTAGAGTATAACAGTAAATTCCTCCCTTAAAAGATATTATTCACCTACCCTTTTTGCTGGCGTGGAAGCTGTCGTCCATAGGGACATATTGTATGTCGTACACAAGGGATGTGTGAGGAAGTAAGGTCTTGTCCCTGTTAATTTTGTACACCGCATATCGGAACGCCACTTCTGCGGCACTTCCCTTTTGATTTTCCGTAAAAATTGCCCCTGAAACAAAATTAACAGCATTTCAATACGTCGCATTTTTATATCTAGGTTAAAGCATTTCTATGGGTTTGTACATACAAAGCGAAAACGTTCGTTCTCCTCAAAGGGCTTGTTTGGACAGTCTTTCTAATGGTAAACTGATCGCCTGGAGCTACTCAATCTCTATTCGACAGGATAATTGAAGCCAGCAAGTTTACACTGTCCCCGTCTAGTTAACCAAGCCGGAGATGTGTACGAGGGCTGCATTCGCAATGACAATTTTATATACATGCAGAAGAAATCGTGAATAAAATAGCAACCAACAGTTCAAAAGTGAATAGTTATTATAAATTTCATCAACTCTTAAGTTGAAAAATTTTCGAGTGTGAAGTAATTTGTAGTAAAATATATATTTGCTAAAAAAATTCCAACCGAGTGTGATGGTTTTTACAGTTTTTCTTGAGTATTTTTCTGTTATAATTTCTGCTAATTTAAATTCAGTATAAATTCCTCCTCTCTCTGGGGGAACATTGACTTTGACGTGGTGAGAGGGCTCAGAAACCTTACATCCAGAAAGCGATGCCGACGGTAGCTTAGCTACTGGTAGGGCCACCCATGCCGGTAAGGTTTCGAAGAGATAAAGGTGAAGATAAGAATGTGCCCACGCAGCGTCTGACCCGGAGCGGGCGGCTGCAAAGAGCGTTTGTGCTTTATGTTCAGGAGGGCAACGGGAAACCACCTCCATTACCTTTCCCCAAGAGAACTACACGAAACATGTTTAGGTAAACTCCCCAATCTTGAACAGGAAAGGAAAAGATTGAAGATCGATATTCTGGGGGTCGCGGAGACTTGGTAGCCCAATTCGGGGTCCTGTCCTGTGGAGAATGGCATCTTCTAGTAGTAGTAGTAGTAAACATCTTTATTTCTAAAAAAAGGCTATCGACCTATCGGTCTTTCTGCCCTTGTTTAATACATGCAGTCTTAATCTAGATAAAAAAAACCAATATGAAAATTCTCCTATTCTAGGTTAACAATAGTAGTAGTAAACATCCTTATTTCTAAAAAAGGCCAACGACCTATCGGTATTTCTGCCCTTGTTCAATACATGCAGTCCCAATCCAGACAAAAAACAAATATGAAAATTCTCCCATTCTAGGTTAACAATGTTATTGAATAAATAAGATTTCAGTGGCAAGAAGAAATTATTTTATTGTCCACTAGTCCGTTGCGTTTGTAAGTGTTCGAGTAGCGTTAGTGTAGGGAAACGGAAGCGGGATTGTCTGGTTGGTCTTGTAAGACAAAGGGGGTTCAGTATGGTCCAGTTGTAGGGGTTGTTTGTCCATTTTGTCTGTAGCTGTATGAGTCTCTCAGAGATCTTTGTCATGTTTGTGCGTTCGTATAGTAGTTGGGTGGGGGGGTTGTGTAGTGGGTTTTGGGGGTGTCTTATTCGTGTTATTAGTCTTAGTGTGGCATCTTCTATTACTCGGGCAATCAAGACGTAAGACACGAGAAGGGTGTTGGCATACAATTATCCGAAAGGGTTATGCCTTCTGTGGCGAACTTCCTCCCATATTCTGATCGTGCAGCCTTGATGCGAATTAGAGCTAAACCAGTCGATCTGCACCAGCATCTGATTCAACAGAGCAGGAACGGGAGAAATTTTATAGCGATATAAGAGACCTATTGCGGATCACGAAAAATCATAAAGTCACCTTAATTATGGGCGACGTCAACGCTAAATTAGGAAAAGACAAGTTTGAGGACGTTGTTAGACCATGCGGACTAGGAGGAAGGAATGAGATATGTGGTCGCCTTCTCCAGTTCTGTCAAGAAAATCAAATAAAAGTCGTTAACACGTGGTTTAAGCACCATCCACGGAGACTATATACGTGAAAATCTCCAGGAGATCAACCAGAAAATATAGTCCGAAACCAGATAGATAATGTCCTCGTTAACTTACGATTCGGTTCCGCAATAAAATATGCATATACCTACCTCGACGCCAACGTGCCGTCCGATCATAATCTCTGTCAAATGGCATAAAAACAAAGCCCAAACGGCTGCTTGCCTTGATGAGGCTCCAAGATCCAAACATGAAGCTCCTGATTTCTGGGCATCAGACAAAGAGATAAAATGCCGTGTAGAACAGGCTCGCGCAGCATTTACGAATCTGAAAAGTATGTTTGCGTGTACCGATTTTGATCTGGAGCTTAGGTTGAGATTCGTAGACTGCTACATCTGGCCAGTTCTTGTCTATGCAGTTGAGGGTTGGACTCTCACGACAAATATGATTAACAAATTAGAAGCATTTGAGATGTGGGTGTATTGCGGAATTCTCAGGATCCCATGGACGACCAATGTAAGAAACGGAGAAGTTTTAAGAATGATAAACAAAGACCGTCAACTCTTCAACACTATTAAAAAGATAAAAACAGCTTACTTCGGTGATATTATGCGCATTGAAAAATACAACTTCCTTCAATTAATTATGGAAGGAAAGATCGAGGGCAGAAGAGGAATTGGGAGAAAAAAGGCTTCGAAATATAAGACAATGGACAGGTTTACTTTACATCCAGACACTCATACACACGGCTAGAGACATAGTGGCAATGGAGAATGTGGTCGTTAACATCCATTAATGGATTGCAGGTCAAGAAGAAGAATAAATTCCTCTAATATGCTTGTATTTGTTGCGTTTCGTTAAATCACAACTAATCGAAAATTAATCCGGATATAAATTTTAAGACGGGCATCTATTTAATACCAGATTAAGTAATTACTATTCAGCGCCACCAGAACCTCCTTAAAGAGGATTTGCAGCTGGTTTCCTTGTAAAGGTAGACCCACGCTTATATACCGACATCCTGTCGGGCATGATTAAAATCTGGCGCAAACAAAGCATTCAATTCAACAAGTAGTCAGTTTTCATCCTAAAACAACATTTGCCCCACTGCTGATCCTACTTAATTATTAATGTCATGCAAATAGAAATGGATGCTTCTGCTTGGTAAATATTCATGATATTATGTCCCCGTATAATTTTCTCCCACTGTCAGCTCTCCAATCTCGGTTTTTACGAGGGAATGTATTCACTTGCAAATGGACAGTACAATGCGTCTTCGTGCGCTGATGTTACGGCTTTACTAAAAAAATCTGACAAACTAGTGTAAATGTGCCTTTGTGTTTTGCAAAACCCGTTGGCTTATAGTTTAATAAAATACAAGTAATCGCGGTGAATAATCAAAGAGTTGAAGACATTCTTCACTTGGATATTCACGACTGGGAGTTAAACGTTTTAAAGGGTGTTCCAATCAGAACGACGGATTTAAATTTTAAATAAAACATATATATTTGTGGCATAAGTTTAAAACATTTATTGAAAAATGAAGTACACACCATAAGGTTATGAATGGAATAAGACGTCGGACAAATGAACGCCTCGGCTTTGCTGGCACAGACGTGCTCTTTTCATGAAATTTTCAAGGCCTGTTGCGCATACATTTTGCGGTATTTCAGAGATACAGCGTTTAATTTCATCTTTTAAGGCTTCAATTGTTGTTGGCTTCTTCACATAAACTTATGACTTTAAAAAACCCCAAAGAAAAAAGTCCAAAGGCATTAAATCCCATGATATGGGCGGCCAATGCTGATCTCCAAAACGAGAAATAACACGACCAGGAAATGACTCGTGCAGTAATTCAACAGGTTCTCAGGCTGTATGGCATGTGGCACCGTTCTGTTGAAACCACATGTTGTAGAGATCGATATTTTGCAATTTTGGTTCAAAAAAGTTAGTTAACGTTTCACGATAACGAACACCACCCACGGTTAATGCTTAACCAACTGCATTTTCGAACTAAAATGGTCCGATGATGCCTCCAGCCCACAATGCACACCAAAGAGTGACTCTTTTTGGATGCATCTGTTTCTGAACGATCAATCGTGGATTTTCGGAACCCTAAATTCGACAATTTCGGACCTCGACACTAAAGATTATTTTCGTTGAAAAATCACGAAAGGCTCTTCGTTGCCCATGGTCTTCAGGCTTTAGCTCTTGAGCATGAAGCTTCAAATTCTTTATTTAAATTCGATGCGAAGTGGTTGTGGAAACACCAATTTACCGACCATAAATACACTCATAACATCCCATCAGGTTCATCCAAGTCATTAATTTTGAATTCTGTGTTTTAAATAAAAGTTATAAAGTCATCTACCGTGCAAGAGATCAGTCTTGACAAGTTAAATTTTCAATTTTTCTAATATGCATTTATGTAGTTTTCTAATCAGGGTCCATACGAAAGTTTTGACTATGAAAACTTTGACTATGATGACTGGGGGTCGTGGGCCTAGAGAGTTTGGAAACCACTGACTGAGAGAGCCCTTCATGCTCTACCATGAACACGCCGTTTCTCATAGATAAACTTTCATGTTTGGATACTTTGCAAGTTTATCTTGAAACATTACAAGGCTTGAAAAAACACTAAATATGTTTTTCCCAGTAGCTCCAGTGTATTTATTTTTATTATAAACAGCAAGCACAACCATTAAGAATATGAAGGAGAAATCAATAGTCAGTGGCAAAAAATGTCTGGCTAAGAAATTATGTTGAAGAGCAAACGGAAGCTAGAAAATCACATTTAGTATGGAAATTTGAAAGTTGCGAACAGAAACTTACCAGACATTAGACAAAAACTGGCGTAATTACATTTAACGTAAAATGTTTTTTAGTTGTCGAGACGCCAATATAACGGTCAAGAGACGAGTTTCAAGTTACTTACTTTATAATTCCCTTGCTATGTGTTCATCCTCAAAGATTGGATTAATTTCATTAGTGGTCTTCCATTTGATACAAGTTTCTCATTGACCAGTTTGAGTATAGCGGATAAAGTGGGATTTCCAACCGTAGATAATTCGTTTTGATAATACAATTTCGCAATTTTCAGTTCACCAAATTGAAATAAATTTAAAATTGCTTCGTTTCTTAAAGCAATCGATATATTTTATTATTAAATAAAAAAAATATTTATTAACTATTAGATATAATAGTTTATCATGTGAATGCTTCTTAATTGCTCTTCAATACTGCATTTTACTAGCCGAAAGCGTAGTATTGTTATAGTGATATTGCAAAACTGGAAAATTTACAAGAAAATGGGTTCTGCAGAAATAAACTCAAGTCTAGTAATAAAGACCTTCCTTAGGCATGAAAAACTAAAATTTATTGAAGTTTCTAAACTGTGAAGTCAGTTAGAATCTCAGAACCTTAGACTGTTTGCTCAATTTTAACTTTTAATTTATAAATGATGCTTTACGCTACTCTACTGTCATTTCGACGCATGTTCGGTTCTCTAATGCTCAATGTTTGTCAGATATTCTCACTAGGTGACAATCTATTAATGTTTTGAAGTATAATCGAAACAACCAATCCCAAGGGTTGAGATCGGGAGACTTAGCAGGCCAACTAACTGCTTGCTCTTTTATTCCAAGTTACAATGACATCGTATATAGCAGTAGTAAAAATCTTTATTTCTTAGAAAAGGCTATCGTCCTATCGGTCTTTCAGCCCTGGGTTAATTTCTGGGTTAATTTCAAATTTTTGTCAGGAAAATTAATAACTAATGTATATAATGTAATTAATAAATATGTACAAAATTTAGGTCTGGATATGCTCCAGTAGGGCTGAGGTTGGGAAGAGGAAATGCGTTTGTCTGGTCGGTCGTGTTAAACAGAGGGGGTCCAGAAAGGTCAGATTGTGAGGGTTGTGTTTCCATCTTGATCGTAAGACGAGTAGTCTTTCCGTAATCTTCGAATGAAGGGCAGTCTTACATTCTAAGCAATCGAGGTAACAATCTCTTTTAGCTTCAGCAGTTTTCAATTTTGATTAAAAAATAATAAGCAGTTGCAGGATACCCGGCTAACCTGCCACTAATAGAAATTCGTTTTAAATTGAAGTTCACGTGGCCCCTCTGTCGCTATCTCAAGATTGAAATTGCAGGACTCAAAAAGCGATTAAAAAGAAAATTAACTTGCAAATTAGCTTTCTACAAGGACATTTCTTATAATAAGTTTCTGAATTTGATGATGTTTGTTGGGCGAGAGCCCTAAAGAAACAGTGATAATTTTCTAACATAAACTCTCTCTTAATTTGCAATCAGATCTTGAGGCGATTAGTTCGAAATTGTCTTCGGATTGGCCAGTAAGGGTAAGTTAATCTAATCCCGATTTGTTATTTTGAGACATGAAAGGGCAGAAAGGTATTTAATTTAACTAAGGATTTTACCGAAATTTTCAAAGCCCTTTTATATCTAATGAAACAAAATGAAATATAATATAATTTAATTTATTGGTGTCAGTAGAAATATAATTACAGCAGTCTTCGGACATGATGTTATATATTTAGGGATATCAATATTAAATACATATTTCTAATTATCTATTTATTTTATATTTTTTTTATTTATTATTATCTATATTATCTAACTATCTATCTATACATAATTCTTAATTTGACTCTTGTCAATTCTTATTCTTAATTTTGCTGTTGGACAGTAACTGTATTCCATGAGCTGTTTTCTTTGAGAGGTTTGATTTCCTCGTCCATTGCCTTTTTCCATCTATCTTTATCAGGCTTTGATAACGCTTCCTGTGCATTTTTTGGTTCGGACTCTGCTCTCGCCAAGTTTAGGGTAGCTATGTATCTGTCCGGTGGTACGCTCCTGTTAGAGCTTTGCGAGCGTCTTGGAGCCGATTGTTCGTGTGCTTCAGGTATTATTTCAATTGAGGTGTTATAATCTTCCTGGCTATCGAGGGTTTCTTGTTGACTCAAAAGCACTTCGCACTCTTCATAAAGTGGAAAGTCTTGCTTTATGCCTCCTTTGGCAAGGACTGTGTCATATCTGCATATTCTTATTGTGTCGGTTTGTGTATCGAGGAGCCGATAACTTTAAGATAAAATTTTAACTTTAGTGCTTATTGGTCCAACTTCTTGTGCTGTTTCTTGGGGATTACTTTGTATGCAGCGCTTTTGGACGTTTCTTTGTTCGGCAGTCTATTCTGTCGATAATTTGCTGTATTGTTTGCCTCTCCCCAGTACTTTATATCCAGACGGACGTCGACGAGAGCATGCACCTCGACATGTCTGACAATGACCTGTTTTTTCTTTCAGCCACTCCGTTTTGCGATGGGGAATAAGGCGCTGTTTATTGTGCATGAATGCCTTCGTTCTTTAGAAACACTTGAAGATCGTTATTGACGTATTTCCTTCCTCTATCTAACCTGATGATCTTCGGAACTTTATTGAACTGCGTCCTTGTCATTAGCACGTACTGCTTGATGAGACCGGCCGCCTCTGCTTTATGATTCATTAAATACAAAAACTTGTACCTGGAGTAATCATCAATGATGGTCAGGTAGAAACGTTTATTGCCACATTGGAACATATTTTATTCAGTTAAGGTTTACATCCTTCTTACTGCTACTTATCTACGTGTCCTTAAAGCATCCTAACATCATTAGGGTGTTTTAATGTTTAACATCGTTAGACTTAATCTACCTTATTCTACCTTAACCTAACCTAAACCTAAACCTAAACCTACACAGCCTCTCTTGCTTCCTGCAAACTAACTTATAGCTAGCCCATGGTCCTTGATGTGGTGCAGAAACTGGTCATCACATGTGGTCCACGTCTTCTTAAACTGTGTCCGCAGGGATAGGTCTGTGGTCAAAGGGGACTTTCCTTGTGCAAGAAAACCGGACTGTGGGATTCTTGCTTGCCGGATCCTATCCAGGAACTTTGATGTTAATTTCCGGATATGGTCCAGCAGGTCTTCTGTTTTCAGGTCTCTTTGCAGGGTGGAATTTCTGACAAAGTACGAGGCCTTGGCTGCTATCCTCAGTATTCTGTTCTGCATCACCGCCAGTTTCTTCTTTTGCGTGGTGCAGGCCGTGGATCATGCAGGTGATCCGTAAGTCAGCACCGGGCGTATTAGCTGCTTGTAAGCTCTGACCTTTGTTCGCAGGAAGAGCTTACCAGTCAGCAGATGATAGTAAGCCTGGAGCAGGAATTTTGCCTTGAAACTAGTCGCTTGTCATAGATAAATCCAAGATAGGTTATCTTGCACCTCCAGGGTAGCCGCTGTCCTGCAAGCTCCAGCAGGCCTGGCGGAGTCTTGTAGCGTCTGATGAAGAGGATTGTCTGCGTCTTCGCCGGGTTAAACTCCATTTTCCATTTCCTGCTTCATTTCTGGACCTGGCCGAGATGCCTTTGGAGTCTTGTTTTCATTCTAGGGTCCTTTCCAGCGGCAGTGAGTGCTACATCATCTGCGTAGATGTACCACTCTGTATTTGGGGTGGTTGGAAAGTCTGCCATATATATGTTGAAGAGGGAAGGGCCCAGCACTGATCCCTGCGGTACTCCTGACATCATCGGTCTCCTAGTTCAGAGCTGGTTCTCGATTTTGACCTGGAAACTGCGTCCAGATAAGTAGCTGCTGATGAGCTTAGTTTGGTACTCGGAAAGCCTGCTGTGATCATCTTGGCTATCAGGGCCTGGCATCAAACGCCTTTGACAGGTCTAGGAAGACGGCTCCTAGACCGCTTCGGCGGTTTAACCTCTGCTGGATCCTTGTTGGCAGCCGGGCTGTGAGTGTGTTAGTGCCATGACCCGGCCTGAATCCATGTTGCTCATCCAGCAGAACTTTCTTGTCCTCTATTGTGTCCTGGATGTGGTTCAGGATACACCTCTCCATAACTTTGCCCGTCATTGGGAATAGCCTGATGAGCCTGTAGGACTTAAGCAGCTTCCTGTTTGCTCTCTTTTTGGGAACCAGTACCACTATTGCCTTCTTCCAGGTGGTCGGGAAGTACTGAAGGTCCAAGATTGCATTTGCCACTGTGGTGAGGTTCTCAATTGTTGTTTCTGATAATCGTTTATTTCCTGGTGAGTTCACATCTGAGTGCACTAAATCAAGAGGTGCGAACGTCTGAGTCTGCGATTCTTTCGGAAAAGGTATCCGGGCCAGCTTTCCCTTTATGCAGTCCCCGCAGGTTATATTCCTCCAGCAGCCTGAAATCTTGATGCCAGTTGCAAGTTGTTTGTCCGCTAGTTCCTGGATGGTTTCCGTCCAGAGATGTCCAACAACGTCTGTGCCTCACGTGGTGGCATTCCTTGGCGCAGCATTTGCTTAATGCTGCTTGAACTACAAGAGCTTTTTCTGTTTGCAATTCATAAAGATTTGAAATCAGGGCTGCCGTTGCTGCAGGCGTCCTTTCCGAACACACAGCGGTACCCTTCCTGAACTAGCTTTCCCACGGATGATAAATTTACTCCTAAGACAGGGACGTACAGCACATTGCGCACTTTTATTGTTGATGGTTTTCCGCTGCCGTTTACGAATTTTACAGATGCAGATCCAATCCCTTCTAGGTTCACGCGGTTCTTGTCATCCGCGAGGCAAACGTGACGAGTCTTGGTTGTATCGAGGTCTCGATGTGGCTCGTCGCTCCTGAGTCTATTATCCAGATGTTTAGTGCACCATTCACCTTCGGGCAAACTTCAGAAGTCACATAATAATAAGCAGCCATAGACTTCGTCACTTTCGTGCGACACTTTATTGGCTTGCCCCGATTCTTTCTCTGGATGCGTCTCTTTCCAAACTTTATATTTTCTGAAATTTGCTTCTCATTTTAAAAAGCACTTCATTTTCTTTAGTTCTGTAGCTTATTTTTCTTCAAAGTTTGTCTTCATGGCCGTTTCATTCGTCGGGTAATCTTTATGTGCGTTCTTTTTATATTTACGACGCATGTACTCGTCGATTAATTGTCCTTTTACGAATTCAACTTTAAGTTCCTTATCAGATCTGCTCTCGAATGCCATTGTGATAGTATCGTATGATTCCAGTCTGCAATGATTTCCACATCGCAGCGATGTGGTCCATCATATCACCATTCTCTGGAAGCACTGTGCGGAAAAAACGTCTGTTCAGTGCCATCTTGCTCGACAGAGTGGCCTTTTGGTGATACTGCTTGAGTATGTCCCACTGCTCTTTTTCCGACTTAGCGTTCCGTATGAGTCGCAGTCGGTTGTCTTCGACGAGTAGGCCGATAGTGGCTTGAGCCGTTTCATCCTTCGCAGTCCATGCCACCTCTGCTGGTGCGTGCACGGGATCCTTGATGACTTCCCAGTTTCTCTCCTTCATCAGCAGGAGTTTCACTTTATAACTCCATGTTGTTGATTGTTCAAATAGGTTTTTTGGGATTTTTTTTCTGCAGGTAGCTCTTTATAGTCTGCACACTTTCTTTATCAAGCCGTTCAATTTAATTATGTTGTCCCTACCACCAATTTTGCATTCATAAATCGCCAATCAAGTCAATGCTTCTCTCAAACCAACTAACCATCTTCCGCCCCAGAACCCAAGAACATTTAAAGTACGTCTTCTTGTAGCAATTAGACATAAAAGGACTAATTGAATCCAATATGAAACGGAATATTTCAACGTTTTACACACCGAGCAACGGTGACGAAAAAGCCATTTTGTAAATCTGCGTTCATCAACTAGAATTACGACGTATTTAGTTTAGGGAAAATGGAGTTGTTCAGCGTAACTACTTTCTACCTCAAACCGGGAGCTTTCAGTATAAAAAATTAGGGTTTCAGTGACGCTACAAAAATATTAAGAACGGATGGCAATTTCGAGTTGACTGACACTTTATGGCTGTTAAAAACCTTCTGAAGTCACTGCAAGCTTAATCAGATCATAATCATTTGATTACGTGCAAACTTACCAATTCTCACAACAGGTGGCAAACCGAAAGCTGCAGGAATTTCTACACAAATGAAAACGAGCCAGATGCAGCAACTCCTCAAGAGTTTTTCCGGATGCATTTTTCATGATGGCAATTCTCATCGTGGCTTGGTTCTTGCTAATAGTCCATTCATTGCGTACTGCACCTGAAAACACATCAAACATCATCTTACTGTGCAAGTGTCTGAATCCAGCTTCAGATTGTGTTAAACGTACATATTAGTAAGAGCAATATAAAGCATTTCTCTCTGATTCCAACTTTGCGTTCGTGTGACATTCGCCTATAGCACTGGAAACAGGACAATAGCTAGTTGACGCTCGGAATTTATAGCTTCAATTAATTACGATTCACACATCGCTGATTTAACAGCCTTTTAACACTTCTCTGTTACAATCGAATATTGCCAACTACCTACCTATTAACTTGGGATTATTAATTTGAAATACATCATCGTCAAAGTGTGGACGGGAAATTTCAGTGAGAATTTGCGAATTTCTGTTACTACGAGAATGGTAAAAAACTAATAAACGCAAAATCAAAAAGCAACTTTATGAAATGCAGTACTAGAGAAGACTTATTATTAAAGCAATGAACTGGTTTTAACCAGGATATTTAAATTTATTATTGGATTTTTAATGTAATAATAACTGGGATCCAAAGAATTAGAGTAGCTTGGAAGAGCATCCAAGGAGGTAAATAGTGTTTACACCGAAATGTAACTTAGAAATTTAAATTATAACTTATACGTGTCGAGAAATATAGAAGCATGTTTCAAGCTGTTAACTTATGACAGACTTTATTTTTTGTTAAGTACACATTGGGGCGATCTTTTAGGTTCATTTTATAAATTTATTATTGCCTGCAGAAAAAAATTATCGGAAAGCTAGAACAATTTCTAATCATCTACATCCTGACAGATTTATAATTTGTTTTACAAGGAACAGTGATACATCCTTTGTAGCTCTCATTTCTAGACTTTTTTATTGTTCTTCACCTCATCGAATGCTGGGTGAATTCTTCCGATGACCAAGACCTTTCTGTTGAATAAGAATAAATCCGTGTGGGGTTGCTAGTCCCCCATTGGGCGCCTCCCCAGGTGGCGGATAGGGGAAAGTCTCCTAGATATAGGTGGAACCGGGGAAATGAAATACCCGGGACAGACCAAAACGTGCACAATAGCGTCTGACACAGAATGGGCGGCTATTAACAGCGTCTGTTCCCCAGAGGAGCGGCTGAGACACAAACTCACCAACCCGCCCGGCAAGCGTGGTGTTTTAAATGCCAAAAAAACCATTAAATAAATGAATAGCAACAAAAACCAAAGGCCCTCAGCCCCCCGGAAAGTTCCCTACAAAGGCAGCTGTAGCCAGAATGGAACGGCGGAGGGTGCGAAGAATAACTGGAAGAAATCAGGCTGCCACACAAAGATGAACATTGCTACGTACAATATTAGATCAATGGCGACAGAAGACAGAACTGAAGAATTGGAAGCGGAACTAGGAAAAATCAAATGGGACGTCATTGGCATACGTGAGACAAGGAAAAGAGGCGAAGGATACACTAAGCTCAAATCAGGACATAAGCTCTATTACAAAGGACGCGAAAACTCCAGTCTGGGAGGCGTAGGCATACTGATGCACAAGAGACTAACAGACAACGTAAGAATGCTTAAAGCTATATCCTAATATACGTAACAATCCAAATTAATAAACTGGAAACACTAAAGATAATTCAGGCATATGCTCCCACAAGCACCGCTGAAGACGAGGAGGTCAGCAAATTGTACGAGGATATCTCGGAAGGAATGCGCAACAATAAAACATCACAAGTTTTAGTGATCGGTGACTTCAACTGCAAGATTGGAGGCCAAGCAGACCCAGAGGAATAATACGTAGGCAAACACGGGTTGGGCAAAAGAAATCCCAGAGGTTCAATGATGGTAGACTTTCGGGAAGAAGAACATATATAGAACTATATAACGCTAACACCTTCTTTCAAAAAAAAACCCAACCGCAAATGGACCTGGGCAAGCCCAGACGGGAGAACTTTCAACCAAGTCGACTACATTCTCACGAAGAACATCCAAATGGTACAAAACGTAGAGGTATTGAACAGATTTAATACTGGAAGTGACCATCGTCTGGTGAGGGCAAGGATAAGCATAAACCAAAAACTAGAACGATGTAAAAAAATCAAAAAGTCGATATACAACCAGACTGACAGAGAGAAACTCCAACATAACCTAAATAAATGCCAAACATTCTTGGGAAATAGATTTAAAGAGCAGAGATTGAGTAATTATGACATAAACGAAGCGAACAAAACGATCACTAGAACCCTAAACCAAGCAGCGGAAGCGTATATAGAAACTAAAACTAAAATACAAAATAAACTAAGCGCGCAAACACTAAACATGCTAGATAAAAGACGACAACTTATAGCAAATAACAAAAGATCATCAGTAGAATACGCCGAAACAAATAAAATCGGCAGAAAAATGGCAAAGGAGGACATCAGAAAACACAATGTTCGAATAGCGCAGAAGGTACTGGAACAACACAAAGGGACGAAAGTGTTCAGAAGACTAGCGACAAACACAAAGAAAGAAATCGTCAGAATCAAAGACAAAACAGGACAAAGAATTGAAGGAAGACACGAAATTATAAGAACGGTACAAGAATTCTACGCAGACCTATACGAGACGAGAGTAAGGAGCGACATATCCGAGCAAGACCAGGAAGTGAAAGTCACGAACGTCAACTCGGAAGACATACCTGAGATTACAGAAGACGAAATCAGATCAGCATTACATCACATGAAGAATGGGAAAGCAGCGGGCGAAGACGGGATACTAACGGAGATGTTAAAACAAGGTGGCGATATACTAGTAGAACAACTAGAAATATTGTTCAATAAATGCCTGGAAAATGAGGACATACCACAGGACTGGACAAACGCCCTCGTGATAATCATCCACAAAAAGGAAGACACCCAGGACCTAGAAAATTACAGACCTATCAGCCTGCTATCCCAAATATATAAATTATTCTCGAAAATAATAACTACCCGTCTCACACCAAAGCTAGACTATTATCAGCCAAAAGAGCAGGCTGGGTTTAGGAAGGGCTACAGTACGACAGAACACCTGCAAACGATGAGAACACTAATCGAAAAGGCTGTGGAATACAATATACCTTTATGGCTAGCATTCATTGATTTTAGAAAGGCTTTCGACACGGTGGAAATATGAGCAGAACATGAAACCATGAAATACTCCAGAATATGCGACAGTTACGCAAAACTAATTAACAACATTTACCGAAACGCTACTCTTACAAATCCAGCTACACAAACAATCCGACAAACTTGAAATTAATAGAGGAGTGCGTCAAGGAGATCCTATGGCACCCAAGCTCTTCACACTAGTTTTGGAAGACGCACTAAAAACAATCGACCTCCAAGACGGAGGCATCAATATCAATGGCGAGAAACTTAACCACTAAATGTTAGCCGACGACATAGTAGTGGTAGCCGAAAGCAGAGAAGAACTTGTCACACTTATCAAAGACATCTACAGAGCCGCGAAGCGCATAGGCCTAGGCCCTAAACTTTGACAAAACGAAGTACATGACATCAAAAGTAGATGACGAACGAGAAATTACTCTAGGAGACAATAGAATCGAGAAAGTAACTGCATACAAATACCTAGCACAAACACTAATTATAGGCAAGGCTCATCAAGAACTCGAAATAAATGAGAGAATACGGCAAACCTGGGCGGCATATGCTAAAATAAAAGACATCTTAAATATGGACATACCCTTAAACCTCAAAACCGAATCATACAACCAGTGTATCGTACCAGTAACTACTTACGGGTCAGAAACTTGGACCTTCACGAAAGCTATACTTGACAAACTTAAAGTAAATCAGAGAGCTATTGAGAGGAGAATACTTGGGATATCATTAAGGGATAGGAAAACAAATGAATGGATCAGAGAAAAAACAAATGTGCATGATGTCGAGCAACGCGCCGCGGCTCAGAAGTGGAATTGGGCGGGCCACATCGCAGGAGACCAGGATAAGTGGAGTGGTAAACGAATTCGATGGAGACCATGAAGCAATAGAAGGAGCACAGAAAGACCGCAGATGAGATGGAGCGACGATCTGAAACGAGCGGCAGGACTAAACTGGTACCAGGTGGGACAAAATCGTGACAACTGGCAAAATAAGAGGGAGGCTTATATCTGTAGGGAAGAAAACGGCAAAAATTATAAAAATAAATATCATTGAATAAGAAAGTCTTTCCACATGGTCTGACATATAAAGGTCCAAAGAGTTGAAGTCTGGAGATCGCGGTGGCCAAGGAATTCCATTAAGAACTGGTGATAACTTTTTGAAAATGAACCGGATCACCATCATACAAAAGGAACATCGGCTTCCTGATTTGAAAAGGAATGTCTTCAAGTAGTAGAGTTAAATCCTTCTACTAAAATCATCGGTACATTTCATTGTTCAAATTCCCAATGTAGTCAAATACAGATCTCAGATCTCTCAGATACAGAAAATCTTTTTTAGAATCGCTGGGGGATTTGCGACAACATTTTGAATGATAAACATTAAAATTGACTGAAACCCAGGAATAATTTGAAGTGATTAAAGTACAGTCAGGAAAATATACCCAAAAATAACAATCCCAATCATACACTCATTTCCCGAGTGACTGAAAGAATATGTGCCCATAATACAGAAGAGAAATGTTTAAACACCAACCATTTATTTTCATTGTTTTTTACATTATTCGCTATGTTAAATTAATATTCAACAAATAACATAAAAGCAAGGAAAATAGACACAAACATGATGGAATCAACGTTTATTGAGCAGCAAATAAATATTGTCGCTTTCGGCATATTTATAGTGGATCATCGGATTCAGTCTATTTAGGATAAAAACAATTCACACACGTCAATAATCCAATCACCCCAGGCTTCCCGGTATCAAATTTCATTATGGGAATCTTGAAAAGACTGAAATGTAATAAATAAAATCAGAAGGAATCGCTCTAATATCTCGAATTGAATGGTGCTGCGAGCTCAGCTTCATTTGTTGAGATTTATCGGCACAGATAAAGGGAAAAACAAGTTTTTAGAGCGATAGAAACGTTCCTAGGATTGGTGTAATACCAAAAATCGTTCTATATCGTGATTGATTGTGCTGGAAGTTAAAACTTTTCTGATGAAGTGGTTTTATCTAATATTAATTTTCGGTTTAAATTTACGATAGGTTGGCTCTTTTACTGTTATTTTTTGCATTTTTTCTCTATTTACAATAATTTAATTATTTTACTAAAAGCCACTAATATTTAGAGCGCTACTGGCATTCATACGAATTTTCTGTGGATTGAAAAAAGTGATTTACATTAAAATCTCGAGTTTATGGTCTTCTTCTCCAAATAGCACTTTTCTGGCATTGACACAGTTCCTGTGCTCGTATTTTACTTACTTTTTAACTTTCAAGGAAAGTTGGCAGGATTATAGGTCAGTGGGATGTGGCACCAGTAAGTTGCTTAAAAACAAAATTATAACTAACTATGGTTAATACTAGAATGTTGAAAAATTGTTGAATATTTCCAATCTAAGTGGAAAAAACCTAGAGTTTTACACTATTGTTACGGAATTTGAACTACACCGCTTTAAAAAAGACATCCGAAACTGGGAGATCCTAATATAAAAGAGCAGGTAAGAAGCTCACTAGAAAGAGAAATGAAACACATGAAGACAGAAGAGACGGAGGCAACCCGGAGTGTATTAGAGAGAACAATTAACAATATCCAACAGCAACAGATAGAGCTCATAGAAAGCAATAGCAAACAAGGGTGGATGACGCAGGAAATACTGTCCTTGATGGATGAAAGGAGGAAGCACAAGGAGCAAAACCGAGACATATACAGAGAACTCAACCAAACAATTATAAAAAAGAGCAGAGAAGCCAAAGATGGATGGCTGGCAGCAAAATGTCAGGAGATAGAATCGCTACAAGCAAAGGACGATACATTGAACGTGCACAAGAAAGTTAAAGAACTCGTGGCAAGAGGTCGAAATCAACCAGCAGCAAGCAGTTTTGAAAGATGCCAGGGGAGCAAGAGTAGTTGGAATAAAAGAAAAACTTAAAGGAGGGAAAGAGTATGTCGAAACGCTATCGAAAGACAACAGATCTAACCATCCACCAAAAAACGACGCTGCTGAAGAAATCAGACTTGAAATTACAACAAATGAAGTTACGTATGCTATCAAACTGCAAAAAAAAAAACGGAAAAGCAACTGGCCCAGATGACATATATGCTGAAACTCTGAAGGTTTTGGTAGAAAACGACGAATCAGGTCTTGATCTTCTAACATCCCTGTTCAACAGCATATATACCAGGGGCAGGATGCCACTTAGCTGGTTGAGATCTACGGTCATCACCCTGCCTAAAAAGTCTGGCTCCTTGAACTGTGCAGACTACCGCCTGATAAGTCTCATGTCAAATGTTCTGAAGGCCTTCTAAAGAGTAATCCACACAAGAATTTACCGCAAATGCGAGACCCAAGTTAACGAAACCCAGTTTGGATTCCGGAATAGAGTTGGCACACGGGAAGCTCTCTTCTCTCTGGCAGTCTTAACGCAAAGATGTAGAGGTATGAATATTGACGTATACGCATGCTTTGTAGACTATTGCAAGGCATTTGACTGCGTTAAACACGAAAAACTAATGCAGATCTTGACAACTAGAGGTCTAGATAATAGGGACATTCGTGTGATTGGTGATCTATATTGGAGGCAATAGGCCCCAATCCGAATAAACGAGAAAACGTCAGAAAACGTCTCGATCATGAAAGGAGTGAGGCAAGGTTGCGTCTTGGCACCATTTCTTTTTAACAGAGACTCAGAAGCAATTTTCAGAGAGGCACTTGACGAAACAACCGGAGAAATAGTAGTGAATGGGAAGGTGTTACCCGAGAATCCTGAAAATCTCTTGGACTACACACACCAGCAATGAGGAAGTTCTCGGATAACTAGACAAAGATCGGAAACTCCTAAATACTATCAAAGCAAGAAAGGTCAGCTTCTTTGGACATATAATTCGAGGTTCCAAGCATCACATTCTCCGCCTGGTCATACAGGGCAAGACTGAGGGCAGAAGATGGATAGGCCGCAAAAAGCTATAATTGCTGCGAAACATAAGAACTTGGACTGGACTGGGAGTGGAGCAGTTGTTCCGAGCAGCAGAGGATAGAGGAAGGTTCCGTCAGATTGTCATGGGGATAGCTCACGCTGAAGACAGACATGACACAGAGAGAGAGAGAGAGACGATCAAGCTATATCTGAGGTTAATAGAAAGCATGAGGAAATCTCGAAAAGAGCAATGAATAACGTTGAAGTTAATGCTATGGCTACTAATTTTCAACTTAAAACTGTATTTAAAAAACCTCCATTATTTGACGATTATATAGTCGTTTCATCATTTTATTTTTGTTCCGCTTTTATACAAGAGAAAGTTTTCTTCAAAGTTTTCTTCTGATAGTCATGTGGAGGTCAAAACAAAAACTTTAGCGTCTTTCGCTATCTCTATAATGTCAATAGTATGAATGGACATAACATAAAATTTATGTTATGTATGTATGTATGTCATCCATATCCATTAATGTCGAGTTATGGACGTGCTCAGTCACAAAGTTAGGGCTAAACTACTGAAAAATTGGGACAAAAAACTTGGAGGATGTAGAGTGAAACCCGTGTGAAAAGTAAAGTGTAGAAATGAAATATCACAAAGAAAAAAATAGATCTGCTCCATCTGAGCCAGTTCTGTTACTATGAAAATGTCAATTCGTTTACCATGAAAAAAAAAACTATGAAAATGTCAATAGGCTTTCTCAATAATCAAGAAAAGAGAAACAGAGGACAGATAAGGGAAATTTTTCATTGCAAAAATACGGGATTTTTCGCGTTTTCTTCTGTGTTAAGTATGTTACTTTTCAATTTGGAAAACATTTTTCTTAAACTCGAGGATTGAAAAAGTACAAACCCTCAAATATTGTATAAAACACTGTGTAAACTTAACATTTAAACAATTATTGAAATTTGCCATCCCAGTGAATGTAGTATTTTGTTTTCTTAAAACAGCACTTGATGGACATTTCACCTTACTTTCGTGATCGACGTTTGGCCTTCCTTTAGTGAACTCTTCATCTATTATTCATATATTATCTGGAAGGAAAATTGATACATTAAAAATTCAGCTGCTTCTGTTTTCATTCATTTTAGACAATTAGTTATCTTTTATAACACAGCTTTTCATGATTCCGCGTGTTTTTAATTGTAGATTAATAACAATTAAGAACAAAAGCTTTAGAAAAAACCCGCCCATCAAACCAGATAAAAGAGGTAAATGCGAATTATTTCGGCTGACTAACCCGTATTTCAATTCGGCGCGTAAAATAATAGGCGGCAATTTAATTGCTCCTAAAAACTGACAATGGGATTTTAGATCCCTTAATACCCAAAATACATTTGCAAAATAGAGCATCCACCGAATCCATTTGTCAAGTTTTATGAAAGGCTTTGTTGGTGCTCGCTTATATATCATTCAATGAGATTTAAAAACATATCTTTGTTTGGAGTGGGAGCTGAAAAATGTCATGCTTTTTGTTCTGTGTGTTGCTTGTAAATTAATCACAATTGCTACTAAAATCGTTTCAACTTTCCTTAGAAAAACCAATGAGAAATTTAACTTGTTCCCCAAACATTTACGCTTGCCATGGAAGATCGATTTACTCCGCCTGTGGTATCCTGATAGGTGGATTGAGTAGCTCATCAGGTGCCACTGCCGGTCCCAAGCCCGGATAAAGGAGGAGGGTTGGGTGTGAGGCTAACAACCTAACCCCGTAAAAGCCCATATGTGATGAAACCGCAATATATGCGTCGGAACCGAACGAATATACGACGACGAATTAAGCAACGTTCAAAGGACACGAATATCGGAACATCGATCATGTTCAGTTGGTGCAGGCCAGGCGCAGCAACCAATCCCTCGAAAAATACAAGATGGACATAACAGCAGTCCAAGAGATCAGATGGCTGGGCGCAGGAAATGTGAAAATAGGGAAATACATCATATTTTATAGTGAGCATGAGACCAGTCACGAGTTTGGTACGGGGTTTGTTATCAGAGAGAATCTCATGAACGAGGTACTTAATTTCAGACCCGTGAACGAAAGGATATGCCTATTAAGATTTTGCAGCAGGTGGCACAACGTAACGCTGATATCCGTGCATGCACCAACGGAAGAAGCGGAAGAAGACACAAAAAAATGTTTTTTTTATGACTCCCTGGAGCAGGTGATCAGCCAAACACCAAGGCAAGATATGCTATTGGTTTTAGGGGACTACAATGCCAAAATAGGGAAAGAGACCTCTCAAACGATAACGGAAGCAGGATAATAGACATGGCTACCGCAAATAGTCTACGTGTAAAATCTACTATGTTCCCACACAAAAAAAAATAAACAAACGTGGATTTCCAATGATGGGTGGACTAGAAATTAAATAGACCACGTTCTAGTAGGCTCTAGGCACAGTCAATGCAAAAGAAGAAAAGAACTAGGATAAGGAACACCAGGTGAACATCGATAAACTAAAACGCCCAGATGTGGAAACGAGATATAAGGAGAGGACCGACGAAAAGATCGCAGGTAAGCCTACAATAGAAGCTGATATAGAGAATGTAATAAGCATCGAAGAAACTAATGAGGAAATACTTGGGCCTAAACCTAAACAAAACCGCAAACCCTGATTTGATGACGAATATCACAGCCTACAATGCCTCAAAGCCGCAGCCAGACTAGAAATGCTCCAAAACACCAGAGAACAGGTGACTTCCAGATACAGAGCACTGAGGGACCGACTTCGAAAAACAATAAAGAGAAAGAAAAAACAGCAGCACAGGGAAAAAATCCTAGAACTACAAGCGAACCACCAACAGGGGGACATGAGAACTTTCTATAGGGGAATTGCAGCACAGAAGAAAGGATATCAGCCACGATCCACGATGATGTTGAATAGGGAGGACGGCACAGTAACTACATCAAAAATTGAAGTCCTTGATACATGGAAGAACTACTTCGCCGAACTTCTGAACCGACCAAGCCAACAAGAACAGCGAAAGAATAATATACATACAGCCGAAGCTAACCTGTGTCCTCCACTACTTGAAGAGACTAGACAAGCTATAAAAAAGCTCAGGAACAAGAGAGCCCCCTGTCGTGATAACATACCGGCAGAGTGTTTCAAAAAAGGCGGAACCCAGCTGTTAGAACACGTGCATCGACTCATGGAACTAATATGGACTAATGAATCCATCCCAGAAGATTGGAAAGAAGGCGTGATAGTCCCAATACACAAAAAAGGTGACAAATTGACATGCAGAAACTATCGTGGCATTACTCTCCTTAACAACGCCTATAAGATACTGTCAAACATCCTGTTAGATCGTATTACCCCCTTCGCTGAAGAGATTGTGAGAGAATACCAATGTGGGTTCCGAGGCGGAAGGTCGACAACGGATCAGATATTCACTATTAGGCAAATACTAGAGAAATGTTGGGAATTTAACAAGGACCTGCACAAATCTGAGTCTCAAACGTCTTGGATCAAGTTTAGATTTCTTAATAACATGGGCACACGAGAAGCCATTTTTGCTGTCCATGGGCATGATAAGGTGCTGATTGGAAGTACTCTTAAAGAGCTGCAGATAGGGTTATGCGAGTTAGTTAAAATAATGGCCTTAGCTTAATTATAACCAGAACGAAGATATTGGCAGTGTCTACATCAAAGAGCAGCATGAGCGCAGCTGACAATAAACCAAAAGTTGTACAAATCACACAAAAGGGTTTGCAGCTGCAGCCATAAACACGTATGGTTTGCTGTTATATGATTTCAGTTTCACTGTATGAGTTGAAAGGCTCTGAAGACTCTCTTGTCTTGCTCTCTGAATCTGTCTGCTCTGAAAACTCTGAATAAGGAAACTTGAAGGATATTGGAAGTCTTTGAGATGTGGCCATCTAGCTTCTTTCTAGCCAAAACGCTTCAATTCCTGGAGCACTTTTCCCTAAACACCAGATATGAAACTTTTCAGCCAATCATGGGCGCAAAAATTCACAGGATGTAGAATTGTGGGGCGAGATGGGATCTCTTAAGTGCGTAGTCTGCGAAAATGGTTTGTTCTGTGATCCATTGAACTGTTTCGCGCGGCTGTGTCAAAGATCAGAGTTACCATTCTGCTCAGTAACTTCCACCAGTGCAGACGCTGAGGCCATGAAGAATGTAAAATAAGACAAACCGAATGCATTTAATCGCCGATTTCAACTTTCACAGATCGAGTCTTCTACTTTTTTAAATAGTAATTTTAATAGAACATATTCAGTGATTTGTATTAAATTCCTAAATCAGGAAATATTTACTATATTATATTAATTGTATTATTATTATCCTGCTGTATTCCAACAAAATATGTCTCCTTTTCTAGGTGATATTTAAACAGAAAACACTTTTTTTTCAAAATAATTGTTAAAATTATTTTGGTCTTGCTTTCAACCTGGTCGTGTACTTCGCCACAGAACACTTTTTGTGAATAATTTACTCATATCGCGAGCCTGATGCGATACATTTAGAGCTTCCACAAAATGTGTCGCTTGCGAATACGACGAACATTAGCTAATGGCCTAGGAAAAAAATTAAGTGCGATCTTAATGCCCATCATCTTATATGCTGTGAAGATCGTTTCAGGACGTACATTTTCAAAATAGATACACCAATAAAGCAGCAAAACATTACCGTCTTAGATTATGTGTTGGTTTTTTACGTCAAATTTATAACCATTATTATAACCATTATTATGGCTTTGATAGGAATTAAGTTTTGAGTACTAATTAGCTTTTTTTAATATTGTAGTTGTAACTTTCTCCCATATGATTTGAAGTCATGATTCTGAAACTTTGTTTTGTCCAATTTTTCTGCAATTTCATTTTGTCGCATTTCTCGAAGCGGGTAATGATGTGTGTTTTGTCAAATTTATCCTCCACATTTGTATCATTTCTTTCTTTTTTCTATCACTGCACGTATAACAAAAAGGAATTAAATGTTCAAAGCCACCATGGACGGACATCAAGTTCGAATACCCCAAGAGTTTTTATTTTCGCGTGAATTTTACTGCCATTGTTTCTCTTTTTCAACTAAAGTTGCTATTGTGCTCATGAATGTCAGTGAGTTCTCTTATTAGTCGAGGACGGTTCCTTCGAAGGAATTATGAAGTGCAGTTTCTTCGATGTGCCTTGATCCTAGTTTTAATTCCTGTGAATTATCTTCAGGAGGAATATCTTCAGTCGATGGCTCATCAAGCTTATTGTATGAAACTAGCTACATTCCCTAGCATTAGGATTTTTGGGGAAGGTAACATAACAAATTCAGATTTCAGCTATTCCGTTGGTATGACGCCCGTATCATAGATCACATTGAACACTCTAGTAAGCCACCCTAGATTCTTCCCCTCGATCAACTTTAATATCTCAGCCGGAACTCCATCGGGACACAAAGCCCTTTGAACTTTAGCATTTTTCAGAGCTGCCGGGACTTCTCCTTCTAAGATTGGGGAACCATCTGTTTTATCAATATTGGGTGGCACCCTTCTCACGCCATCAAACAGTTTTTTAATGTACTCTTCCCAGGTTTGCTTAGTTTCCGACTTCTTTACTATAACTCGGCCTTGGTTATCCTTAAGTACATTAACTGTTCTTCCTTTAACTGTTCCCGTCATTTCCCTTAACTTCTTGTGCAGGTTAAAGCCATCAAATTTGGCATGGAATTCTTCGATTTCTACACATTTTTCCAGTTTTTCTTTTTCCTGAGCTGTTCTTATTTTCGCCCTTATTTCTCTCTGTATGTTCAGGTATTCTCTCGATTTATTTTTACATAATCTCCGTTTTTTCATCAGTTTCAGTCTGTCATCCAAGGATTTTTTCCTCTGTTTGAGAGACTTTAAGTACTTTTCTGTCACTTTAGTTATACTTCCCTGAAGCATTTTAAGGTCTTTTTCTACATCTCCATGATTTTCCTGCTCTTCAGTCTCTGTCAAAATTCCACTCCTTACCAACTTGTTTGCGGCTGTGTCTTTTAGTCTTCTGAAATCATATTTCCTTATATGTTTTGTCGCTACTCTCTTCAGCCTGGTTCCCATTCTTCCTATTAACGGGTTATGATCCGATTGAACATCTGCTACTAGATAAGTTTTTATGTTTCTGATGCTGTTTCTAAATCTCTTATTAATGAGTACGAAGTCTATTTGATTCCTAGTTTTTCCATCATTCGACTTGTGGACTACGTGTACAATCTTCTACGATGGTGTTGAAAGAATGTATTGGTTACAATCAGATATTATCCCGCTGCGAATGTACTCAGAGTATCGCCACGCTCATTTCTCTCGCCCAGTCCAAAGTATCCAATGTGTTCTCCAGTTCTTCCTTTTCCAAGATTGGC
Source organism: Dendroctonus valens (assembly GCA_024550625.1). NCBI lineage: Eukaryota > Metazoa > Arthropoda > Insecta > Coleoptera > Curculionidae > Dendroctonus > Dendroctonus valens. The sequence continues at coordinate 580,674 of JAJTJO010000013.1, read as the reverse complement.
GTTGAAATCACCCATAATAATTTTCATATCATGCTGTGGCAAGGATTTGATGATATTTGATATTTGCTTATAGAACTGGTCTACGTCCTCGTTGCTGTAGTCTGTAGTAGGGGCATAAATTTGGATGAGACTGACATTCATGGGCCTTGCATTGATTTGTAGAAGAGCTTCTTCTACTTCTTCCTCTTATATTAGGATTATATCCTGTTTTTCATCAACATCATAGCTTCAGTTGTGACGCTGAACTCCAGCTTTCATACCAGCGGGTTGGTGGTCGTCCGGGGGTCTTTTTGAACGTGGTACTCTCTCTCTGGCAATTTTTGGCAGTCTGGTGTTGCCCATCCTGTCAACGTGGTCTCTCCACTCTCGTCTCCTGTTGCGAGACCATCTCACGACGTTTTGGATATCGCACTTAGTTCTTATGTCGTCGCTTCTTACATGGTCCAGTAGGCTACATCCCACCATAGATGTTAGTGTTCTCATTTCAGTTGTTCTTATAAGCCGTTTAGTTAGGCCATTTTCCGCTCTGGTTTCGACTGCATACGTCATCACAGGTTTAACACAGGTTTTGTATATTCTGGCTTTGCTCTCCACAGACATATATTTATTTCGCCATATTATGTCTCTCAAATATCCCGATATCAAGGCTGCTTTTGTTGTCTGCACTCTCACTTCTTCTTTTAGGTCTCTACTACTTGTTATGTTGACCCCAAGGTATTTGAACGGCATAACCTGTTCGACGCTCTTGTTGTAGATGGCAAGCTTGCATCTGCGCGGTTTCCTTGATACCGTGAGAGACTGTGTATTGGTTGTGGATATTTGCATGTTAAACCTGGACGCCATCCGTTCAAACTTATAAAGAAGCCTTTGCAAGTTGTCCTCATCTTTGGCGATTAGCAAAGCGTCGTCGGCATAGCATATCACCTTTATTTCCTCATTCAATACCCTCTGCCACCCTTCTTGACTTCTGTAATAATTTCGTCCATTATGACGTTAAATAATGCAGGACTTAAGCTGTCTCCCTGCCTTATTCCAGTTGATATGGGTACTTTCTCAGATATTTTGCCTGCAGCTTTTATGTAAGTGTGGTTGTCTGTGTTGAGTTCCACAATAATTGTTATTATGTTGAGGTTAATATTTATCTTCTGCAAAACCGGCACGACGTCGGATAGTCTTACTCTATCGAAAGCCTGAGTCAGTTCAACAAAGCACATGAAAGCTGGTTTATTAAATTCTATAGCTTTTTCGGTTAGTTGCCGGAAGAAGAGCTTATATATTGTAGAAACAAAATCACTGCGAGTTTCATTAACATCCTTCCTACCTTCTCCTGATATTTCAAAAAATATATATTTTTCTAAGAATTTTAACCATCAATCCAGACATTTTTGCTCTGTAAAAGTTAGGTCAAATCGTCCATTTTTGATCCGAAGAATATCGCAGGACTGTTTTAGTCTACTGATGTCCTTACGGGGCACCCTATATAATTGTTTAAGCTGATTATCCTTTTATTATGCCTGTTAGCAGAGCTATTTGGTAAATTCTTCTTGTATGTATTCATTTTGTTAAATCGTTTAGTGTCACTTCTGAGTTCTTCGTATCAGCTTACTAAGAAATCTGGTGATATTTCAATACTTTGATATTGAGCCTCCATTAGCCACGCAAGGGAGATGAATGGAAAGAGAAAATTATCCAGGCACTATCAATCAATTGTTTTTGTTCAATCACGGAGACGGTGTTTGAGCGAAACTCCGCTTAAACGTTTTGTAAATCGACCGGTCTTCCGGATGGTCGATTAGAACGAACATGTCCTGCGAAATATATCATCATGATTTTGGGGCGTTGGAGTGTACTTGACATATTGGACAAGTCCATTATGTAACTTTCAGGCAGCGGGAGAGAACCGATATTGAGCCTCAATTTACTGTTCGAACAAAATCGCGGTTTATAGATTGGACATTCAAGGTCTTGTCCACTAACGGGCCAGGCAATTAGTATGTAATCGCTTAGTCATTGGATTTTGGAACGGATTTCGGCTATAAAATGACTAGTTGCTCAAGTGACAAGATTGAGTCTGGTCACGAAGATTTATTAATTTACCAAGAACTGTTATATACTGATAGCTCATTGTGAGATTTGCTTTGTTAATCAATTATGGTATTGCAGACAGATGCTGTTATAAATAAACTTCCTTCAAACGAGGTGGAAGATATCTTGGTAGGTATTCCAGGCGATGGTCATTGTCACAATGATAAACTCTCTCAACTTTCAAAGATATTTCAATACTTATAGTGTAAACACCAATTCCTAATGGAATACACACTCGCAGTACTCTTTGTAAGGACAAAATTTAGCTTCAAAAATGTTTATCTTAAACCGATAACTATGATAATTCGTAACTAAATAAATCATTCACATTCGAGTGTTACTAACTGTCCCTAGCACTACAGACTAATTAAGTGACGTCAAAAATGTTAACAAGATGGGCTTGATAACTCACTTAAACCTTTCAATGTCCATAAAGACAAAGGGTCAATTAGTAAACTAGCTGAGCCTTAAAATTAAGTTACTTCAATAGCGTTGGGCCCTTTCGTCCAGTCCTCGAGGGTGCTGTAATTTAATTAAGTGATGTCGGTAAAAACAGGCACGTAGGCAATATTTGGCTTGTCCAACTTCATATAGTTTAAGTTAATGAGCTTTTTCACTACATTAAGTTTATTGCTGCTTTTTTTGGGAATTTATATGTTTCCCGAAGCTTATTTATATGTTAAAACAAACCAAAAGAATGTGATTTTCTTTTTGATACCCAACTTAACTTGCCAGATTGTTAGGGCTTTGTTAGGTCGAGTTAAAAGAAAACTCTCTTTGCCTACATAATGGTGGTGAGAGCCAAAGCAGCTGGATTTCTGATGTTTTCAAATTTTTAAGGTATTTAAGACATATTTTGCAGCGCAGTTGGTCACACGTTGACTTCCATGTTTTGTAGGCCCTGTGTTGTGTAAGTCCTGTGTATGTCCACGAATTACATCCCAACTAGATTATCTTTTTCACCTTATTCCTTAGGTTTCTATTTCTCTTTGTGCGCGTTAACGTGTATCTTATCACAAAGTGGTTCTTTTGAGACCAAGAGATTTTTGCACGTTGAACTTAATGGTTGTAAAGCCGAGCTTGGAACTTGTTGATTAATAATTTTGAGCTGGTAAACAGTTCTACGACAGAGTGATCGGAAGATAGTTCGCAATTGGGTTGAACGTGGTAGTAGTTTAAGTTTATCCCTGTCGTTACGAAGAAGTCCGGAATTTTTTGTGGGTCCGTAGGCCAGTAGGTAGGTTACCCTGTGGATATTGAGTTGAGGTTTTTGTTCGTCATTTTGGAGTTTTTTCCTCTGGTTGTTATTAATCTGGATCCCCATGAAGTATGTTTAGCATTGTAGTCGCATCCGGCGATGAATTTCGGTTCTAGTGTTTTGAAGAAGTTATCCAGAATATCGTGGTTTAGGATGTGTGTCGGAGGGTAGTAGATTGCTGATATAGTGATTTGTACGATTGTTGTTTCGGCAAGCACAGCAGTCGCTTGTAGATAATCATGTTGAAACTTTTCAGATTTGCAATGCATAATGATATTTTTTAATTATTATTTCTGTTCCTTCATGGGCAGTTTTACAACTTGATAATATTTTACTGAAAAGCTTTGTAAATTTTGCATTAATAATTCTTTTCCGTATTTGAATAACCATTTGCTGTCTTTTCCGGTTCATGTGCTCTCCTATTTTAAATCTTTGTTGTCTTCAATGCTTTGCCATATTTTTCGACTTCCTCTTCAATGATATTTGCGTATCATTATTCAAAGCTTTTTGTTCTGGGACACATAATTTTGTTAAGTTTGTGCGCGACTTCGAGTTCCTTCTTTTTTAGCATTCTCCATACCTGCTTTGTGCTCCATAGGAATGACTTGCTTCATGCAAAAGTTTTCTTTAAATGTTACTAAAATTTGCCTCGATTTTGTTTTATGTTTGAATGAATACACCGAATTATCATCTGTCTGGTGATTTGTTGTTACTATATCTTAAGTATCCCCCGTGACTCCTTAGCCGAAAGTCTTCCTATGTTGGTACACACTGCTTGTTCCGAAAACTCTTTACTTTTATCTTTCTTAGAACTAATGCCTCGACACACCAATTTATTATATTTGGTATAAGTAAATTAATTTTATAAATATCCCAAACGATAGTTTTTATTTCTAATATAAAAAATATTAAATCTTCAAATTAAAAATAATAAAAATCTTCAATTTTTCTCCGTAAAAGATTCACCGAAGCATAGTAGAAAGAGATATTGTGCATATAGCTTCTAGCAGCGTCTCATTTAACACTTCATTTTCGTGTTGCTCGATTCTCACGTTTCCATCAGGAATTGTTATATTCTGTTCAGTTTGCTTAAGAACTAAAAATCCGCAGCCTTTTACTGCTTGCTTCGCTATTGAGGCTCGTTTCTGAATCTTTTCTATAAAAGTTATTATGTTTGATGCATATTTAACAATTTCTTTCATACTATGAAGGATCTGGAAGGTTGCTTGGTGCCACGATTAAACGTTATACCGGCACTTATTATCAAAAATAACACATTGCATTTTTATAGTTACTAAAAATCTATATCAAATGTGCCGCTATTCAACAAGTTTCAAACTGTTTTGTAAGTTATTTATGGAATCTCGATTGCTTCAGAAAAAATCGACAAACCACAAAAAGCTAATAAAGATTCCATTTTTTAATAAAAGGAAATTATTTTCTTTAGACACCTTTAGATTCTCTGAACAAAAATTGTTATTTATTTGATCACACTGTTTTGTTGGCTTATAGTTTATATATTTATATATTATTGTTAAGCATTTTATAACTTTTTAATATGCAACAACTTCACCTGTTGAGAAGCTTTCTACTGCAAATATTTATTGGAATTTATTGAAAATATTTCTCTGAATTTTTCATTATTTTATATTTTACTTAATTAAGTAGAAGTACAGTATAGTATAGGACATATCGATTTTTGTTTGTTAAAAACAGCTCCAGATCTTCCATTAAAGTTTCAGTTTTAATTTGAACCATTTCATATAAAGAAAGCATTTAAACATAATAAAGCTGTGTTAATAAACAAAGCGAAAGTGTTCTTTTTGGACAATACCAAAACTCATGAACTAACTTTGCAACAATCTGCATAGTCACCGAATATTTTAGAGTAAATATCTTGTTTGTTTAATTGAACTTTGCAGCTAAGAGATTAAGAGTTATTGAAACAAAAGTTTCAAGGCGTCTTCAAACGAGATAAAGCTCTAATTGTCGCTCACGTTAGAAGTGCTCGTTAAGAAGTTGCTGTCTGTTATTTCCGGTCTTGCAGTCTCAAAGGGATTTTATCACTGTGGTATACACTAGTTAGCTGTAAGTAGGGAAAACAAGAATCCACACTCTACTTTTACTGAGAACAAGCGGTTTTAGCCAATCGTTTTGGAAAGTTTGAGGTGTGTTTTAATAGTTGTAATGATTGTTTATTGTTGGAGTTTAAACAAAAAAAAACGGTATAGATGTAAATAGGCATTTGATATCGAAATTCTTCTAAAATTACACTACGCACCAACAATGAATTCCAAAAAAGCTTCAAAAGGAATTTCTAGAATTCTTTAAAAGAAATAGCGAAAGTTTTTGGCGTCCTGGCTATGGCGATTAATTTTACCTGCTCTGTGTAAATTTTTAGTTATCCCTCGGATCATATTTTGTCCAGAAGTGGTTGGGCAAATTCCGGTGTGTGGGCAATGATAACACTATCGTCTGCGTAGCGTAAGTTGCTGCTATTTTGACCGTTTAGAGGATAGATGGTCACCACGAGTCACGGGCCACCATGAGACTTTATAATATTTTCTTTTACAATAAATGGAAACATCTATTACCCCGTTTGGGTATTACTAGCACAGTCTTACTTCGGTGGTAAAAGCTTCTCATGTCTGAATCAGTGTCTTGACTGAGATTTTGACAAAGATGCATGTGAGCAAAGACGTTTTTTTCACGTGTATTATTCCGAGACAAATTTTTTAATGAAAACATGAAAGTCAAAGGTAAGAAATTGAAGTTGTAGATATAGTGTTGTAAGCGGTTTTTAATTGTATAAGGAAACATAGTTATAACGTGTAAATGGGACGCTACCATGAGACACTTTCTTGGGGCCACCTTGGCATAAGGTGGTGTCACCTTATGGAGTAACTTTTAAGCTTTTAACCATTATTTGCGTCATTTTGTATCTTTAGATGTCAATGGGTCGCAAGAGAAAGTCCCAGAAAGGTATATTCCCAGACCAAAATATGAAACGAGCAGTCCAAGAAGTTTTAGTGGGATCAAGTGGAGTAAAACTATTATTGCGAAGTCCAGAGGTATTTAGAGGCTACCCAAAAGCTTCTAAAAGAAAACTCCCCTAAAGTATCATCCCTACGGATACTTCAGAAAAAGAGAAAGTCGAAATGAGATGCAAAAAAAAGAAGAAAAAGAGATAAATTTACAAAAAAAGAAGCAGCGAAGAGAAACGTTTTTTCAAAGAATTTTAAAATGTTATCAATGGAGATGTCTTCCGATGACGACGGAGAAGAAGATGTCCCATTTGCGAATTTAAACGACGAATCTGATTGGATACCCGAACACGTTCCAACAGCGTTCGAGGAATTCGATAGACAACTCAAAGAAGATAATTTTGTGCTAATTGAGTTTAATAATTTAAAGATTAGGAACATTTTCTTCCTAAGGAAAATTATTACGTGTGGCTACACATCCGAAGAAGTTGAAGCTCATTTTTTAAGGAAGTAGAGCAAATTTAGTAGGTATTTTGTATTTCCTAATCAACCTGATATTGGACCTGTTGGTCCAATGGTTGATATTGGACCCTTAAAAGACATAAAAATGATTTCCATCGCCATGTGTTTTAGGTAAAACAAAAAGACTGCAGTTCTATTATGAATGTGAGCTAAATTTTAGCAATTTTAATATTTGTTAAGTGTTTTTCTAAGACTAAAATTACAAAATATGTCATTTTTTTTGCAAATATTTTTTTCTGGTTTTAATTTTATTTAAGCCGAGGTTAAAACTAATTAATTTAATTTTTAAGATTAAAATTGTCCTGTTTGTCAATCTTGTGGTGGAAATAAAGGTTTATTTAATATCAATTATCGTTTTGGAGGAGACATTTTGAGGAGACTTTGTCAAAACAATTAAAAATGCAGTTCCGACCAGCTATTCAACTTTTCTGGACGTTCATGTAAAGTGTTTGGAAAAAAAGCCACTTTGACTTTTTTAGTCTTATGGTGGCCCACTCTCCCCTACTTTAATCCCGTCATATAATCGTTCTAACGCGTGCAAAGACATACTCCGCAAACACTTTGAGAAAGTTGCGACAATAAGCAGCCTTGGCGAATATTCCGTTTAATATGAATATTTGAGGTGTTATCATTTTAGTTATCATTTAGGTATCTGAGAGTGGCCATGTCTGCTTAATATTTTGTTTTCTTAAACTCTAGTAGAAATATAACTGCGACATTGTGTGTTCATAAAAATGCATGAATCCACATAAAACATCTTTCTGGCAATTTTATTTTGGTAGTAAGGAAGAGTGTATTTTTCATATTATCTAAAGGCCACTGTAACCTTGTGAGCGTTTCTGCTATGATGTGATTTCAAGCAAAGGTTTGGAACACTGACATGACTGCAGATAATCTGGCAAATGGTAGAGAACACTTTAAATGAAATCACGTACATTTATAAAATTTGGCTGCTCTACCGCAAAACGTCCGCAATTTTCACTCCTCCATGCACCAATGTTTTCCAGATGGAAAATATTGCCAAGAACGCAAACAAACATCCTTTTATAGGTCAGGTCAAAATATCATTAAATATCGCCAACGGGCGAACCAAGATTTACAGATAAATGTCTTTCAAACAGAGTTTCCTATTGTGGAGAAAGTTGTCTAGGATGCAAAAATATGACAAACAACAAGATTTTTTCTTCAAACGTGCCTCCAGCTCCAACATTTTCCAATTGGTGTTTGCCCTCGATTTTGTGGATGAATACCAATGGTAAGAGTTGCAAGTAATAAAATTAGAATAAGGAAACAATATCTACTTTTAAGATGCTTCTTCTTCTTCTTCTAGCCGTTTTGTATCCTTTAGATATAGGCCTCTCATATTTTGCCAGTTTTCCTTGAAGAACTTCTTTTGGACATGGTAATTGCAACTACGCCCAATCTGGCGCACAAAAAAGAAGAGCTGCGAGAGGAGCGGAAGTAGTCACATCAGAAGAGGTGCAGAGCAGAATGATTGTCGAAAAAGGGGCAGAGAAAAGGATAATAATACAAATGTATGTTCGAGTTGTAAGTGCGAGTTTCGGTATTACACTAAGAAGAAGTATTGGATCCAGTGCGTCCCCCCAGTCTTCCCAGAGCCCTTTCAAAGTACGCTTCGTTGGTGACAAACTCTCTTTTACATATTTTTCTACACCGTTCAATATAGAGAGCCAAAAGAAGCATTTGCGGCATGTTAAGATTCATTGCTTTCAAAAAGAAGCTTGGAAGATGAACACCGCAGTGGACGCCCAGCAACGACGGATTGTGCTACATTATGAAGACACATAAGTGTGCGTGAGATAGTGGATGCCACTAACATCCCCAACACAACGGTACATAAGCATTTAATCAAGATGGGACTTGCGTACCGATATGAAGTTTGGGTTCCACACCTATTGACTGAGACCGGCCTTATGAACCGCGTCTCTACGTGCGATTTGCTTCTTCAGCGACACGAAAGAAATCCTTTCTTAAAGGGACTTGTCACTAGAGACGAGACCTGGGTTCGACCGTGCATCGAAAACGCAATTGGTCTAAAGAAAATAGACCTTCAACTGTTGCGAAGCCTGGACTTCATCCGAAGAAGGTTCTTCTGTGCATTTGGTGGGACTGGAAGGGTGAATTGTACCACGAGCTCCTTCCTCAAGGTAATACGATCAATGCTGACAAATATTGCAATCAACTGGATCAACTAAAACCCGCCATAGCAGAAAAGGGACCAGAATTGGCGAACCGAGGCGGGTCGTATTCCATCACGATCGCATGTTGCGTTGGCCGTAAGGCAAAAATTGTTACAGTTTGATTGGGACGTTCTACCTCACCCTCCGTACACCCCAAACCTTGCTCCATCCGATTATTACTTGTTCCTCTCTTTGAAAAATTATCTCCGTGGTAAATCTTTCAAATCCATAAGCGAAATATCTTTCAAATCCATAAGCGAAATAAAAACGCCCTAGATGAATATTTTGAAAGTAAACCTCAACAATTTTGGAAAGAGGGCATAATGTGGCTTCCTGGGAGATGGAAGGAGGCTATAGAACAGAACGGTTCATATAGAACATAATAAAGCAACCTTAAACAACAAATATCGTGTATTAATTTCGCACTTGTGCGACACCATAATAATTTTGATCTTTTTAAATCAGAACTTTTATTTCACTAATTCCTTTATAAATTTAGTTATTTATTGTGTTTATTTGCTTTACTCCAAAACGAAACAGAATATTTGAACGCGGTAAAAAGCATTTTAAAGCAAACATATCAATAGGTATGCTCTTGCCCCGTATCATATGGTATAAGGTTTCAAATCGGTTTTAATGGTCAGTTATGCACTTGCCCCATTTTCGGAGGAAGTGCATAGTTGATGGATTTTTTGCAATTTTATGGAAAAATTAAAAGATAAAAGTGAAATTAAAGCGTATTAACACAAATATTCGTTGATTTAAATATAGGTTAAAGTATTATAAAACAAATTAAAGAATTTTTTTAAATTATACATTTTAATTTTTTATATTTTCTAAAAAAAATTAAATGTTTTTGTTTCTAACACGAAATGATCAAGACGCAATTACTGATAGCTAAAGCTGTAGGCTCGGGAATGTTGTCCCAAATTACACTTTAATGAGCTTATTAGTTCGGTTTTAAAGTTGCGGTATTAAGGCCCCTTGAGACATAACGCCTTATGATCGTGTTTCCCAATTGTGGAAAAAATACAAAGTCAAACGGTTCAGAAATATTTTCTTGGTACGGCTGTTTTGAGTGTTACGGAACTTGCAGATTATCCAAATATATGTATTACACAGCTTTGGCAGGAGAACAACTATACGTTCAATGTTTGGCTGCAATAAACATCAGCAATCGCAATTTCTGCTGCTGAATGTCCGAATGTTGCCATTGCAAGAACACAAACATTATTTTCTAGACACGGATAAAAGAGACAGCTGAACGTGATTTATGAAATCTGGTTTTGTTGGTTTGTTAATGATGGTTTTAAACATTATAAACTTGCGTGCATAGAAATCGGCCCACTGTAAACTTTTGATTTTAACTATATTTTTGTTAAAAACCATTCATCAGATCAAAAAAAGAAATATGCTGTTTGAAAGACAATTTAATATGCTTTAATGTGAGTATAAATTTATCAAGAAGGCTTGTCGTTTATATGCGTAGGCAATCGGTAAACAAATGACACGTGTTTATGTGGTGATTGTAACGAAAATAAAAAAATTGTCAAATATTAAAATTATTGCGTTTGCAACTGAAATTTGCATATTAATTCGTTTTTCATAATCTCAATAGTCTTTAAGTGTATTAGTTTAATGCATACTACACCACAAAAAGCCCCCCAAGTTATTGCTTTAATCGAAAATGGACTTGGTCAGCGAGCTGTTGCTAGACAATTGGATATGACACGCGCAGCGGTTCGAAGAGTCTGCAAACGTTATGAGGAGACTGGGTCCTTTATTGTGTCAACAACATTAAGAAATCGTCACCTTAATGCCGTTGAAGTGCAACGACAGCTCCGTGAGGTGCGAGGAGTGGCTATTAGTCAGTGGACAGTAAGACGAAGACTGCAGGAAAATAACCTGACCCCTAAAACACCTGCGATTGGTCCAAAACTTACTCCAGCTCATCGGCAAGCACGCCTGCGTTTTGCACGGGATCATCTGAATTGGACGTTGGAACAATAGGGATCTGTTCTGTTCTTAGATGAAACCAGAATATGCCTCCATAGTAGCGACCGAAGAAGCAAAGTGTACCGAAGACCAAGAGAGCGATTTGCAGATTGCTGCTTTGAAGAGCGGAGTGCTTATGGAGGTGGTTCCTGTATGATCTGGGGTGCAATTTCTATAGGAGCACCAACCGACCCTGAGTTATTCGTAGGGGCGACCGTGTTCACGGAAGAAGATGTTTAACGGCTGTTAGATATATCGAGGAGATTTTAGCAATTCGTGTGGTACCTTACGTCGACTACATTGGAGACGAATTTACCTTTATGCATGACAATGCCAGGCCGCACACCGCAAGAATCGTGCAAGATTACTATTGCAGAAGTCGGTTTTCGGGTTATGGAGTGGCCAGCATACAGTCCTGACCTAAATCCGATCGAAACACTTATGGGATGAGCTAAAACGAAGAAGTCGAGCTAGACTTCTTACCCCAAACTCGATCCCAGAGCTTATTGTTGCAGTAGAAGAAGAGTGGTTTAACATCCCTCAAGAAACAATAACAAACTTGATTAGATCTATGCCCTAATCGTATGAGAGAAGTTATTAGGGAAAGAGGAGGTCATACCCATTATTAAAAAATTAAGTGTTAAGTTTTAAATTGTCAATAACCCTATTAATGTTAATAATAAAAAAGCTTAATTTGCTTAATGAATTAATTTCACTATGTTAAACATAGGATACTCACAATAATTTATACTCACATTAAATTGTCTTTCAAACAGTATATTTCTTTTTTTATTCTGATAAATAGTTTTTGAAAAAAATATAGTTAAAACAAAAAAATTACTGTGGACCGATTTCTATGCACGCAAGTGTAGATCTCAATAAAATATTTCGAGTTTCTTTTTTGTAAAACATTTTTGGAACCTTTAATCAATTTTTTTATAATCAATACGAGAAAATCAAGCGCTACTAAAAACTACCTCCATCAATAAACTGATGATAAAAATGAAGAAATGATTTGAAAGCAAAAAATTGTACAGACTCATACTTACTGGCGACTTGTTGTCTGGAAATTGTTTGGAATAGAAGATGATTTTTTCAGCTGCGCCGAAAGGACTTTGCGTGTTTTTCGCCTGAATGTGCCTCAGTTTTTCGTAAGCCCACCGTTTTCACCGAGTGCCGTTTCAAACTGAAAACTTTTCCGCAAACATTCAAAGCTTCAAAATCGCCGCGGCGCCATATTCCGCGCAAGCTTTTCAGACTCCACAAAACTAGAACATGTGCCAGTTGCTGGATTTATCAAATTATCTCTACCATCATTCACTGATACGGTTTGGGCGATTGTCAACTGAGATTGCTGGCAGCAAAAGAAACGAAAAGGGCTGATTACTTTCAATAGATTTAAGAAAGGATAAATAGACTGGATCTTTATCCAAGTCTGCCTCTAATTGGTATTGGGAAAGCACCCTTAGTAGGATGCAGGTGACAATATTCCAGGCATTATAATATTTATAACTCAATTTACGGTCGTATTAAAACGCCTCTTCGAAAGTTATCTTGAATTATTCATACATTTTCCCTACACGGTTTCAAATAATCGAAAAACGAAAACTTTGTTTACGAGCCTGTGAACATTCGACTTTTGCTGATAGCCTCTTTGCAATATCTTAGGCATTTTCAACTCAGCCATCCTTTCATTTTCTACTCATTCTAAATTCAAGTCGTGAGCATCGTAAAACCCTCATTTTTAAAAAGGATTTGCAACGCGAATGCATTATAGGAACATCGCGGCATATGGGTTTCGAAATGATCACATGAAACAAGATATTTTAGTCTTAAGTGAACTTGATTGATCATCAGAAGAGATCTTTTCTTTTTAAGTTCCAACGGTTTGCAGAGAGCGGAAAATATTAGTAAAACTATTGACGATATGACTATATCTAGGGACTAATTGAAACCATTAACCAATTCTAAATGCCAACGCTTTTTTAAAGCTCCCAAGCTGCATGAACTTGAAATTAGTTTGCTCAGAAGAAATTCCTGCGAGTGCACTTTGAGCGATTTCTACTAAATTAGGATAAATATATGTACTCAAATCATGTAAAATCTTATTTTCAGTATGTCAAATCTTCTTCAGTTCTATCAAAAACTTCTTTGGTTTACAGAATCAGACAAACGCAATTTTGTTGAAGAAACTTTATATAAAACTTAATTTAACCGCACTTTACTCCACTGGTACTCTCAAGTTATTTGGTCGAGTCTCATGCTTTTGGCAAATATTGTTGATCATCACAGTATTTTTGAAAATATGTAAATTGTATACTTCCAGACCTTCTTAAAAATAGTCAGCTGGATGTCAACATTTAACTCGATAAAACTTTAATTTATCAATCGTCAATAATTCGAAAAATGTGTGAGCACGATTTGTAAATTGGAATTATAGTCAAAAAGACATAAAATCCAACCGGAAATATTGACTTTCTTTACGCTTGAACCGAAGACAATGGCGACAAGTTTAAACATTTGATTCGACTGGTTTTGAAGATTTAAAAAAAATTGGTTCTCCTGATCCAAGGCATTCTGAGAGGAATCAAAAGTCTTAATTCCTATTCCAGTCTTGATTTTTAATTCCTTCTTACCCTAGATTTAATTTGGCTCTCTATTTGGCCTGAAAAGTAGAGCTCATTGCAAGTACTACTTTGAAAACTATAAAATTCTCCCTCTCTTTGCTTTATTCATTTTAGAGAGTGATTGCTTGATACGCAAACATCGAGTCAGCTTTCCAGAAGCGCTACAACATAGGTACCCGACCAGAAACTTAAGCCAAGATAAGATAAGAAGATAACTTCCCTTTCCCTCCTCTGAATTAATAAAAAAACTAAATTATTTACAACGCCAAGAAATTGTACAATCATCTTCCATCGCATCTTAAATTTCTCCCTACGTCTCAAAAGTTTCGGGAAGGGACAAAAGCATACCTCCAAATAAGACCTTTTTATTCTGTAAATGATTTTTATGTGACTTAAGATCTTTTTCTAAATTTGACCACTTCTCAATGTTACTAAATTAAACTTTTCCGTTTGGGCATCACAGCGGCAGTTACGTTATATGTATTGGACGAATGATTATTTGTATAGTAGTTACATTTTAATTTTGGGGGTCATCAATTTGCTGGGTTCATATTTATATTTATTATTTATTGAATGTGACCACATGTTGCAAGCGGAACGGAATCGATTGGGTTCAAGATCAGCAAGCAAAATTTCAAGTTCTCCGATGTTCTCTTCTTCTTCTTCCTCCTCTTATATTAGGATTATAGCCTGTTTTTCATCAACATCATAGTTTCAGTTGTGACGCTGAACTCCAGCTTTCATACCAGCGGGTTGGTGGTCGTCCCGGGAGTCTTTTTGAACGTGGTAATCCCTCTCTGGCAATTTGTGGCAGTCTGGTGTTGCCCATCCTGTCAACGTGGTCTCTCCACTCTCGTCTCCTGTTGCGAGACCATCTCACGACGTCTTGCATATCGGACTTAGTTCTTATGTCGTCGCTTCTTACATGGTCCAGTAGACTACATCCCACCATAGATCTTAGTGTTCTCATTTCAGTTGTTCTTATAAGCCGTTTAGTTAGGGCATTTTCCGCTCTGGTTTCGACGGCATAAGTCATCACAGGTCTAACACAGGTTTTGTATATTCTGGCTTTGCTCTCCACAGACATATATTTATTTCGCTATATTATGTCTCTCAAATATCCCGATATCAAGGCTGCTGTTGTTATCTGCGCTCTCACTTCTTCTCTTAGGTCTCTACTATTTGTTATGTTGACCCCATGGTATTTGAACTGAATAACCTGTTCGACGCTCTTGTTGTAGATAGCAAGCTTGCATCTGCGTGGTTCCCTTCATACCGTGAGAGACTGTGTCTTGGTTGTGGATATTTGCATGCTAAACCTGGACGCCATCCGTTCAAACTTATAAAGAAATCTTTGCAAGTTGTCCTCATCTTCGGCGATTAGCACGGCGTCGTCGGCATAGCATACCACCTTTATTTCCTCATCACCCTTTCGATACCCTCTGCCAACCTTCTTGACTTCTGTAATAATTTCGTCCATTATGAAGTTAAATAATGCAGGACTTAAGCTGTCTCCCTGCCTTATTCCAGTTGATATGGGTACTTTCTCAGATAGTTTACCTGCAACTTTTATGTAAGAGTGGTTGTCTGTGTTGAGTTCCGCCATAATTGTTATTATGTTGCGGTTAATATTTCTCTTCTGCAAAAGAGGCACGACGTCGGATAGTCTTACTCTTTCGAAAGTCTGAGTCAGGTCAACAAAGCACATGAAAGCTGGTTTATTAAATTCTATAGCTTTTTCGGTTATTTGCCGGATTGTGAATATTGCATCAATAGTGGATCTGTTCTTTCGGAATCCCTGTTGTTATTCGCATATTCCAGAAGCTGCTACTTCTTCCTCAAAGATCTTCGTAAGGAGTTTTGAGATTGCACTTAGGAGGCCAATTCCTCTGTAGTTAGTTAAGTCAGTTTTTGATCCATTTTTGAAAATACTATATTTCCACTCTGCTGGTATTTCTTTTTTGTGCAGAACTTTGCTAAAGAAGGCATGTATCTGGTCTATCTAGCATATCACCTCCGTATTTGATCATTTCATTGCTTATCTCGTCCATTCCCGGCGACTTTCGATTTTTCAGTTTTCCAATGAGTTGTTTTATCTGTTCCTTCGATATGTTCCACTGTTGGTGTGTGCTACTATCGTTTAGTTGTGATTTTATGGTTTTAGAGTTTTAGCTCACAAAAGTGTTTCTCCCAGTCTTTAGTAGAGATCCTAGTAGTGTGTATGTATTCGTTTATTGTTTTTTTCCTGGTTCGAAGCATGTTCCACACTTTTTTTTGCCCTCCATACAGGTCGTATTCCATATCTTTGGAGAATTTTTCCCAGAAAGTCTGTTTTATTGTTTGGATGTGGTTATTGGTACTATTTCTAACAATTTTGTATTCATTGTATGTGATGACTTTGATCTGTATTCTAGATATGCCTATCTTTTCTCCTCAGCCAGTAGTTTAATTTCTTGATTAAACCAGGGTTTGGTATTCGGTTTTTTATCACTTCTGATGAATCTTCTCCCAAGTGCCTCTTACGCAGATTTTATTATATTTGTCTTTAGTTTCTTCCATGCGGTTTCCACATCGTCTTCTTCTAGTACTGTGCATACTTTAATTTTTTCTTCCAGTCTTTGCTGGTACAATTGCCTTGTCGACTCATCGGATAGCCATTCCACATTGAGCCTTTGGAGGCCCCCAGGGCATTCCCTCCTTACTCGCTGAAGAGTGATCGTGATCTTGGCCATTACAAGGTTATGGTTGGTTCCGGCATTCGATGAGCTTAAGGTTCTGGGGTCTTGTATTCTGCGTGGGTTGATATTTCTGTTTGTGATTATTAAGTCAATCATGGATTTCTGGCCGCGTGTATTTGTGTTGTGGTTTATGCGGGAAAAAAGTGTTGTTTATTCTTAACTCGCTTTGTGCGCAAAGCTATATTAGTTGTCAACCATTTTCGTTGTTTATTTCTTCATTATATCGACTTTTTATGCCTGGTATTACCTCATTACCGATTCTGGCGTTCAAATCTCCAAAGATTATAACTTCATCTTGGGCGACAATGTCGTCGAGCACCGACTGTAGGTTTTGTTGGAAGGTTTCTATTTCTTCCCTTGGTTTAGTGATGTCAGGGGCGTAGACACAATTAGATGGGTATTCTCCGATGTTACTTACCTCAACTAGTATATATCTACTAAATCGGTATCATCACGAGCCCCTTGCAATAACATAAACAAGGTCAACAGACTAGTTCCTTGTTATGGTTTAGGGTGCAACTTGACTTCACTCACCCATGTTTTTCTTAATTTTAATTTGTGTGTTTGTTTTGATGACTATTTTGTGTTATGTTTTGTGTTATTTTTTAATTTTTTATTTACCATTGTTTATTGTCCTTAGATGTGCTATATTTTGTAGTATATTGTTTTACACGCTTTGTCCATAAAATTTGTAAATTTTCCTGTGGCAATAAATCAAATTTTGATTGATTGATTGATTAATTCCACATGTCTCAATGGCTACTGAGCCCATGTATATGACAACATTTGTAAAATATATTTGGTTCGTAACGTTTCACAAATATTTTAATTTAAAACAGCAATAAAAACCAATAAAAACACAGATATTTGTGCAAAAGACATACGAGGAACCCTAATTCCAACCAAGACATATATCACGAATTTAATTTACAGCTTGTTATTGTCTTCACGAGATTCTAGAGACCACTGAAGCTCAGACGGTGTTAATACAGAAGAATGTCATTTAATTTGACCCCTTTGTCTTGATGGCCACTGAGAATAAATACATCTGCAGGAAGTCTTAGTCACAATTTAATTACATTTTGTTTCAACTGGCTTCCGGCTGTTTTGGTCTGAAAAGTAAATATCAGGCTCCTTTAAAGCCTAACTTTATAAAGGAATCCTAACAACCAAGTATTTGTTTTACTTTTGAAAATGCACAAAAACGATTGTTCAACCATCAAGCGTTAAATTTTGATTTTATTGAGACACAAGATTATACATTTTTAAATTATAACAATAATTGAATATTAAACCAGAAAATTATTATTTCTTTAGGAAATCATACATAGAAATACTTTTAAATCGAATCGTGTTTGGAAGAAAGTGGCCGTATTTTTCATTTAAATATCTACAATGCTACTAAGCTTCAATCCCTTTCTGTAAATAAACCTTTTATGGATTTCAGATTTAAATGTTTTTGATCAATACGTAGAAGGAGTTTTGCTGATTTCAAGTAAAGGCTGCAGATGGCGTCATGTAATCTAGTTCCGCGGGACAAAATTGCTTCAGTAGGGAAAACATAACTAAATAGTCTCATATCTAATTATTTCTTGTTTTGAGCACATATTGCTGATTTTTGCAAATATTTTAATAAATGATGCTGATCGTGGTGCCATTGGCACGTTTCCATAAAAAAGGTGGACACTTTTTTGTTCGGAATCAACTTAAGAATGTTTATTTTCATAATATTATTGGATATGAAATCAATTTTAGTTCTGGAAAAGCATGGAGCTTTCGGGACGTATTCAAATGAAGAACGAGCGAAGTACAAATTATATAAAAAAGAAAAGAAGGGAAAGAATCCATAAAAGAAATATTGATCTACACAGCAGCTTGCAAACTGCTCCAAATGCAAACAGACACCAGATCATTATCAATCAACCAATCAGTCAAGCAGCACTAGAACCCTGGGTGGGTCATGGGTGACTGTACAACTTTTCTCCACGTGTTTCGAACCTCCGTCATTCTATGTTCAAAGGGGATGTTCATTTTTTGTAGATCTGACACAATGTTGTCTCTCCAACGCATTCTGGGTCGTCGTGTGGTCTTCTTCCCGTATGCACCTCCTCCCATATCAACTTCACCAGTCTCTCATCCTGCAGGCTATGCATATGTCCTGCCTATCTCAATCTACGGAGCTTGATTTCCTGCAGCACATCCCCATGCCTATGCCATCTCCTAATTCCGGCATTTGCTCTCATTCTATATTCAATCGTGATAGTGCTGTGGTATGGTCCGAAAATTTTTCTCAAAATCTTACGCTCAAACCGCCCTTTTCGGTTTCGATCAAGAAAGAAATCGAGTTTTTCTTCGTTCCCTTTGTCATGGTCCAGGTCTCAGGCCCATACCTTAGTATTTTTGTAGACTTTCACTTTTGATGTTCTTGTAAGACTTTTCGATTTATCCTGCTCTTTATTTCTTCCGTGATGTCTCTGTCTGCGGTGTTTGTTGCTCCCAGATATTTAAAGCGGTCCACTTTTTCGAAATTTAGGGTGCCGAATGTGATGTTTTGGACTAATCTATCTCGCCTTTGTGTTCGGTTTACGCACATGTATTTCGTTTTTTCTTCGTTCACTTTTAACCCTACTCAACTCGTGGCTCTTCCAACTTTGTTGAACGTTTCCTTTACGGAGATGTCAATATCGTCTGCGTGTGCCAGCAGCAGTTTAGGTCCTTGTGCTGTAATTAACTTTGTTTTTACTCCGGCTTCTCTCACTGTTTTCTCTAGGACAATATTGAAAAGCACAGGTGATAGGGCGTCACCTTGCTTGAGACCAGTTTTTATTTGAAAACTGCCAGAAAGTTTATTGTTGACACGTACTTTTGATTCTCCGTCCTCCATGCACATTTTGGTAATTCGAATCAATTTTCTTGGTATCGAGAGCTCTGCCATCGCATTCCATACTTGGCTCCATTCTATGCTGTCATAAACTTGTTGGTCTATGAAAATGTTGTGTATGGGTCTGTTATATTCCCATCCTTTCTCCAGGAGCTGCCTTAACATGCATAGCGGGTCTATTGTAGATCTGTGTGGTCTAAATCCGACTTGATAATCTCCTAGGACGTTTTCAACATAGGGGGTTAGTCTGCTAACTAGTATGTTTGACAGGATTTTGTATGCGGCGTTTGTTAGGGAGATTCCTCTATAATTGGAGATTTTCGTTTTATCCTCTTTCTTATGAATAGGCACAATGATATTTTCTCTCCATCCTGTTGGTATCTCCTCATTTTGCCATATTTGCGTTATTGATTTGTGCAGCTGACGTATCAGAATCTCTCCTCCATATTTTATGAATTCCGCTGGTATTTCTTGCGTCCCTGCTGCTTTATGATTCTTCGTCTTATTTATGGCTTTTCCAGTTTCTTCGAAGGAAGGTTCGTGGGCCGGGAAACCTGCTGTCACATATGTTTCTTCCTTGTGTGTATCTTCATGAGTTATGTTTAAAAGCTCCCTAAAATATTTTCTCCACTCTTCGATCAGTTCGCCGTCACCGACTATCAACTGACGCTGGTTAGTTCTTAGCATTTGTGTGGATTTGGCCCTATATCTTTTTTCTCCCAGGAGATGGCTTTGTAAAAGTACCTTGATCCTGACGTAGGTCGATCTCTTCATAGCTTCATATTTTTCCTGCTCGTACAAAATTTTCTTTGTTCTTATTACTCCTCTTGATTCTTCTCGGAACTCTTCGTATTCTCTTCTACTTTCATTCGTTTATATTTGGATACATCCATTTATCACCGATTGTCTTTTTTCCAGTTGCTGTCGGCACTCCTCGTCATACCATGTTTTTGTCCTCTTCCTCTTACTTCTTCCCCTGTCTTTTTCATCACTTCAGATGGTTTCCTCCATAATTATTCAATTTTTTGTATATTTCTTTTTCCTGACTGTACTTTTAATTCATTCCAATATATTCCTGGGTTTTTCAGTCAATTTTATTGTCACAATTATGGTGTTATGTGATGAGCCCTGCGTTTCGTCCCGGGCCTACCTATTGGACTCGTCAGTAAGGCTTTAGGTAGACCCTGCCTTATACGCCAGACATCGGTTCTACGTGTTCGGACGTAAATGAACCGAGCCGGTATAGATCTTCTGCGGTGAGATATTGGCAACCCGTGTTGCCGATTAGCATTAGATTGAAAGCCACTCGTTCCATTCTGCTTTTTTTTCTCCCAAGCATCTATATCTTTTTGTATATTTCTTTTTCCTGACTGTACTTTTAATTCATTCCAATATATTCCTGGGTTTTTCAGTCAATTTTATTGTCACAATTATGGTGTTATGTGATGAGCCCTGCGTTTCGTCCCGTTGTAATTATTCAATGTCATTTTACTCTGCTTCAGAGTTCAGGGATCTTTCTATTTGGTGTCTATATTGCTGGATTTTTGTAGGATTCTGACATTCATTCATGTTCCAATGCGTACTAATGTTTGATTTATCATATTTGTGTGTCGATATTCTGGCCCTGACACACGCTCTGACCAGGTAATGATCTGAGGCCCCATCTACCCCTCTGAGGCTTCTCACGTCCATGATGTTGCTGCCATGTCTCGCGTCCACAATGATATGATCGATCTGGTTACGGGTGATGTGGTCGATTGATACCCACGTCTGCTTGTGGATGTCCTTATGTGGGAACATAGTTGACTTGATCAGCATGTTATTGCTTGCTGCAGGTTCTATTAACCGTTGCCCATTATCTTTGGATATGTAATGGAGGCTGTGATTGCCTATTGTCGGAAAGAAACTCAGTTTTTTGCCTATTTTGGGATGCTCTATAAAGCTCTTTCCAGAGCATCGAAGAAATCGTTTTTGGTGTCATCGTCTTTGTCCTCTGTTGATCCGTGTGCTGAAATGATGGACATGTTGTACTATGTAGGCCCCTTTATTCTGATGTAGCGCAGTCTCTCGTTTATTGGCTTGAAATCTTGTACATTATGGACTATTTCATCTCTGACCACAAAACCAGTTCCAAACTTGTGACCTCCATCGTTACTCCCGCTCAAAAACACGGTGGATTTGCTGATTTTTATATTTCTATTGGTTGGGTATCTCACTTTTTGGACAGCTGTTATGTTCATTCCTATGTTTTCTAGTTGCTGCACAGCAAAAGTGCAAGCCCCAGGTCTGTACCGGCTCAGGGCATTCCAGGTTCCTATATTCATGTTCGTATTTCGTTGCATTGGTCGTTTCTTGAGAATATCCGTCCGGTTCCCAGGCAAAGTCACAGTTTTCGTAACTTGTGCTGTTTTCCAAGGGTGGGTAGTTAACACCCCGCCCAAGCCGCTTTTCGGAGGACCATTTCTTCCTTTCTCGTTAGCCCTGAGCCTGCCTTCCACTGGGGTTACCCAATCTCCGGCCGGGTTGCTCAGGTTATCCAGTGTTGACCCGTGTGATTGGAGTTACACTTCGCGAAGGTGAGAACAGGAATTGAGTAGGAGAGGCTAAGAGATACTAGCTGGAAACCGCTTCTTATTTACGCATCGCTACCCCCCTTGAACCCCACCAGAACATTATGGAATTATAATCTTTGTGCAAAAAATATGCTGATAATGATAGGATTACTTAACAATATAAGAGCTTATTCTAAGGTGCGAAATCGAATAATCATCGTCTAAAGAATCAGAAATGTTACCTAATAATGCACCAACCTAACGAACCAGAAAACATTCAGAAATATAAGAAGAATCAGGAGAATTTCACTAAAAAATTAGAGCGATGTGACTATGCCATTGGGTTGCAAGCTTTGTCTACATCAAGAAGGAATAAAAGAGTAGGTTTTAGAACATTGGGATGCACGTAATGTGGTGTCAAGAAAATGTAAAAAAAAAAACACTTATTTTGCATCGAACAAAATATCGTAATTATTTAATTCGAATTAGTTTGTAATATAAATATTGTTTGTTTTCCAAAAACTTATATTTGATGTAAATCCATTATACTAATTCTAATTTATTATTTACAAGCTGCGGTCTCATTGAAAGGGATTTAACCATTTCATCTATGAGTTCTTTGAGGCCCATTTTCTTATCAAATATATTTTTTTAATTTGTAATATTGTTACTAGCGCCTCTTGTCTTAATTTGTATGCGATAATTAGCTAACCAAATGGAAACCAAAAATTCAAAATATTCTCGCGGACCCAAACTTTTTAGCAATGTTTTATTGCCTATGTATACAGCATTCCTGCCTATATAAAACTGCAGCGTTCCGAAATCAGGTAATTGGCATTGAGTGTTATCATTATAAGCTAGTGTTTGAAAATAGATTTTAGACATTCTCCATTCGTGACAAAATATCCCGTTCCTAGGCGCTAACAGGGAAAATATCGATTTTAACTCATGTTCTTTGAGATACAAAAATGCAAGTCCAGCATCTCTAAGAATTCATCAGGAAAATGGGCAAGCATAGTCAAAAGCATTTTATATGGAGCACACAGCTCATATAAGAAAAACGAATTTGCATGCAGGGTTGCCAATTTCAATACAGTGCATAATTGCTTTATTTTAGGAATTTCTCATAATGCAGGGTAAATAATCATGCTAACACAAAACCCATATCAAATACCAATTTTATTTAATCGATTTATTTGAAAATTTATGTGAGTAAATAATTTTTTGTGTTTCGTTATATTTACTTTACTAAAGAACTTAACTTTACATTTTACAATTGTATTTTTTGCTGCTGTTCCACTTAATTTTTTATTTCCGGCACAAATTCGTTTCAATTGTCTTTCCTTCTCAAATTATTTCATCGGATAACATGCGCATTTAATACGTTTAATACGTATAATTACAGTAAAAAGGTACATATATACTCCCGATTGATCAACGGAACATTAAAAAACAACGTAAACTTCGAAAGTAATTTTTCCACTTTTCCAAGAAAACACGAAAAATTGGCAACTTTGAAAATTCTGTTATTACCCCCGTAAATATTCGATATTCATCCTACAAGAGAGGTTAGAGGATGTTTAGATAAGGTCTTTAGAATTATGAAGAGTATACTCTCCAACGAGAATGAACAAGTTTGTAGCCGATTTAGGGATGTAAAATACGTGACACTGTTCCTTTATCGGCTATTTTTAGATACTATTTGCCGCTGGCTATATAAGAGGGTTTTACGCCCTTTGTTGCGAAATAGAAATAATTCGTTTACAGTGATGGAAAACAATACTGCTCTACTTCGTACATAAGCACTTTTAGATATTCACTGCCCAAAAATTAAATTTTTATGTTAAATGCAACTGATATTAAGACATTTGACATAGGTTACTATGCAAAGTCTTGAACTCATACTCGTTGGCAGCAGAAGACTTCAACTGCACTCGGTAGATTGAAGCAGTATTCCACTCAAACTGCTCTGGAGCAGACGAATTCCTCTACACTCTGTAGCTTGCTTCAGTATTCAACTCACCCTCGACGGAACCAGAAGACTTCAACTACACTCGGTAAATTGAAGTGATATTCCCCCATACTCCGTGGAGAGAAGTCTCTCCCAGCGCAACGCGAACGGCACTTAGACAAAATCAGTCGCGAAAACGAATCTCTACAATCAAAGGTCATACCGCCCAGCCCAATCGCTCAAAGTGGTAAAAATAAACGTTTGCTACCAGTGCTGGTTTGGCACATAAGAAAAGGCCAGATCGTTTATTATTCCTGCAGCTGCTCCCAATTTTACCCACCAGACACTCGCATCTCAAACACATTGGGCCTTCGAAGAGCACAAATTCTCCCCATTTATTCTGGTCTTGCAATCCGAAAAATTCGAATTAGCAATTCAGGAACATTTGGGCCATTCGAGCAGGAATACTTGGTCCTACGAATCCGGACAGGTCGCTCCGCAACAAGGTCCCTGTATCTACTATCTATACGTGCGTCATCCACTGCTCTCATGACTGCCCAGTGTTCTATGCTATCAAAGGTCTTTTTGTAATCTGCGTACCCCATGAATGAGGGTATATTGTATTCGGCTGCTTTCTCGATTAGGATCCTTATTGTTAGCAGGTGATCTGTTGTGCTGAACGCTGGTCGGAATGCTGCTTGCTCTGGAGGTTGGTATTGATGCAGTTTTTATGTTATTCTGTTTGCTATTATCCTCATAAAAAGTTTATACAGATGGGAAAGCAAGCTTATGGGTCTGTATTTTTCTAATAACCTTCTGTCTCCTTTTTAATGTAGTATGATAATGTTTGAATTGTTCCAGTTGTCAGGTAGCTTCTCTTCCTTTAAGCATGGATCATATATCAGACTATGAGGGCTTTCACGGCCGGTCAAATCACATATAGAAATGTTTTTCGGTCATGTTTGAAGATCTCAATGGCCTCTCTGGTTAGTCTCGGATAATACCGTTGAGATTAGTGCAAAATGTCCACTTCATGGAAACGTATTTGGTGGCCGTCTAGAAGTGCGTGTTCCGCTACTGCTGATTTTTCTGTTTGTCCTAATCTGCAACTTCTTTTATGCTCAGTGATCCTCGTGTTTACACTACGTTTTGTGGTGCCAATATATGCTCTGCCACAACTGCATGGAACCCTGTAGACTCCTGGTGCCGATAAAGGATCCCGTTTGTCCTTGGCCGATCTCAAAGTCTGTTGGATTGTTCGAGTTGGGTTAAAGACTGTTTTCACTCTGTGTTTATCCAGTATCCTTGCGATCCTGTCCGTGACTCCATGTATGTATGGGATGCAAGCCCAACCCTTACGCTCATCATGCGTATCTGTTTCCTCAGGACGACCTCAACTGATGTTGAGGTCAATTCAACTTGGTCGAATTGCTCTATTAAACTCGTTCTTGCTGTATCCATTCCAACCAAAGGCTCTTTCTAGGTGTTTCAATTCTCTTTCTAACGCATATGGTTCTCAAATTCTTCTGGATCTTTCGGTTAGGGTTTTAATGACTCCTCTCTTTTGACTGGGATGATGGTTTGATCCAATGTGCAGGTACCGGTCGGTATGTGTCGGTTTTCTGTACACCGTGTGGGCCAGCTTTCCGTTGGTTTTTCTGGTTACCAAGACATCTAAAAATGGCAGTCGCCCATCCTTCTCCACTTCCATAGTGAACTGTATTTTTGAGCTGATTGAGTTGAGCTGCCTCAGGAAGTCTTTAAGTTCAACCAAACCATGGCCCCAAACAACGAAAGTGTCATCAACATATCGAAACCAACACTTAGGTTTCCTCGCGGCTGTGTCCAGAGCGTCCATCTCAAATTTCTCCATAAAGTAGTTGGCTATCACCGGACTAAGGGGGCTGCCTATTGCTACTCCATCCGTCTGTTCAAAGAATTCGTTTTTCCACTGAAAGTAGGTTGTGGTTAAGCAGTGTTCGAACAGTTTGGCGATGCCTAGTGGAAATTCTCTCTCAATAAGTTCCATTGCCTCTTTGGTTAGTACCATTGTGAACGAAACAACATCAAAACTCACAAGGATTTATTCGGGAGCTAATGACAACGAGTGCAGCCTCTGAATAAAATGGGAACAAAACTGTCGGTTTTTCCTATTTTGGGCTGTAAAATTCTTGATAGATATTTTGCAATATCATGGGTCGGACTTCCAATAGCGCTCACAGTGGGTCTTAATGGTACATCTGATTTATGAAGCTTGGGCAGTCCGTAGAGCCTTGGTGGGTGTGCTTCTGATTTTCGGAGTTTGGCCAACTCCTCGGACGAAAATGTCATGTCCTTAATTAATTTGTATGTTGTTCTTAGTATCCGTGCCGTCGGATCCCGTGCCAACTTCTTGTACGTTGACGGGGTCGAAAGCTCTTTAATTTTGTCCTCGTAGTTCAATGATGACATGACCACAGTTGCATTGCCCTTATCAGCTGGTCAGACGAGAATCTCCTTATCCTCGTTGAGTGTTTTAAAAGCATTTCTTTCTCTGAAGGTGAGGTTGCTTTTCGGAGGCTTTGAGTGTTGTAAAATTCGTGATGTCGCAGCCCTTATCTGCTCCGTGGTTTCAATAGGTAGCGAACGTATTCCACTCTCGACATTTGCTATGATGTCTTCCACAGGTAGCCTGGACGGTACTATGGCAAAGTTTCCTCCCTTGGTCAGCACGCTTTGTTCGTCGGCAGTAAGTTCTTTGCTGGTCAAGTTGACTACAATCATCCGGTGGTTCTCCTCGGGTGATGGTGCTGTTTTGCTGGATTGGTGAAACCTTTCCATAAGTGCATAATTTTTTTTTCTTTTGGCGATTGGTTGCTGCTTCTTCGGCAACCATCTGCGTTCGGTTGTTAATCGATCCACCTTTTCCCAGTAGATCCAGTGCAATTTGTTGGCTAGTTCTATGTTGACAGGTAAAAGTCTACTGTCAATACGTGCAAGATCTCGGCGGGTCTCATGTAGCCGTTCGCGTAAAAGAGCCCGTTCAGTCCGGTCGTAGATTCTCTTGGCCTCGTTGGTTCTGAAATATTTTGTCATCTTCTAGAAGGTCGGAGTGATCTTCGTTTCACGGCATCGCAGCAAAATAGCCAGGGAACTCAGGAGGTGCGCTTTCTTCTTACGAAGGTTTTCCACTTGTCGAATCAGTCTCGATGTATCCTCCCCGTAGAGGCGTTTTATCAGACTATCAATCTATATATCTATACCTATGTATCTATATCCGATCTAGCTATCTGTCCATACGTTCTCCTACTTTGTCCTTGTTCTACCTTTATTTTCGGTCTGACCATACGATGGTCGCTGCCAGTATTGAACGAGTCCAAGGCTGTTATATCGCATATGAGTTCTTTATTGATGGAAAGGATGCAGTCAATCTCATTTCTTGCTTTCCCGGTTGGGCTTATCCACGTCCACCTTCTTTGTTGTTTTTTATTATAGGTATTCATAGCATAGAGTCTTTCTTTTCCGAGCAGATGTACTAACAAGTTGCCTCTGTGATTTATGTTGCCTAGTCCATATTTACCTGTAAATCTCTTTTCTGGCTCTTGTCGTTTTTCCAATTATTGCATTGAAATCTCTTATGATGATATCGCAGCTGCATTTTCTTTCGTTTCGAGCCTCTACTATTTCCTGGCATATACTTTCGACTTCTTCATCCTCATGTTGTGATGCCGCGGCGTATGCCCTGCATGAGTTTGATGGTACGAATTTTGCTTATTTCTATATTGATGTATACTATTCTGGCCGATAAACCTTTGTAGTTTATTATCCTAGGTGTTATTTTTTTATTTATCACGAACCCTACACCTCTTTGGCTCTTATTTTCGTTTCCTGTTCGTTATCAGAATTTCGTAGACGCTGGTCTTCGTTTAATAGCTAAGTACAGTTGTATGTGGCGATATGGAAGTTAATTTTTCTCATGTTTGCCATTTTCTTTGCCACGAATTTGAGACATTGAGATATATTGCTGCGGTATTTTTCATATAAATATCATCATGTAAAATATTGGATTTGCCCATTACCGTTCCAGATTATTTGCTATGTGCACAGTACAATTCAAAGGAATTTCTATAATCAATGTTCTAACTTTACATAGATCCAATTAACAATATATGAAGGCTTTTAGAGTTCAATACACCGCACATTATTGGATTAGCTTGTATTTAGTTTGAGCGTATACACGTGCTCTATATTGGATTATACCTAATTTAATTAACGCATTTAATACTTTCGAAAACATGAGACTTTAGTCTATAAAACTACCAACGATTGTTCTGAATAATGCAAACATAAAGCCATAAAACGGTGATTATAACTTAGATTGTAAGCATGTCGGTGATAAATATATCGTCTTAATGGGCTGTGGTAATAAACGCATATTAAAACTTTAAATTATACCTTCTGTCAAGGCTTAAGTCTCACAGTGGGTTTTCACAGTTGGGGCGAATTTAATTACAACTTTCCCAATTGTTAATTACACAGTTATTCATTTGATACGGCGTTTCACTGATTTAAACATAAGCCTGGCTTTATATTCAACTAGTGATTTTCGATGCAAACCTTTTTTCTTGGACCTTCAGCTTTTGCACCATTTTAATCATTAATAAAGGGAAAGTCATTTGATTTCGGCTTTTTAGAGCGTCACAGGTCCGCAGCACAATTTAATTTACTAAAAAGGATTTTTTTTGTATTGGCTTCGTCTTCAAAATAGCACTCGGTAAAGGTGTTCGGCTATTTTAAATAAAGCCCTGGGACACGAAATGCTTTCAAATGTTTTTTTTGCTTGGTTTTTGGAACATCGTAGATTCAATCTCTATTTAAGCTGTTTCGCTTGGGTTTCGGCTTCAATAGATGCGCTTGCCATATTGATTAGGGTTTAATACCATTACACTATGTAGGCCAAGAAGATTTTGAGTTATTCGATAAGTCCAAAGGGTCAATGCTTTTAAAATTTTAGCCAGATTTCAGAAAAAAATGTAAAGCTTAGTGTAATTGTCATAGAGTTAAACGAAATCTTTAGCCATGATATCCTTTGACGACCGGATCTACTTTTCCGCAATCGGTCCATCCAGGATATTTTCAACATCTGTCGATACATCCACATTTCGAAAACATCTAGCTTTTTACACAAGGTATCTGTTAGAATCCACGCCTCAACTCCATAATAGAGAATACTGAAGACATAGCAACTTAGTAGTGGAGTGCAAACCGAGAGCGACATACTTCTGCAACACAACACGGACTTCGGTTTTCGGAATTCGGCCCCAAACCTCTTGTGTATTATCCCTGCTTTGGTTGACTTGGCATCCAATAAATTTGTCTGACCGAACGCGTTCGATTTGCTGGTTTTGCACCTGTAGAAAAACTACTCTCATTGGGTTCTTATTAATAACCACTCATTAGGTTTTTTATGTTTAAACTTCATTCAAATTCTGCATCGATAGCTGCAACCTGATCACGTAAAATCTGAAACCTCTCCACCGAGTTCGCGATCATAACGGTGTCGTCAGCGTACCTCAGGTTGTTTATGTTAAGCCATTAATGAAAATTTCTTCAGGGCAGCTTTCTAAGGCATGTTCGAATAATTCGTTTGAGTAAACGTTAAAAAGTAAAGGTGCAAGGATGCATCCCTATCGGACCCTTTTTTTTGATTCAAACGTCGTCTGATATTTGTTTGTGCAGTTTGGTTCCAGCTCCATCGTCCAGGCCTACGCCTTTAAGGATTTACATTAGCTCTCCTGTGCACACAGTCAGTGTTGCGTGTAAAAATCCCCGACTAACTTCAATAATTTTTTGTATTGCTTGTTATTTGTCTTCTTTAATTTTCCAGTTTAGTTCATTCATATTTTTGCTTACTTCGCGTAAGGCAAAAGAAGCGCAGTGCCCTCATGCGCCTGGAGGAGGGGAAAGCTTCTTTGAAAAAAACCTTGACGAAAGGATAGATAAGTTAAAACTGCTTTAGGTTCTGTCAATTAGTGAAGTTCCTTCAAAAGTTCGGGAGTAAGGATAGCAGTGTGAAACCTTTAATGATTTTTCCCATTTTATTCTGGTGCTTGTGTTAACCAAATCCAACACAGTCTGAATAGTTGTTTATGAGGATTGCTTCTATACCAGTTTAGAAACTCTATGTTCAGTTGCGGCCTCTTCCACGTTGTTTTGTGCGATTTAAACAAAAATATTTTTCTTAAACTCTTCAACTTTTTCTTAAGTCTAGTAACTCATTAAATAAATTAAATCAATTTCGGATTTGTCCCATGAATTTCTTACAACTGAATTTGGGAGCTTAACCAGTTCTCCTCACAAATTTACTCACCGGTATGACATCAGGCAAATACGTACGGGATGTAAGGGGCGAAGGCAGGAAGGGACCAAAGCCTGTTCAAAAATCAACCTCACCTGCACGAGTTGTGGCCTATCCATCCGGCACACCCTGCTAGATAACAGACGAGGCTCTGGCGACCGAGTCACGGCGATATAGCCGTTAGAACTGAAATTAAGGAAATGTAATTCCATCCCATGGAGGAAGATAACGGGAAATCACCTCCATTATGCTTCCCAAATCAAGAAACTAGACATAGATATATTCGGAGTATGTGTACTGTCAAGGGAGGCCGCTTCTACTACTCAGGCAACCAAAACAGGAAACCACCGAAATGGAGTTGAAATGGCTAGCACTATAGACTTCTTCCCATACTCCGACAGATTAGCTCTCTTAAAACTCAGCGCCAAACCCGTGAACCTGAATGTTATCCAAACGTATGCCCCTACCGCAGAGTCAACGGAACAGGAGATTGAAACATTTTATGAAGGATTAAAAGGTCTACTCAAACTCACCAAAAGACATGAAATGAAGGGCAGATTTGAGGATCTGGTTGGACCTTTTGGATCAGGAGGTCGAAATGAGAGAGGCGACCGATTATTACAATTCTGTCAAGAGGAGAATCTGAAAGGAACTAATACCTGGTTCTGGTTACCACCACGCCGTCTGTACACGTGTCTCCAGCAGACAATCCAAACAACATAGTGCGTGACCAGATAGACTATATCCTTTCCAAGAGACGTTTTGGAACCTCTTCCACATATCCAGGAGCACATGTACCTTCTGACCATGTCTTACTTCTGGCTTGCCTTAAAACTAGAATGGCAAAACACAAAAGAATAGCCCAGCAAAAGAGAATTGCCTAGGTGCGACTACAAGAAAAACAGATTAGGGACACTGTAAGTGAAGAAATAAACCGAGGATAGAAGCAGTTGCAGCAAAAATGGAAGCAGACGACGACCTAAGCTATATATGGAAAGAGACCCAAAATATCGTAATGTACAAAGCTAAGGAAATAATAGGATATAAGAAACGAGAACACCAGTAGTCTGGATGACTGACAAAATTCTTTTATTGATGGATGAACGCAAGAAACTCCTACTCTAAACCCCTAAATGTAGGAAATGTCCTTCTTCTTCTTCCCATCCCATAAGCATCCTACACGTTGGGATCTTCCGCACATTCCTTCATTGATTGTTAGGGCGTTGGTTTCTGCCCGACAAAATATGGTTGCCACATCTGGCACCCCGCTCCAATTCCTAATGTTTCGGAGCCACGAGTGCTGGTTTCGTCCGGGTGACCTTTGGCTCTCCATCTTGCCCTGT
This sequence comes from Dendroctonus valens, assembly GCA_024550625.1. Lineage (NCBI taxonomy): Eukaryota > Metazoa > Arthropoda > Insecta > Coleoptera > Curculionidae > Dendroctonus > Dendroctonus valens. The sequence continues at coordinate 549,200 of JAJTJO010000013.1, read as the reverse complement.
AGGATCAGCTTTGGGATGGCGCAGCGAGGCCCTCTCAGTATGTGTCCCAGGTATGATGTTCCTTCCGTGTTTTAACTAGGTTTAGGAGCTGTCTCTCTATACCTGCTCTCCGCAGTACTTCGAAGAATAATGAGTTCGGTGTATGAGATTTTAGATAGTCTGGGGAGAGTCCACATCTCGAACGCTTCAATGCGATTGAGTGATCTTACTTTGATTGAACATGTTTCAGCCCCGTACAACAGGATAGGCCACAAATAGCATTTTATCACTCTTATTCGGAGGTCTAGGGGTAAGCATTGCTGTAGGAGGACACCCTGAAGTCGTCGATATGCCGTTTTGGCAATGCCGATTCGAGTCTTTATTTCCAAGTCACAGTCCCACGGGCTGTTAACAACAGATCCGAGGTACCTAAATCTCTTCACTTGTTTGACGTTTTTGCCATCTACCTCGAGAGTACCCTCTCTGATTTGTCTACTGATCACCATGGATTTCGTTTTGGAGATGTTAGTATGCAGGCCGTTCCGCCGACCAATGCTATTTATCTTATCTAATAGATGCTGAAGATCCTCCAAGGTGGAGGCCAACACCACGGTATCGTAGGCGTATCTGATATTATTGATGGGTCTTCAATTGACCTTGATACCCCTGGGTTCATTTTCGAGACCAATCTGAAATATTTTCTAGACATAAATGTTAAAAAGCATCGGAGACAAAATACAGCCCTGTCGCACTCTCTTGGTTACATCGAAAGACTCGGTTGATACTGTGTGGCTTGTCTTCACCTCGGCCTTCTGGTTCCAATATACTTGTTTTATGATTTGAATATCCTTCTCATCTATTCGGATTTCTGGTAGTCTTGCCTGAAGTAAATCATGTTTGACATTATCGAAAGATCTTTGGTAATCAATAAAACAGAGGAATGCGTCCTGTCGCTGATCATAGCACTTTTGTACCCGAAGCCTTAGCGAGAACAAAGCTTCTCTTGTTCCTAGTCCCCTAATGAAACCGAACTGCGTCTCACCACTCATTTCTTCACATCTGTTATGTATTCTACGGTGAATTATTCTGAGGCCTTAAGTACATGGATTATCAGACTGATAAGTCTAAAGTCCTCACATTGTTTGGGGGTATTTTTCTTAGGAATGATAACAAAAGTCGATCTAAGCCAATCTTCCGGTATTTTGTGGGAGTCATATATTCTGTTAAATAGACTTGTTAAATGGTGTATGTCCACTAGTTTTAGCACTTCAGCATATATGTTATCATGTCCTGGACTTTTACCGTTCTTCAGCAGTCCTACAGCTTGCTCCACTTCGGACGTAATGATAGTTGGACCGCTCATTTGATTATGCAAGGTTACCACGTTGTCTTCTCGGTTATGGTGAAAAAGAGAAATGTCCTACAAAGAATAAAGCAAGAGCGGGAACTGTTACTAATGATGAAACAAAGAAAAACTGCATATCTAAGACACATAATGTGAAATAAGAAGTACCAGCTCTTAGAACTAATCATCGAGGGGAAGATGGAGCGAAAGAGAGGAATGGGAAGGAAGAAGATGTCGTGGCTAAGTAACATAAGGCAGTGGACCGGCTTACCAACAGTGGAAAGCCTAATACATACGACCAGAGACGGAATACAGATGAGACATGTTGTGGCAAACATTAATTAGAGAATATGCATAAGAAGAAAAAGAAAAAATACGTACGCATGAGGTACTAAAAACTTGAATAAATAAACAAATTTACATCCTTAAATCATCCGCAAAAAGTAATTAATTAGATTAATTGCGAGCGGCCAAGAATTCAGTTTCAGTATAGCCAAATCAAAACTTTTTGTTTAGGACCCTGGAAAATATCAGACAATATCAGGTTGCCAAACTTTGGACGAACAATATCAATATCGATTTCAATCGCTGGCAAATTCGCTCTTGTTCTGACATAGAAACCCGGATACCCTTAAAATTAAATTAACTTTGGTGCTTATCACATTATAAAAGCAAATCAGAATGCTTTATAAATTTCCACCCTCGCCCTTCCAACGTAACAATGTTCTTGTTCCACCCTTCTCCTTACAGAATGGATACAGATAATGGCACATTGGGGTGTAGTCTCTTCAAAATATTTTAAGAAAAATGTATTTTAGTACATTGGAATCGTGCCATGTCAAGACATAATCACAAAATTACAAGATGAGCTACACTTGAACGAGCGATTTCCTGGTTGAAAGGTATAATTGAATTGTAGAACCTTCATGGAAAAGAATGCTGTTTATCAAAATTATTTTGATAAACAGCATCTATGTTTTTTTTGAATAATTATATATTTTCCAATGGAAATATTCAAAACTATACAAAGGGCCTGAAAGGTGGTTGAACCCAATTTTAATCTGCGCTTTATCTGAAGTTTATTAACAAAGTATGGGCACATAGACGTGCATTATGTGTAACAGCTAATCCAGTAAAGGGACGATTATTGAGCCTTAAAAGACCCTTAATCGAGTTTACGTTTAGCTATAGCTATTATTATTATAATTGCTTTAAACGGAGATTAGCATAGAATAATTATACCTCTATTGCTTTAAAGTTTAGATCTTTATTTTTAGCACTTCCCAACGCTTTGATGTGCCAGACAAAATCTTTTGAAAAACCATCACTGGATCACACAAAGCTTAAGATAAAATATCCTGATTATTTAAAGACAGAGTTCCCTTTAATGAAGCAAACCTTACGCTGAAACATTCCACAGTACATAATTTAGGCCGGCTTCGCTTTGTGAAGTTCTCGATAATCCGGTGCAATAAATTTCATTTGTAAATGTATACGTGTCCGAGCTTAATTCAGCCAATATAGAGTTTATGCTCTGTTGCTCAATGGAAACCGATAAAACGACAAAGTCTAATTTAAAGGCTGCCGAAAGACATAATCCTCCAGTGGAATTATTAATGAAAATTGGCGATATTAAGGTATAATGTCGGATTTCCTCAACGGCTTTTATTAGGCACATCAAAAAGTTTGGCCGACAATACAAAATTGGATACGTGCATCAATTTGTAAGCGAATTAACGTTTTACGACGTTAAGATTATTGCTTTTTATTGCAGACGCAAAATGGGCATGTAAAAGGGGAATATTCAGTTAGAGCATCCCGTTAGCCTAATGAAATTTGCACATTCGGGTTTGCTTAGGATAATGCTAGGAATAATACATAATTACCAAACCATTTTCTTAACAGCTTATTGTTTATTGTTTGCACAGCAAGCGCAAATGATAATGATCTGTTAATGATAGATCTGATAAATTAACAATTTATTTGATCTGGATATATTTTTGTTGATTTCGGCTTAATTTTCAAGTGCTTTGACAACTGCTTAATAGTGTTTTTATTGCTTCCGAATTGGGGGTCAATTTGCCATACGAACTGTTTTTTTCGCAGAAGTTTTTATGGTGAATTCTCAGAAGAAATAAAAGGAACAATGACTAAAGAAAAACTATTTTATAAAGATATTTTGTCGATGAAAATAAATATTTTTTGCATTAATTCAGTTGGACTTTCTCTACGACACCGCCTCAAAGTTCAATATTGGAGGGATCGTATCAATATATCGTCTTCTTCTTCTGGTGCCGTACGCTTCTTAGCACGTTGGGGTAGTGTTCACTGGGCAATATAAAGTGTTCCTTCCTCGGCTCTTCTGAATATCGTGGCGGCATCACCGATGTTACACCAGTTCCGGATATTGATTCGTCCTGGTCCTCTTTTTCCCTCGATTTTTCGCATTAGTAAAGTTTCAAGTAAATTGTACCTAGGACCTCGGAGAATATGTCCTAGGTAGGATGTTTTCCGTTGTTTTACGATGTCTAGCAGCTGTGGGTGGGTGTTTGCTCGCTGTACGACTTGCTCATTAGTTATATGTTCCATCCAGGGAATCTTAAGTAGTCTTCTCAGGATCCACATTTCGAAGACCTCTATCCTTTGAAGGGAGTTGACCTTTAGTGACCAGGTTTCCACTCCATATAACAGTATAGGCCATAGGTAACACTTCACCACTCGAAGGCGGAGTCCTAATGGTACCTCTAGTGGCAAAAGGTAGGTACTGAACTCCTCGTCGTTGTCCCATTTGTCATTCAGTGTTGTACCCAAGTATTTAAACTTATTCACCCTCTCGATCTGGTTGTTGTCGCTATAGAGTTCTGCGTTGTTGTGGGGTTATCTGCTCACCATCATCAGTTTGGTTTTGTTCATGTTGATAAAGGCCAAACTCCTTTCCTTTTGCGTTCATGTCATTTACGATCTCTTGTAGATCTTCACGTCTCCCCTTACACCCCTCATCAATTTATCGTCATTTATGAAATTGCGCCTGAAATTGAAAATTTTCCATTATGGTTAATACAGCTTGAAGAATCGTTAATTTGATACATATGATTTAAATTCAACAGCAGCTGCCTATTGACCAGATGCTATTGACTCTCTGAAGAACCCAACTCGCAATCGGAGTGTTTTTGGACTGAGCGTCAAGATATTCAAACAAGTCAAAAACATACTCATAGTACCCTTAACCCGAATAATAAATGCCTGTATCTCTGAAGGTACATTTCCTTATAACCTTCTTAAGCTATCGAAGGTGGCCCCAATACATGAGAAGGGATGCAAAAACGACTTAAATAACTACAGACCTATCGCCCTCTTATCTGCCATATGCCAAGTGATCGAACTACTACTCAAGAACCAACTTTGCGAGTATTTCGAGCAAGGTTTTTTTTCTGACTGTCAGTTTGGATTCAGGAGGAAGCTGTCTACTGCTCGGGCCATGAGTGAGCTCTGTGAATCTATTCTGAAGGGTTTCGAGGATGAAAAGTTTGTGGCACAACTTTTTGTGACCTATTGGCTTTCGACACTATCTCTCATGAAGTTCTCTTGGAGAAACTGAGGTGTTATGGCTTGGACAGGGACAGTGTTGCCCTAATCCAGAGTTACCTTTCTGATAGAAGACAGATAACATCAGTCAACAACCGCCGCAGGGCTCCATACTGGAAACTCTGTTCTTGCCATCGGGACTCACTGATGGCAAAGTTATCTTATTTGCTGATGATTTCACAGCCACAGAAGTTGGTGTGGGTATTGGCGCCCTGTGTGAAGAATGGATGATGGTCTAGTGCAGATTGGGGATTGGCTTCTGGCAAATCGTCTCAGCCTTAACATTGATAAGACTATTAGAGTAGTTTTTGGTTTACCTTCCCATGACTTCAAAAATCCCGAATCAGTCAGATTTCTAGGAGTCTGCCTGGATCCAACCATGAGGTTTGGTAAGCATGTGGACACTGTATGCTCTCGGATAACAAAGTCCATTTATCACCATGAACTGACCATGGTCGTAGCTCCCGGGGTCTGTTTGATGGTTTTTGATGCCCTTATACAGGCCGCTTGCTGTTAAGCAATTTCTGTGTGGGGCCAATCATCTCACATGGGTCGTGCGTTTGCACTGCAGAGGAGAGCGGTTAGAATCCTTGCGAGTCTTGGCTATGGGGAGGATGTGAGAATTACTTTTAGGGGCTGAGTATTCTGACTGTTCACTCGCGATACATTCTGGAAAGCTTGTTATGGGCTAAAAAACGGTGAATGCTACCAGACCGTTTCTAGTGTTCATCAGTATAATACCCGTGGAAGAAGCAATCTGGATGTGCAGTTTCTCCAACTTAAAACAATGCAACTCCACTTTATACTATGCACCTAAACTGTACAATAAGTTGCCTCAGACTGTAAGGGACTTAAGCCAGAACCTATTCAAGGCCCATATTAAGGGTTAGTTGATACGTGGGGCATTCTATTCCGTTAACGATTTCCTTAATCACCAACTGGTTTTTGAACCCTGACTTAGTGTTAAGGGTAATGCTGGGTTTTGTTTGTCGCTCCCATTGCTTCGAATGTGTATTTTGTCACTGTATTTTATAAATCGTTTTTTATTTCCTTTTATTAATATTACTGACGTATGCAAAAATTATATTTTTTTAACATGAATAAAGGAATTTGAATTTGAAATTAATTACCTGCAACATCAAAGTTGTGGAATTTTCGAGATGCTGTGCTCTAAAAGCACTTACATTAAAGCAAAAAAGCAAATAGAAAATCAAACAAGTCTTGAAAACCTGCAATTGCACTGACTAAATAAACACAAATTTCAGGTACATCTTGTTTGAACATAAACAGGACACTTTTGTGATTAGTATTTAGATGTCACGCTTGTAGCTTATTGGCTAGGTTGAAAGAACCTTTTTGCTAAATGAAACCGTCGTCTAAACCCAAATCCATTCACAAAATCGTTCTAACAAAGGTCTCAGTTAATTTTGTCAAAGACGGAAAATCCTTTCCTTTATGTGTTAGTCTTTATAAGGCTTCCTGAATGTGCGCCGTTCTCTGGTGTGGTTTAAAAATTGTTTAAGAGGGTTAATACAATCGAGGCCGTTTTAATTAACAATTTACACAAAGGTCTTTGTGAATTATTTAATCTGTGTTCAATCGTGTCACTTTCTGGTTTGTATTAAAGTTAAATTGGATAGGTTCTGTTTACTGTTACCACTATTTCTGGAGAGTTACGGTAGAATGTCGTGCGAGTGGGTGATATAGTGGAGCAAGCATAATTTTGTGTATATTTGGTGTTTGATTTGATTTGATTGTGCTCCTCGAGGGCCGCCAAAAAATGTTAAATCTGGTTTATATTTCATGTTTATTTTGTTATTTGTTTGAGTTTTTATAATGCATGAGATGGTGTTCTATCTAAAATTAGACGCTACTTGAATAGTCAGACTATAATTGACACTGATAGTATTTTGTCAGCTTGGTAGATGTTGTTGAAACTGCTTGTTGCAACATTGTCCGGAGTGGCCATTGGACGCCCTGGTCGGAAAACTCTGAACTCCCTCGGCAAATTAACCGAGAAGGTTACCCTATCGAGACCACAGGCAGCCGAGCTTCGAAGTTTAATTCCAGATGAGCATTTAGGCTTTAGACCAAGACACAACACAACGCTGCAGACTGCTAGGAACGCAGCACTTGATAAGCTTCAAAGTACAGTCAGGCTGCTTCTCGATATGGAAAGAGCCTTTGACACAGTTTGGCACACAGGCCTGCTGTACAAGTTGTTTGCCGTACATTCACTGCCACTCTACCTAGTTTCCCTTATAGCGTCTTACCTAAAAACCGTACCCTCCAGGTGAAAGTGGAGAATTCCACTTCTGCCAAAAGACGCATCGCGGCAGGAGTACCACAAGGTACAGTGATTTCGCCGTTGCTGTATACATTGTATACATCAGACATTCCAAAACTTCCCACTACAAAAATAGCACAATACGCTGATGATACGGCTATCTACGCATCGTCTTTTCATGCACAGGCTGCGAAACTGCCATTGCACATCACCTGAGCTTATTGGCGCCGTAATTGGACAAATGGAAACTTAAAGTGAGTCCCAGGAAGACTCAACTTATTATCTTTTCGGGCAATTCACTAACAGTAAAATCCTATCGCCACTCATGGTCCAAAATACTGCAATCAAGCCAGTGAAAGAGGTGAAATACCTGGGATTCGAACTAGACGCCCGACTTCATTTCAAAAAGCATATTGCCTATGCTGTACAAAAGAGTTTCATGACCTGAAGAAAGTTGTACTCTCTTCTGGAGCCAAATTCATTTCTATCACCTCAAAATAAACTTCTGCTCTACACCTCCACTATAAGACCCATATGGAGTTACGGCTCCCTTATCTGGCACTCTGTCAGTGATTCCACGAGACAGCGTGTTTAAAGGACCCAAAATAGGTTCCTGAGAGGCGTCTTATCGCGGCGGCGGATGAATTTGGTCAACTAGTTGAAACTGCCGGCGATTAACCCCACGGCTGACAATATCAAATTTAAAGGTCGAGGCAAAAGGGGATTTTGGCTTCCCACCAGGAAGATCTTTTTTCCTTAATGAATGCCCCTCCAATAAAACCAAACCGCCACTTTAAGATCATCGCCTAATGTTGCCATGCGAACGATTAATTCCGCGAATATCCCTGTTAGGGCTGCTCCCAGGTAATGGGGCAACGAGCGACCATTTGGGCCATGGGCAAAGGAGCACCAAGGCCGAACACCTGGCTAGGCACGAGGGGAGCTTTCGGACGTTTTCTGTAATTAGTGTATTGTTCCATTTACCCATGCTTGTTAAAAATTGTGAATGATTAAATAAATTTTATCTATCTATCCTCATACATTACGTGCAAATTTTCCTGGATGCAAGGACAACATTCAATTATTTGTGTGTTTCAAAAGCACATGTTTTTAAATGTTCAAGATTTTGTAGTTTTATTGGCTTTTCCTAAATACTTCTTAATAGCTTAAAGCGTTATTACCTCAGAACTTCGGTAGTAATCTACAAATCCTTGATAAAGAGTTTATGCCAAATGTGCAGCCTGTACAAACTAATAAAGCTCCAATCACTGACCTTCGTTGCTCCGACTAGCTTAAAATTACCAAACAGAAATGACTGCCAGACTTTCTAAATATATTATTATGCTGCGAGGGCTTGTGACTTCGCATCCAAACGTTGCAAGGTTTACTTAAGTTCAGTAAATATTTCATTATGAAAGCTTGCTCACACTTCATCAGAAGAATCAATGTTAATAATACAAAAGTTACATTATTGCTACTAGCACATGCGAATGTAAATAAGTGAGACACACTGAAATTCATCTGTAAAACAATATCTGGGAATTATGTTAGTTGGAAAGGTAAAATCCTGTTTTTTTATTTATTCAAACATTACAAAAGATTTGACGATAATTGCAGCCGTATATTTCCACAAATATCACAATTCATTTTCCACACAAAGAGCACATGTGGATTTGGGAAAGACACAATGGCACTCTCGAGATATTGCGTCTAGTGGATCTATGTACTTAAGGAAAATTAATGTAATACAATAACTGGCTGGCTTTCATATGTATGGTCATACTCAAGCTACGAAAGCGCCAGCCTCAGTGGTCGTGGTAGCAATAAATTCATTTGCATCCAATTGGATCTTGGGTAGAAAAGAATTTGAAATGGACGGCTTGATATTGTTTGCTTGATAAGTTTGTCGAATTTCATTCAGTAAATTAGATACATTTTACCGCAACAGAGTTTACCGCATTTATAAACACTAATGTGTGTTTAAATGTTCCCAACATTGAATCTCTAATTGATTATATGTTCGATTAAACGGAATTAATTTTCCGAATTAGATCCTCTCCATTAACGGAATTTTAGAAACCTTTTTCTTCAAAATTGATCAAAATGGATTAACAGCTAAGCAAGATTTTTTTTTATATAGTATATGAAGCAATCTGCCGCAGGCATTCAGCTACTGTGATGGTGTACAGCGCTCGTAGATCGCCTCCATTGAGCGTACTACCCCTATCAATTAATAATTATGACCGGATCACTCGACTTACAACTATCTCAGCTATACTACTCATTATGTATGGTTTACTAAATCTAGGGGTGTGAGTCTCTTCAGTCTTCTTGGGTGTCCTGTGTGGTCAAAGACTTGTCTAGCCAGTTGGTTAGGATGAACCAGCATTCGCTTGTGATAACTGTCACTAGACCGCGCTATAACATCCTTCACAGTGGGTATGTGTATGTCCTGCTGTATGATCCTATTTGGGACGTAGTATGGGGCGTTGACAATGCATCTTAACACTTTGTTTTGGAACCTCTGCAAAATTTCCAAGTTGCTGTTGCTGGTGGTGCCCCATAATTGGATACCATAGGTCCATATCGGTTTGAGAATGTCCTCGTAGATAAGAATTTTGTTTTCTAGAGTCATTTGGGACTTCCGCCTCATAATCCAGTAGACTCTAGTAAATTTAAGTCCCAACTGTTTTCTCTTAGTGAAAATATGGTGTTTCCAGGTAAGACGCCCATCCAGGTGGATTCCGAGATATTTGACATTTTGTGCTTGTGGTAGCTGGTGATTGTTGAGCCTTACTGGGGGACATGTTTCTTTCCTCTTAGTGAAAGTTATGTGCGTCGACTTTGTTTCGTTGGCCTTGATTCGCAATTTTTTAAACCAGTTTTGGATGCTGTCCAATTTTTTTGCAGCTTTCTTGCTGCCATCGTCGGGCTTTCATGAGTTGCCAAAATGGCCGTATCATCTGTATATGTAGCTATTAGAGTTTCATTGGATGTGGGAAGATCTGCAGTGCAGACTGAGTACTGCACTGGTCCCAGCCCGACTCCCTGTGGAACGCCAGCTTCTATCGGATGATTCCGTTTCCATGTCTTACTACAAAATGCTTGTTATGGAGGTACGATTTAAGAATAAGTTAATGTGGATACGGGAGAACTGATTTCAACTTCCATAGCAGTCCCTTGTGCCACACCTTATCAAAGGCTTTTGATATGTCCAAGAATGCAGCTGAACAGTAGCTCCTACTCTCGAATGCTCTGTTTATCTCGTTTGCAATCCTGTGTATTTGTTCTGTAGTGCCGTGCATTTGTCGGAAACCGAAATGATGTTCTGGTATAATTGTATTTTCATCCAGTATGGTTTTTAGTATTTCTATATATATTTTTTCGAATAACTTAGATAGTATAGGTAAGAGGCTGATACTGAGTAGCAAGTAAATATTTAACATACTTATGAAATTAGTTAGTTATCAAGCCTGCGCTAGCTGCAAACGATGTGCTATTCGTACGATGACGCTTCCTCCGGCTTTTTTCCCGGTTTACAGATCAGAATAATTTCTGCCAGGTTCCAGCTGTTTGGGAAATAGTTATTTCGCAGTACTGCATTATATATGTAGGTTATCAGTTTGTAGCATTTCATAGGAAGCTCTGGTAAAAATTTTCCGGTGATTAGATCGTATCCTGGTGTCTTTCTGATATTTATTTCAGTTCGAATTGTTTTGATTAGTTCTGCTACCTTAATTTTATGATGAGGCAAATCCATCTATAGGGGAGAATCCAAGTATCTTTCGATTTCGTCTTCCTCCTGTTCATAATTTTCGGAACTAAAAGGTTGAAATACCTGTTCCAGGTAGTCTGCAAAGGTTTGTGCTTTCTCTCTGTCATTTCTCGCTCAACCGTTAGTGTTTGTTCTAAGAGGAGGGTGATATAAGAGTGGCTTGTTCAATTTTCTAGTCGCTCTCCACAACGAGTAGTCTGTTGCTTCCGTGGCTGTTAGGGTTTCTAGATAGCTTTGAATGCCCTCATTCTTGTATTGTTTCAACATCTCTTTCAGTTCCCAAACGGCCTTGTTGAACTTACTTTTGTCTTCCGTCGCTCTAGTCCGTTGCCAGATTTTTCTTTTTTGTCTTTTTTCGGCGATTTTCTCCTTGATATGTTGAGGAATTCTTTGTTTTTTTTTGTCGCTGGGCTAGGCTGGGTTGCAAACCAAGCTGCTTGTTGGATGTTTCTTGTTAGTTTGTCCACTTCCGCATCTATGTTCTTATCTGTTTTAAGTTAAGCAAGATTTAAATGGAATTATATTTAGCGTGTCCAGTTTTTTGTGTTTTAAGGCTTTTTTGTTTCATGTAAAAGATAACAACAATATGTTATGTTCACTAATACGGATTTTGTTTCGCATTTCACGACATTTGCAAAAGTTAATCGTTCCCTAACGAATGAAATTCATTTTTTTTCAATTTGCCACATATCCTTTCTTAATTAGACAGAAGAATATTTTAAAATACGGTCGATGATTCATATGCTTATGTAGTAAAGCTTGCACGCCCTAAAGTTTCGAAAAGAGAACAATAATATCCGTATGATCAAACATGAAACGAAATGGAAATTCAAAAAAGGCAGGATCAAGCTTTACTTCAAAGTGATTGCGAGAGTATGACGACTGCTTAAGTGAACATAAAGCAAATACGAAATACTCCAGCAATAAGTTAGCTTTCTTGTGAACTGGAGCAGCTGCAATATTTTTTAAATAACATCCAAGTATGGTCCTGATTGTACGAATTTAAGAGCATTTGGTTGATTTTCTGCTATGCCTTTCTTCATATATATTTAATTTGTACACTTATCATTTGGATTTTGGAACAACATTGAGAACCCACAAAGAGCTGCGTAGCAGCTTGGACTTAACTTCCAAACTCTTAGGTAAGGACTTTCAACTTGGCCTATTTAGAAATTTGGATTATTTAGCAGAGGCTCAAATTTGTTCTCTGCATTTTGAAGCCTATCAGCTCCATACATTGTGCCAAGCATTTATACAAGCGGTTGTTGCTACAAACTGCAACGTTTCGTACTCTAATTAATTAACTAGAACATAATTCATATTGAAAGTTGAAACTACTGCCCGACTAGAATTGAAAGTTCCGGAAACTGAATAGCCGCTGCGTGTCATATTAAACAACAAACTCCACCGACTATAGAAGTTGTCGAGTTAATTTTACAGACCTGCAGCTGAAACATTTACCACCGTTCAGCAATTGCAATTATTCGTCAATATGAATTTATAAGTAATAATTTAACAAGCAACAATTTTTTCAAATCATTTTTAGAAATTGTTAGATACATGGCTTTAGAAATACATTTTTATTCATTTATATTTTCTACTTAGCAGTTAGTCAACTAGTATTCAGGAATGAAATAAATTGACAATTAGTGAGGGGATCACAAAGCAATACGCTCTTGCAAACAGGCAATTATTGCAATAAAATGTATATTTGTTATGCTGCTCTGCCTGTGCCTATTTCTGGATGTTTTGTTCGACATTTCAATTATTGTAAATAAGGGATGTTAAGTAAAACGGGTAGAATATAAAATTAGTTTTATTAAACTTGTTTTCTTTGACTTTTGTCAACACTGATCAATTATGAAAAAGCGGCTTATTAGTTCATTTTGAGTCCAATGTTCCCCAGAAGGTGTGTTGGTGCATTCGAGTCCAGACTTATAAAGTCCGCTGTTGTGGACTACCGTCCAAACTTGATACGCAACGGTGCTACGTTACTGTATTCCGTTGCAAGTCTGTACGCGCCTGTAACGTACTGATTTGTGCGTAAGGACGCGTACAGACACGCAACAGAATACAGTAACGTAACACCGTCGCGTATCAAGTCTGGACGGCAGTCCGCAACAGCGTATCTGTGTAATAGCGTATCATCGCAGCGTCCCATCAGTTGTCGATGGTTTACTGTCGCATCAATGAAATGTACGTGCGTATGTTGCACCAGATCTTTATAAGTCTGGACTAGAATGCAAACAGGTTCAGGATTTGTTGCGTTTTATCTGTGCATATTTAGTCTGTTTAAGCGTCTGTGTGTAACTGGATGGACTGAGAAGTCCAGTGAACACGGTTGCCGGTCCCAAGCTCGGATAAAGAAGGAGGATTGTCTGGCGAGGCTAGCAACCTACTCGACGTAAATGCCATCGTCTGCTCTCAGATCCAACAATCAGCCTCGGAATAGGACGGACCAAATGATGACGAACCCTGCGAGGACCCGGAAAACGAATAAGGAAATCAAACCGAACAGGAAGCAAAAATGGAGGAAACACCCAATTCGAACAGCGTGCTGGAACATAATGTCCTGGAACACCAAGGACAGCGAAATTTAAGCAATGGAACAGCAGAAAATAGATATATGTGCGCTGTTAGAAACCAAGAGCAAAGGCAAAGGAAGCATTGAAGTGCCAAACTACGTGTTAATATATAGCGGTGTTGCCAAACACAAAAGATCCACAGCGCACACTCTACAACATGAGAATAAATAACACCTTTTTTAAACATAAATCCCAACAAAAACCGACATGGCAGAACACCAGAGGGCAGAACTCAACTATAGATTATATAATTTCAAACAGAATCATACACCCCAACCAAAAATTAGACGTAAGAAGCCTGACCTGAGCCAATATAGGATCCGATTACTCCTTAGTCGTGTGTAAGCTGCAAATAAACATACAACAGAAGAAAGTACCAGACAACACAAATAAAGAAAAATTAAACATGTAATCCATCAGAGATCCTACAACAAAAGCACTATACCAAGCTCGCTTAAATCAAAAAATCGAGGCGAACTCCATTATGGATCAAGACTATCCACAACGGGGTGCTGGGAAATACGAACGAATATCACCTACGCAGCTATCGAGACTCTAGGTCTAAGAACAGTGGGAGTTAATAAAGCTTCCCGTAACAAACAATGGTAAACACCCGAAGTGAAAGCTCTAGCCAAGGAGAAAAGTGAAGCTAAGATATAGGTAGTACCCGAACACCGGAAGGAAAGAACCAGTACATCCAAACAACAAATAGAGTCAACACAGAAATCAGAACCATAAAACGAAAGTTCTGCGAAAGGTTTACCTACGAAATGGAGCACGACCTATACGGAGCACAAAGAAACGTATGGGGAATGCTAAAAAGGAGGAAACTCTAAATCGTGGAATATACACAAACACTTCAAATTAATGAACTCCAATGGGAAACCCACTTGGAACAACTGTACACAGATATGCCCGAAAAGGAAAACAGAGATGAGATTGAAGAAGAAGGCGAAGAAGCTGACGAACCTCCCGAAATAACCGAAAGAATGACGATGGAACAGACAAAGAAGATTAAAAAAAGAAATGCACCCCGGACTGGATGGGATACCAAACGAGTTATTGAAGCATGGGGGACACGAGCTATTGACAGAACTGACAAAGCTATTTAACAGTATTCTATCAACTAAAAATGTCCCAAATGATTGGAAAAAGAGCATAACCACCCCAGTATTCAAAAAAAGGGACAAAAATCAAAAGAAAATCATCAGAGGCATAACCCTACTAAGCTCAGTCATATAAATACCGGAAGAAGAACAAGGGTTCAGGAAGAATCGGTCAACAATGGAAGCTATCTTCATAGTCAGGCAAGTAGTGGAAAAACCTATAGAATACGGAAAGCCCGCATATATGTGCTTTATAGACCTCACCAAAGCATTTTACAGGGTGAGATTGAACGACGTCACAGAAATTCTTAAGAAAAACAACGTACCGAGAACCGTAATCGACTTCTCAAGACAACTAAACCACAACACATCTACCCACATATTGGTTAAGCAAAAGATGACAGAGAAAATGCAAACACTAACGGAAATTGGACAAGGAGAATCCTTAAGACAACAAATTTTCAGTTTTATAATGTACCAGCTTAAAATCACAGAGGGAGGATATACTCCCATAACAGGTGAATTCAAAGTCGTCTGTTATGCTGACGACGCCCTAATTATAGCGGATAATGAGGACGACTTACAACGGCTTCTATACTCATTCCATGTAAAACCAAAAAATTTCAACATGCAGGTATCGACCAGAAAAACCAAAGCCCTAGTCATTTCCAAAGAACCAATGAGACATGCACTTACCTTGGAAAATATAACAATAGAAAAAGTAATCAATGATGATGGTGGATAAATACACCGAAACGTATTTGTAACATTTTAAATAATAAACAATAAAATTGACTAAAACCCAGGAATACATTGGAAAGAACAAGTAATGTCGTTCGAATACCTAGGCATACAAATTACCTCAAGCCAAAATAGATCATGCCAACAAAGCCAGCCGAATCTCTGGTGCACTTGGGGACATTATCTGAATGAGCAAAAAGTCAAAGATTAAAATATACAAAACCTGCGTTAGACCCATACTAACATACGCTATAGAAACAAGAGCTGACAACAAAATAACAAAAAACACCCTACGAACAACAGAAATACAAAGATTCAGGAACATCCCAGGGTACACACTAAGAGACACATACATGAGACACGAATGTGAAGTGGTAGATATCATCAGGTGGGGACGCAAACGTGGAAGGGACAGGAAGAGCCACGTGGGCAGGATGATAGAGGGAAGACTGGCAAGAATCGCTGGACATGAAAGACCATGAACAAGACGCTCTCCCTCAAGACCTCCAAAGAGATGGCTTAAAGCCTAGAAAATGAGGAAGAAGTGTCTGTCCAACATCGTGTCTTTGTTACGCAACAGCCAATGTTACACGACGGTACTGCGTTAGTGTGTTCTGTTTCGTATGTCTGTACGCGCCTTAAATTAACAGAAATGTGCCCAACTTTGATGAGAAAAACGGGTTTTGCAGGTACCCTCAAATTGTCGCCGAAATATTGATTCAGTTAAGTTCAAAGTAATTTATTTTCTTCTAGTCTAATTGAGTTATTGTTATTGCAAGTGTGATTGCAACCGTTTCAGCTAATGTAAAAAACTACTAACGAAAACTTACAATAATGAGTGTAAATACGCAATTAATAAAAAATCTATTGTACTGTGTATTTGTCAATTTGTCAATTCTTCCTAGTCTAACATCGTGCCATCGATGTGTAGTGATTATGAGAGACCTTACTCTTCATCCATGTCATGGATGACTCTGTGTACGATACGTCGCCATCCTTGCCGGTTGTTCGTTTCGCGTGTTGCAGTTTCCAGCCTCATGTTTGTGAGTTTGGAAATCATATCGGTCCATCTGGTCGGCGAACGTCCGCGTCTACGCTGTCCCGTTGATCTTCCTTGAACAACTAGCTTCTCCATATTATCATTTCTATTGATGTGGCCAAAAAATTTTAAGACCCGGCCATATGTCAGGGAAGACAGTCGCTGTTGTAGACGTATTTCATTTAGGACTGAGACATTGGTCCTTCTAGCCGTCCAAGGTATTCGAAATATCCTACGCCAACACCACATCTCAATGGAGCCAGTGCGTCTTCTGTCAGCGGCACGTATCATCCATGTCTCTGATCCGTAGGAATAATATGGAAACATCAATGTTTTTACCAACTGGATTTTCGTGGTTTTTGTAAGGTTTCTATCCCTCCACAGCTTTGTGAGTTGAGTCATTGCGATTTTTGCTAACTGAATACGCCTTCGAAGCTGCCCGAGCTGTGCAAGATGGAGCCAAGATATGTGAACTGCTGCACAACTTCGCATTTGCCAATCCTTACAGGCTGCTTCCCATTCTCTCTCTCGCGATCAATTATCATGACTTTCGTCTTGCTATCGTTTACTTTAAGACCGTAATCTGCACCTACATCTTCAAGTATATTCAACACTTCTACAAGTTCTTCTTCGTTTTCCGCTATGAGAACAGTGTCGTCAGCACACCGAAGATTGGAGATCTTTCCCCCCCTATCTTGATTCCTCCATTCCAGTTGTCCAAAACTAAGCGCATTATGAATTCGCTATATATATTGTACAGACGGGGAGAGAGTACGCATCCCTGTCTAAAACCTTTTTATTTTCTTATGGCGATGGGATATATGGAAGGCAGGAATAGGAAAAAGAAAGAAGACGAACAAGGCAGGAACGGAAATGGGCTGGATACAATTGGAATTGACGAGTGAGCGGAGGAAGGATAAATGATTGTGACCGCAGATGATAGAGGTTCTAGGGAAAGGATTGATGGAACACATGGTGCAGGGATTGAAAGAAGCAGAAACATTCGAGGAAAGGGAAATGAGTAGGAAAGAGGAAAAATGCAGGCGAGACAAAGTCGTCGGAGCAACCGCTGAAACGTGGTCGGAGCCACGGCGAGGATGGCGTGGGAAAAGTGGAAAACAGAGGCTGAAAAACAGGGGAATGGACTGGAGCCGGACGTGCGGCATTTTTATGATGACGGGATATATGGAAGGCAGAAATAGGAAGAAGAAAGAAGACGAACATGGCAGGAACAGAAATAGGCTGGATGTATTTGGAGTTGACGCTTGAGCGGAGGATGGATAAATGATGGCGACCGCAGACGAAAAAGGCTCACAGGAAAGGATTAATGGAACACATGATGAAGGGACTGAAGGAAGAGGAAACAAGCAAAGGACTGGAGAATGGCAAGGAATGATGAGGACAATGGCGATTTTACAGAGGGACGAGAAGGATGTAAGAGTGAATAAATGTGATTAGTGTTGTGCTGTCCCTTCCCTTCCCCCCGCTAATTGGAGGGTGGATGAAGGTCCAAGGAACAGGGATAGGTGTTTCCTTGGACAGTGGTTTCGACTGGATAGTGGGTATGCTTAACGCAAAACGAGGATAATTGGGGTATGCCCAGAGGTAGGAACCCGGGCGAAAACGCTCATGCACATGTCCTCATATAGCTGCTTAATGAGAGTAATCAGATGTCTTGGTACGCCCATCCCTTGAAGCACTCTCCACAGTTGTGACCAGTTTACATTATCAAAGGCTTTCTCGTAGTCAACGGAACATAGGTACATAGGAGTGTAGTATTCTCGAGCTTTCTCTATGAGTTGTCTGATGTTTAGAATTTATTCTCGAGTTTCTCTCAAGAGCAATTTGCCTAGAGATGAATGATTCCAGCCTTGCTAGTAGCATATTATGTGTTATTAGGGAGATTAGGCGGTAGTTGTTGCAGGAGATTGTTGAGCCTTTTTTGTGTATGGGTATTATCACGGATGTAGACCAATCCTCGGGCCATGTGCAGGTTTCCCATATTATCTGGCATAGTTGGTCATCAACTAGCCGTGGTCCGATCCGCTTGTGCGAAAAATTGTTCTCGTGCTATCGGATTGTTAACCACAGTTTGCTTGCGATAGTTTTTTTTGCGTTACAAGTGTTCTCCGTTGTGGCGGAATCCACAAACATTTCAGAATCCGCCGACGAAGACGACAATGAGTCCGTAATCTCATTGTCGTCCTTAAGTTCGCTCGCCAGTAGCGCTGCATCAGCAGACGCTTTCCTCCATTTGGACGAGGAGCAAAGGCTCCAGAAATTGAAGCAGGTTGTCCGCTTGCTGAGGATAAACAAAGATTGCGACCGCTGCAAGGTGGTTACAGCGGACTTTACAGCTGCTTGCACAGCGGGCAAACCACCAAAGTGGTCGCTGGCGGTCAACCATCTGAGGGCCGAGCACCCGGCTGCACGGAGGAGGGCCCTGCTAACCACCCAGACCTCTACAGGGGCCGTACCCAAACGGAAGCTGGATAAGGTGAGCCCCCCTAACTTAACCAAAAAATCGAAACACCAGCCAGAAAAAGCCACGAACGAGATTGCCCCAGAACCACCAACGGACCAACCACAGCGAGCCACGAACTACCGGGGGGACAGAGAAGAGCGGGGAGCTGTTGCCATGGCTGAAAAAGAGCCAGCCGTGCGCCAAACAGTGGCCGATGACAAGTCGGGTCACAGCGGGGATGCCTTCATTCTGCCACGGAAAACGGTGCCGTGGAGCACACTCCTTACCACACCGGCAAAACCAGCAATAGCACTGGAAAACCGCTTTTCGCCAATACAACCGGCAACTGACCCCTTCGAGATCGAGCCTCAACCCTCCACCAGCGGGACCCAACCCATGCATGAGGAACTGGCTGCCAAAGCGGCTGCTTCTCTCAACAAATTGGCGAAGAAGCCCGAAAAACCGCCACCAATTGTCATCGTGGGAAAGCCCAGCAGCCACAGCGCGCTGGTGAATGGCCTAAAATCGATAACAAATAAGCCATTCACTTTAAAATACACGAAAGCGTCGCTGATAGTGTACTGCAGCTGCATATTAGACTGGGCGGCGGTCAAACGGTCACTGGAGGCAGAAAGCAGCCAGTTCCATACCTACGCACCTGCAAACCAGCGAACACACGCGTTGTGTTAAGGGGGCTCGAGGGCAACGTGGAGACTTCGCACATCAAGGAGGACCTCGAGGAAAAGGGGTTCTCCATAAAAAACGTCTTCCGAATGAAGACCCAGTTTCGGCCCCTGTACCTGATTGTCACCGATGATTCGGTGACCCTGCGGAAACTCGCCACCACCGCCAAAGTGATCCGCGATGTCAGGGTCTCCTGGGAAACCAGGAAGAACCAACGAACCCTGACGCAGTGCCGCCGATGCCAGGGCTGGGGACACGTATCGGGCAACTGCAACAAACATTTCAAGTGCTCCAAGTGTGCGGGCCCCCACGAAATAACATCGTGCCCGCCGGGATCGGCGCTAAAATGCGCCAATTGCACTGGTCCCCACCGGAGCTTTGACGAAGCATGCCCAGTGTACGTGTTCAAACTGGCCCAACGCCCGGTCGAAAAACCGCAAAGGCAGTTCGTGGCGGCGCCACTTCCGTCCAGACCAGCGTGGGGGCAGACCTTCCGACCCGCAGGCCCGATCCCCCACCCAGAAACCAGCAGGACTAGGCAGCCCATCCCGAGCCCGAACGAGTTTCCGCCGCTCCCTGGCAGAAACGAAATGACCAGCAGGGCCACACAGCCAGGTCAAACCATCGCAGCTAATGGTCCCCAACCAAGACCCCCCACTAACCAAGGCATGAACGCTGGCGCAGTAGCCACTCTGGGCACCCTGCATCGGGAATTCGCCGATCTGGCATCGCAGGTGAACTTACAGGAGGTAATCAAAGCGGTTAGATTTTATAGCGCTGCGTTGAGGGGCTGCGAGACGAAAGCGGACAGGTTCCTCGTTTCCGCGCAGTTCTTCAACGAAGACATTAATAGCTTCGATTTCTAAGCCCTGATTTTGCCAACTGTGCCCTATGAGGATAGGAGAATGGAACTCATGCGGACTCCGGAGTCGTCTCGGTGAGTTTGTGCACTTCCTTCAGACCGAGGATATCGACGTGGCGTTGATTGTCGAAACATGGTTGCGCCCCGGGGATATACTTAGGATTCGGGGGTACAGGCTCGAACGTGCCGATAGGCCCGGTTTAAGGGGAGGGGTGGCCATAGCGGTCAAAATGTCAATTCCATACAGGAGACTGCCACACAGGCAGTCAGCAATAGAGAACGTCGGCGTTGAACTTCCTGATGGAGTTTTGATCTACTGTGGCTATTTCTCCACCGTACGCTTACAGGCCGCAGATGTCGATCCATTCTTCATAAACACCAATAGGGTGTTGCTAATGGGAGATTTCAACGCCCGCCATCCACTATTCAATAACCCTGGACATAAAAACGCAGCCGGCAATTTTCTAGCCGACTACGTTCGCGACAATGGCCTACTCGTTATGCCCACTTCATCCCCAACGCATTACCCGAACAGTGGAGGGAATCCATCCTACCTCGACTTCGGAATTGCCAAAGGACTCACCAATCTCACGGAGATGGTGGTTATAGACGCCCTCAGCAGTGACCATTTGCCCATTTACCTCGACATTAGGGATTTAAAGCGCACACAAACTAACGACTTTCGATATTCATACGAAAATTTCGATTTTCGCGAATATCGAAAACGACTACAAGACCTGACGTGTATTCCGGGCCAGATTGATACTGTCGAAGCTCTAGAGCATGCGGTAAAAGGTTTGACCAGGAATATACAACGGACACAGCAAGCTTTGGCCAAAAAAGTCCCGAACAGACCGCGGCGCGACAATCTTCCTGAGGAAATTCTGAACCTTATTAAGGCGAAAAATCGAATCAGGAAGCGTTGGCAGCGATTCAGGCAACCTGCCGATCGCATAATGGCAGCAGAGCTTGCACGAGACATACACCGCGAAATCTCCGCATACAGGAATTATACCTGGGCGGAGAAACTGCGAAATTTGACTCCCCGTGACAATTCCCTGTGGAAACTGTCGAGAAGTCTGCGAAAAGGCTATGAGCAAGTCCCCGCTCTTGAAAAAGAGGGGCGGAGTTATATTACCACCAGTGACAAGTGCGAGCTGCTCGCCGACTTTTTGGCAGAAGTACACAAGGTCCAACCAGCCCTTCAGGATAACGAAATTCAAAGACAGACCGCTGTTTTTGTAGAACGGAAGTATCCTATACCACCCTCGATTTTGCATTCCTATATAACAACCCCGTCGGAGATACAATCGTGTCTTCGGCGCCTCCCTAGCCGAAAAGCCCCCGGGCCAGACGGCATCCCTTATCTACTCCTCAAAAACTTACCGCGGAAAACTATTGTGCTAATAGTACAAATAGTCAACGCAGTCCTTAAATTGCAGCACTTCCCACAGGACTGGAAAAACGCTGTAATAATCCCCATCTTAAAGCCGGGCAAAAACCCGACCGAACCCGCCTCTTATAGGCCAATTTCCCTCTTGAACACCCTCGGCAAATTAACCGAGAAGGTCATCCATTCGAGATTACAGGCAGCAGCCGAGCTTCGAAGTTTAATCCCGGATGAGCAGTTTGGCTTCCGACCAAGACACAACACAACGCTGCAGACTGCTAGGATCGCAACGGATGCCTATGCAGCATTTAATAAGCTTCAAAGTACGGTTATGCTGCTTCTCGACATGCAAAGGGCCTTTGACACAGTCTGGCACACAGGCCTGCTGTACAAGTTGTTTGCCGTGCATTCACTGCCACTCTACCTAGTTTCCCTTATAGCGTCTTACCTAAAAAACCGTTCCATCCAGGTGAAAGTGGAGAATTCCACTTCTGCCAAAAGACGCATCGCGGCAGGAGTACCACAAGGAACAGTGATTTCGCCGCTGCTGTATACATTGTACACAGCAGACATTCCAAAACTTCCCACTACAAAAATAGCACTATACGCTGATGATACGGCTATCTACGCATCGTCTTTTTATGCTCAGGCTGCGAAATCTCGCATTGCACATCACCTGAGTTTATTGACGCCGTATTTTGACAAATGGAAACTTAAAGTGAATCCCAGGAAGACGGAACTTATTATCTTTTCGCGCAAATTCACTAACAACAAAATCTTATCACCACTCGTGGTCCAAAATACTCCTATCAAACCAACAAAAGAGGTGAAATACCTGGGATTCAAACTAGACGCCCGACTCCATTTCAATAAGCATGTTGACTATGCTATACAAAAGACTGCCATGGCCCGAAGAAAGTTGTACTCTCTTCTGGCGCCAAATTCTTTCCTATCACCTCAAAATAAACTTCTGCTCTACACCTCCACCATAAGGCCCATACTGACCTACGGATCCCCTGTCTGGCACTCTGTCTGTGATTCCACGAGACGACGTGTTCAAAGGACCCAAAATAGGTTCCTAAGAGGCGTCCTATCGGCTGACAGATACACCAGAATAACCGAAATGCACGAAGCTACAGGGATGGCCTATATAGCCGACTATATAGATACCATCGCTGAAAAATTTTATCATAGCGGAGTGCAAGGCTCAGTCCTCACGCGAAATATCACCCAAGTAAGAGCAAACGACCGCCCAACCCATGGTCCCCTGTATAAGCGACTTCCCATATTTTATGAGGATTTTGTCCCTGACAGTACGTGACGACAAACAAACATTGCCTGCCAGTTGCAGACAGTCGTTTCTAGCAGGCTGGAAACGCACAAATCCAACATAACGTGACTTGACGGGTTCGTCCTGCCTCGTTCTGACTGGTGTTGGCTGGTCCTTGCACCGATCGGGGCGGGGGCGGATGGATTCGGTCATCTAGTTGAAACTGCCGGCGGTTAACGCCACGGCTGACAGTATCAGGCTTAAAGGTCGAAGCAAAAGGGGTTTTTGGCTTCCCTTCAGGAAGACCTTTTTTTCCTTAATGAATGCCCCTCGAATAAAACCAAAACCGCCACTTCAAGACTATCTCCTGACGTTGTCGTGCGTATGGCTAGCTCGGGAATGTCCATGTTAGGGCACTGCCCAGGTAATGGACGACTTAGCGCGCCTATTTGGATCATGGGCAAAGAGCAACCGGCCGAACATCTGGCTAGACACGGGAGTTATGTTTGTTATCTTTGTTTGTGAATTTTGTTAATGGGAATGTTCAATAAATTTTATCTATCTATCTATCTTGATAGCAATTTGTGTCTAGCTAAAGCACTTTTGAAAAAGGTTACTAAGCGACACTGAAGTACTTTTGCAGATTATATGCGGTGAAATGGAACGCGATTAAGTCGGACAAAAGCTGAGAACCAACAACTTTTCCTTAAAGGACAAAAACATGAATCGTCAAAATTTATCGCACATTGCATCGTCTATAAACATTCATAAAGTTAAATCCCGACCATCCTGATTAATGTCTTTGCTCAGTTGTTTCGTGATTCTGCTTCGAACAAACCCCGCTTTTTTTATTACTTCCGGTAACCTATTTTGCCAATTCGGCCCTGGAGACGACCCAAGCGATCTAGCCCGCCATAAAAGGTTCTTGTATACTCGTCTTATTTTTATAATAAATTGAATAGGGTGGTTTTTTCGCCTCAATTTAATTAACCGTTTGTTTTTGCTTAACCGCTTATCCCTTTGGAATACGCCCTTAAGACCAAGAGTATCAACTTAAAACAATGGAAAAGTTAATCGCTTTGGATTGTTCTTCTGGCAATCTTTACTGAATTATTTAGTTCAATTATTTTTTCCGATTTAACAAATTTCCTTGTTTTGGTCGCTTCTCAAAAAGTGATAATCAAATGGTGTTACTAAAAATTTATTTCCGATTAAATCATTGCATTAAGCCTGTTTATGGACATTAACAAGGCTTTTGACAGTGTCTGGCATAGAGGCTTACTATACAAACTATACAAACTACACACACCAACATATCTACTACACACCATAAAGAACTTACTAGAAAACAGACAACTACAAGTACGAATTGACAAAACATTGTCATTTTCTTTTTCCCCTGAACAAGGGCTCCCTCAAGGATCCCCGCTCTCACCGTTTCTCTACAATATATACTGCCATGACATATACAATTACAACTTACCAGACAAAAATCAAATCGACAGATCGGCATACATATTACAATACGCAGACGACACGGCACTTATTGTACATGACAAAACTACTGAGAGAGTAGCGCAAAGACTCCAAACACTAACAAACAACACAATGACATGGTTTTATAAATGGAGACTAACACCAAACGCGTCAAAAAATCAACTTCTGCTCACAAACCACAGACTCAACGCTGACTCCCCTACAATAACTGCAGACGGCCAAACGACACAACCAAAAAACGACGTAAAATACCTTGGAATCACAATTGACCACAAACTTAAATTCACTAAACACATACGAAACATCAGGGCAGAAACAATAAAGTAAACAAAACACTTCCGATCACTAACCTACAAAGACAGAGGAATTAGCACAAACACCGCCACCAAAATATATAAAGCTATTTGTAGACCCTTGTTAGACTTTGGACAGATACTCATGACCAACGGAACAGAAAGGACAAAACGTTATACACAAACAACAGAACAAATTGCACTAAGACTAATAACACGAATAAGACACCCCCAAAACCCACTACACAACCCCCCCACCCAACTACTATACGAACGCACAAACATGACAAAGATCTCGGAAAGACTCATACAGCTACAGACAAAATGGACAAACAACCCCTACAACTGGACCATACTGAATCCCCTTTGTCTTACAAGACCAACCAGACAATCCCGTTTCCGTTTCCCTACATTAACGCTACTCGAACACTTACAAACGCAACGGACTAGTGGACAATAAAATAATTTCTTCTTGCCACTGAAATCTTATTTATTTAATAGTATTTTAACCTAGAATAAGAGAATTTTCATATTTGTTTTTTATTTAGATTAAGACTACATGTATTAAACAAGGGCAGAAAGACCGATCGGTCGATAGCCTTTTTTAGAAATAAAGATGTTTACTACTACTCATTGCATTAACTGCGAATTGGAATGCATTATAACTGGCAAGTATCAAATATACAGGGTGATTCAAAATTTGCGTCATTCATCGGGGGGTGTGGTCTGGGGGTGTTTTAGGAGTACAGGAAAAATAGTTTTAAAAAAATTGTTATTCAAAACTGAGATATTTGCAAAAAACTAGATCAGAAGGATGGCAACAATGTTTTCAAGGTAATCCGTCTTATTAGGCGTTACGTAAATACCTGTTGGTTCTCAATTATTAAAAACTCCGGTAACCAGGGAAAAATACAGAAAGTGATAATAAAATATCTTAATCTTAACGGTAAATTCATCAGGATGTCCATGGGGGTGGGTCCATGTGAGCCCCTATAACCCCTTAAAAAGAATGACGCCCATTTTGAATCGCCCTGTATATTATTTCTGGAAAGCTATGTAAGCAACACGAATAATGCCTGGAAATATTTGTTGTAAAACCCGTTATTAAAATTTTAATTTAACTGTCCAAATCTGTTTTTTCCCCATTACCACTAGCCAGATGTGGAGTGTTTGAGAAATGTTCCTTTACGCCATTTATTCAGGTCTTGTATTCAATTTGTTCTTAGCGGAGTTAGAGCAAGCTATCGGTGAAAACATCTAAAGTGTCAACTTGAATTAATATTAAATTATATTTGCGTTTATTGGATTAATTTTCGATTGGTCCTTATCTTGTCTGTTGTTTTCAATTCGTTTCGGCTTTTCGAATTACAATTGGTCAATATTAGTGTTATGAAGGCTGATTTAACACAACTGTAGTACTTATGAACAGCGCTTTGCAGTCGTTTTATACAGGGTGCGCCAACGAAAAGGTAGCACCCCTATTTATGACTCTGTTGGTGAATTTAGCAAAAAACGCTCGAACACGTCAACTTTGATTTTTAAGGGGACATCTTGCTGACTATCATTGCATTGTACAGGGTGTTTCATAAACAAAATATCACATCACACTTTTAATTTTTAAATGGAAATCCACTGGTTTTATGTAATTTTTAGAAGTTTCTTAATTTATCAAGATTAATCAGCAAGTTTGAAGAATCTGGATCTGTCACTAATATTTTGCATCGATCGAATTAGAACGGTTTTGGGACACGTGGCACTTGACAATACCCGAAGTACTCCCCAATTGGCTACATCTTTCGGAGGTTCTAGCAGCGTCAATACGAAGAATATTGAAAAGCCATAAATTTCATCCACATACAAAATAAAACTTGCCCATGAACTCAGTGAAGATGATTATGATAGAAGATTGGAGTTCTGCGACAAATGAGTCAAACGTTTTCCCCCGCCTCGTTTATTTAGAGAAGTTCATTCCCAACATCCTCAGCAGCTGAACGTTTGGGCAGGCGTATTAGGAAATAATATTGTAGGACCTCTTTTTATTCCTGGAAACTTGACTGGGCGAGTTATACTTGGAGAAGCTGGATAATACAATAGATCCAATACTATCCATATCCACTTTCAACAAGATGGTGCACCACCCCATTATGTAGCTCCTGTAAAGAATTTTTGGATTACAACTGTCCTGGTCGGTGGATTGGCCTCCGAGGTCCCCGGACTTAAATCCTTGGGACTTTTTTCTTTGGGGGTATTTGAAAAGCAAAATTTATGACTCGAAACCAGTCGATTGAAGAGCTTTGCCACCGGATTACACATGAGTGCAGACAAATATCCTCAGATAAATCGTTAAATGTCCGCAAATGATTTGAGCAGAATCTTTATTACTGTATGGAGGAAAACGGACACCATTTTCAACATTTATTTCTACATTGAAGTCCATATGTTTGCCTAATAAATATTTTCTTGCTTAAAACTGCATTATTTAATTTTATGGAAATTATTAAATGTAGCAAATTTGCTATAAGTCATCATGTAGAGTTAATTATTCACAGAAGATATTATTGCAAGAGTTCGGAGTTTTAAAGTAGGTACCATTGAAAAGGGTGAAAAATTTAACTAAAATTGTCTAAAGTCTCAACCTATGGATAATTTAATTAATTAATAATCGAAAAATGTACATAAAACTAGTAGGTTTCCATTTAACTGCAGATTAATCTATCCTACAATTTTTTTCGACTAGTCTCTTAATAATTTTATAATTGACGTCCTTTCATGTAATTGTTTAAAAAGTACTTTTCTTGAAAATTTCCTCTTGTTTCCCCTGATACTTGCTGGTATATTTCTGTATTCCCGCTTTGTCCCTTTGGGTAATGTTCTCTGACTCCAGCATTTAACTAATCTTACAGGGGTTTCCTTCCAGTTTTCCTGTCTGGTTCTAGACTCATTCGTAACTCCCAAATTGAATTATTTTAAAATCTAGTGTTTTATTTTGTGCAGTTTTGCGTCTGCTCGAACCGCAGAGCCTCTAACGAATGCGAAATATGTAGCAAGCTATAAATTGCTTATATTTTATAACTACAATAAATAAATGCACCACATTAAATACCCAAATAAATGGCCAGGCTCCTGCGCCTAGTCGCAAAAAATATCCTTTTAAATGTTTTAGCCTGTTATTTTACCAAAATTTGAATATGAATTTAACATTTGAATAGCGTAGTTTTATCGGCGTTTGTATGTCTTTTAAACCTAGGACATATGTTGTTTATTGTGTGTTCTGTATTATTGATAAATTTAAAGCTGAAATTCGAAAAACGCCGACGCTTTTGAAAGTATTCATGAAAAACAATATTTTCACATTAGTACTAATGGAAAAAGGTGCTATATTTATAAATTTTCAACTCATGGATTTTTAATCGAATACAACTAAACATTCTAACTAATTTTCGAACTGAACCCGAAACCTACTTGAAAAATCCAAGAGCGTGAAAATTGCCAGTTACTTTATTGCAATCCTAGATATAGACACACGTCTTTTGATCCAAGAACAATATGTATTTCCCACATGAAACACTTTCTGAATTTTATCGCCACGAAAGTTAGCAACTTTCCCCAGACATGCACAATACTTCTAAAACTTTTGTTGTGAGTTGCACTAGTTGCAACCAATATATTGCATGCAAATAACAGCTCAAATTGAAATTTAATAAGTCTTAATCGATAAAGTATAAGCAACATTCAAAAAGGGACTAAATCAGAATTAGAACCCAAATTAACATAAACTCGGCACTGAAAATTAGTTTCCTTGGAATTTGAAGAAGAACTAAGACACTAGTTACATTATATTATTACTTATTTTTCATTGTTGATAAATTAAACATTTGCCATTAGTATTGCTTGTCATGCGGTTAATTTTTATCTTTAAAATGCAAATTCACTTTTTACGAGTGCAATCGACAACATGGCATGTACATTATTTCTTCTTCTTCTTCTACTTCAAGAAGATGTTAAATGCAAAGGCTCAATTCGGTTGGTTATCCTGTGAGATAGAGTTCCAGCTATCTCTCCGTCTCTCAGATGGCCCCGTCTCTCCTAGCGGTCGTCGGCCTGCTGGTTTTTCGTCTTTAGTGATGTTTGCGAGTCTCTCTTGGTTCATTCTGTCTATGTGATCACGCCAATATCTTCTTCGTGTCCTCTCACTGTTTTTTAGCCCTGTCTATAAGTGTCTTCCCTGCGATGGTTCTTAAGCTTTTCATGTCCGATGTTCTGAGGATGCCCTTTGTCTTATTCGTGCCAGCTCTATTGTCGATACCATAGGTTAGCACCGGTCTAACACAGGACTTATATATCAGCACCTTACTATATATAAGCATGTGGTCGTTTTTCCAGTGACTCTCTCTCAGACATTCTGAAATTGTTGCGGCTTGTTGACCTGTGGTTTTAAGTCGTTTATCGGGTTGTTTCTGACGAGGTTAAAAAGGAATGGGCTGACACTATCACCCTGTGTTGTTTCTGATTTCTGATTATGTTTATGATTGAAGTTGGGATTTGTTTCTTTCTCAATATGTCCAGTATATCGGGCAGCTGGACTTTGTCGGACGCGTTTGTTAGGTCAATAAGACACACATAAGCAGGGCAGCTGAAGTCGATCGCCTTCTCTTTTGCCTGTCTCACAATAAACAGGACATCAGTTGTCTATCTGTTCTTCAGAAATCCTCGGTGTTAATCTTTGTTTTCGATGGTGTGTTCTAAGATGCTTTGGACAATGCTAGTGAGCAGTTTCATAGTGGTGCAAATCAGGGTCCTGGCTCTGTAGCTCTCCGGTTATACTTGAGTGCCACTCTGTTGGTATGCTGGATGTGGTTATTATGTTGTTAAACAGTTCCGTTAATTTTCTTGCTAGCTCTTTACCTTCATATTTTATGAGTTCATTGGGGATGTCGACCACTACCGGAGCTTTTCTGTTCTTCAGGGTTTTAATCTTTACACTAACTTCCTTCCCTCTAACCGTTAACCTATTCGTGATGTCTTCATCTGTTTCCTGTGATTGAGGTTCTACCGTTTTGTCAGTGTTGTCATATAGGTTTCTAAAATATGTTTCCCACTCGTTCAGAGGAACCCTTTGGTCTGGATGTATTCGTTTACGGGTTTTCTTTCTGTTTTTGAGCATCTTCCAATCTTTCCTCATACATTGTAAGTAGTTTTCTTTTTTCTTCCTCAACCAAACTTTCTACCTCCTGTGTAAACCAAGGCTTGGTTTGTTTTGCGAGTTTAAGTTTATGGTTGTTTTCCCTATTGATTCGTTAGCTGTCTCTTGTATGCATCTCTTGGTTATATTCCAGCTGTCTTCCACATTCTTGCCTGTGATGTTTCCCGATGTAAGTTTTCTACTTAGTCTGCTTTCATACATATATTTGGTGCAGTCGTTATCCAATGATCCTATGTTGTAATTTTCAATCATCATTGATCTTTGCTTTAGTCTTCGATGCCTGTCCATGACGAACTTTCCGAGAACTCGGTTGTGATCTGTGCCGGTGTTAGCAGAGGTTAGTATTCTTATGTCTTGTATTTCATTCGGTGTGGTATATATATTTGTTATTATGTAATCGATTGGTTGATTTCTGGCCTCTGGTGTTGCAGAAAGTGTACTTTTATGTTGGTCTTTATGAGGAAAATAGGTGTTGGTAATTCGCAGGCGTTTCTTGCGCAGATGTTGTGCAGTTGGTCTCCGTTTCCATTTAATAGTGCTCGTTAAATCTTTGCTTGACCCCGGGAATTTCGTCTGGGCTGATTCAAGCATTGAAGTCTCCGAATAGGATTTCTTTTCCATTGTTGCTTATTTGGTAAATGGTGTTTTGCAGCTTCTCATAGAAACTCTGAATCATATCTTGGTTTGGACGTGTCCGGGGCGTAGATACTTACAAGATGCAGTGGGCCTTTGGGGAAAGTAAGGGCGACTTTCAATATTCTGTCGCTTACGGAATTGACGTTTTCTATTGGGTCAGTGTACCTTTCGTGTGGAAGAATACCGACTCCCGAGTGGCCTCGTTCTTGTTTCGGTTTCCTGCTGTAAAGTAGGATACAGATTTCATACTTTGTCATACCCTGACCTTTACGTTTTGTCTGGGGATAATCTGCATATATCTATCTTGTGCTTTTTCATCTCCAAGAGTATTTCCTGGTCCCTTCCGTTCCATGATGTAACATTCCAGCAGGCTATTCTAGTAGTTTTCTGTTTTTGCTTAATCCTTTGCCGTGCGTGAGTTGTTTCCAAAGTGATCCGTCCATTTTCGGAGGACGGGCCTTTTTCTCCGTGTGCCGCAGGGGTTTTTAAGCCTAGGCAGGGAGCTAACTTAGCCTAAGAACCATCCACACTTTATCCGGGCTTGGGACCGGCAATGACCCGCGGCAGAACTACTAAGTTCACCCCGCTCGTCGATCACAGGCACAAGTTTGTTCTACTAAGATATGAAAAATATACTCCGCGCGCCGGATAACAAGTCGAAAGACCCTTTTGCTGTAAATAACAGGTATAATAAAAAATTGTTTGTCTTACGAGCAATGGTTTTCTGGGCAAGTATTTATTTTAAATAATCTGATCTAACACATTTTTTCCTGTAAAACAAGGTCCAATTTATGTTCAAATATCTGAGAAGCAGAATATCTTTCATAAACCATCCGTACAAGTAAGAACTCGTAATCATGCGTAAGGTAAATAGAAAACTCGCCTACCCCATTAATATTGAATCAACACATTTTAATAAATGCTCCAAGACCTGCCGAGAAATAAATACATTCGGCTATTGAGTTTTCGGAGTTTCGTTTACCTTTGAAGTCACAGAGAAATTATTCAGCTGGAATGGCACCCCGCGGAGGAGAATCAAGGATAGATAAGGGACAAATTTAAATTTATTATCAAGAAATGCAAAATTTATGTGATGTTGAAGTATAATACCTGAAGTTTAATTAATTAAAGTTTAAACAACGGTTTTCGTCTATTAATCATGAACTCTTTTGGCTGTGGATTTGGGAATTTGGGGTATCATTCCAGTGAAGGATGTCTCGTTGAAACTACCGCTGTAAAGACCCAGTTGCCAATAAATTTGGATTTCCTATTTTCACCATACATAATGATTTTTTTAATACCTGCATATGACTAAAGTTGAAATTACTTTCAACAGTAACTTAGCATTTCGCAAGAGTAAATTGAAACTCTGCCTCTAAATTATGTCTCTAAGTTTGACGTAGTTCTATTCGCATTATACTTTGCGGGGACTATGTGGTGGGTTTATTTTACTTTGCATTAAATATTGAGTTAAGTTAAAATGCATACTACGTTCAATGTGGGATGTTTAATAATTAATATATCCATTGCAGGCATTCATCCGACTTGTTTGGTTTATGTTTTCAGGGAGCAATTTTAATTGGGAATTAATCAGAAGTTGATCTAATATTATAAACTTCTTTCTCAATAGCAGCCGCTGGACAGGGTTCAAATTGTTAAGTATCATTTCGAATACAATTAAAAGTTTTATATTAAAGCACATTGCTAATTAAAGCGGTAAAGGTAAAACAGTTTATACGGTATAAGATGTAAGGAAACTTGCAGGATTTTTTCCAGCGTGGTGAGAACGAACTTTCGAAAGTGTCACTGAAACTCATCATTTAATAGAATTTTTAACGGCTCTTTGCACTTAAGATAGCCAAAGATACCATTTTCTCTACTGTCTGTCACTGGCTGCCTCTTGCGTACACTAACACTGTATAGTTTGTTAATATGGATAAGTTTATAACACCAAGTTACATCAATTTAGAATCCTACTCAGCTGAAGTTCCACAGGCTCATAAAGAGCATAAAAGGGTTCACATTTAGAATGTCCATATCTCAGGCATTTCTAGGTAGTAGTAGTTAGTAGATAGTAGTATGTTGGGTTTTTTGTGCGACAATTCTTATTAAAAATTATTCTTTCGGGGATTCCACCACCAGATCCAAAAAAAGATGATCGATGACAAATCAAGTGAAAGACTCTTTTGAGAGCAAACACTGACAATGGTGAGCATAAACATCGAGGGCATAACATGCAACAAAGGGGAAATTATGTCTCATCTCTGCAAAACACATTAACTCGACACAATGTGCATCCAAGAGACCCACCGAGATAAACAAGCTTATAGACCAAAAGTAGAGGGAATGAAACTGATAATAGAACAACCTAAGGCTAAACATGGCAGTGCTATATTAGTTAGAAGCGATATTGCTGTAACATCGGAGTACAAAACATGCTATGACTACATAGAAATACTAACTGTTGAAGTTGGGACGTGCACGGTGACCTCAGTCCATAAACCGCCTGGGAAAGATTTTGTACTCACTCCTCCTCAAAACGTTACATCACAACCAAAACAGGGTTCACACTTGGTGATTTTAATGGCCTTATCATAACATGGTGCTACAGCCAGCGAGCATGAAATGGAGACCTAGTGGAAGAATGGGCCGTGGTTTCGTCAGCACAGCACTAGAAGATCGATGTGTCAAAAAAACATATAACTCTGTACCAAAAACCCAACACAGACCTATAGGGATAAGCGTATACAGTGCCCTAAAAGCTCCCAAGATACCTTTCAGGAGGAGATTTAATTTCAAAAAAGCCAAATGGGTAGACCATACAAACGAGCAAGACACAAAAATAGAACGCATTTCGCCCATCCCGGAACTCTCGTACCCATTTCGCCCATCCCGGAGACTCGTTCGATGAACTCATAAAAAAATTCTGGCGAAAACACATACCCTGAGGATGCCAACACTACTATGTGTCTGAGAAAGTGTCAGTGAAACAACGATGGAGCTGGGTGAACCACTGCAAGTAATACTTAGCGAGGCAAGAAAGAAACGGTGGATGGAGACTGTGGAGAGAATGGATATGACACATAGCAGCAAGCAGGCATGAATAGAGGAATAAAAAACAGCTATGCGCAGTCACAGCAAACCAAGTAGCGCATCAACTTTTCCAACGGAAAAACCAACCACCGCAGCAAAACCTCGAAAATCGAAAGACAACGGAAAGGCGAGATAAACATTATGAGAAATCCGTTTACGCCCATAGAACTCCAAAAAGGCATAGATGCTATGAAAACCGGAAAATCGCCAAGGGTAGATGACATTCTAACAGAACAGATAAAACATTTTGGGCAAAACACGAAACAGTAGCTATTAGCCCTATTTAACCATTGTAAGACTACCTACCAGATCCCGAAAACATGGCGAAAGTCAAAAGAAATAGCCTTACTCAAACCCGGAAAAGACCCGGAAAGTCCCAAGTAGCTATCGTCCCATATCTCTGTTGTGCCACATGTTCAAACTATATCAGCGCCTCATACTCATCGTATCCGGGGCACCTGGACTTAAAGGTCATTCTCCAACAAGCTGGCTTTAGGCCAGGGAAATCATGCACGGGACAAGTACTAGACCTTACAGAATTCCTAGAGGAGGGTTTCGAACAGAGGGAAATGACGGAAATAGCTCTGGTTGATCTCACAGCTGCATATGATACCATAAACCATTGAACACTGCGATCTAAGTCGTACTGCACTCTGATGGACTATAAATTGACAAAAAAATCGCTATTATCTAATAGGATATTCTATGTGATGCTGTATGGGAAAAAGAGTAGGCGGCGAATGCAGAAAAACGGCTTACCCCAAGGAAGTGTCCTAGCTCCATTGCTTTTCAATGTCTACACCAATGATCAACCTATTCACCCTCAAGCTAAACATTTTGTTTACGCTGACGATCTTGGAATCGGGGTGAAAGGTAAAACCTACGAAGAGATCGAGAGAAAACTTGAGGAAGCCTTGAGCATAATTGAAAAAACTACAAGGAAAACTCCCTAAAACCGAATCGCGCTAAAACCCAGGAATATGCTTTCCACCTGAACACGCACTTAACACATGGAAAACGTAATGTATGCTGGGAGAGACAGAATCTGGAACACGATGAAACAGCAAAATACTTAGGTGTCGTCCTCGACAGGTCATTAACATATGGAGACCACTACAAAAATACCAAACACAAAGTCACGACCCGAAATAACCTCCCAAAAAAACTCGCAGGAAGTAAATGGGGTGCAAACCCAAGCGTCCTAAGGACCACAGCGGAAGATTTGTGTTACTCGACAGCGGAGTATGCTGGTCCCGTGAGGAGCAGGTCTAAACATGCAAAACGGGTCACAGTCGCACTAAACGAGACATGCCGAATTGTGACTGGCTGCATGAAACTTACCCCTTTGCCCCTATTATACCAGGCCGCAGGATCTGCCTCTCCAGAAGATCGACGCGAGGCAGCCCAACATGTCGAAAGATTCAAACAACCATTTGATGACAGTCACCTTCTCTGCAGACTTGAGGAACCCCATGGAACCAGTCGCTTAAAATCTAGGAAAATATTTATGCGCAACACATGCATAGAACCACCAGCGAATTTTCCACTCCGACAAGAACCGCCCCGAGGGAAGAACCTGGGATGGAAGACATGGCGAACCATAAATCGCATGCGGACCGGTGTTGCTCCCGTTAAGGCTAATCTGGCAAAATGGGACATAGAAAATGCTGACGAGGTGCTTTGTGAATGCGGAGAAGTACAGACCACCGACCACCTAAGAGTATGTATGCACTGTCCATCAGAGTGCACCCTTGATTAATTGGCTTGATAACACTGAGGCTCTGGACGTAGCCCGATACTGGGCAGAGAGATTGTAAAATTTTTGGACCGGAACTCGAAAAAGTAAAATATGTCTGGGTCTCTTTGCAGAAGGAAAAATGCACGGTTCATCTAGCTGTTCTAGTTGATGGCACTATTTTGCATTTTGACTTCTGGCCTCATTAACGTGCCATCACTAGCACTTTGCCTAAATCCAAACATTTGGGTTATATTAGGTAGCCCTTTTAGGCCCTTGTGAACTCAGTAATAGACCTGGTAATGATCAAAAATAAATTATAAATATTTGCATAAAGTTATACTCTGATTTACCATTACGTTTTGACTTTGAGTGTAGGGAAGGTTTATTGAGAAATGTGTATTTTGAATATTATTTACTGAAAATTATCTCGAATTTATTCCATAAGTTAACTCGATGTAAAACGCTTGAATCGCTAGTTAGTTAGCAAGATACATTTTGAAATACGCTTTATCCAGCTCACGCTTATTGATGCTGTCGAGTTCCATAGACAGTCATGCAAACTGATTTCTGCTAACAAGTTTCATTTGATTCAGGTTACGCCTATTGATACCTTCAAGTTTCACTGACAGTTTCGTAAACTGATTTCTCCTAAATGTTATTAAAATTACACAAACAGCATCTATTTTTACTTTTAAACATTATTTTAATGGAAAATGCCTATTGACTTTGACAATAATAAATTTCCAATAGAGACGTAAAAGGAAAGTTTAGCTGTTCCTGAAATGTAAATACTTTACTGTTTAAACTCTTTGTCGATTTCGTTACTTTCCCTAGTTTTACGTGAAACTATTGCATAAACTTTACGAACTCACTTAAGAATCTCGCATTTTCAGAGATTGATTGATAGCTCCTTCAAGTTAGCATATTGAGTTCCACAATAAGGAAAAACTCGGTAATAATGTAGCAGGAATTTTCCGCTTGGGCTGTTGAATACGTATAGGCTTAGAATAAACACATTCATCATATTGTGGTAAATTCATAAAGTTTTTATGTAGAAACTCGTTTTTATTAACAAAGTAATTTTTTCGACTAAAAAGTTGGCAATTTTCCAAATATGTAATATTACACATTAACCAAAATGGAAGAGAGGGCATTTCTGTAGAAGAACGCAGGAATATTGTCCAGCCCCGAAGTACTTCAGGAACTGTCTTCGGACCATTTGCCAATTATCACGCAAATTGGACCAAACATCGTCAACAATTCCACTTCGACTAGAAGCATCACCAAGTGGCTGGCTTTCCAGAGAACATTGGAAAGCACCAGCAGGATCCGTCAGCCTACAAAAAAGGAAGATCTGGACCAGGCAGCCGAAAGAGGGACTCAGGGAAATCAATGACGCCCTGGCAGCCTCAACAAGTCTTTCCGTAGTTCCGATAGCCCAAATAGACAAAATTCCTCCCAGGTTAAAAGCCAAAATTAGGGAGAAAAACCGGATGAGACACTGAGCCATGCGAACACAAGACCCACACCTGAAGAGACAAGTCAACCGCCGCCAGAATGCGATCAAGGAAGACATGAACATCGTTTTATCGCAACTCTGGAAAGATCGCATGGACGAAATAGAGGCAGATGAGTCAAGAAGAGAATTCTGGAAGCTGGCTAGATGACTTACAGCAGGACCAAGGAAGCCATTTCCACCAATCCAAGCAGACGATATCACCACTGTGGAACCCAAAGAAAACGCTGAGCTCTTTGCCACTCACCAAGGGCTCCAGTTCCGGGAAAACCTGGTTGATCACCCAGAACAAGAGAGGATAGTCAATGAGATGGTAACCGCTCAACTCCAAAACTGGCATCCCAGAGGAGCAACCAAAGAGACCATCCAGGACATCATCAAGGGGGCCAAGAGAAAAGAGGCCCCTGGACACGATGGAATCAGAAACGAAGTCCTCAAAAAGCTACCGCAATCAGCGATTGAGGATCTTACCACAGTGGCAAATGGAATCATGGACCTTCAATATTTCTCGACCACGTGGAAGAAGGCAATGATGGTATTGGTACCCAAAAACGGCAAGAACAGGAAGCTGCTCACGTCTTACAGGCCCATCAGGGTACTGCCTACACTGAGCAAGGTCACGGATAGGTGTATCCTGAACCACCTACAGGATACAATAGAGGACAAACAAGTGTTGATGGATTCAGGCCGGGACACGGCACAAACACTCTCACCGCCCGACTAACAACAAGAATCGTATCCGTCTTTCTGGATATGGCAAAAGCGCTTGACAAGATTTGGCATCAGGGCCTGATTGCCAAGATGATCCAGGCAGGGTTTCCTGAGTACCAAATCCAGCAAATCCGCAGCTACTTATCTGGAAGCAGCTTCCAAGTCAAAGCCGATGATCAAATGTCAACGATCAAAACGATGATGTCAGGAGTACTGCAGGGGTCCGTGCTGGGTCCCCTGCTATTTAACATCTATATGGCAGACATTTCAACGACAAAAGAAACGGCGTGCGACATCTACGCAGACGATGTAGCATTTACTGCGATTGGAAAAGGTCCTGGAATCAAAGCAAACTCCAAAGACATCTCGTCCAGATCCAGAAATGGAGCAGTGATTGGAAGATGGAATTCAGTCCGGAGAAGACGCAAGCCATAGTCTTCTCAGCCGGAAGGTAACCACTTCCAAGCCTACTAGAACTCGGAGGACAAAGACTGCCAAGGAAGTCCAAGATCACATAACTTGGGCTTATCTATGGTAAACGTCTAGTATGGCACGACCAGATGGCAGCCACAATTGGCAAAACAAGATACCTGCTCAATGCTTACTATCCAATTCTGACAGGTAAGCTCCACTTGCGAACCAAGATGAGAGCGTATAAAGAGTTGATACGCCCGGTCGACCGCATGATCGCATGCCTAGTCCACGGTTACGCAGAAACAGAAGTTGGCTGGTTGGCAAAACAAGATCTTGAGGATAGCAGCAAAGGCTCCCAACTTTGTCAGAAACACCACACTGAGGCGAGACCTTAAAACAGAAGACCTGCTGGACCACATCAGGAACTTAATGTCAAAATTCCGGGATAATACCCGGCAAAGCAAGAATCCCACCGTCAGGGTTTCTACCTCTTCCTGCGGACACAGCTTAAGAAGAAGACTTGGACCAAAAGCGATGACCAGTTCCTGCACCACATCGAGGACCATGGACTATAAGTAAGTTTAGGAAGCAGGAGAGGATGTAAGGTTAAGTTAGGATTAAGATTAGGTTAAGGTAGATTAAGTACATTGATGTTCAATATTAAAATGATGTTAGTTTTTAAGATAGCGTGGATTAAGTAGCAGTAAGAAGATGTAATCCTTGTCTGGAAATAAATATGTTCAAATGTAAAAAATGTAGAACATGCATAAAGTTTCCCTTTCTTAGGGAAGTTTTAAATAGAACATGTCAGGTCTTTCTGACGAGAGTCTTGTGATAACGGCGCGAGCATGTGGGTTATTTATTATATGAATATTGATTTTTCTACAACAGTGAAAGCTGTCGAAGTTGCTGAGGCAAAAATGTTTAATGCTAAAGTCATGTGTAAAGTAGCTCCCCGTTTCAGTAATATTTGAAGAGAGGCGTCATTCCTGCCAACTCTGCACATTTTGGTTCAAACCTAAAGCAAAGGACTAAAGGAGTGAAACAATCCCATCAGGCCTCAACATTAGAGAGATACAGAAGAACAGGTTTAGTGCCCGTTCACTAATAATGGCAAGCTGTAACTGAAGTAATTTCCTTTTCATAGCAGTGTTATAAGAGCCGGCAAAATAGAGCGCTGTCTAAACTAAAAAATGTGTTACTGTTTACCCATTTAGTATTTCGTTCGTTACCGGTTATAAATGAATCATTAAAAGTATATTTTAAATAGATGTTTTTTGAAGTGCTTGATCAATGGAGTATGGGATTACTCATTTGTTGGAGAAGTCGTGGATGTACGAAGGTGTCACGGAATTAGCCGCGGTAGCATAGGAATCAAATTGTGCCCAGCGTAAAGAGTGCACAAATAACGGCAGTCACAAACTTTATTATTGGCACGCTTTACTAAAAATCAAATGCGCATGGGCAGATGTCAATTTAACG
Organism: Dendroctonus valens; assembly: GCA_024550625.1. Taxonomy (NCBI): domain Eukaryota; kingdom Metazoa; phylum Arthropoda; class Insecta; order Coleoptera; family Curculionidae; genus Dendroctonus; species Dendroctonus valens. The sequence goes on along the minus strand of JAJTJO010000013.1, from coordinate 509,505 downwards.
CCGGCACAATTAATGACATAGCTGCAATGAGTGTTGGGTTCGATTTATCTCTATTAATACTGAAATATTGATTATCAAGTGTCACAGGTTCTGTGTTGAACACACAGTCTTCTTGGAATATTGTTGGGATATACATTGTAAGTTGGAACTCATTCAAAATTAAGGAACGTCTCCCGTTAAAAATAGTGGTTAGATCTGGCTGTTATTCTTCATAAGGAAACAGCAAAACAGGACAAACAACAACGTCCAAAATTAATTTAAACTATTAAGAAAGTTATTCAATATTGTATAACAAATTTATTACTGTAAACACCCAAACATTGAGAATAAACAAAGAGACATGAAGAAAGATGTTCCAAGGACTTAATTGGGGTCTGCTTAACTCTAATTAAGTAACTCCATTATGACACCATGGACTTTTTACTTCAATTTAAAACAACAAATGTTTTTAAGTCGAAGTAAGTACACCTGCTTCCGAAATATTAAACAATAACTATGATTTCCAAAATTATTGTTTACATCGGGATTATCAAGTGAAACATCCCAAAGCTTAATACTTCTGCGTCCCAAAACCAGAATAATGAGATTAAGCTGTTTTCGGCCCTTGCTCCGTTTGCGGCGTCACGTTTACCTATTCATAGGACTTATGGCTAATAACTTATGCATTCTGGATAGCTGAAGATGGAAAACATCACCTAGAGAATTTCCAGATTTAAATCAATGCAGATCTTACAGGAAGGATTTAAGGTAGTAAACCTAAAAGGTTGGAGAAGTATCGTAAAAACCCAATTTGTACAAAGTTTTAGAAAGACGTGGCTGCGTTGCTAATAAATTGAGGAAATTAGAAATCCTTAACGTCAACTGGAACATCAGTGTTATAAGGAAATATGATATATTGTCTGGCACAAAATTGTATTTCGTTTTTGGAAGCCTGCAAAAACTTTGTCGTCTTTCACATGTCGAGACGTGGAATAATGGCCATAAAGCAATTGTATCCTATTTAGTTCTGCTGTGGCATCTAGAGTAAAAACTTTGTAGAAATGTTTTGCAAATCGAGCTACATTTTTAATGGTTTCAAGACAATCAATGTACGTCGCCAAAAACACGCAAGGGAAAATAGGCTTGAAACAAATATAGGAAATTCAGGAATGTAAGGAAAAAAGTCCTGTTAACTTTCGGGTTTTCTGGCAATAAAAATACTAGAGGAACACCCACATGCAATATATCGTTCTGAGCCAGACAAAACTTTACCAATATGTAATTTTTGAAAGTTAATTAAAGACGCCTACGATAACTGGGAATTTAGTCACATTTTTAATCAGTTTATTGGTTATTTTTAAGAATGTCGACTCCAAATAGGTTACCCGTCGCATGACAAGGCTAACAGCACAGCGCCATTGACTCGGTGAGGCATTTCTGCATCTTGACTCCTTGACTCGCTTGACTCATCAACACCACGACGAAGTGCAAAGTAAATCAATGGACTCTTGGTAAGGCAAATATGTAAAAATTATCAGATGATGAATTAACGGTTGGTCAGCAATAATAATCTTTAATAATCTTTAATAATCTTTAATAACAACAAAAAAAACCAAAGATAATACAACATAATCATAACACAATTAGACCACACAAATGGACCAGTTTTACAACACAATGACATGGTTTTATAAATGGAGACTAACACCAAACGCGTCAAAAAACCAACTTCTGCTCACAAACCACAGACTCAACGCTGACTCCCCTACAATAACTGCAGACGGCCAAACGACACAACCAAAAAACGACGTAAAATACCTTGGAATCACAATTGACCACAAACTTAAATTCACTAAACACATACGACACATCAGGACAGAAACAATAAAGAGAACAAAACACTTCTGATCACTAACCGACAAAGACAGAGGAGTTAGCACAAATACCGTCACCAAAATATACAAAGCGATCTGCAGACCCCTCTTGGACTATGGACATATACTCATGACCAACGGAACACAAAGGACAAAACGTTATATACAAACAACAGAACAAATAGCACTAAGACTAATAACACGAATAAGACACCCCCAAAACCCACTACACAACCCCTCCACCCAACTACTATACGAACGCAAAAACATGACAAAGATTTCGGAAAGACTCATACATCTACAGACAAAATGGACAAACAACCCCTACAACTGGACCATACTGAATCCCCTTTGTCTTACAAGACCAACCAGACAATCCCACTTCTGTTTCCCTACATCAACGCTACTCGAACGCTTACAATAGTAACTGACTATTGGACAATAAAATAATTTTTTCTTGTCATTAGAATTAGAAAGTTTATTGAATTAAATTGTTAACCCAGAATAAGAAAATTTGTAATAAGAAAATTTGTAATTAATAATAATTTCTTCTTGCCACTGAAATTTTGTTTAATAATATCGTTAACCTAGAATAAGAGAATTTTCATATTTGTTTTTTATTTAGATTAAGACTACATGTATTAAACAAGGGCAGAAAGACCGATAGGTCGATAGCCTTTTTTAGAAATAAAGATGTTTACTACTACTGGACCAGTTTTAATAAAACTTTCAAAAAAAAAACGTGTAGCGGAATTTCGCTACGGTTGTCAACTATATATTTGCCAGACCGCTTTATCGTTTGGCGGCTGGTCATTAAAAATAAAACTTTTTAAAATTTCCGGCCGAAGGCATCGGAAGAGTTGCTTATCTAGTCGATTACGCTTTGAATTCGACGGGATATATTATACGGTAGAACGGCACTGCCTTGTATATAATTTTCTGGAGGCAGCAGTAAACGGCCCGATGGAGACGCAGACTTTCAAAAGTTTTCAACTTACTGTACTTGGGGACGCCAGCATGCTATTATATTATTAGCAAAAAATTCAGCAGCTTCTTGGTTCTTTTGCATGTAGGTTGCCCTAAGACTGCCATGTTCATTAGCCATAAAACTGTCGCAATAACACGCCAATGACTAAATCCATCGAAGCGAAAGCAATATTCTGATGAAATTTCGGTGGCTAAACCTACAGAACTGGCAAAAACATTTCCATTCTTGGTGGAAACACGAGGAAATAAAGCAAACGAAATCGACACATCAATCAACGGGCACAGGTCCCTCGTCAAAAATCCTTCATTGAAGAAAGTCCTCGGCGTCTGTCCTAGTTGGTAGTCGCGATGCCTGGTTGGCGCCGACAATTTTGCAAAGCTCAGTAAAGTTGCGAAAGGCGTCGCGAATTGAACGGCACAACGTCAAAAGCGCGGAACTTTGAGCGTCGGTTTAGTACGAAAAGTTCGCATCGAATCCGAGGAAAACATTTGTGGAATTTCAACTGTGGTTTGGAATGACTGAACTTTTTTGCATGTAAGTTAAATATCAATTTTTCATTTGAGGCAATAAAAGATTTTTTAAAATTTGTCCTTTAACCCAACTAAGTTTCTTTGATTAGGATGAAATTTTACTTCTGCAGAACTTGTGAGGAAAATTTATGGCAAGCCAATTTTCTTCCTAACGTGGAAGTTACCGATTTCTCCTTTACAATATATAGGACCCTAATAATCACACTTAGTATTGAACGTAGGTAATTATTCTTCTAATTTTTTTGGGGTCACATACATGCTTTTTATATGGTAGTAAGCTCAACCCAATTAACTCAAATAAACATACAAGGGCTTGTTGGTTTTATAATAACTTGATTTATGTTACCCAGCTTTTTTCTTGTCCGGTTTATATTGCCAGACAGAAACTGTGCGACATTGAATATTTTCTCTGCCCCTAATGGAATTATTATATGGTTCAAATAGCTCTGGGGGTTACTTGCTTCATCAATTTCATGTTATTTAAAATTTTAATAAAATGTGAATTCAAAGTAGGAACCATTTCAACTTTCATAATCTTTTAGGATATGATAGCCAGTTTTATGACTAATTTAGTAGATGGAATATTTATGCCATTAATTTAACGGATGTTGTGGATTTCATTAAATATCATTATCTTTATTAGTTTTAGTAATGACTATATTATAAATTTTAATAAAATGTGAATTCAAAGTAGGAACCATTTCAACTTTCATAATCTTTTATGATATGATGACCAGTTTTATGACTAATTTAGTGGATGGAATATTTTATGCCATTAATTTATTGGATGTTGTGGATTTCATTAAAGATCATTATCTTTATTAGTTTTAGTAGAAATTATATTATAAATTTTACTAAAATGTGAATTCAAAGTAGGAACCATTTCAACTTCCATAATCTTTTAGGATATGATGACCAGGTTTATGACTAATTTAGTGGATGGAGTATTTTATGCCATTAATTTAATGGATGTTGTGGATTTCATTAAGGATCACAATCTATATTAGATTAAATATTTTTTTGCAATGAAAACCAGGTTTTCACCTGTATAGGAAATATCTTCTTTGCTCTTGTCAGATGATATTGTGTTAATCTTCGCTGTCATGAAGCCCACGCTTATTGCGTTTAGGCGTATATCTTTCGCGAAGAATTGTGCCCAAATTACAAATATTTGTTTTTGAGCTGGTAGGTTATTATATACACTTTCTTTTGCCTATTTGCATATATCTCTCGCTAATTCGCACTGTGCTAATTTTTTAATGGCGCGCCCATTTACAAAGGTAAATAAGAATCATAAATATTTACTTTTTGTCCCTACCGTTTAGCCAAAACCGAAACACAACTTTAAATAGTGTAGCTGTTAGCATTTCTCTTCCATGTTTGTTTTTAAATGTCTATATAAGGATTGAGGTACATTTAGGACAACTACTTTTCCTGCGCTTTCCTAGTTTCATTATTTATTTAACTTAATAAAACATTTGATTTGCTTCTGCTATTGTAGTTTCTGCGTAATTTGAAATAAATTTATATGTTAAGATCATGTGTGCCTTTGAAGGTCTCTCCAAAGAGTGGTTACGTTTAATGTCTTGGATCTTCATCAGACATGTTAAAGAGTTGAGGGAATCTACGGAGTGCTGTTTTGGCCTAAATTTGTCTTTTTTCTCTGATAATAATTAAAGGGTTAAACTAAACCAAGTAAAGTGGATGACTCTTTCTTTAACAAACGATAAATATATTTTTTTGAAAACTATTTCCCAGATAAACTCATTGCCGATAAACTTGATTTTTACACGCACGAAAAGTACGTTTCTACAATTTTTTTGATAAAATCCACAGCGGTAACGATTTTTCTTAACATTAACAGGCAGTTACAGCTAGATAGCGAATTCGCGAGTTGACTCTATTTCTCGTTTGTATGCATTCTGCCTGTGGTTGGGGAGCTTTTGTATGTTAGGTAGCATCTTCTTTATAATTCTACGAGGTCCTTCACTTCTTGACAAAACCTTGGCTTAGTGGTGTTTGTCGTGTTTGCACTTATTTTTCTTTTCTTGCTGGACTCTTCAGCCACCTGAAGAGGGGATTTTTTATTTCTTTCCAGCAGGTTTTCACCGCATATTCTTTAAGGTCGAGGCCCTTTTACGTATATGTTAACGTGTTTCATACAGTTTCTGTGTGTTGTCTGATCCTAGCGACTCTATATTATATTCGGACACAAATTCTTCGGGATGCCTTTTCGATGCTACAAAGCCCGCTCAACTAGGAATCTTATTTTACTTAAATTGCCGAAAATTACTGACTTGACAGGCAGGTATTTAACGGTTGCGATTTAAAGGATTTGCATTAGAGATTTCATCGATTTTGAGTAACACAGGACCTATTAGTTTGGCTGTGTTAACTCGGATCTCGTGTCTAGATTATGCGTCTTTTAACTTGCTTTGATTGGACATCCACTTTATCACCATTGCAAAAGGGCCTAAGGAAAATGTCATTGTGGATAAGTAATAATAATAATGTTCTTAGATTGACACTCATTTGCTTGAAATGTACATTAGCAAAAGAATCCAGGAGCTCGAGGGTACGGATAAAGTATAACCACTAGTTTAGTTCTAAAGTATGAAAATCCAAAGACTACTGGAAGCGAACAATATACGATTTTAACAAAACCTTTTTCGATATTCAATTTCATAGTGAGAAACACGTAGAAAACAAATTCAATGGCACTGATGAAGACTGATGAAGAGCAAAACCCAAACAAAACAACCAATTAACAAAAAAAAAGTTAACCCGCTTAAGAGGAAATAGGATGAGAACAAGTGTTATTTTAGCATCATTAAGGATATTTTTTGGTTGAAAAGCTTTTGCGATTTTTTATACCAAATTTGTTTATGCACAGTGGTCCAAACATAAGTTGTCACCATCAACTTCATTTTTTTAAGCAAAAGCACCTATTTTTACGAGGTAAAAAATAGCCGTATAATTTCAGGCCGCAGAGAATGTTGTTCTATTAACAAAAATATGAGATCATGATCAGTACTTAGCATCGAGGATCTGGGTTGGTGAAATTTCTCTGTTGATGATAATTCAGTCTATCATTGAATTTTGACCTCCGGAATTGTTGAATCTGTATCTGTGTTGTTGCTGGTGTGGGAAGTAAGTGTCTTTAGTCTTACTCATAGGTTCGATACACGCGCAAAAATCGATTTGTGGCTCTGCATTTTTGCCGATACTTAAAATTAGATTTGCTAAATGCAAAGCTTGGTTATCGCGTTTCCATACTTTAAGAAAGTTACCCATATTATGCGAATTCCATTTTATTGTTTTTAGCTGGGAACTGAGCATTTTTAATTACTCAATTTAATAAATAAAACAAACTGGACATTGGCTGTGTCCAAAATATTTGCGTGGTTTGTTGCTTAGCTTGAAATATTTAATATGAGCAACATGCAATTTTTTTCAGCTTCTACACCCTGTATATTTGGCAATACCATATAAAATGGAGCTGTAAATTAAAACAAACAATCACTAACTTAGAACACTCACACACACTCCAACTTATAACAAAACACATTGACCAAGGCAAGCATCTATAAATATGCAATAATTATAGGCGACTTTAATTTGAACAAAAACAAAACGAAAGAGCTTAAAAGATTTTTACAAAATTCGGACTTTTTAAAACAGCACACCCCACCAACGTTTCTGATGCCCGCAAACCCAGATTCAACACCAGACGTTCTACTGCACACAAGAAACTTAACAAACACCATCAACAACATAAACTTAACCAACGAACTTGGAACCGACCACCTGGCCATGACGTTTAACATATACTTACAACATACGCAACCTACCTCCAGTACACCTCCTATAGAGAAAAAGTTAATCCTAACAAAGACTGAGATAGACAAAGTGAAACAACATATACATGACTACATTCAATCACAAGCACAGCACATTTCAATAGAAACCATACAACAACAACTTTCACTAGCCGTAGGAAAATCTAGCCCGGAAATAAAAAATGCTTTCTACCGACATTCACTATCCAAATTCATACTGAGACTCATAAAACAAAAGAGAGAACTGTACAGACTATATAGAAACACTCAAAATAACGACCTAAAAAAGACACTGAACCAACTCAACAGAAACATTAAAACCTTGATTGGACAATACCGACAAGACAAATGGCTACAAACATGTAAAGAAATACAAAAAGACAAAGGCAAAACATATTGGCGAAAAATTAAGAAACTAGCGCAATTCAAAAAAACTAACACTACTGACACAATTGACGAAAACGGAATAGAACATTACACAGACAAAGAGAAGGCTGACGCGTTCGCCAGACACTATCAAAGGGCCTTCAGCATATCGACAAACCTTAACTTCGACAATGACAACTGGAACTTGATCAACGAACGTACTTGAACTATTTCAACAGCTCACCAAACTATACATAGAAACTGAACACAGACACAGAATACGATGAAGCCCTAGCGCATATCAGAAACACAGCACCGGGAAAAGATAAAATAAAGGCAAAACTCCTGAAAGGTCTAACTGAGGAAACACACAGGCTGATCCTAGCTGAGTAGAACAACTGCATCACAAAAACCAAAATCCCAAAAACATGGAAGAACGGCTTAATAATCCCCATACCGAAAAATGGACTGGACAATAGACAACCGAGCAATTACAGACCAATTACATTACTCCCAGTACTTGGCAAAGTCTTTGAGTACATAATAAAGCAGCGACTTGAAAAACTGATAAATGACTTGAAAATATATACCTACCTACCAATTTGGTTTCAAACAACTCACCTATCTGACAGAAAGTCGGCGTGTCTATTCATGGATACTAACAAGGCCTTTGACAGTGTCTGGCATATGGGCTTACTCTACAAACTTCACAAACTCCACACACCAACATATCTACTCCACATCATAAAAAACTCTCTCGAAAACAGACTACTACAAGTACGAATTGACAACACATTCTCTTTTTCTTTTTCCCCTGAACAAGGACTCCCGCAAGGTTCCCCGCTCTCACCATTTCTCTACAATATATACTGCCACGACATACAATTAGAACTTACCGGACAAAAATCAAATCGACAGATCGGCATACATATTACAATACGCAGACGACACGGCACTTATTGTACATGACAAAACTACTGACAGAGCAGCTCAAAGACTCCAAACACTAACAAACTACACAATGACATGGTTTTATAAATGGAGACTAACACCAAACGCGTCAAAAAATCAACTTCTGCTCACAAACCACAGACTCAACGCTGACTCCCCTACAATAACTGCAGACGGCCAAACGACACAACCAAAAATCGACGTAAAATAGTTTGGAATCACAATTGACCACAAACTTAAATTCACTAAACACATACGAAACATCAGGGCAGAAACAATAAAGAGAACAAAACACTTCCGATCACTAACCTACAAAGACAGAGGAATTAGCACAAATACCGCCACCAAAATATATAAAGCTATTTGTAGACCCTTGCTAGACTATGGACATATACTCATGACCAACGGAACAGAAAGGACAAAACGTTATATACAAACAACAGAACAAATTGCACTAAGACTAATAACACGAATCACCCCCCATCCCAAAACCCACTACACAACCCCTCCACCCAACTACTATACGAACGCACAAACATGACAAAGATTTCGGAAAGACTCATACATCTACAGACAAAATGGACAAACAACCCCTACCACTGGACCATACTGAATCCCCTTTGTCTTACAAGACCACCCAGACAATCCCGCTTCCGTTTGCCTACATCAACGCTACTCGAACGCTTACAATAGTAACTGACTATTGGACAATAAATCTAAGATCTCTGTTTGCCAGAATTAAAATTATTAAAGTAGTAACCTAGAATAAGATAATTTTTACCTTTATTTGTTTGTTTAAATTAAGACTACATGTACTAAACAGGCAGAAAGACCGATAGGTCGATAGCTTTAGTCGTTTACTACTACTGGAGGTGTAAGATATCCGCTAGTTCGATGGAGTCTTTGCATTTTTGCACGAGTTGTCTAATATTTTCCTATTTACATTTCTAAGTGATGATTATATTTGGGAATTATTGATAAAGTTGCTGCTTGTCCATCAAAAGCTCTACGAAAAGTAAATAATAATTATAGCCATATAGTTCAGTCACATGACCGAACTCAACAGGATTCTTGCAACTGACACTGTCGTTGTTGCACTGTGGTACAGACCAGCGGTTTTCGTTGAAATACAACCATTGTTGCATCCAGTGACGAGATTTTAATTGAATTTGTAGCGTTTGTTTTCCTCAATTCCTCAAAATTTATGAAATTGTAATAAACAAAGCTTTTCAATTTGCATTATTCATAAGCTAAATTAATTACTTGCTTACTAAAGCCTGGTATATTTAACACTATCAAGTAGCAAATTGCATTTATTCAAGCAAGCAAGTATTTTACGGTCAAAAGTACTGATGCATGCAGGATTAACAGTGCATGTTCTTGTTAAAAATACATTCTAAAATATTAAAATCAAGAAGCATAATCAGGCAAATATGTAAACGGCCTTTAAAACATAAAAGCGGACCGAACTTTTGCATGTCAGTCATTTGAATAGTTTGTTCCAGTGTGAAACGTTTGATAATTAACTCTTAATTTTTTAAAGCACTGACAGTTTCGCAATAATTTGCACTTACGTTTCAACTCGCGACTATATTGCGATAAATTCTGTTTCAAATGAAAACCACCTGTTTTACTGACAATTCGTAATTAAAATCTATTCGTCTACAATTAGCTGCATTTTAGGACTTGCCCTGACACGGCAGTGCAGCAAACTCTCACTATACAGGGTGATTCAAAAGTGGCGTCATTCCTTTTAAGGGGTAATAGGGGCTCACTTGGAGAGTACGAGAAAAATATTGAAAAAATTTTTTTCGAAAATTTTTAGAAGGTATTAACAGTTGAAAATCGAATTTCAACTTTGTTATTAAGTATTATTTTTAAATAGTCCATGTTTGCTTGGTAGCCTTTTGGAATACTTAAGCATTCGAAAATAAAAATTACCATCTTTACTTCAAAGTACGAAAATTTTCGATATTAAAAAAGTAACCTTCTACAATTTTTTGATGAAAAGTCAAAGCGGCAATGATGTTTTTTGTCATTATCAGGTAGTCACAAGTGGGTAGGCCGAAATGGCCACCAAGGTCCCCTGACCTGACTCCTATGGATTTTTGCCTTTGGGGACACATTAAATCCCTTGTCTATCGAACACCGGCACAAAATGAGCAGGAGTTAATTAACCGAATGCAAGAAGCTGCTCAAAATGTGACTCCAGTAATATTACGAAGAGTGCACAATAACATAATTAAACGGGCACAAACATGTTTGGATTTAAATCGGCAGAACTTCGAACACATCTTGTGAGTTGTCCACATTTCAAAACGGTTCTTCTCAGAACCACAGATTCATAACTAAGATTTTTGTTTCACCACCAAGCACCGAAATGGTTTTCGTATTTAAAGGTTAATGATTTTCAATTTTTATAGGTTCTTCACTTACCGTAGGTTCGTATCATTAAGCTATAACTTTTTATTGAAGGTATTGTTGAAATCAAATTGAATTTTCAAATTATTAAGTCGCGCCGTATTTAAAAAATATTCTTATTTGGTGAAAATTATTTTGTTTCGCATCATATATTTTCCGAAATCTGGAATTGCATTGAAACATTAGTTAAATACAAAAAGGTACTAGCAACTTAGTACTCGCAAATGACGTCATCACTAGTATGAAATATGGGTGATTGTTCAGAACAAGGGCTTTTTTTCGGTGCCTTCGCGCAGTCGTGACCTACGCGCTGCCGAAAAATCGAGGCTGCTCAGCCGCGTTGCCAAACTGCCACCGAAATACACAATCTCAATCAAACCAAAAATGTAACAAATTCAAAATTAACAACTTTCCAGAAGTACGTCCTTAGAGGAAATAGTAGCGCAGTGTCAGTGAAGGAAAGCAATATCCCAAAACACGGAAGAAGCTATTACATTATTATAGGAACGTGTTTTCTAAAATTTATGGGTATATTTCGGCTGAGCTTAACCATTTTTCCCACGTTCGATTTCTCTAGTAACATAAATTACTACAGCGTGAAATTTGTTAACACAAAGAAGAGAGAGAAGAAGAGTTAACCCAAACGGAACTTGAAACTTTAAAAATAGATTATTTCAGTTTGATTGTCTCTGGAAAACAGAACGCGTGCGTGACGACCCCGTGTTTAAGGTAGTGGTAGTGATAGTACTGGCAACTGCGCGAAAAATTTCGCCTGGTACGCACACGCAAAGAGCGGACCATCATGGCGACCTTTGTTTTGTTTTGGAAATTGGTGTATTTCAGAGGGTGAAAAGTGGTGGAAAGCGGCATTTTCTCGATAAATCTATAAGAAAAATGTTGTTTGTTATGAGATTTTCTATAAGGTGAGCATATTCTTAATCGCCAAAGCTGCAGTCTTAAAAGAAGCCCTTGTTCTGTAGAATTACCAAAATATTTTCTAGGCAAAAATTACTTTTTATTTTCAGCATACCCTAACTGTAAAATTTGCGTTGAAACTGACTATTTACTATCTAGACAACCAAAAATTTAGGGATGCTCCTACGGTTTCCGATCGCTTAAATTTATAGTCCCAGGCATCCTGTTTGCAGTTCGTTAGTTTGCAGATACTTTAATCTTGCTGTACCATTTTTCAATGGTAGATTAGCCAGCCTTCCGTTGAACTGCAGGGGAACATTTGGGCTGTTTCTATCGGAATCTAGCTATAGCGTTTTGTTAATTAAAAACTAATTCAAATTACCTGCAACACGGTTGAAAACACAAGATTTTGCAAACAGTAAATTCTTGTTGATCGTTTTAATTAAGGCCCCTGTTTAGCCGCTAAATGTATTCTTTTTTACTCAATTCACCCATCAGAACCGAAGGCAGAGTTTCACAGTATATTCTGTATATACATATCCTTTCAGTAGAAGTTCGAATTGTCTACCACTTTTCCCGATGCATACACGACAACTTTTCTTAACATGCCTTGAGGAGTTAATCAGTTCAACGAACGGGAGAAATGCAAAACCTTGCATTACTGATATTTCCAACTCTGGTCTAGACTTTGCAGGGAATTTAAAAATGAGCCTTTTCAATCTCCCCCAAAACTGAAAGTCCATGGGTGTTAAGTCCGGTGATCTTGCCGGCCAGAGAATAGCACCTTGGTCCCCGAAAAAATTACCGAGAAAAAAGTTACAAAACAGTTTAAACAAAAAAGTTAAAGAGTCTTTGCAAAAGTGCAGATTAATGGAAAAGACCTTATAACTCTAAAACGAGTAGAGATATTGACATTTGGTTTTCGTCATTAATTTTCTCATAAAAATCGAGGCCCAGACACCGACATCAGTTTTCGAGCATCTGCTATAGAAATAGGAGTTTCCATTCAAAAGTGTCCAATTTGACCCCCCCCTTTACAGTACTTGAACTGATCTCATTTGCCAACTATGTAAAAGACTTTATTTCAATTTCAATCTTCTTGTGAATTTGAGATAATTCAGCTGTCCCGCTCATGCTTTTGAGGTATGATCTTCTATCTAGTGGAAGGACCCTAAGGGCAACATGTAGATACTTGAGGGTTTCTTTACATGCCTCCTCTTTGCCGTGCAGATATTGTGAGACCCGCACTCTAGTGTGAGAAGGAAGTATCATCTTTTCAAAAGACATAACAAAATCAGTTTATCGCTTTGGTTTTGGTTGGCAGTTTATCGACCACCTACTGGATTTCATATCACAAAACGTTTCGTAAATTTTTATGTATAACCAATTCGCGGACTGGAATAGACACATTATTACCACCATGTTTACAGGTTGAATATAATTCATCGGAATAAGTTATTATTAACCATACAAAAAAACGGTTTGCTTTACCGCAGGAAACGTATTTATCAATATCAAAATTCTGCATCATGTTTAACCACAATATTAATAATAAACAAACAACTATTTGTATTCTGCTAATTAATATAGGCATTCACATATTTTTTTTGTATAATTCCTTTACAAAAGTTATTAAATGCATGTTTGCAGAAGTAAATATATCAAATCCGCGAATTCTTTTTTCGTATTGTCTGGTTTACTTTGGAAAGGATTTTATCAAAAGACAATGTGTCCATGTACAGTCAGTAGAAGTTGACCCTGCCTGCTCAAAAGCTCACGATTTTGTTTAGCAAATTTTCAATTTTTTTAACTTGTCATTAACAATTACCAAATAAAACTGAAATTCCAACGGTCGCAGGAAAATTCCACTACTTCCAGTGGCTGAGATTTATTATTTCAGCCAACCATTTTCAGGTTCGTTAGTTCTAGATACTTTAAGCTTTTGCTATGCCTTTCCTTTTTCCAACGCGGTGAAGGGGTTAATTTTAATTAAACTCTAAAGGATTCTCTTATTTCAAAACATTTGCTTTACTAAGAACTCAACCCATTATCTGCATTTTATGTTTTTATATATTCCAGGTCTAGTTCCTAGCCATCTTTATATGAGAAATGTTTTCACAAATAAATTATTTTCTAATTATCGACATTTTCTCTGTATGTGGATGCTTTGCTAACGGGACGAGTACAGTTAGCTCAATAGCTCCATCCAGCGCTAGTCTCTCAAAATGGTTTGTTTCGGGTCCTTTTATTCGCGCTTTTATTCTCTTAAATTATAGTAAGGAAAATTGAGTTTGCGGATTGTATAGAGTGACCCAACATTAAACGGAATTACTTCAACAGCGTATTGAAATTAATCGAAAAAGAGAGTGTTTCATGCTTCAGAACATTTTTTATGTCAGCTGTGTGTGAATGAATCTATGTGTGAACTATTTTATGACCAACTTTTACACTTGGGACAAAACGTCCTGTTAGAAGCACACTTTTTAATTAGTGGTTTGTTTCATTGCTCTCTGGACAAAGCAGCGTTAGCTTTTAATACAAAAGTTTAATGCCAGTCGTTTTAAATGGACAACGGAATTCTCTTATGAGAAACATGAGTATGAAGCAGGACTTTTAGGACTAATCAACAGTTGTTCAATCATAAGCCTCAACATTCTTGCTGTTGCTATTAACTGCTTTGAAGCATTTTTCAAAAATTTTTAGGCAATATTTTTAGCAATATTTTAAGGCGTAAATTAAAACGCTTTAGTTTTATGAAAAAATTAGCTTTTTACAAATGCACATCTAAGTAAATCAGTTGAAAATTTGTGGGTATTTTAGTCAGTTATATGTAGTAAAATTCTTGCTTTGGGTGGCTTTTATTAATGGTCACTCCCCATGCCCTAATAATGCAACTTATAGTATGACTAGCAATGATTTTGGATTGAAAATTTTTTTGCTTCTGAAAGATCAGCAACACTCGCTGAGTTGTTCACAATAGCCGTCCTCTTTTGGGCACAAGCATTTAAATGGTATGTGCCGCAAGCGTCTTTTAGGACTGTTGCAGTAATATTTATTCGACACTTTGACTCTAAACAGCAAGATTATGCAAATAGAAGAATGGCAAGGGAAGCAGTATATTTTTCCATTGAAACTTGTTTCCAAAACAAAGTGAATTTGCCTGAAAGGTAAATTTTAAACTTTAATTTTAATCCTAGCTTATTTGAAAACCCCATTTCAGTGAACTATTGATCTCAAAATTATTTATTTGATTTCTATTAAATATCGTTGCTGATGCTGAATGCTGATATACCTAATAAAAAATATATGATATTATCTTCAGCACATCGGAATCGAATTTTATATTATTTATCGACGGAATACTTGTCTTGCAACACTGAAGTTCAACCTTTTTTATTAATCCACTTAAAAATTCGCTGACCACTTGGCAGTCACTTTTTAGCCTCATTTACCAACTGGCATGGAAGAAATCCCCCAAACCACCAACGAAAATGGCACGATAATTAAGCCAATAACACCTGCTGAGATTGCTAATACCATAGGTAAAAGCCTCAGCTCAAAGAAAGCTCCAGGTTATGATCTAATAACCGCCCAGATTCTCAAAGAACTGTTTCGCAAAGCTATCATGAAACTGACGCACCTCTTCAACGCAGCTCTACGACTCCGGTACGTGCCAATGCAGTGGAAGATTGCTGCAATAATAATGATACAGGCTGATACCTCAACCTGGCAAACCACTTGAAGATAGATCATCATACCGCCCCATATCTTTGCTGCCGATGATATCCAAGCTGTTTGAAAAGCTGCTCCTACAACGCCTCAGACCTATAATTGAGGAAAAGCAGCTTATTCCGACCCATCAGTTGGGATTCCGCAACAAGCACTCGACTATTGATCAAGTACACCGAATCACCGCTGTAATTGAGAGATCACTTGAAGAGAAAAATATATGTGCAACGATATTCCTTGACGTGGCCCAATCATTCGACCGAGTGTGGCATCAGGGCCTGGAGTACAAACTAGACAAATATTTGCCACGACAAATGAGCCAAATTCTTCACTCATATATTACTGACCGACACTACAGAGTCAAACATGGGAAGAATATTTTGAACTCAAAAAAATTCTGCTGGAGTACCTCAGGGCAGTGTCCTTGGACCAGTTCTTGACCTGCTGTACACCAATGATATACCTCAAAGTAAAGGAGTTATCACGGCAACATTTGCCGACGATACTGCTCTTCGCGCCGTGGGTCAAGACATACAGTCAGCCAGTAACTAACTTCAAATAGCCGCCAACAATGTCACCAATTGGGCAAAGAAATGGCGCATCAAGCTTAATGAAGTAAAGTCGATTCACGTCAATTTTACCAACAAGAAATACGACTATATACCAGTAATAGTCAATCAGCAAACATTCCCGCATGCCAACGAAGCTAAGTATTTGGTTATGATCTTGGATGCCAAGCTACGGTGGAAATCACATGTGAAGAAAAAACGTGGGCAACTGGGGCTCCAGTTCAGGCAACTGCATTGGCTTCTCGGACTCCACTCTGAGTTGTCAATTCACAACAAACTGCTTCTCTATAAGCAAATACTAAAGCCCGTGTGGATTTACGGCATCCCACTTCGAGGATGCACAAGAAAAACTAATTTCAAAATTATTCAGACATTTCAAAAGAAAGTTCTGCGGAGCAACGTCAACGCCCCGTGGTACATTCGTAAGGAAGACATCTATCACGACCTGAAGATGCCCATGGTTGAAGATAGATAGATAGATAAAAATTTATTGAACATTCCCATTAATAAAATTCACAAAGTTAACAAACATAACTCCCATGTCTAGCCAGATGTTCAGCCGGTTGCTCTTTGCCCATGATCTAAATAGGCGCGCTAAGTCGTCCATTACCTGGGCAGTGCCATAACATGGACATTCCCGAGCTAGCCATATGCACGACAACGTCAGGAGATAGTCTTGAAGTAACGGTTTTGGTTTTATTCGAGGGGCATTCATTAAGGAAAAAAGGTCTTCCTGAAGGGAAGCCAAAAACCCCTTTTGCTTCGACCTTTAAGTTTGATACTGTCAGCCGTGGCGTTAACCGCCGGCAGTTTCAACTAGATGACCAAATCCATCCGCCACGCCCCGATCGGTGCAAGGACCAGCCAACACCAGCCAGAACGAGGCAGGACGAACCCGTCAAGTCAGGTTATGTTGGATTTGTGCGTTTCCAACCTGCTAGAAACGACTGTCTGCAACTGGCAGGCAATGTTTGTTTGTCGTCACGTACTGTCAGGGACAAAATCCTCATAAAATATGGGAAGTCGCTTATACAGGGGACCATGGGTTGGGCGATCGTTTGCTCTTACTTGGGTGATATTTCACGTGAGGACTGAGCCTTGCACTCCGCTATGATAAAATTTTTCAGCGATGGTATCTATATAGTCGGCTATATAGGCCATCCCTGTAGCTTCGTGCATTTCGGTTATTCTGGTGTATCTGTCAGCCGATAGGACGCCCCTTAGGAACCTATTTTGGGTCCTTTGAACACGTCGTCTCGTGGAATCACAGACAGAGTGCCAGACAGGGGAGCCGTATGTCAGTATGTGCCTTATGGTGGAGGTGTAGAGCAGAAGTTTGTTTTGAGGTGACAGAAATGAATTTGGCGCCAGAAGAGAGTACAACTTTTGTACAGCATAGTCAACATGCTTGTTGAAGTGAAGCGGGCGTCTAGTTTGAATCCCAGGTATTTCACCTCTTTTACTGGCTGGATTGGAGTATTTTGCACCATGAGTGGCGATAGGATTTTATTGTTAGTAAATTTGCGCAAGAAGATAATAAGTTCAGTCTTCCTGGGATTCACTTTAAGTTTCCATTTATCGAAATACGGCGTCAATAAACTCAGGTGATGCGCAATGTGAGATTTCGCAGCCTGAGCATAGAAAGACGATCTGTAGATAGCCGTATCATCCGCGTATTGTGCTATTTTTGTAGTGGGAAGTTTTGGAATGTCTGCTGTATACAATGTATACAGCAACGGCGAAATCACTGTACCTTGTGGTACTCCTGCCGCGATGCGTCTTTTGGCAGAAGTGGAATTCTCAACTTTCACCTGGATGGTACGGTTTTTTAGGTAAGACGCTATAAGGGAAGCTCAACGCCAACGTTCTCTATTACTGACTGCCTGCATGGCAGTCCTCTGTATGGGATCGTTGCTTTGATCGCTATGGCCACTCCACCCCTTAGACCGGGCCTATCGGCACGCTCGAGCCTGTACCCCCGGATTGTGATTCTGTCTCCGGGGCGCAACCATGTTTCCACGATTAACGCCACATCGACGTCCTCAGACCCGAGGAACTGCTCGAACTCACCGAGACGACTCCGGATTCCACATGAGTTCCATTCCCCAATCCTCATAGGAGACAGTTGACAATATCAATATTTAAAAATCGAAGCTGTTAATATCTTCATTGAACAACTGCGCTGAGACTAGGAATTTGTCTGTCTTCGAGACGCAACCCCTCAATGCAGCGCTGTAAAATCTTACCGCCTTGATCACCTCCTCCAAGTTGATCTGCGACGACAGCTCGGCGAATTCCCACTGGACACTGCCCAGCATGGCCACCGCGTTCCCATTTATACCATGGGCTGGGTGGGCGGAGCTCGTCGGGACAGCTTCGTGCTGCCTCAGCGGAGGAAACTCCGCTAATGAAGGCGGTGGCGGGGGCAGCATGGTCCTGTTGGCGTGACTTCGCGCCATGGTCCTGCTGCTTAGGGGTGAAGGGTGGATCGGGCCAGGGGCTCGACTGGTTTCGCCCCAGGCTGGCCTCGTTGGAAGAGGATCAGGTACGAAACGCTGCTTCTCCGCCGGGACTTGCGCCTGTTTATAAATGTAGACTGGGCAAGCCTCGTCAAAGCTACGATGAGGCCCACCGCAGTTAGCGCATTCTAGTGTAGCTCCAACGGGGCAGGCGGTGACTTCATGCCCCCCAGCGCATCGGGAGCATTTAAAGACCCGGTGGCAGTTCCCGGAGACATGGCCCCAGCACTGGCATCGACGACACTGTGTCAGGGTCTTCCGGTTTTTGCGGGTTTCCCACGAAACCCTGACACTGCACACCACCCTGGCCTCGGCGTTAAGCCTTCGGAGGGTTGCCTTGTCGCTAGTGACGACCAGGTAAAGAGGCCTGAAGAGTGTCTCCATTTTGAAGACACTTCTTACCTCCAGTCCTTTGTCTGTCAGATCCTCGTTGATGGCAGTCGGATCGACATTCCCCTCCAGGCCCCTCAGGACAAACGCGTGTGTTTTTTGCGACGAAGGGGCGTAGGTGTGGAACTGGCTTTTGTCCTCCTCCAGGGATCGTTTTACCGCCGCCCAGTCCATAATGCTGCTGCAGTACACGATTAACGAAGCCTTCGTGTACTTCAGCGTGAACGGCTGACTGATGATGGTTTTTAGACCACCAATCAGCATTGTGTGATTGCTGGGTTTTCCAGCGATCACAATTGGCGGCGGCTTTTCTCTCTTCTTGGGCTTGCTTGCAACCGCTGTAGGGATCTCAGCAATTGCTTCCCGTTCAGTCCCTACGCTGGTGTTGGGAAGTGTTTGAGGCTCATCTACGATTGGCGGCTGGATGGGCGCAAAGCGGTTTTTCAGCGTCGTGGAGGCCTCTGGAGCAACAATCAGCGTGCTCCACGCCACAGTCCTTCGCGGGACTACGAACCCGTCATCCGCTGCGCCCGCTGAAGTCGCCCGCGACACCCCTACAGCCTCCTCCATCGCCGATGTTTTTGGAGCCTGGGTTGGTGACGCTGGCGATGTTGGGTCGGACTTGGGCACCCTACCCCTCTTCTTGGTCCTGGGCCTAAGACAGTAGCTCCCTTGGGAGCCCCGGTCCGACTCGGATTCCAGCGAGCTTCCGGGATTCATTTCACTTATCGCGCAAACCCGGTAGCTGCCCGATAAGGAATGTTTCAAATGTTATTTACAAAAACGCACAATAACGAGCACAATTTCAGTTCGATTCAACCACAAAATATCGCACGATTCAGCTTCGCAGCACGTCCACACTCTGCAAGCAACGATGCGACACTCCATGGTTGAAGATGAGATCAAGAGGTTTGCAGACAAACATCAAAAGAGACACGAAAATGTCGAAGTAATCTCGCTACTCGACAACAACGGACTAGTTCGGCGGCTAAAAAGACTAAAACCGTTCGAATTAGTGTAGCGACAGTAAAAGTGCCTAAGGATTATTCCTAAAGTATGTTTATCACATGAAAAAAGTGATTAGTGTTGTCGTTGGACGTCCATCTACCAAACAGTTAAGCTTAGATAATAGAAAAATATTGTTAGATAGACCCAGTCTAGTTACAATTTCCGACGCCCTTAAGGCGTTCTTAAGAAAAAAAAACTTAAATAAAAGATTCTGAACTTCGTCGACGGTAATGAAGCAGGAAATTTTAATTAAAGCGAGTTTCTCTCAGTTTGCTTCTCCTTCTTATTATGCATATTCACTAATGAATGTTTGCGACCACATGTCTCATCTGTATTCCGTATCTAGCCGTATGTACTAGGCTTAGTCAGCTGCCTTATGTTACGTAGGCACCACATCTTCTTCCATGCCATTCCTCTCTTTCCCTCAATCTTCCCCTCGATAATCAGTTGTAAGAGCTGGTACTTCCTATTTCGCATTATGTGTCCCAGATGGGCAGTTTTTATTTTTGTGATCATCAGTAGCAGTTCACAATCTTGTTTTTCTGTTTTTTTTTTGTAATTTTAGTTTTTAAATTTTTTTTAGGGCATTTTCTTTGGTTACTCGGGCCGTCCATGGGATTTTCAGTACTCTGCGGTATACCCACATCTCGAAGGCCTCTATTTTATTCATTGTGGTCATACCTTCAAGGTCCAGCTCGCCACTTCATACAGTCACACCGACCAAATGCAACACTTTATGAATCTAACTTTTAGGCTTTGGTCAACGTCCGTTTTTGTGAAGATGGATTTGAATGTCATGAATGTGTTGCTGGCGCTCTCTATGCGACATCTTATTTCCAGGTCAGCTAGCCATACTCCAAGGTATTTAAATTTGTCCACCCGCTCAATTGATGATCCATCCGATGTTAGTCCCACGTTTCTTAAGATGTTTGTTTGACTAGAAACAATCATCTATTTTGTTTTATTGACGTTTATTTTTAGGCCCATTGTGTTACTGTGCCCTCCTACTACCTTGACAAGATGTTGGAGGTCGCACATATTATGAGCAATCAAGACTGTATCATCCGCATAGCAAATGTTATTAATCCATGTTCCGTTGACTTTAATATCCTTTTCAACATTCTCAAATGCTTCCTGGAAGATATTCTTGGAGGAGCAATTGAATAGCAGTGGCGAAACCACACGTCCCTATCGGACTCCTCTGCAGATTTCAACCAAATTACTTTGTTCTCCGTCGATCTTTATGTGAGCAGATTCATTCAGATAGAGATTTTCGGTTGGCTCATCATTCTGTCGTTTATTTGAGATTTTAACAAGTTGACGAATTGCACTGGCAAGAATTTGTTAATTTGCAGACTAAGCCTTCATGCCAGACTTTATCGAATACTTGCGATACATCCAGAAAGATCCCTGAACACACCTCTTCTCCTTCCAGAGCTTTTTCTATGATGTCGATCAGACGATGAACTTGTTCTATTGTTGAATGTCTCTGCCTAAATCCAAAGAGGTGGTTCGGTAGTAGATTCTTTTCTTAGATAATTGGTGTCAATCGTTTGAGGAATATTGTTCAAACAATTTTGACATGATAGGCAGCAAGGAAATCGATTTTCTGTAGCTTTTTTCCAGGTTTTGGAAGCATTATCATTGCTGCGATTTTCCAATGAGCCGGGATATGCATCAGTCTAAATCTTACGTTGAGCATCAGTAGTGTCCTTTCGTACCCTGGTGATTTTTTCGGGTTGAGGTTGTATTTCAGCTCTTATTTGAGCTCTTTGAGGGAACTTTTTTGATAGTTTTGTGCCACTTATTTTCTATGTGTGGAGGCACTCATTTGAGTCCATTGCCGCTTCATTCGGAGTGAAGATATTTTGCAGGTGAGTAGCGAGAGTATCAGCTTTTTCTGATCAGTTTTGACATATTCGTTGTCTTCTTTCAGGTTGTCTTCTTCTGTCTTCTCAGGTGGTTCATGAGTTATTTTCTTTCTCACTTTTTCGCAGTTTTCCACAGAGGGTAATTTGCACTTTTATCCGCTGTTAAATTTTCCAAGAACGAGTTTGCAGAATTTTCTTTTAGTTGCTGGATCAGTCTTTACATTTTTTGAGATTCGGAGTTTAACTTCGTTTTTATCGCAGGATTTCTGATTGCTTGCCAATTTCGTCTGTCTCCTTTTATTTTTACCAGATTCCTCACTTCCATCGGGTGGTTAAATACGGGGGTTTTATGGGATGACTGTTTTGGTGTTGGTGCAGGGCGTTTGCTGCAGTAAAATTACTCACAGTTGGTTTTACAGGTTTTTGATAACAGTTTCGCTGAGGGTTATGATTATGGATGAATGATCTGAATCAAGGACATAGTTGTCTTCAATGTTGATAAAATTGGAAGGCATTTTTTTTGGTTATAAAGAAATCCAGAACATCAGAAGTTTTATTTCTGTCGCTTGGCCAATACGTTCGTTTACCAGATGAATGTACGTTACACCCAATCTTATCGATGGCTTTTGTGAGCTCTATGCCTTTCGTATTATCCAGTCTGGAGCACCAAAGTAAGTGTTTTGCGTTGAAATCTCCACCCAGGATGAACTAAGTTGACTAATAATTTAGAAGTTTAAATATTGTTTATTGTGAAAAAAAAATCGTTATAGAAGAAAATGTAAACATTATCTGCCTCTGTTCTCCTACTGTATCGTGAAATTACGTGTACAAAACCCTAGATCGACAAACTTTTAAAATTCACTTGATTTTGTACAAGCGATAGGCAATGCTCTAACGAGGAAATTCGTTTTATGCCCAGTAGAAACATACTTTCCACAAAGTACACGTTTACGATTTTTCCGAAAAATACCCTGATTAGAAGCCATGAAAATTTTAACCGAATGCTAAATTTGTATATCGCTTCATATTCTCATGGAGATTTTATTGATTGTAAATATATTTCGATGTTACTAAGAGCTCGGTTAACACGGTACTTCGGTTGAGTTGATTGTAACATTATTTTTATTGCTTGGTAAGAAACATTGAAGTTTCTATGTTCCACTGCTCTTCCTTATACTTATATGACTTTTGAAGCCAGTTAAAGAGCTAATGAATCTACCAGTTATTTAGGAAGAACGTAGTCAAACAAAATTTTCAGTTGCACGAGCGTAAAACTTCTTGTAATAAATATTCTGTAATTCTTCTTAATTCTTGTAATAAATATTAATAAAATAAAACATCTTGTGGGTATAACAAAATAATTTTAATTAGAGTTTCTATCTACCATTACAAAGGTTGAAACACTCTTCATCCAGTGAAAATAATCTAAAAGAAGTTTACACTCTTCCAAAATTCTAGATATGTAATAAAGCAGTTTGTGGAGTAAAGGAGAGATCTAAATTAAGCTAAAAATCAAACATTAAGGCAGAAATACCGATAGGTCGATGGCCTTTTTTAGAAATAAAGATGTTTACTACTACTATTGTTAACCTAGAATAGGAGAATTTTCATATTTGTGTTACTGCATGTATTAAACAAGGGCAGAAAGACCGATAGGTCGATAGCCTTTTTTAGAAATAAAGATGTTTACTACTACTACTACTCAAACATTAAAACTAAACCAAGCAAAGCAAAAGTACGTTTTGTTTTTCAACCGAAACTAAGCTGCTTTATGTAGCATTTTCTACTTGTCACACAACAAATACAAACTTTAAATGAATATTAATGTTTCAAAGTTTAGTAGGCAGCTTATTGTACAAATCGCCAAATAACAGGAGCTGGTTTTAGCCTTATTTTCATCACATTATTCCATTCGACTCGTTGCATTCAAATTAGTGGCCAGTTAAAAACGATTTGCCATGCGGATGTTGAATAAATGAATTTTATGAATTGGGCGAACGACATGCAATTTATGCAGTCAATTGAAGAACTAACAGTTATATTTTTGAAACGAATTTAGTTTACGAGTTTAATCAGGCTAATGGACTCAAAGCAGATGAGGATTATCAGCAATTATTTATGTGATAATACGGTTTTACACACTAGTAATGCAAACGATGATGAAGAACTTAATGCATCATAAAATAATCATCAGATCCAAAATAAGTATAATTCATTGTATTTTACAATAGATCCAGGGCAGAGTTTAGCAGCTTAAAGTTTAAAAGTTCGACTAGGATCGGAAACGTATTATTGAAATATTCCAATGTGCAACATTTATCTTCGCTCTTTTGGGTGCTTTAGAGTATGTGCTATAATCTCGGGTTTTTACATGTACGGTACATCCACGTTTCCAAATCATGTACCTTGCGAATCTCTTTTTCCTTTAACGTTTAAGATTCTGCTCCGTAAAATAGCACCGATAATGTAGAGCGTTTCATAAATTTTGCTTTCAAGCCTAACGTAAAACCTTTGCTGCTGAATGCTCCCGTCATCTTCACAAAGACGGTTCTTGCCCACCCTGTTCGCATTCTGACTTTTTTCGAGTACTATTTATTTTCATTTATCTAACTGCTTGAGTATTTATAAACCTCTACAATCTTAATAAGGTAGCACCTAAAGATGTTGAATTAATGTTGTATCATCTGCATTTTTCATGTCGTTTATCACCTTTACTTTTACGCTTCTGATTTCGTTTTTTAATAAATTTCTGTCGATCCCTGTTGGGACAAATAACTCCCTCCTCCCTGTTGGGACAAAAACAGTTGATTTGTGATTCGTATCGGTTTTATTTTATATTTTGCTATATACTCTGGCGATCAATAACTTTGAGAACAGCTTTTAGCGATGATTGTGATTGCATTAAACAGGTTTATCAATGTTCTGCTATGACTTCATGTGGAATCTTGTCTGTCCCCGGAACTTTGGCAATTTTAAGGGTCTTATAATAAGCAACCTGTTTATTAGAAGTCTTATCAAATTCAGTGTATCATTTTACTTTTTTACAAATGTCGAAGATAACGTGTTTTTTCACTTCTAATATTATTCGGTGCTTTTCCAAGTCTCGGTTGCTTTCCGGTCTCGGATTTGTTTTCTAAATTCTTTTACATTCTATTTTGTTGAAAATATTGGGAATTATCCATTCCTGGCTCTGCTCTGGTTGTTTCTGAAGGTTCTCGCTTCAAACCTTTAGCATTATTTTTTAATTCTTAACGATTTTTTTTACTCTTATACTGTTATTTACTTGTTACTGTTTATTAGTAGGGTAAGTCCGGGAGAGTACGATGTTTTTTTGCAAAGTGCTCCAAGAGCGTGAATTTTACCTTACGACACTGAGGTTTCCCCAAGATACTACTATTATATCATAAAAAGTTTAAAACTGTAAGTAAACTGTGAGAAAACAACGTAACTAGAACTGACAACACACATTGGATCCAATCGTCTTTGAGGGTAGTTTTATTATAATTTTCTCCACGTCCGGCGCAATTGTTTTCGACAAAAATAAGGTCAACGTCGTCTTCTGAGCTTAACTCCGGATTGGCATCACTATCCGATGAAGGGATTTCTTTGGATTTCCTGTTGAAAGTTGAAAAGTTCTTCTTTTGGGTTCTTTTAGGGCATAACTTCACAGTTTTCGTCAAAGCAGTTCTCTTAACTTTTTCTCTTTGTTCAGAGGCCTTTAAAATTGATGCAAGTTGTCTTCCTCTCTTTGAAGCGGCTTTGGTCTGAACACTAGGACAGGTGCAGGCTTGATAATAATAGGCTTTCAACGGCTTAAAAAATGTACGGTCTAATGGCTGCAGGAAACGTGTAGTGTGGCTGGGCAAACAAAGTAAGACGATGTGGTTTGCTTCGCAAAACTCTATAAAACACCAATGCTGTTGGTGTGCGACGCATGGCCATCTAATATCAGAAGTACGGGCCCTGCAGGCTTCCTTGGTAGAAAATCACAATCCATCCAATCCTTAAAAATATCAGCGTTCACGTAAGCTTTTTTAAGTACGTAGCCGTAAGGTTTTTGATTCATGGTTGTTGCCGATCCAGGAGGCATGCCATCAGAAAACTCCGACTTCTTGTTTTTTCTTTTGAAATTTGAAATGGGGAAGAAAATATCCTTCCGCATTGCAGCAGGCAATAACTGAGATATTTTCTCTTGAGAAGTTATCGTCGCCACATTCTTTGAACCTTTAGCTGCTAGTACTTGTCCTGGCTTGTTATTCAACTGAAGGCCTGTCTCGTCCACATTGAAGACATGTCCAGGCTTGCCACATAAATTATATGCTCGCAGGGTATTTTCAGGAAGATTAAAGTACTTTGAAACAGTGTCTTTCGACATCCTTGACGCTCGCGCAATAGAGTCTCCTTCAGCCTTTCGAATCGACAAATCAGGGTGTCGTTTCAAAAAAAGATTTAACCAATCACAGCCTGAATTCGACTTTTCCATATTGAATCTGTGATTTTTAATTTTTCAGCCAATTCAAAGGCCATGCATCTAACCGAGTCTGGATCAGGAGCAAATCCGAATTGTTGCAATTTCTTTATGTGTCTTACAACTTGCATTTCCGCTTCATCGCCTAGAGAAGATGTTGGGCTTAGGCGACGGTTTTTATCGAAATTTTTGAGTCGAATTCGATCCTTCAGTGTCGTTTTTGGGATCCCATGAACTTTTGCTGCCTGAGTCCATCTTCAACCGCTTTCAGGGCCCTGGACAAATTTTGCGAAGTCCATCTAGCCCTAATGGTAGTTCCTTTCCTTTTATAGTCTTTAAGAAGTCTGTAATTTTTCGCTCAACACGATGTCCACATTCTTCCTTTCGCGTGCAGTGCAGCAGCAATTAAATTGCATAAGAATACTGTTGATGTTCTATAATGAGAACAAGGTTCTTCAACAGTTGTCGATTACCTAGATGTTATAGGTTAGTGCAAGAAAAAGCCTTCCCGAGGCCACCAAATTGCCCTTCTTACAGTAATTGTTGGAATGCATTTTATTCATACCCATTGTTCTCGGCCAAAAAAATTTAGTAAAATCCAGAGCATTTTCAAAATTAATATTTTAGCTTTCTTCACTGATGCTTTGGAAAATCGATATTTATGTTAAAAAGCCGATATCGCGGGAGAAATAACTGTACAAGTTTAAAGATCGCAAACAATGTGCTTATGTTTACATTAAATCAGAACGGTATGCGGCAGTCAAATAAAAATATCGAAATGCAAAATACTAATCGTATACGAAAAACGCGAAATTGCGGCCCCAATTTGAATTGTCTCCTTTGGCATTGCATTTTCTTTTTGGATTTGATTTCTCTTTGTTTCCGGGGTTTGAATTAGAGAGTCTTTGTGTTTTATAAACCGCAGTTGTACGTGAATAAAAATAAAAATCGGAGTAGTGGTCGAAACGTGTCAGGCAAAGTCGAAAAATATTCAAGAGTGTTGCCTGCAAATGAGCGTGCATTTCAATTTCCTGTATTTGTAATTTACAATTCGCGAATATTTGGCAGTTATTCAGTGGCGCTGTATGCAAAATGGATTATTTCTACGCTGATTTTGAAGGTATTCGGGTTTTTATAGTACATGTTCCTTTTGCAGTACATATTCCTTTACGTGTGGAAACATTAGTAGTAAACATCTTTATTTCTAAAAAAGGCTATCGACCTATCGGCCTTTCTGCCCTTGTTTAATACATTTAGCCTTAATCTAAATAAAAAACAAAGATATAAATTCTCTTATTCTGGGTTAACAATTTAATTCAATAAACTTTCTTCTGACATGAATTCTAATGACAAGAAAAAATTATTTTATTGTCCAGTAAAGTAGTCAGTTGCGTTTGTAAATGTTCGAGTAGCGTTGATGTAGGGAAGCGGAAGCGGGATTGTCAGGTTGGTCTTGTAAGACAAAGGGGATTCAGTATGGTCCGGTTGTAGGGGTTGTTTGTCCATTTTGTCTGTAGATGTATGAGTCTTTCCGAAATCTTTGTCATGTTTGTGCGTTCGTATAGTAGTTGGGTGAAGGGGTTATGTACTGGGTTTTGGGGGTGTCTTATTCGTGTTATTAGTCTTAGTGCGATTTGTTCGGTTGTTTGTATATAACGTTTCGTCCTTTGTGTTCCGTTGGTCATGAGTATATGTCCATAGTCCAAGAGGGGTCTGCAGATCGCTTTGTATATTTTGGTGGCGGTATTTGTGCTAACTCCTCTGTCTTTGTAGGTTAGTGATCAGAAGTGTTTTGTTCTCTTTATTGTTTCTGCCCTGATGTGTCGTATGTGTGTAGTGAATTTAAGTTTGTGGTCAATTGTGATTCCGAGGTATTTTACGTCGTTTTTTGGTTGCATCGTTTGGCCGTCTGCAGTTATTGTAGGGGAGTCAGCGTTGAGTCTGTGGTTTGTGAGTAAAAGTTGGTTTTTTGAAGGGTTTGCTGTTAATCTCCATTTATAAAACCATGTCATTGTGTTGTTTGTTAGTGTTTGGAGTCTTTGAGCTAGTCTCTCAGTAGTTTTGTCATGTACAATAAGTGCCGTGTCGTCTGCGTATTGTAATATGTATGACGATCTGTCGATTTGATTTTTGTCTGATAAGTTGTAATTGTATATGTCATGGTAGTATATATTGTAGAGAAACGGTGAGAGCGGGGATCCTTGAGGGAGCCCTTGTTCAGGGGAAAAAGAAAATGACAGTGTTTTGTCAATTCCTACTTGTAGTTGTCTGTTTTCTAGTAAGTTCTTTATGGTGTGTAGTAGATATGTTGGTGTGTGTAGTTTGTAAAATATGCCTCTATGGCAGACACTATTAAAGGCCTTTTTTATCTTTTCCCGGTGCTGTGTTTCTGATATGCGCTAGGGCTTCATCGTATTCTGTGTCTGTGATCAGTTTGTATGTATAGTTTGGTGAGCTGTTAAAATAGTTCAAGGACCAGTCGTTGATCAAGTTCCAGTTGTCATTGTCGAAGTTAGGGTTTGTCGATATGCTGAAGGCCCTTTGATAGTGTCTGGCAAACGCGTCCGCTTTCTCTTTGCCTGTGTAACGTTCTATTCCGTTTTCGTCAATTGTGTCAGTAGTGCTAGTTTTTTTGTATTGCTCTAGTTTCTTAATTTTTCGCCAGTATGTTTTGCCTTTGTCTTTTTGTATTTCTTTACATGTTTCTAGCCATTTGTCTTGTCGGTATTGTCCAATCAAAGTTTTAATGTTTCTGTTAAGTTGGTTCAGTGTCTTTTTTAGGTCGTTATTTTGATTGTATGTATATAGTCTGTACAGTTCTCTCTTATGTTTTATGAGTCTCAGTATGTATTTGGGCAGTGTATGTCGGTAGAAAGCATTTTTTATTTCCGGGCTAAATTTTCCTATGGCTAGTGAAAGTATGTTGTTTCACTTTGTCTATGTCAGTCTTTGTTAGGTTTAACTTTTTCTCTATAGGAGGTGTACTGGAGGTAGGTTGCGTATGTTGTAAGTCTATGTTAAACGTAATAGCCAGGTGGTCGGATCCAAGTTCGTTGGTTAAGTGTATGTTGTTGATGGTGTTTGTTAAGTTTCTTGTGTGCAGTAGAACGTCTGGTGTTGAGTCTGGATTTGCGGGCATCAGAAAAGTTGGTGGGGTGTGCTGTTTTATAAAGTCCGAATTTTGTAGAAATCTTTTAAGCTGTTCTTATATCAATTGTTCTTATATCAAGAATCTGAAGCACGAAATTTTCTAAAACGGTTTGCTCTATATCGGTGTGACGGTCAATCACCAATTAAATAATATTATGGCAACAAAATGTGCATAGTTTTCACTTTTCGGCAACGTATGTTCAGCAATAGTTTTTGGTTCTAGACGTGTGATATGAAAGTATCTCATGGAATCCGTACGAACCCTTCAGACCCGTCCGCTTTTAGCAACTTGATTCAAAATGATCGCTCAATCAGTCAACATTTTTCAAATCCGCCTTCGTCCACCGCCTACAAGCCCGGAAAACAATATTTTTCTATTGAGTCCGGCCGTGAAAACCTCGATAATAACAAAAATTGTTAGATGTCAGTCATCGAAATGATAGTTGTTGCTTTCTTGCAAAAAAAGGCGTTTGTGTTCCTTCTTGTTTCTTTGAAAGCTTGTTGTTTTTCTCCCTTAGTCTCATAGCCCCACTTGGCGGTGGTTTTGCTCTCCGAAGGATTTGGGCGGTTTCCAGGCGTATTTTATTTGTCCTTGCAGCGCCGCTTCGGTGCCAGAGATGATCTCCTCTACTGGAATCATTTTCGGCCTGACAGCAAAGTTTGCTACCTTGGCCAAGACAGATTGCTCCTCAGGTGTTAAAGTATGACTGCTGAGATTAACCACAGTTCGTGCTCGATCCAGGCCTGGTGCGATTTGAGATGTTCTCTTTAATTTTAGTTTGTCCAATTTTTCAAACTTTTGCTTTTGCCTCTGCGTGGCTCTCTCTAGTTCTCTGTGCATGCTGTTGTAAGAGATGGCGTCGACCTTACTCCAGTCAGATTGGCGAAGACCATTTTCCAGTTTGTAGAAAATGCTTAGCAGTTTGTTGTCCGTTGCTGCGAGTTTGCTCCTCACATTGTGTATTCTTTCGCTTAGAAATGACTTTTCAGTCCTGCTGTAGATTCTGTGTGCTTGTGTGGTTGTTGGAGTTCTTTTGAATCTTAGGAAACCAGGTATGAATTGGCATCCCTGCATCGGCTTAGAAATGCAAGTGAAGAAAGGAGTTGTGCTTTCCGTTTTCGAATCTTGCTCAGGTGCTGGTGTAACCTCGACACTTCCTCCCCGTAGAGGCGTTTTATACATAGAGTTAGGCTTTCGAAGCCATTGCTTGAAGCTGGTGAGTTTTTCGGGTTTTTAGGTCGTCGTGAAATATAAACCGCATCAGTACAGTGTAAACACCTCTGAAGATGCAAGCCACTCGTGCTTGCGAAACGTCAGGAAGCAATTCTATTTCGCGACGGCCTAAAAACCTGAAAAACTCACCAATTTTAAGGAATGGCCTCGAAAGCCTAATTGTATGTATTATCTAGTCATATATCAATTAAAAACTAGTATCTCGAGAGATACGTATTCGTATTTTAGCTGATAACTTTTTGAAACCGAAATACAGGCACATATTAAAATAGTTTACGCATTCGGTTGACTTTTGGTGAAACCGATTTTAGAACTTCCCGAAACTTGATAAATTTTAAAAT
Source organism: Dendroctonus valens (assembly GCA_024550625.1). NCBI lineage: Eukaryota > Metazoa > Arthropoda > Insecta > Coleoptera > Curculionidae > Dendroctonus > Dendroctonus valens. Next base: position 478,363 of record JAJTJO010000013.1, on the reverse strand, counting down.
GAGTTCCATGTACAACGTGACTAAATTCAGTGATAAGTCTTCGAATTCATTGTATTTAAGCGTCGAAACCGCGACCAGCGCCGCAAGGAAATTACAAAGCCCTGCGAACTTTGTAAACAATTTTGAAATACCCGGGTTAACTTTATATCTATTATGCATAATAATTTTAGGTGGCTTTGCCTTGGGCTGTTTCGTAAAATACGGTTAATTATTCACTGACAATTATCAACAAATTAAAGTTTATTTAATATGGGGGGTTTCTGCTGTCTGGATATAACAGCAATAAGGCTGGACCCGACACACTGGATATAACAGCAATAAGGCTGTTTACTACAGAGTTTGCCACCATTGGCAAAATTGGTTTATAATTAAATACTGATTTATAATACTTTAATTATATTCTTATCTATAAAAGAGCAATATACAGACGCTATGTACCGAATGTTAGTTTAATAAAAAGGTTCTTATGATCTCTCTGATTTATCATGCTAACACCCAGTACATATACTCTCTAATTTGTGTTCATTCTCACTCACATTGCGTTTATTTGCGTATAGGTTTCTCAGTTTTCATTTATTGGAAAAGGAATACAAGATACCGAATAGCAACAATGTCGTTTTTTAAAGGACCAATGGGTAAACTGTTATTGCTGATTTTACGGTTTTATTTGGTGTGGAACATATTGTTTTTAAGATTAATGAAATGTGTAATATTTCTGGATTGTCGGATTTCCATAATTGAACAGCTACTGCAATTTAGTTTAATCCCATACCGCTGGGCAAGCCTAGAAGACATACATCCAGAAAACGATATACATGTGACAACTTCTGGAAACCTTCAGTTTCCCCCAGTTACTTTATAAACGAACAAAACCCACACGAAGAAACAAAGCTGATTCCAATTCACATCAAACACTCTAAAGATGCTTTAAGTTTAAAGAATATAAGGGAAAATGCAGGAGATGAAGACGTTTTTTAAGAACTGTTATATTAAAGTGTGTGTGTTTCTCGAACTTAAAATTTGTTGATGAAAAATGATGGATCAAAAGTTAATTAGCTTGAGTTCTGCCCACAATCGGATGCACAGAAACTTAAGAACCGAAACTCGACTTGACCCTCTGAATTGTTACATCAAGTCAATGGGAAGTCCGAATTTTACTACCAAAACGTTGATTGATCCAAACAATGTTCAAAGACTTTCTTTAGGTTACTTTACAAATGTTAGAAGCGACTTCTAATGAAATCTACAGAGTTGAAAGCTCCTCATATTTCATTTTCCGACTACATTCACCTTCTACATATTTGTTTTTTGTTACAGATGAAGGGGTCTCGGTTCTACAAGCTCCAGTCGAATTTCCTCAGTGCTAATTCAACCGTATCTGTGTATCCATTGCTAACCAAACTTTAACTAACACCGAAGTGTAAATAAACCAATTCAATCTGCCCGCAGTGTACGGCAGTCCTAAGCAAATATTAGATGGACTGTATTTATTCGGATATTCCGGACGAATTGATCGGGCTCGGGCCAAGAAAATGAAGTTTTCGCGGAGTGAGCAAGTTTAAACGTGCGTTCGGGAATAGTGCAAAGTACCATGGAGAGTCTGGTCTTATTGATGACGGTTTGGATTGCCATTGTTTCTGCAGGATTACCACCGGTTATAAGAATTGGTAAGTTATGATAATTTTCTCGTGGTTCGTTAGCAGGATGTGAGTTTGGTTCAACATCAGTTTGATTCTATTCCGAACTAACTAACTTCACAAAGGTTTTTTGGCTTGATGTTGATGATTTAGAATAGCGTATATGGACAAGGCCTTTGTCTTACACCCTGAGAATATAGCGGAACTTTAACCGGGCATTAACCTGGATGGCAGGTGGACAAAACAAGTTGATAGTGTAGAAAGTTGGCCTTTGAGTTATCAGGAAGACGAAACTTAAAATCTGGAGGAGAGGCTTTTTTGGAAATGACTGCCATAAGCTAGAAATGTTTGTATATTTATGTCAGTTTCTTAGTTATGTTATAACGTATCGTCCCAAGCGAGAAACATACATTTTTTTTAATTAAGATCAAGTAAAAAAGAGGAAAACCAGCAAGTTACCCATGAAAACTAAGCAACTGAAGAGATTTTACAATTAATATGGCACCAATATTTATTAGAAATTCATCCTGGCGGGACAGTGTTATTTCTTAAATCTGCTATAAACTGATTATTGCGGTTTAAAAGTTGCAGTTTCTGTTATTGACTGTTTGACATCGTTGCAATTACGTGACTCCTGGGTGGGAAGTTACGAATTTTTAAGTGCAGCCATGATTTCCAGAACCAGTCTGATCGGGAAATAAACTGAAAAATTCGCGACAACTCGGGCAATTTGGGGATTTCTACGGAATTTTAACGATCAGTCGAGCGGAACACTCTCTTTCCAATGCTATTTGCTGCAGGTTTTGTCTGTTTGGGGATTTACGAATTTTTAAGTGCAGCTATGTTTACAGAACCAGTCTGGCCGGGCACTAAATTAAAAAATACGCTACAACTCGAAAAATTTGGAGAAATTTACGGAAGATGCCAACATGGTGGCGCAAAACATTCTCTTTCGACTGCTGTTTGGTGCAGCTTCACATGGCTTCTAGTTGGAGAGTGACCAATTTTTAAGCCCAGCCTGGTTTCCAGAACTAGTCTGGTCGGGAACTAAACTGAAAATATCTCCACAAAACTTGGACAATTCGAGGAGTTTTACGAAATTTGCCAACTTGGTAGAGAAAGACATGCTCTTTCTCATGTTGTCACTCATGTCTCACAACTTTCCTTGACTTCTGGGTGCCGAGTTTCGAATGTTTAAGTTCAGCTATGTTTCCAGAACCCCCAGTCTGGTGGGAAACTAAATAAAAAAAACATTTTTCGATGGATTCTTCTGCTTCTTTTCAGCCCATTGTTTTGCACTTCTGAACACAGGCCTCCCTTAATTCTGTCCACGATGTTTTGTTTTGGGCTAGGCGATGCCAGGTTCGTCCTGCCACCTCTTTAACGTCGCCTAGCCATCTTGTTTGAGGTCTTCCGATTCCCAGTGTTGTTTCCCTTGGTCGCCAGGAAATAATAAGATTTGTCCATCGACAATAGTATTGTCTGGCAACGTCACACCGTTTCTTCTTCGAATTGCTTCGTTCCGAATTCTGTCCCTCAAGTTTGCGCCTAACGTTGCCCTTTCCATCGCTCGCTGCGTAGTGCGTAATCGGTTTGGACTTTTTACGGTGAGTGGCATATTTTCTAATCCGTATGCTTCGTCTTGAAATTTCTGCCGTCTTCTTGTCCTTACCCGACATGATTTTATGTCCCATGCATATGTATTCGTTTACCTTTTCTATGTTCGATGTTGCCGTGATTTTAGTCACAAGGTGCTTTAGGTGTTGATGTATCAGGATCGCTACGCCTCCGATATGAGAGTGTGTGTCAGAGTTATTTTCGTACAAATGATGGCCAGATTTCAGTACGGTGCATTTTTCTCCTGGACCCTTATTTCACAGAGACCAACAATGTCCCACTTGATGTGCTTGAGCTCTTCTTCCAATTCTTCCAAGCTTTCATCAGTACTAAGGGTTCGTGCTTTATACTACCTACCTATTTGTAGTCGTTTTCTTTGGCAACCTTCGGCAACCCAGTGATTCTTAGCACCCCTGACCCGCTCTCTTCTACGACCGTTGCCGTGGTTGGTGAGTTGCTATCTGGGAAGCGTTCCCCTAACCACCACCTGGGGAGGCGCCCGATGGGGGTTCAGCAAGCCCACACAGGGATTATCATGCTTTAAATATGACCGGTGTTAAAATTTGTCAGGACACCATCATCATTTATTTATGTCACACATGCAATATTCTTTGCTATTGCTATTTTCGTAGATATTTAAGAAAAATCTCCCTTAAAATTTAGTCAAAGAATCATGAAATTTCTGTAGCGGTAGACATAAATTCTACATGGATTAGAGCAAATTCACTTGGAAATTTCAAATATAATGGTCCTTTTCGTATGAACTACGTGTGAAAATGAAAAAATTGAAACGTTTTTTGTTGAAATTCAAATAGCGAATTCGATATAATATAGTCCATGGACGACATACACAGGTAATGTATAACCAATTATGAGGATTACTCTAATAATTGTTTAATAAATTCAATCAACAATGCAGCTGATTAAATCGATCCTTAATTAATTATTTAGTTTAGGAATTGAAAATCCATGTTTGTTTATGCATATATCGCATATGTTCTGTCGTCTACAGCAAATATTTGTTTTCACATTGCCTCTGTAGAACAGAAGTGGCTTTAGTAAAAATTAAAGGACAGCATTTAATCAAATCTCCATCTTTATACATATTTTGTTAGAAAGTTGTTTCCTAGCCCATGTGAGGCGAACTTAATACCCCTTTTCTACAACAGACTATGAATGCTTTCAACAGCCCGTTTAAGTATCCGTCAGAGTTTATAAGCCGTGGACTTTTGCAACTGCTTCTTACGTGTCCTATACACCGACGGAGAACATTTTCGAAGGCGATCTTTTCAACGGATTCTTTTTCGGAAATGCTGCTGGCCATTTTTCACCCCAATCACTGCGAATGGGCAAACTCTTTCAAAGAATAAAGAGAAAAATGTCGTTTTGATTCATTCTTTGTCAACTATCTAAAAATTGTAATTTCGTTTTAATACAGTTCAGATGAGGACATTCCACCTGGTTATAGATTTTCTACTGCCCTCATCAAAATTTACATGTCGAGTTGTGTTTGTGTAATTATCTGTATCCATATTATTCAGCAAATTTCAACCTTAATTATGCAAATCCGTTGAATATCATTTTAAGCGAGCGTCAGATTTTTGCTGACAGCAATGGTCACGGTCAGCAATTAGATGGTAGCAATTAAATTGAACTAATCCAAATTGGTTTTTCGACTCCTGTACATGCTTCTTACATTCGAGGTAGCGACTCTCAAGCTCATGTTATCTTTCTTTGGTTTTACACTTCCTGCGCCTTTGTTTGGCATTGTCTTCAGCACTTTCCCCCCCCCGGAGATCCGATTGGGGGAATTACTCCGGAATTGTATTTAGTATTGACTGACGTTGCTGGTGGTTTACTAGGGATCCATGAAGATCTTTAGTGCAGTGGTTTCCCATTGCTTTCTGCATCATATACCGTTGACCATCTTTTGGTTCGTCCGCCTTTAGGAGTGCTTTCACGTTCCAAGTGCAAGAGGGTGCCGCACCTCTTGCCAGCTCATCCACCCGAAGCTGTTGGCTGACAAGAGGGATCTGCTTATACCGGCAGAGATTCTGTCTTGAAAGTTTGGGTGAGGTTTTTGCCGGTTAGACTGGTTATAACATCCATGTATCGTGTAGGCGACCTACCTCTGTATCTTTTGCCAGGACTGACCCTTCCAAAGCCAGTCTCTCAATACTATGTCTTCTAACCACATGACCAAAGAATTTAGCTATTTTCTCCGCTTCCACATGTTGTTAGCCTTTCACGCCCGAGTACCTACCCTACGGTATACCCCCTTTCCCTCTTCGGTATTAGCCACCCACTATATGCAAAACCATGGCCAGTGAACTCCTTACTCCGTTCCTTGGACCTCCTCCCTCCATTTAGGGGGAAAGAAAAACCTTATCCTATCTAATTCTACATTTTCCCTAACCTGTTCCTTAATTCTACTCCTAATCCTATATGTCTCTCTAACCTATTTGCCCTAATCTTATGTTATCACCATTTCCATTTATGATTTTCTCCGCCCACTCGTTTAATTTCCTTATTTCGTTGTTGTCATTGTTTCCGTCTTGTTTGCTTACCATTAATGTTAAGCTGTTGTATTTGTTCCTTATGTATTCACGTGATGTTTGTCTGTCTGTTTCCGTGCAGTGATGTTTAATATGGTCGATGGTTTCGTCTTCCGTTCCGCATGTGCATATCGCGTTGTCTGTTATTTTAAACCTGTGTATGTATTGTTTAATATTTCCGTGTCTCGTCGCCAGTTGTACTGCTTTAAATGTTGTCATGATTGGTTCACGTCCCACTGTCTGGCATATGTCGTATAGTTGTCGTCCCTTTTCGTTCCGATCCCAACTCTCCTGCCACATGGTCATTGTGATGTCGTTCCTTATTTTGGCCCAGTCTTTGTTGGTTTTGGTGTTGTGTCCTGATGTGTCTTCCGTTGCCTCCGTCAGTTCTGCTCCCTCGTTTGCTAGTCTATGTGCTATGTTGTTGTGTCTATTGTGCTTGTCGTGTCCCTTTTCCCACTGTATTCGCGTTTGCCTTCCTTTCCTGTATCTTTCTTCCATTAGCCTGTGTATTTGTGCCTGCGCTGTGTTCGTAATTTTCCGTCTGTTGATTTGGTCCGCTGTTTCGTATCTGTCCGTCTTTATTGTTATGTTATTGTCTTGTCTTGTGTCTGCCATCGATATTGCCTTTATTACCGCGTATGTCTCTGCGGTATGTATCTTTGTATGGTCTGTTAGTCCAATTTTGTAGTCGTCCGAGTCTTCATGATGAGTACCAATTGCTGTCCGTCCATCTGTTTTTGTCGTAGCGTCCACGTGTATTATAGTTCTTGTGTCTACTGTTTGTGTTCCTGTTTCTGTTGTTTGTAGGTATTCCATGTTTGGATATGGCCTTTCTTTATGTTTGATCTTGTTATCCTCCCCACTGTTTGTCCTTGTCTTGTATGTTCTGCTCCGTGCCGCCGCCTCTATCCACCATGGTGGTGTTCCTGCTAAAACCTGGAGTGCTGCAGCTGGCGTTGTTTTATAAGATTTTACGGCGATTCGAAGCGCGGTCCTCATTGCTGTCTCTAGTTGCTGTTTCTGTCTAGTACCGCCGGTTTTAGTGCTCGTTGTATTATGTGTATTAATGTCGTTTGGTTTGTCCCCCATAGTCGTTTTATTTTATGTCCAAGTTTTGCTGCTGTTTCCTCCACTCTATGTCTGGTTTGTCTTATGTGCTCTGTGAAGTTGAGTTGTCTGTCTGAGTTGAGTAGTGTTATTCCTAGGTATTTTATTTCGTCTCGTTGCTGTATTATGTCGTTGTTTATCTTTATTGTTGGTGGTGTAACTTTCTTTATGTGTACAAACATTGCCTCCGTTTTCTTCTCGTTATATCTTGTTCCGCTCTGCCTGGCCCAGAATTCACATGGTTCCCATATATATGTCCACTTCTTTTCAATCTTCTTTGCTGATGGACCTAATATGATTATGATTTGATTGTCGGCGAATGCTTGTACTTGGGCTAGTTCGTCTGTGTTGATTTCTGTTGTGTCCCTCGGGTCAGTCTGTTCATGTCTCCACCTTCGCTCCTGTTTGCCGATTGTTCGGAACCAACCCTCCATGACTAATAGACATAACGTTGGTCCCATGCTGGATCCTTGGGGTCTTCCCTTTGTAATCGTGTATGTAGTGTTTCCTATGTTAAGTTTCCGTCCTGTCAAATAATGGTCAATTGTTCCCGCCAGTCGTCTTGTCGTGTTAGTCTTAGCCAGTTCGTTCATCTCTCCGCTACCACAGTGCTCAATCTCTTCTTAGTTCTGAGTTGGTCCGGAAGGGATTGGTTGGTTCTTTTCTGAGTCCAAGACACTCTCAGCATTCTGCGCCAACAAAACATTTTGAAGGCATCTATCTTCCGTTTATCCGTCTTTTTCTACGTCCAGCATTCTGATCTATAAAGAAAGACTGAAAATACCAAGCTCCTGACCGGTCTCATTTTGGTGTTAAGGGATATGTGATGGCTTTTCCAAACTTTGGTTAGTTTGGTCATGAATCCTTTCATGACCTCGCTATAGTGCTTCTTCTCTTTATCTCCTCGCTGGCTCCGCCCTTGATCGAGATTGTAGAACCAAGGTGTACGAAAGCGTCAACTGTCTCGATGTTGTTTGTCCTTTCCACTTCAGCTCTGTTGTGTTATTTTGGCGATCAATTATCATTATTTTGGTTTTCTTTCTGTTGATCCGCAGGCCTACTTCGTTGCTTGCTTCTTCGACTCTTCGTATAAGATTAATCAATTCTTCTTCCGATACATCGATTGGAGTAGTATCATCGGCGTAGCGTAAGTTGCAGATTTTTGACGCCGTTGATGGTCATTCCTCCCTGCCAGTCATTGAGCGCTTTCCTCACGATCCACTTGCCCTAGATGTTGAAGAGTACTGGGCTTAGAATACAAACCTGCCTGACTCCTTTACTCACTCTGAATGGATTGGTCAGACCTCCCTCTACTCTGACGTATGCTGTGCTGTTGTCGTATACATTTTGTATTAGCGATATTAAGTGGTGAGGTGCGCTCATTTCAGTTAAGATCCTCCAAAGATTTTCCCATCGTATACAATCAAATGATTCATAGGAATCTATGAAGCATAAGTAGGTAGGCACATTGAAGTACCTCGATTTTTCGATTATTTGTCGGAGGTACAGAATCTGTTCTCTGATTTCGCGCCCTGGGACAAATCCGCCTTGTTCTGGTCCTATTTGTGGTAGAATGGTAGATCTTTACCATGACCTTGCTGGCGTGTGAAATATGTGCTATTGTTCTATAGTTGTCGCATATATCTTTTGGTCCTTTCTTGTGGATTGACACATATACTAACTTTGTCATGTCATCAGGCCAGGTATCGGTGTCCCATGCCATTTGACAGATCCTATGAAGTAGTTCAACTCCTGTTTCCTCAAGTGCAGCCAGGATTTCAGCAACCACGCCGTCCTCTCCCGGCGACTTGCTGGTTTTCAAGTAGCTGTCCTCACTACTTCTTTCAGTACAGGAGGTGCTTTGTTAGTGTATGTTATAGTTTGCGTGTGGCTTTCTGAGTTTGCAGAGTCTTCCATTAATTCCTCGCAATAGTTTTTCCTGTGCTCTGTCTGTTATTAGTGTACCATCTTCCGATCTTATTGCCCAGGACTTTGAGTTGAACGTACGTGTAATTTGGTTGACTTTGTTAAACAGGTCTTTTGACTCATTCTTGTGTGTTTAGGTACTTGTTTCTGTCGTTTCTACAGTGGCGTTTGATCTTTTGATGGAGTCTGTTATATTGTTCTCTATCCTCTTCCTTGTGTATTCCCGAGGTCTTGAGTTGTTTGCGCGATTCAATTTTCTTCCAGGTTTCGTCTGCGATCCACGCTTTTCTATTTGTTTCGCTGTGACTTCAGTTTGTGATACCACTTCTAAACATACCAAAGCACCTCCATACCACAATATACTATGAAATGAATTTGGAAATGAATGGATTACTACCAAAGAAAGCGGCTCATATATTAATTAGACATTAACAAAATTTATACGATGTTAGAAATAAATTCTAATAATTAAAACCCATAACTACTAGCATGTCTAAACTTAACGCATTTATCAAAATGATAAGTTTAATTAAATCGTTATCCTCCTCTCGCGCAAACTGAAACTGGAAAACTTTTCGAATATAAAGTATACAAACGTTCGAGGGAATTGGTGTTTATTTAAATAATTGCACAAACAAGGTAAATTTACAGATTTGGGCAAATAATCTCAACTCGGTTGACAAGACGTTCGTAATTAAAATGATTTGGTAAACTGTGCCATGATTATCCCAAGCGACACACCAATTTGACATCTTTAAACTTCAGAAACGGTTCCCAATTAAGGTTTAGCCGACGGCAAATTGCAATTAGAAGAAAATTCGTGCTCCTATGATCAATTTAATTATCCGAAACATTGATTTTCTAATATATTTGCCGCGCAGCGATTCAATTAACAGCTGAATCTCGATTCTAGATAGGTAAGATTTTCGGTTTTTAGCATACATTTTTTAAAATAAAATGTGAATACTTGTAACTTGGACCATGGTAACAGTTTTAGCACAACTTCCTGTATTTCTTCCATCTTAAAGTGTTGATGAAGAAATTTATCAGTTTTTAGTAGTAGTAAACATCTTTATTTCTAAAAAAGGCTATCGACCTATCGGTCTTTCTGCCCTTGTTTAATACATGTAGTCTTCTAGTCTTATTCTAGGTTAACAATATCATTAAATAAAATTCCAATGACAAGAAAAAATTATTTTATTGGCCACTAGTCAGTTGCGTTTGTAAGTGTTCGAGTAGCGTTGATGTAGGGAAACGGAAGCGGGATTGTCTGGGTGGTCTTGTAAGACAAAGGGGATTCAGTAAGGTCCAGTTGTAGGGGTTCAGTTGCGAAATACAAATATAAATGTAATAAAATTTAATAAAATATAATTTAGCGAAACATGTGCATTGTTTGAAACTTCAAATCGTGCCTAAAAGGAGGCGATTTCGCGTGGAATGAGTCCACTTTGTCAGATAAATTGCAGGAGTTCTGTGTAAGCTTTTGATTCTAACACCTTTGAAAATGTAATACTCTTGAACTTTCTAGACATTAAAAAGGAATTATTTTCTACAGCGGTCTAAAAGGAACTCGATTGATTGGCAATATTCGCACATTTTTAGAAACAATTTGATGGTCCTTGGTAAGATGTAAGTGATCAATTGTAATCTGTCTATGCTGTATGAAAGGAATTTCTCATTACTAAGAAATGCCCTGAAAATTTTGGAAAAACCATCTAGCCAGTGACATAAAGTTGTAAATTTTCAGCAAAATGCTGTTTCCGTCGCTGACACCAATAAAGAAATAGATTCGGTCTCAAGTATCGCAAACACATAAAACAAATCAAATAAGTTCTTTTTGCCTCCACAGCACCAGTTTCGGGATTTGTGTCTGGCGAATTTGTGACGGTATTTTACTTTTAATTACGGCCCGTCACCCTCAATACTTTGGGACAATCTTGTTAGGCAGTTTGAAAGTAGTTTGCGGGACATACACCGAAAGAATAAAATGGGATTTACTTCCAACTAGAAATCTGCCATTATTTTTTTAATCTCTAGCTTAGAGTCAAAATGATTTATTGAAAACAGTCAATAATTTATTGGCTTGTGGACTTTGAAACATCTTCTGTAAAAGACGTAATAAAGGTGGTAAAATTGTGCAGATGATCATTAATCGGAAATGTCCTTTCTTAGACAGATAATTGAGAATACGTAGGAAAAGAATCGGATGTTTTGTTAAAATTATTAAGTAGGCAGAATGGTTACATTCGTTCCAAACAATTTATCGCGTGCTTAGATTTACAGAACAGCTCAAATACAGAATATTGAATTAAACATTCTTTTTCTTAACGTTGTTAAGTTTAAATATATCAATTCTGATATCAATTTTGAAAAAAATCGGCAGCTGTGGCAACAACAAAGGACAACTTCCATCCTGATGGATACCATATTTTCCTACATTTTTCTTTCTCAAAACTCATATACTGACAATGCAGTCGAAGTTTAAATGAAGACTAGGTGATTAATCTAATATTATACAACAGCTACAGGATGGTACAATAGGCTCGGTCGAGTCCTTTTTCCTGAAATTAATTTATTTAATTATCGTATTGCGATCTACAGCTTTATTTATAAATATGGCTAAAGTGTATCTGAAACATAGGCTATGGGTTGTAAATGTAAATAAACATCCAGGGAGGGCATTCATTCTCGTTTCATTCTCCTTCAAATCTTCTTATTGAGAACTCGTGGCTGGCGTGGTTATATGAGCGACAGTTTGATCTGAGGCTCCGCAGTCGCATTCCCAGGTGTCCAAGCGTCCCCACTTGTACAACATGGATCTGCATCTGGCGTGGCCAGTTCTACTGCGGTTAACCTACACCATGCTTTTCGAGACATTTGCATTCCCGAGAGAGGAACGGTGGGATCCACATGACCTTTGTGGTCAAAATTATGATTGGATATCTATCTGGTCCTCCAGGCTTCTCTGATACGCAATGGTTCATGATTGGTTAGTACCTTATCTTGCCAAATGGAATTCCGGGACTTAAGACGGCGGCCTGGAGCATAATTCAATATCATGTGGATCGGCATAGTTCTAGGGTGTTCAGGATCGTGTAGTTTGTTCCATTCGCGGACAGCAGCTTGTAGTCTCCCCAGGTCTGGTGGTGCTAAATTCGTTAGTGCGTGAAGCCCAGGTACTGGAGTGGACTTTAGTATTCCTGATATGATTCTCATAGGTAGGTAGGTCCAGTGTACCACACTGGTGCACAGTATTCAGCTGTTGAAAAAACAAGTGATTGAGCTGCCGTTCGCAGTGTTTCTGCCTTTGCTTCCCAAGTAGTCCCAGCCAGTTTTCTGATTATGTTGTTCCTGGTATTTAGGTTTCGTCCAGTCATCTCTAGGTGTCTTTTATATGTTAGGGACCGGTCCAGTGTAACGCCAAGGTATTTGGGCTGGTTGTTGTGTTTTACTCTTTTACCACAGAATGAATATGATATTAAAGTCTTTATTTGCACGACGGTTATTAAGATGGAATGCACACACCTCGGTTTTGCTGGGATTTGGGCATAGTCGCCACTGTTTGTAGTATGTCCCTAGGATTTCTAAGTCCGCCGTTAGGGTTTCCTCGCCATTCTCAAGGTGCCTGCTTTGGGTGGATATAGCGATGTCATCAGCAAAGCAGAACTTCTGGGAGTTGGTGGCCGGCATATCACTGGTGTAAAGATTAAAGAGTATAAAGACTAGTATTGAATCCTGGGGTAATCCATTTCTCATGGTAAATGATTTGCTGGCTGATTGTCCAAGAGTTACTTTGAAGTATCGGTTTCTTTACATGTTTCCCATAAGTTTAGTTAACTTGGAGCAAGGTATTATTTTCTTTAGTTTTATTATTAGACCAGATCTACAAATGCTACTGACATTTTTAGGTAAAAATTGGAATCTCGATTCGATGTAAGACGTTAGGGCTAGCACTTGCTCACAGCAACTTCATTGACATATTTCCTGAAAGCCATCAACGTTACAGTTCTGGGAAAAAAATGTTATCACCTCGAGTAAATCAAGAAAATCAATGAATCCAGCAAGTTTTCTTTGTAAGGCCCTACATTGACGACTGCACGCATACATCCCCAAAGGCTTAGATGCAGTTTTATCCCAATAACTCGAAAACGAATAAAGATATTGCCACAAAGAATAAGGATAAAACCGAATAATGATGATATGAGGAATATGAGCGATGTGTGGAAAGCGACAGAAGGCAATGATTGGGAAATCTGAAAGACATAACCCCTTTCAGGCGGAAAAGAAAACATTTCGCTCAGTCTATGTCAGATTATTATCCACTTTTTCAAAATGACGTAGCGAGTTTTCGAAAACAGACTCCTAGAGTAAGATTCTTCGCACACTAAAGCCCACATGCACTGATTGGCCTGAGAAATCATGACTCTGAACTGGAAAAGGTCAGGCTAGTTGAAACATTCAGCCTAGAAGTGAATATAGAGAAACATCTGAACAAGGGTGATTGTTCTGGATAGAGAAAAATCTACTCATAGGGTTTGGCATGGGTAGAAGAGCTAATGTTGAAAATGGAACATCTCTGCAAACCGCCCACCAGCTTCTTGAAGGTTTTAGCAATTTTCTTAAAGACTTCTTAACTTTTTCGTTATATCATAGTACTTGCGATTCTAGAGGTCATGCCTCTTGTGCATCCACCTTGTCCATTGACCTCTTCCTGTGGTTCTTAGCTCCAGCTTTGCTGACAAATTTTTGGTACTTACCTTTTCTCTTACCGTGATATTTTCTCAACATGATCTCTTCAAAATCGCCTGCAGACTGTTTCCCGTCTCCACAAATCCAGATAATCTCTAATATAATCACTTTTCAAAATATGCCTGAAGTTTACTCCGTTGATAGATTTTTTAGTTTTTGTGATTCTTCATTTTTTTTTTGTTGTTGATCTTTTTTTTCCAACGAAAAGTTTTGTTGTATAATGCCCTTATGAACGGTCAATTTGTGACCATAGACTTCGATTTTATTTGTTCACATGTCGAAATGAACAATGGAATGATCATGCTTAAAATTCGTAAATATTTGCAAAAAACTCTCTTTGTCCAGTTGGTTCACGTATTTTTTGTGATGGCTTAAAGTTGATGACTTCCATGATCATCACTTGTACAGAGGGCCTACCAGCGTTTTTGTATTGTTTCTTTAAATATAGCCACATTTCCTGCATCGACGCTAATTTCAAGCTCAAGTTTGAAAAAGAAAAAAGGTTAAAAACATCAAGCTTCACAGTATTTTAATTTTGCTCTCACACTTTGTAACCGTGCATTTGTGTCATCTGTGTGCTCCCACAGATATTCTAGCACAGTTTAGTTTTTCTGCCGTCCATGCTCGACGCTAATATGGCGCAAAGTTGAGAATAATTTTGAAATTTGCATTTAAAAATAGATCCACATTTCAGAACCATTTTTGCCGGTAAATGTTTCGTGTTAAATGTTAATACAATGGAACGAAAACACCTGTTGACGATCACCGAATTTTAAATGAAGTTTTTAAAGCGCCACATATTTTATGTTCTTTAGGGAAGCAAAAATTGACAATGGGTAAATATCATTTTGCCCAGTTTATTCCATATCAGCCTGTTTTATTTGTACCTGCAAAGGTTCGCAAATGTGTTATGAGGTATTTATCCTCTTTTTCAATCTGCAATTTGAAGTCTAGATATTTAGAAGTTGTGAATAAAATTTCGCTACATAGCAGAAACTCAGAAATACCCAGTCCTCTTAGCAACTTCTCTTGGTAGATAATGGTGGCTCATTTAACATAGAAGAAAACCGTCTAGCTTTAACAGCAAGTTCTCAATTCTCAGTTCTAAAATTGAACGGAATATTCAAAAGCAATTTTTTTGGTTATTTCTTTAAAACTTTCCTGGCACGTTTCTTATGCTATAATGATGTTCAGACCACAGTGGCTTGTCATGACCCCAACCAGAGTTCTCAGGGCCCAGCGACTCCTTGACATCAACCATTTGGATGTTGCCTTGCGTTACTTGCGGTTCCAACCAACTCTTTGGCTTGTATACACCCTTCCGCCTTTCTCCACACCAGGTTTACTTGTTTCTGTTCTGCGACTTTGTTCAGGGCATCCCAGCGATCCTGGATCAGTCTTCTGACTATTTTAACACTTGAGAGTGCCTTGCGGGCAGCCTGGCTGTCGGAGTAGATCTTTCCGCCTGAAACACTGTCATCCAGCTTCCCAGCGAAAAGGACGCTCCCCTGTTGGTGTCCTGCCTGTACACGCCTGCCCCAGACTATCCCGTATTGGGCGCCCATGAGCCGTCAGTGTGCCAACATTGCACCCCCTTTCGGGCAGCCACTGTCCTAGATTTCCAACTTTATTTTGTTCGGATCTCCATCTTAACTTTCCTTTCGAACCTGAGTCCGCTGTCACGTGGTACCACATTTGCACCTAGGATTGGAAGATACCGACGCATGGCGGTCCCTATTTTTGTAAGTCCCTGACGTGGGTGGTTATCAAGTCTTCTAGAGCTGCATTCTATCCTCTGTAGCGCCGCAGCGGCCTCCCTGCGTATCCACAGGGTTAGCTCAGGGAGGCCCAAGAGAGTGTTTAATACTAGCTCGGGTCTTCCTCCTTCCGCCAGTCATCGCTAGGCAGGCCAGTCTTTGCACACCCGCCAGTTTCCGAGATATGCACGCCTTCTCCACCGCTGGCCACCAGGCCACGGAACCATAACAGATCCTTGGTCTTATAACGGCAGTGTACAACCCCTTCATAACATTTGGTTATAGGCCCCAGTTTCCCCAGCGCCCGTCGCAAGTGCCACATAGTGACGGTAGCCTTTTGCTTAACTTTCTCTTCGTGGAGATTCCACGTGAGTTCTAGGGTTACGCCTAGGATTTAATCTCTCCCACGAGGGTAAGACGTTTTCCATACATTATTGGCGCCCTATAATCCCTTATTTTCTTTCTCCTCGTAAAGAGCATGATCTCCGTTTTGCTAGGATTAACTGATAATCCGACATCGGTGCACCATCTCTCTATTATTCTACATGCAACCTGCATTCTCTCTTAGACCACGCCCATAAACTTCCCCTTAAAGAGGACTAGCCCGTCGGTCTAACTGTCCCAGGGAGGCACTGGCCGTGCGGCTCCCTATCACACTCCGGACCCAGTTTATTCTCTATTATTCTGGCTTTATCAAAGCCACCTCCACGTCGAAAAAGAGGATCGGGTTACTTCCTTATCTTGTAGTCCCTGGGAAGCTTTTTGCACCAGGGCATGGAGAGCCGTATCTGTCGAGCTTCCTTTCCTGTATGCATGTTGGTTACTCCGCAGCGGAATCCTTATGAGGACTTCCTCTTTTAGGTACCTGTCTATCATCTTTTATAACGTTTTCGTAAGGAAAGACGTTAAACTTATAGGTCTGATTGATTTGGCTTTGGTGTAGTCCTTTTTGCCGGGTTTCGGTATAAAGACCACTTCCGCTGACCGTCAATTATTAGGGACATATCCATCGCCACGCTAGCCCTAAAGATCCTTCGTCAGATATCTAGGCCCGACTGCAAGATTTTTGGAAATATCCCGCCTGGACCTGCGGCTTTATATGGACAAAATTGCTAAACCACCCATCTGATAGCGTCATCACTGGCTACTCTTTGGGCCGTGGTCCAGTCCCTTCGTTGACCTCCGAGCCCCCGGTGCCGCCGTCGCCTGGTACGTGTTTCGCTCGGAGAAGGTGTATGGTCTCCTTTTTCGTTCCCGTCCAGCTGCCATCTTCCTTCTTCAGGGTACCTATATCGTTTTACGATTTACCTTTGCTGAGGATCTTCATAAGCCGGGACGAATTCGACAGCGACTCGACCTCGCCGCAAAATTTCTGCCAGCCTGCTAATTTAGATCTTCTCAGTTCCTTCTTAAAGTTTCTCCTTGCTTTGACGTAGAGGTCCCAGTTTTCGGCGTGATTTCCCTTGGCGGCTCGGTGAAAAGCCCTTCGAGCTTCCCCTCTCAGGCGCTGGAGGGCCTGGTTCCACCACGGGACCGTAGAGGTTCCAACCGCCCTGAGTTCACACTCTTTCTGGAAGGCTGATCTAATGCCATCATTTAGCCTTCTCACCTCGAATTCCAGCTCCTCTCTGGAAGTTATATCACCTTTAGAGAAACCCATGGACTGGCTAAGGTGGTCCCTGTATTGGGAATAATCAGCTTTCCTCGGATTCCTGTTTTTAGGTGTGATGTCTTGCTGGTCCGACTCAATTTCGAATCGGATCATGCGATGGTCTGAAATGAAGAGACTTTAGAACATTCGTGAATCTGATGCTACTTCTACAGATGTAGTTATTGATTACATGTTATAATTTCTGAATGTTGCCTTTCGGGATCAGTTTATCTGTATATGAGAGATCCCGCTACACTCTGCCCAATGCCATTTTGGCTTTTACCATCAGGATCCTAAAGGTTTTTTAATGGTCAATCTCCCTAGAGAAGAAGCTAAAGTTCAGAAAAATGTTTCCCTCTGCAGAAAAGCCATTCTGGTTGCATCGGTTCAAGTTGGCTGGCTTCTCCTTCAAGTCTTTGCAGAATAGTCGTTTCAGCTATTGTGTTTATGCTCGAGAACATGCATATCTGCGTCTCGTTAATAAGCTACGCCTTTCTTCGGTAAGTTCTTCAACATATTGTTAATGATGCCGTCTCTTCCTGGAGCATTTTCTACTTCAGCTCGTTTGATAATCCCCGCTATTTCTCCTCACGAGATATAATTAATCTGATAGTTTGACTCCACCATTTTCACAGCATCTTAAGGACATATTCAATCTAAAGGTTGCTTAAACTTCCATAGCAATCAAAGTATCTTGTTGTGTTGTTGATGGGTATTGGAAAATCACAAACTTCCATTCGATTTATTTGTTTTATTGTGTTATTTGATACATACCCCACTACCTTTGAAACTCCAAATTAACTCTAGATCTAATCCGGGACAAAACAAAGATATTACACGATCATTTTTATATTGGTAGCTCATAGTTGTGTGAAAAATGGCTTTGTTATATTTCAAAAGGATAAATGTAGCACAAGTTAAAGCAAAAGTGGATGAACTGAAACTTGATCGAAAGTGCTCTCATAATTTAGCAAGTAATTTGTTGTGTGGTAATTGCTTGTCTTCTTCAGGTCTACTGGTAGGGACAAAATACTCAACTGAACTGACCAAAGTTGAAATATTCACTTTTTCGGTATAAAACTTTCGCCAATATCAAGTTGGATGTTTTCCTTTAACGAGACATTCCATTCAGCTTTCTATTTTTCAGTTTAAAACAACCCAGACCTTTCTATGTAGCATTATTTGCTTGCTTTGCAAACGTTGCGCTTTAATTAGTTACAGCAATAGCGGGATATCAGAATAAAATCGTGTATCCAGCTTCAGGGCATAGCATTTAATATTGATAGCAGGAAAATACAAAGGTCTGCACGGTACGAAAAATGCCTATCTGCCTAAAGGTATTTTTTCCATAAAAAGTAAGGGCATTATAACTGGGTTATAACTTATGCATTAGGCCATGTTTCCTTTTTCGATTGAGAAGGTGGTTTTTTTTGCGATCAAGATAAATTGCTATATTTTAGAGTGTGCAGGAACTTGACGTTGATTTCTTGTAGCATAGACTTATTCGTATAGTGGATTTATGATTGGATTAACCCTATATATAAATCGTATATAGTGCATCAAGGGAACGAAATGTTTTGTTTTCGCTTTGCTGTTGCCCAATAAAAAAGCACGCTACATTTTATTTTTATTGCTTGTTTTTATTTACAGTTGCAATTTTTTTTCTTCCTAGTTAACGTCAATTGTTTCCCCAAGTATGTTTTCAGCAGTTACTACCTTTCTTTTTTAAACAGTTGTTTTGTTTTATTGTCTGTGAAGAAAACTTTGAGTACTTTTTTCTTTACTCTCATTAATACTTTTCAGTTTCTTCTTAACATTAACTCTTGCTCCAATAGTTGAAGGATTTCTTGATCCATTTTGTTGTTTCAATTGTGGTTGAGGGGTTTTGCTTATTAAGAACGTGGTGTTCAATAAAATATTCAATGAAAAGTTGGTGCACGTGGTGCAATCAGCAGTTTCAATCTTCCTCCGAAGATGGTAGCATAGCTGCCGAAGCGCGCGTCAGGGGTTATTACAAAGTTTCGACAAAGTGGTAAACCGTTAGTGATTTTTCATTCGACTGATTTATCATTTAAATTAAATCTCTTGTGTCCAAAACCACCCAAATCCTACGAAAAGCGAAACCACCACCAAGCAACTTAAGCAGAGAAGAACAACATGCCCTCAAGGAAATACGAAGGAACTCAAGCATTGTCGTCCTGCCAGCTGACAAAGGAAACGCTACAGTCGTCATGAACAGAGAGCAGTACGAGCAGAAAATCCAAAACTTATTGGACCCAGTCACTTATAAGAAGCGCAAAAAAGACCCGACTCAAGCCAAGCTCAGAAACATCAACCGCCTGATCAAAATATCCTCAATAGACGAGAACACCAGGAAGAGGATTATTAGGTCAGAGGCCCTACCCCCGCGATTGTATGGATTACCGAAGATTCACAAGGAAGGAATACCACTAAGACCAATCGTCAGTGCCCCGGGATCACCAACTTACGATATAGCAAAATATCTATCCTCTCTTCTGCAGCTACACTTGGGGTCCACGGAAACATACATCAAGGATTCCAAACATTTCATTGAGAAGATCCAAGACCTCAGACTGGAACCTACGGATATGCTGGTCAGCTTCGATGTTGTATCTCTATTCACAAAGGTACCCTTGGACGAATCAATAGGATTAGTGGCGGAGCTATTCGAAGAGAGTACAACAAATCTGTTCAAAGCTTGTCTAAAGGGCAGCTACTTCCTGTGGAATGGAGATTACTACGAGCAAAAGGAAGGAGTAGCCATGGGAAGCCCACTCAGTCCAGTGGTGGCGAATCTATTCATGGAGAAGTTTGAGGAAGCAGCGTTGAGCACCGCACCACTTAAACCAACGATCTGGTACCGATATGTCGATGACACGTTCGTGCTATGCAGGCATGGACGCAAAAACCTGGACATGTTCCTCGACCATCTAAACAAACAGCACCCAGACATCCAATTCACCCTGGAAGTTGAAGAAAACCACCAACTGGCCTTCCTGGATGTTTTGGTGTCTAGGCAGGGGAATCGTTTGGACCACAAGGTATATCGAAAAGCCACCCACACAGACAGATATCTTCACAAGCTATCTAACCACCATCCGAGTCAGAAGCAGGGAATCATTAAGACTCTCACGGATAGAGCCAGAAAAATATGTGGACCACAACATCTAACAACAGAACTACAGCACTTGGAAAAAGCTTTTCTTCAGAACGGATATTCCCAGTTGGACGTCAAAAAAGCTGTAGGAGTGGGACGTGCTGAAAAAAGTGAGTCCACTCTGAAAGCTTTCCTGCCCTATGTTCCCGGGGTTACGGACAGAATTGGGAGGCTCTTGAGGAAACACAACATAAGAACAGTCTACAAGCCCAAAACAAAGATCCAAGAATGACTAGGGTCAGTTAAAGACAAAAGACCCCACCTAGCAACTGCGGGAATCTACCGGATTCCATGCTCCTGTGGAAGCGTCTACATAGGAACTACTAAGAGATCGGTTGCGACAAGAATAGAAGAACACCGACGGTGTAAACTGGGACATGTGGAGAAGTCGGCAGTGGCGGAACATGCCCTCAGCGATGGAACACACAACATCTATTTCGGAGAGGCACAGGTCCTGGCCACAACAACAGGGTATCGCCCCCGACTAATACGAGAAGCCATTGAAATCTACAAACACGACGACAATTTCAACAGAAAAGGATATGGTTTCCAGCACTCACCAACGCAAAAACAGCAATAAAAAGCAACAGCTCAGGACAGGAGAGAGAATCCAGTACACCGGAGGATAGAAACAGCCAACAGAATGCGCAGGCTCCGATGTCAGCCACGTCATCACAAACCACGTCATCGCAACCGGTGCATAAATTCGGACTGCGCCTAAGGAATCGCATCAGAACAGTGTAAGCGTTCAAGCAAACCACTTCTGAAGATGCAAGCCGCACGTGCTTGCGAAACGTCAAGAAGAAATTCTACCGAACGACGGCCTAAAAACCCCCTTGCTTCAAGGAATGGCCTCGAAAGTCTATCTCTTTTGATAACTTTGTAAACATCCCGTTTATACCTCTGATATAAAGTAAAAATTACATTTGTATCAGTGAGTTGTTAACCGACTTAGGCCAACAGACAATAACTAAAACGATTGCTAATATTGTAATATACACGGGAAACGCTTTTCGGGCATGAACCATGATAAACATTCTCAAAACGCTGATTGAAAAACTGCCCTTAAATTTGATATAAAAGCAATTTTGCCTGCAGCTAAATAATTTTTCATTTCCATCGTAAATAAAGCTTGGCGGTTGCGGTGCTACAATTTTATTAATTAAAAACAAAATAATAAATTCATTTTCATCTAGAACAAAACATTTCGATGTTTGGACGCGATTCCTTAATTTAGTTATGTAGTTCGATATCACTGCATATTGAGTACCTACATATTCAGCACACACGAATTAAAATATAAAAATTTCACGATTAATTGGTGGAATTTTTACGAATTTGGCGATTCTTTCTGTTGTTGTACGTCGGAGTTATTTTTTATAATAATAATAAAACCTGTGTAATTAATAACGTGTGAAAATGTGCGGGAGGTTTCAGTGGATGGACCGATAATTGAAAATCAAAACTGGAATTCGAAATCACGCTTTTAATCGCAGGGAGTAGCGTAGCTTCTGTTGATATTTCTCACAATTTGGAGCTCATTACAAAATCTGTTTACAGTTTTCTATTCCAGAAATTCAGTTCTCAATTTTGCTGCTTCATTGAAAAACTTTCTTTTTTAAACCCCATCCTAACATCGTTTTCGGATAGCGCGGAATACCAGAAGCTGCCCCAATAATGTCGCGAGGAGTGCTCAACAATGTGACTAGACGGGCACAAACATGTGTGGAGTTTAACGGGCAGAACTTCGAACACCACATTTCAATTAGCCGCGTTTCAAACGGTTCTTTTCAAACACACAGATTCATATCGAAGAAATTCGGTTCACCACCAACCAACACGATGTTTTTTTTATTTGTAGGTTACTGACTTTCGTCCTCTTCACTCACCGTGGGTTTAATTGTAAATATATCATTAGCCATAACCTTTTATAGGAGGTATTGTTGACATCCGTTGAATTTACCGGTTAGCCTAACTTATTTCATTGTCACTTTCCACGTTTACCTTTGGTTACTTGAGGTTTTGATATTTCAAGAAGCAACAGTTGCTTGCGTAAAGTTATGTGGTGTTGTATTTTCGTAATGTTAATTAGGCAGATTACCTTGCAAAACATTGTTGCCGACCTTCTGATCTAGTTTATTACAGATATCTGAGTTTTTGATGAGAACTAATTTTTTTTACTATTTTTCCTTTCCTCCTTAAACATTCCCAGGCAACATCCCCAGAGGAATGACGACAATTTTGAATAACCCTGCATAATTAATAAAAATTTTATATTTGCATTGAATACAGTTGTGTATATTTTCCTGACTGTACTTCAATTTATTTCAAAATTTTCCTGGGTTTCAGTCAATTTTATTGTTTATCATTTAAAATGTTACAAATACGTTTCGGTGTCTTTCTCCACCATCATCAGTTTGTCTAAAATATACATTTTACATTTATTATCAATTTAATTAAAAAAAAAAACTTTCACAAAATTAACATATTAAAATTCAAATCACACACATATTAAAAAGTACAATTTGGGACCTTGGTTCTCAGGTGATGAGTCGGGATAAACATGTTCGGGAAAAGACTAGAATCTATTGTTTAGAGATCTAAATTTGACTTACATGTCTCTAGAAACATCTAGACATGTAAGTCGTAAACTTGTCGGAAAGTACATACCATCGTATCAGTTATCAAACATCATCACTCGACTATTCACCCACTCTTCACTCTGACTAACAATATACAAACAACCCACCTAACTGACAGAAAGAGAGTTTGCCTGTTTATGGACATTAACAAAGCTTTTGATAGTGTCTGGCATAGACACAACACACAGACTAACATATCTACTGCACACCATAAAGAACTTACTAGAAAACAGACAACTACAAGTACGAATTGACAAAACACTCTCATTTTCCTTTTCCCCTGAACAAGGCCTCCCTCAAGGATCCCCGCTCTCACCGTTTCTCTACAATATATACTGCCATGACATGTACAATTACAACTTACCAGACAAAAATCAAATCGACAGATCGGCATACATATTACGAAACGTAGACGACACGGCACTTATTGTACATGACAAAACTACTGAGAGAGCAGCTCAAAGACTCCAAACACTGACAAACAACACAATTACATGGTTTTATAAATGGAGACTAACACCAAACGCGTCAAAAAACCAACTTCTGCTCACAAACCATAGACTCAACGCTGACTCCCCTACAATAACTGCAGACGGCCAAACGACACAACCAAAAAACGACGTAAAATACCTTGGAGTAACAATTGACCAGAAACTTAAATTTACTAAACGCATACGAAACATCAGAACAGAAACGATAAAAAGAACAAAATACTTTCGCTCACTAACATACAAAGACAAAGTAATTAGTACAAATACCGCGACAAAAATATACCAAGCGATTTGCAGACCACTCTTGGACTATGGACATATACTCATGACCCACGGAACAGAAAGGACAAAACGTTATATACAAACAACAGGACAAATGGCACTAAGACTAATAACACGAATAAGACACCCCCAAAACCCACTACACAACCCCTCCATCCAACTACTATACGAACGCACAAACATGACAAAGATTTGGGAAAGCATCATACATCTACAGACAAAATGGACAAACAATCCCTACAACTGGACCATACTGAATCCCTTGTGTCTTACAATACCAACCAGACAATCCCGCTTTCGTTTCGCTACATCAACGCTACTCGAACACTTAGAAACGCAACTGACTACTGGACAATAAAAGAATTTTTTCTTGTCATTAGAATTAGAAAGTTTATTGAATTAATTTGTTAACCTAGAATAAGAGAAATTTTATCTTTGTTTTTTATTTAGATTAAGACTATATGTACTAAACAAGGGAAGAAAGACCGATGGGTCGATAGCCTTTTTAGAAATAAAGATGTTTACTACTACTATGCAAGTTATTTTGCTTTAAAAAATAGGTCCTTATCTATCAATAAAGTAAATATTAAAAAAATAATAAAGCAGTTTAGCCACAATGTTCCGAGTCAATGTATAATACAATGACACGTGTTTTGTTAAGAATTTTGTGGAATACTGCAGTTGCCAGTTCTGACACACAAAATGCCGTTTTAAGAACTTTGACCCAAATATATAATTTTCAAATGATAATTTGCGTGAGCCTATATCCAGCTCTGACTCAGCCATAGCGATAATGATGTGGACTTTTAGCAGGTAATTAATCCAAAATTAATACACTAATTAACTCTAGTCCAATTTTAGCCCTGCATTAACTGGTGTTGGGGACGAAATACAATACTGTCAACATAATTCAATAATCAACGCCGATAACACTTATTAGCGTTTAATTATAGCATAATGTACGATATATTGCTGTACATTTTCTGGTTGTGGTGCTATAGCTTTTCCTCCAGCACTCATGACCGTTTCGGTAAATTTAATTTCCTTGCCCTGTTTGTATAAGGATGAAAAAATGTTTTCCAATATCTTCTTTGACAGGATCCACTTTGCAAGCTAATTCGAATAAGATACATAAGGTACATGAAAGCTGAGAGGAGATTAAGGTAAATCTTAATAATTGAGCGCACCGACTAAATCCGGACCAGCAAATTGGAGGATACGTCGCGGATTCCATGCCCCGTTTTTGGGCTGCCCATCCCGAATCTAATTTAGTCTCGCCTTAGGTAAAGTTTTCAGACTTGTACCTTCGAAGGGGAGATTTCTCGTTATCATTTTTGTTGGTTTATCTAAATTCCGATCAGGAACACATTTCTGCGACGTGTTTATGTTAATTTATTTAAATAAAATGTTTTGACTGGCATGCTTTAAATAGATTGAATTTTTTACTTGGACTTTCAAATATAATTTGATTTTTTAATAAGTCGTCCCTCTCGAATGCAAATGCCACCATTACATTTAAAATTTAACTCTATTTGCTTTTCATAAATTGACCTTTAATAAATTTGGTAATAAATATTACCAGCTTTAATTTGCTATTTGAGTGTTCCTTTTTATAGCCCAGAGCATCAGAGACTACATCAAAGCCAATATAAATTGCGCTTGATACACCGGGTGTATGTTTAGATCGAACAAAAAAATATTCATACTTTTCCATTTCGGGGAATATAAACATGAACAAACCTTGAAAAATTTGTTTCAAATTCATTTATGTATATCTTTAAGAAATCTGTACTGTAGATGTTGAAGCTCTTTCTTGTAGGGTTTTGGTGTTTTTCTAATCGTTCTTGCATAATAAACTTACTCTGCTGGCACGTTTATAACTTTATCACTCATTTTTATTCATCAATCAATGATTGTCTTTAAATAGGGTTTCTGATCGACGACTTTTTCCTTCAAGGCTTTTATATGATTACTATGTTTAGTAGGTTCTTTAGCTTCATACTTTTCATCATTTTATTTATTATTTCGTCATATCATTTTTATTTCGATACGTTAGGATCGGTTTGGAATGTCTTTAGGAACATTTTTAGAGTGTAGCAGAGCATCTATATACACACTCTGAGTCTCTCTTCTATTTTTGCAATAATAAAAACTATTCTATGTATTTCTTCGGCTTATATTGTCATCTTTTCTGTTTCTCGTTCTTTTCGTTTCCCTTACCGTTGTTCTTCCTGGACTATATAGTCCCATTTTAATTTCGAAGGCAAATTCCAGAATTTTTTGAAAATGCGATGTCATTCCTACTTTTTAATTTTACAGCATTCAAATTCATAATTGTTTTCTTTTTTTTTTGAACGTATTCAACGATTTGTAAAACCCAAATGTCTCCTTTTTCTCTTTTATTTTTATTACTCATCATAATTACTATCATATTCCCAGTCGTCACTTTTACTAAGTCGGTTTTTCCTGCGTTTGCATTTTTTAATTGGTTCGACAAAAATCTCTCCTTTCTCATAGTTGTCATCTCCCTCACTTCCGTCTCTTTTATCTGGTAAATCGCTTTGGTAATTTCCTTCTAAACTCTATTTACTTTCAGCTCTTCTATTATCTAAGTTGCTGTCGTTTTGTGTTTCTTGTTCAACGTATCACTTGAATTATATTTGCGCTGCAATCTTTATCATGTTTCACTTCATTGTTTGAAGAAACATTTTCAACTTCCTTTTCTTCTTCTCCTTTAAGTGCCGTCTTCGTAGCGAAGGTTGGCAATCATCAGGACTATACGTATTCGTGATCCTGCTGATTGGAATAACTGATTTGTGGTGTAGTTGAACCAGCCTCGAAAATTTCGCAACTAAGAATGGCGTCTTCTCCCCACAGTTCTCCGTCCCTGAATTTTTCCTTGCATTATGAGGAGCAGTAATTGGTATTTTTCTCCCCTCATCACATGTCCCAAATATTCCGGCTTGCGTTTTTTACCCTATGAACAATCTCTCTATCCTTTCTCATTCTTCTCACGACTTCCACATTCGTTATTCTATCTGTCCATTTTACCTTCAGTATTCTGCGGTACACCCATGCCTCGAATGCCTGCAACCTTTTCATTTCTATCCCCTTAAGTGTCCATGCCTCTGCTCCATTGAACAGTGTCGATAGCACATAGCTTCTCACCAGGCTGATCTTTAAATCTAGACTGAGGTCACTGCTGCAAAACACCCTCTTCATTTTCATAAATGTTCCTCTCGCCTGTCCTACTCTGGTTTTGATTTCTTCAATGCACTCGTTGTTTTCATTTGCAATGGTACCTAGATATTTATACCTCATAACTCTTTCTATGTCATGGTTATTTACTATGATTTGGGCGTTGTTTTGTGTTGTTTTGGATAATATCATGAACTTAGTCTTTTTTATATTTGGCGATAGTCCGAATTCTTCGCTAGTGTTATTTACTTTGTCTAGCAGCACCTGTAAATCCTCCAGACTAGTAGCCATCAGTATAGTATCATCCGCATACCTTATATTGTTAATATGCACTCCGTTAATCACAACACCCTTCGATTCGTCTTCTAGTGGTCTTTTCATTATTTCTTGTGAATAGAGGTTAAACAACATCGGCGATAATACGCATCCTTGCCTGACACCTCTGTTCTTCCCTTCTATCTTCACAACTGCTTTTTGATTGAAGTAAAGATTCGTGATGATTTTGACGTTACGGGTGTCTAGATTTTTCTTTTTAAGGAGCTGTGGATGAGAAGTTCGTGACGTACCTTATCGGTACGTCCTGTAAACCTTGTTGTAATCAATGAAGCGCACATAAAGGTCCTGGTTCATGACCATACTCCGAAGCGCAAGAACGTTCAGTGCAAAGAGTGCTCCTCTTGTACCAAAGCCATCTCGAAAACCGAACTGAGTCTTGCCTATATCTTGTTCTAGGATTTTGTACATTCTATTATGTATCAGTTTGAGAAATATTTTGAGCGTGCGATTCATGAGACTAAATAGATCGGTAGTCTGTACACCGCCTTGCATTATGTTTTTTTGGAATGATCACAAACGTTGACAACAGCCATTCTTTGGGTATGATACCTGTTTCCGTATACGATGTTGGACATATTTGTAAGATGATAAGTGTTCTCTCCTTCTACCAATTTTAGAATTTTCAGAAGGTAACTCGTCTGGGCCTGCAGCTTTTCCGTTTTCTATGGTCCCTATTGCATGGATTACCTCTTGTTCAATGATCTCTGGTCCGCTATCTTCAAGGTCTGTTTATAGTCTGTTAATATCTCTATCATCCTCAAATAATTCCTCTATGTGGTTCTTCCATGTTTCTAATTTCTCTTCAATGTCTGTAACATTTATTCTGCCCCCTGGCTCGGTTAGTATTGTAGGCTGTTTATTTTTTCGTAATCCTGCAAATTCCTTTACTTTTCTGTGTATATTAAAGTTGTCATGCTTGCTTGTAGGGTCTCTGTTTCTTCGCATTTGTTTTTGTAGAACTCTTCTTTTGTATGTTTCGCTAGCGTCCTTTGCCCATCAGATTTAGAATATTTGAGGTCATCGATTCCTGATTTTTCTCTTTCTTTACGTTGGTTAGGATTTTCCTGCTGGGTTTCATTAATGCGCTCCTTACTTGTTCCCAATTTCTGTTTATGTCTTCCTGGTTATTTTCGAGTATTCTCAGGTTGTCATTGATCTTATCTTTCAATTTTTATCTTGTTTCTTGGATCTTTAGACCAGAGACCAATTTGAATTCATTCTAAATAACTTCGACTTTTCGATTTTATCAAACATAAATATCAATTAAACCGAATTAACTCTGATTTTGAAATTAAGTTGTTGAGCTTATTTTATTATTATTGGAGTTGTGTATTAAAATACTTTAATGACATCAAATTAAATATATGCATACTGCTTCATTTCGGTGCTCACCTGAAGTATCTGCCTGCATGTTTTATTAATTATTTTATAAAAGCTACCCCGTTTTAAGGAAAAAACTATCAAAGCAATTAAACATTTCAGTAATAACGGTATCTTTAGTTCTCTTCAAGAATGGTTGTTGTATTCGCTTCGTTGTTTCTTTAACGAGCATATCAATATCTAAATTATCAGGCTTTTCTAAGTTCCAACTTTACTTTGTTTTAAATCTGAGAAAATAACCCCCAAATGTTCCATTGAAATTGTTTTTAGGAGTTTTCAAGCTGTGCAAGTTTGGGATATATTTTACAGAAATTGGCTTACAGTTTTGAGTGCGTTAAATTAAACCAGTAATCAATATAACATGTAAAACTTATTTAAAATAATTAAATTGCGAAGGTCTTCCACTAGGTTTTTGATTTTTGAAAAACTTACTGAATGCCAATAAATACACATGTGATCCCACACATCCTGCATAGATCTGGTTTGCATAAATCCGGATTGCCCTTGAGACTTATTACGTCAATTTGTTTTTTCCAATTTGCGGAAATGTTTAATATCAATGTTAACATCGACCCCAATTCGCATCGCGTGTTTACTATTTGCCAGCAAATTGAATGTTCAATTTGAATGCTTTTAGGCTCCGGATAACCGAAATAGCCACAAGTACACATTTGTTTTTCTACTAATATTACATTTATGAAATTTTAATATGATTGTTTGAAAAACCACGTTGTTTCACTCTATATGGTAGCTTGAATATGAAGTCAAGGCGTAGGAATACGGCCAAATCCTGCCACTCGTTTTATGTCGCCACATCATCGCATAATTGGTCTTCCTCTTCACCTTTTTCCTTCCTATGGTCTCCAGCGTATTATTCGGCTATTCCCTCTGTTGTCTGTAAGGCGGACTATATGTCCTGCAAAATTCCTCTTCCGGCTTGTGACTCTCTCCACTATATCTGCTTTCTGCACCTTTGCTCTCTGTCTAATCCATTCTTTTCCCTTTCTGTCTCTTAGTATTAAGCCTATCATAACTCTTTCCATGGCTCTTTGTGTTGTCCTCAATTTATCCACCATTGTCTTTGTGAGACTCCAGGTCTGTGCTCCATATGTCATCACCGCTACTACACATTGTTCAAATATTCTTGTTCTTAGGTATTGCGGTATCGTTCTATCCTTAAGTATATCGCCGATCCTAGTCTCCTTGTCCTTTCAATCTCTATCTCCTTGTTACCTTTTCCCGTCTCTATTTGTTGTCCCAGATTCTTGAACGTTTTCTAATATGTGCCCGTTGACTGCTATTTGAACGTGGTGTTGGCTTATTTATCTTTGTTTTTGTTTTATTCATTTTTAGACCGATTTTTGAAGATAGAAGTCTAGTTCGGAAAGCGTTCTTTCAAGGTCCGCTGTGTTGTAGGCGATTAGAACACAATCGTCTGCAAATCTTAAGAGTGATATTTTGGCTCCACGTATGTTCAGTCCCAAAAGTCCCCATTCAAGTTTTTTGAGAATTTCTTCCAGAGCTACGGTAAATACTTTTGGGGATATTGTATCTCCTTGTCTGATACTTCTTTTGATTTAAATGTTGTTTTCCATTTGCTCTTTGACATATATTTTTAAGAAGGTTCTTGTACTGATGGTCTATTGGCGCTTTGTCTAGTTCTTCAAATATTGCCCAACGTTCTAGGGAGTCAAAGGCCTTCTTGTAGTCCACGAATGCCATGTGTAATGACGGCCACGGGAAAGTTATTCGTCGGTCGACTTTTCTGTTATGATCTTTACTGTAAGTAAGTGTCATTAGTGCTATATCTTTTGCGGAATGCGGCTTCTTCTACCTGTTGGTAGGTATCCAGCTTATTTGTAATTCTGTTGGTTATGATTCGGGTAAAAAGCTTATAAATCTGAGAGAGCAAACTAATGTATCTATAGTTTTCCAGCATTGTTCGATCGCCTTTTGTTGTTCCATGCAGAGATTGAAAAGGTGCTTTAGCTGACAATTTCTTGTGCCTCCATGAGCATTTCCCCGATTATATCATCTCCTCCTGGAGCCTTGTTTTTCTTCATTGAGTTTATAGCATGTATAATTTCTTCTTCGTTTATTTCTGATATCTCTTCTGAGCCAACATTGACTACTTCTCCTTTGTTTTGGTTTCCTGGTGGTTTTGCTGTTCTTGGTGAGTAAAGGTCTTGATAGAACTTATGGGTTATTTCTTTAATTTTGACTCTGTTTCTTCTTTCCACAGTGTTATCGTCCTTCAGAGCTATTATTTGGTGTTTTCCTTTCTTCTTCTTTAGGCATTAAGGGTTTTTGTTTCCTTCAATCACATTCTCTGTCATTATTCTCTAGTTCTCTTCTCTATCCTTTCTTATCATTCTCCTTGCATCTCTTCTGACATTTTGGTATTGTTTCGTTGCGTACAAACCATTTTATACAGAGTTCTTCTTTCCTCTATCTTCAGTTTGGTTTCGCAGGATATTTTGTTTGTTGTTCTGGGCTGTCTTTCCGTTACTTCATTTGCTACTTTCCTCATTGCCCCTGTTAGGTCTGATGCTACTTCGTTGTTGTCGTCTGTTGTCATTTGTTGTTTATGTGGCTCTGTAGTTTTTCCTTGTTTTGATGGAGCATTTCCGTGTCTACTATTTTTTGGCTCTCACCAATCTACGGTCACTCCCTGTCTGTATTCAACGAGTTCAGAACTGTTACGTCTTGAATCTTTGCTTTGGAAGAAGAAAGTATGTAGTAGAATACATTTCGTTTCTTGTCGTTGTCCGTTTGGGCTTATCAGGTGTTTTTGAGCGGAAATCGTTATTCTAATTGTTTAAACATAACAATCGGTACATTTGGTGCTTGATAGAGTCATTTGGCGCAAGAAAACGAATCTGTATTTTGCCTGCAACCGCACGTACATTCAAGAAAGTTGAATATGAAGCGAAAGTGTAAGGAAAACTTTTCAAATACAAGTTTCAGTACGGATAAGAAAAATTTATTTGTGATTTATAAATATGTACATAAAAGAGATGGAGGATTTTCTAATCGCGTTATAGGTAGAAAAAAGAATCTGATTTCCAGTTTTTGTAATTTTGATTTGTGATGATGATTGAACAGAACTATGCATGAACGGAAAAATAATTTGAACAAACCCCTGTATTACAAATTTTTCAAGGTTGTTGTGAAAAATGTACAAAGTGAGTTTGATGACCGATTTCACTTACATCCCGAACAAGGTTAGATACATAGGTTACATTTATCTTGATTAATTATTGACTGTTATTAAACGATATTAAACATTTTACAGTTTTTGCTTTATTCACACCTCTATATTTTCTGTATACAGCAACAGCAACATATAAAGTGTTTCCATCCAGTGGGTAACACTACTTACCACACTTGAGGTAAAACTTGTTTTGAGGAAATATCAAATGCATCAACTGTAGAAGTTTTGTCCCTTAAGAAACACAAACTTTGTATCGCATTGGAACTTTATTTAATGCGAATGTAACTCCTTCAGCTACGTAACGCTGAAAATTGTGTAAACGCTTTTGTTTATTGGCTAGCATCCTGGATTAAAGTTTGAAATTTCCTGAAAAGTTCAACTAAAATAGCTAATTCATTTTGATGAGGTGTAACAATAGGCAACATTGCAATTAGAGTGGGTAGTTTGAATAGTTACTGTGGAAATATTTCATATTCAAATATTTTAATTCATCATCCAGAATCGGTTGATTTGGCACAAGTTACGACTTGAAAATTATTTGCTCGCAAAAATTCCTATTTATTAACCCATTTCTAAAAAACAATTGTCTTGTATCGTTGGAATTTTCCAATAATGATAAATGCGCTTCCGGGAAATTTTGCGCCGCCAATATTTCGCATAGCCACCATATTTTATCCCTCTTAGCGAAACCCTGAATGTATTCTTTCTAGTTTCTAGCAGAATTACTAACTGGGGCAATGGTGCCGACTTGTCGGCTCTAGCCAAAAAATAGAGCAATAAAAAGCTCAAGACACCGATGGGACCCTTTTATAGTTTAAGTCCCGCACAAGTATTTTTTTATTATTTGGGCGGTCAGTTTTGTCACAATCTTTTTCTTCGAAATCCTAAAATTTGATGGATGCTTCGATATATTATTGCTGGTTATTTTCGTTTCAATTCATTGATGTGGAAAAATGTGCATGTTGACTGTGAGCTAATGCGCTCAAGAATTTCGTAAAATTCATATTTTTGGGAGTAAACAAGAATCGGTTTAAAACACAAATAAAAATGTTTGCATTGCTTGTTTCTGATGGTTCGCTTGATGCAATCAGCCCAAGTTCTTCTAAACTAATTTCTGAGTTTATTCCTGAATTCTGCATTGTTCAATTTGATTTTGACAAACAACTTACAAATATTTGGTGCTGCCATACTATAATATTTTTGACTTGAAAATCCAGTTGATAGACTTTCTTAGAATCTTTAGCATAACTGTAATAGAAAGTTTGCTTTTTTGGACATGGATGAGCCCAAACGGAAGAGCTAAAAACGAAATTGACTTCATAATCACAAACAGAAGGGATATCATTCAGGATATGGCGGTATTGAGCAAAATCTCGGTCGGAAGCGACCACAGAATGATCCGATAAAAGGCATGCTTTAATGTTAAGAAGGAAAGAACGAAAATGATTCTTAAAAATAAGAAAAATAAGAGTAAAAAGTGGAAGTCGCCAGAGAGCATTGCGAAATATCAACAAATCATGACCCGAAATTTGGAGGCAAAAGACTACATGGAAGAAACAAACATAGCAGAAATGAACAAAAATATAGTAAATGCTATAAAAGAGGCTGAAAAAGAATGCTGTACCGTAGTTAAAAGCAGAAATAACAAATTAAGTCAAAATAACAGGAACCTTTTGGATGAAAGAAGAAAACCAGAGCCAAAATACGATAAAAACTTTGACCTATTGAAACACCTAAATAAGGAAATACAGAAGGAAATTCGAAAAGACATTAGACAGCACAACACTAGATAACAAGGACAATTGAAGAAAACAAAAGCCTAAAAGTTCTAAGACAAAATATTTCCACTGGAAGAAATACCATTCATAGATTAAAAAACAGTCAAGGGCGAATTATTTGCGACCGGGAGGACATTCTGAAGGTCGTAGAAGGCTTCTACCGTCAGTTGTATGACGCACAGGGACAACGTGCTGAAAATCACACACTGCCCCAAGTGAATGAAGTAAGAAAAGCACTTCATGAAATGAAAAACAATAAATCTCCTGGTGAAGATGGGGTAGTGGTTGAGGCTATGAAATTGGCTGGGACAAAACTCCTACAGGCTCTAGTAAGACTCTTTAATAAATGTCTAATTGAAGCAATAACTCCAACTCAGTGGCATAACGCAGTAATTATCCTATTGCATAAGAAAGGGGACATCACAGATCTTAAAAACTACCGCCCGATCAGCCTGCTTTCAAACATCTACAAATTATTCACCAAAGTTCTGACCAAAAGGCTAGAAAACAAATTAGAATTCTATCAGTCACGAGGACAGGCCGGATTTAGATCTGGATATGAAACAAATGATCATCTATTGGCAATAAAAAATATGATAGAAAAATGTGTCGAATATAACAAGCCTCTGGTACTGATATTTGTGGGTTACGAAAAGGCTTTTGACACAATCAGTCACGGAAAAATGCTGGAAGCTTTAACAGAATGCCTTACACACCACCGATATACAAACATCATTAAACATCTGTATCGGCACGCCACAGCAAGTTTTAGACAGGACGATAGACAAACTAAAAAATTCCCCATACAACGCGGAGTTCGACAAGGAGACACTATTTCACCACGACTGTTCACCACACTGTTGGAGTTTGCGTGCAAGAGGGCAAATCTGAGTGAAAAAGGTATCAATATACATGGAGAAAACCTAAACCACCTTCGATTTTCGGATGATATTGTGCTAATAACGGACCATAAGACGAAGCTAAAGACTTACTGAGCAGACTCCACCGCTCCTCCCTAGAAGTAGGACTGAAAATAAATATGTCTAAAACACAAATTATGACAAATCTTATACTCAGCGAAAGCATAAACATTGCTGGAGCAGCCATCGATCAGACTACGTCTTGCAAATACCTAGGACACGAGATTCGCCTTGGAAGAGGTAACCAAACCATCGAACTAAACCGCCGCATTAGATTGGCATGGGTGGCTTTCGGCAAACTTAGTTATGTTTTCAGATCGGATATCCTAGTAAGCCTTAAAAAGAAAACATTTAATCAGTGCGTGCTGCCAGTTCTTACCTATGGAGCATAGACCCTGACACTTACGAACAAAACAGTGCACAAAATTCGCGTAGCACAAATGGCTATGGAACGCGTCATGTTTAGTATCTCTCTCAGACAACGAATTCGAAACCGAGAGATTCGACGGCGAACGGGAGTTCTGGACGCGATAGAGAGGATAACAACCCTCAAGTGGAATTGGGCAGGACATGTCGCCAGGATGACGGACAACAGATGGACAAAACGATTATTGGAGTGGAGGCCGAGACAGGAAGCCTACCGAAGCCGAGGCCGTCCACCAACAAGATGGACCGATGATCTGAAACGCTGTCACAGCAACTGGATGCAGGCAGCACAGGACCGAGATGCATGGAGAAGAATGAGAGATACCTACGTCCAGCAGTGGAGACGAGATGGTTCACTGATGATGATCATTTTAAAATTGTACCGATATTTATCGCTGAACTCATGCTTCAATATTCATCATCATCATCTTCTTCTTCTTCGTCAGTCCGATTGAGTCCATTCCTGGACATTCCGCGTATGGTCCACCTTTTCTATTTGTTTCCATGTCGACCTACACTGTGCTTGGGGAAACCAGTTCTTTCCTGATCGTCTCTTTTTTCTTTACTTCTTGCAGTTTGTTTCACCGCGTCACTGAGTTTGGTTTTCGCCCTGATATTTTCATTCGTTTGCCTATCTCTGAAGCTAATTCCGAGCATTCCTCGTTCCATCGCACGTTAGAAGATTCGCAGTCGTTGTGCGCTTTTCTTGGTTTGGGTAACTGTCTCGAGCCCGTACAACATGACCGGTAGCACGCACGCATCACACACCTTTGGTTTTAAGTATATTATGTGCGAGATTTCCGAAAGGCCGCCCAGGCCAACCTGATTCTCCTCTTTATTTCGGCTGTCTGATTGTTCTTGCCTAGCATTATGTTGTACCCAAGATATATATCTTCCACAACTTGAAGCACGTGGTTATCGATAGTGACACAAATATTGCCTGGGATCACAATCTTGCTTTTTTGAAGATTCATTTCTAGACCCACCTTTTGTGCTCCTTCCCTCAGGTCGTGTAACATATTGATAAGCTCCACTGCATTAGTGCTCATGAGTACAATGTCGTCGGAGAAACGGAGATGATTTATGTATCTTCCGTCTGTTGCCATCACAATTTCTTAAAGACCTCTTCCAACGCTAGGGTGAATAATTATGGAGAAATCGAGTCACCCTGTCTAACCCCTCTCTGTATTCGGATCTTATCCGTTGTTGATTTTCCATCTATTTTGACATGGAGCGTAGCATCTTTGTAGATGTCTTCAAAGAGGCTCGTATATCTTCGGTCGATCCTCGCGTTGCCCATTACCTCTAGCACCGCCTCCGCATGTTTCCACTGAGTCGAATGCTTTCTGGTAGTCAACTAATGCGAAGTGTAACGGGACATTGTATTCTGTACATTTCTCTATAAGCATATGCAACGTTTGGATATGGTCCAATGTACTACAGCTGCTCCGGAATCCATCCTGTTCAATCAGACTTATTGTTGAGGTGGTTGGCGATAATTTTGCTGAGGAGCTTATACAAAACCGATAGATGGCTAATCGGTATGTTGTTCTCTATGTTAGTTCGGTTCCCCCTTTAGAGAGGATTATCAGCTCGGCATTTCTCCATGTTTTGGGAATTTTTTCCTCCTCCAGGCATCTGTTAAAAAGGACAATTAGTGCTGTCTCAAGCGTTTTACCTCCGTTCTTTAAAATTTCTACGGTAAGGAGATCTTCCCCAGGGGCCTTCCGGTTCTTCATCTGCTTTAACTAACTATCTTCGGAGTCCACATTTTGGACTACTTGAATTTTCGATCGGTTTGGTTTAGGTACCGGTTGGCTGTAAAGTTCCTTGTAGGAATGCTGGATGGTGGATGTTATTTGCTGCCTCTCTGTAACAAGTTCTCCTTGTTGGTTCTTAATTTAGAATTACTTTTTCATAGCAGCTTTAAGAACAAAAACACTTCCAACGATTTGAAAGTTGGATAATTTTTAAACGGCTTGAAATGGGTACAAGTTCGGGTTTTTTTTCGAGGTGAAACATTCATGGACTTTCACCCTTTAGGGAGCTTCGCACCGTTTCAGGCACAACGATAGCTTGACGTCCATTTTGCGGCCTACGTATATTTTTGTAATGTGAATTCAGCAATAAAGACACACTTTTCAGTTGGAAAATTAATTGCAATTTCACTAGGCTTTTGACTCTTAAAAAAGCTTCAAAGTTTCTACCGTTGGAAGCTGACTAGCCACTTTTTCCGACCAGCTCAAATATGAGCTCTAGATATGAGATTACTCAGATAATGTACATGGCTGCCCTTTAAGGAAGCCCTATCACTGGAAATAATTAGTATTTCAGGGCTTAAATCATCTAGCAGTATTTTCTTTTATTTGCTTTTCACTCGCTTAGAAAATTATCTGTTACTTTACGAAAGTTGTGGTATTGATTGGCACTTTCCATTCTAAAGGTCCCTTGAAGTTTCAGTTTTTAAGCATTCAACTTTACGAAGAACTCCAAATAATTTTCCAAAAATATCTGAATAGGCGTATCAATCGCTGTTCGGGAAAGCTTGTCTTTTATAACGTTTGCTGAGGCTTTTTAATTACGATTTATCATAAATTTCTATCCTTTAGAAGGTTTCCTGTTACGTCAAGATTCAAAAGAGCTTGTCTCAGAAAAGTCTCTTCATTTTTGTAAGTAAAGCTTCTTAAAAACTGTAATTTGCTAATTACATTTGAATAAAGCTTTCTAAACTCTAAAAAGTTTCCAACAGAAATGTGAAAACCTTAGAGATAGATGTTTATATGCATGAGAAATTACCAAAAACTGCGTTTCAGACGTATGGCTTCACAAGAATTATTTCAAGGACATTTTAATAACCACTATTGGTTCAAGCTGGAGGTTAGAAGTTGTCTTGAAAAAAAAAAGCTTTTTTCAGATATAACGGAAAATGGCTGTAAATTCATAAAGATCGTTTTCATGCAGCTTATCCAGAAATGTAATCCACTAATAACAGTTGATCAGAAATTTCCAACCTCTAAAAGCTTTGCAGCAAAAATCAGAAATTTTGCGGGGTATTTCTCAGAAACGGTCAAAAGTCATAAGTATTTCTTTGGCCTCAAGATTATTCAGACGAAATATTTTTCTTTGGCAAGAATTGCTTGCCAAAGTTGAAGGTGAAAACAGCCATGCATGCAAACTGATGATGGTGGAGAAAGACACCGAAACGTATGTGCAGTATAATAATAAACAACATATTGACTGAAACCCAGGAATTTTATTTAAATTGAATATAGCTAATGTAATTACGCATTTTCCCTGAAACTGAATACTTGTTTGATTGTAAGATTACCAAATATTAATTACTGCTATATCAATTTGCTTGGTGAAGCTGACTTTGTGGGTTTCACTAACTCTACATATTCCACATATGCATGTATACTCGTACATGCAATGTTCAAACCGTATTGTATTTCAATATCATTGCCAGGAGTTTGTTCCAGTCCGCAACTCATGCATTATATATACCGGATGCATTTACTTTAGTTAATTGGTTATATGTTCTAGTAATATTTTAATAATAATTGAAAATTCCATCGAAACCACTTAATTTATTGTGTCATTTGCATTTAAAATATTCAAAGTAACAAAAATACTCAAACTGTCTGTAAAAGCCGAAAATAAGACTTCAATGTCCAATTTTCAACAAATTCTCCAACTAAATTTTTTAGTTTTCCACATAATTCGTCAAAAATCATCAGGAGTCTGTTTTTTAAATACAAATGCGTTTTAATCGCACCGCCATATCCCCTCATATTTTGAAAATTGAGAAAACCCTTTCAACTAACTAAAAGATAAAGTGTACGCAAACTTCCCGAAGAGAAGACTATATCAACTTTCTGAGTGTTCCGAGAAAAATGATCTGTATTTGGTAACCAGCGTCGATAAATGGAAATTGATCAGCTTTTTACGATTTTTTTTGCAGCTTCTAGATCTTAAATTGTTTCACATGAACGGATTAGGGACTGAGAAATTAGCTTTGGCAGTATTTTTCAATTAAACGTTGTTGAATTTAAAGAACTGAAGAAAGTTCTATCTAGGACCCTTCATTTTTTTTCACCGTTTCATTCCTACTAGGCCATTAGAACCAGGGACCCGGAGCGGAACCGATATGGGCCAAAACCGGAACGGAACCGTTTCTTTTTTTTTTTGGACCGGAACCAAAACAGAACCCATATTTTATATTAAGACATTGTTAGGTGCTATACCGGAACCGCAATATTTTATTTCGGTTTTTTTTTTCGGTTCTGCTTGTAACGTTTGAAAGAAATTACTGTAAATTTTACAAGCAAATGAAAATAATCATTTACCCTCCTGCAAATGAATATAAAAATACGTTTCTATGTTCTGGTGAGCCGCAGTGTCACTGTTAATGTGCCGACAAAGGGTCGACACTTCTTTTAGTTAGTTCTTACAATTTAGTTTTAATAGTCGGCGCCGCGACGCCGTCAAAGGGAGAAACTAGTTCTTCCAAATGACAAGATCTTGTATAAATCACAAAATAACAATTTTTTCGTATAAGGTAGTTTTAGACGACAATCAAGTAGAAATGATGTTCTTAAAAGAGTGCAATTCTTCTAATTCTAATTCTGACCTTGACCAACACGATTTGGAAACGGAATCATCTAGTTCTTCATCAAGCGATAAAATGGAAGCCTTTTTGAGACATAAAGATTCACAGCAAACATTTTTAAAAGGAATTAATCAGCACGAATTTTCTTCACAAGGTTCATTTGTAGCCCTTAACAAAATTGAAAATATTTTAAATATTTTAAATTTCCTATCAAGTGGAACAAAGGCGCATACGCTTACCGAAAAATGAAACGATTTTTTATTTCTGGAAGAAAAAGAATGAGCTTAATCTCGAGTTATACATGCTTGCTCAAGTATTGTTAAGCGTACCAGCAACTCAAGTTAGTGTTGAAAGGTTATTCGCAGGACTCAAATTTTGGTTGTCGCCTTCGAGGTCAAATATTAAAAAAAAAATTTACAGGAACAATTATTTGTGAGGACCAACCGACTTTTCAATCGTAGAGAACAATCACCGTAGGTTTATATACTATTTTAAAAAATCTTTTTTAAGTTGAATTATTTTACTTCTTCGATCACTAACATCGAAACATTTGAAATTGGAGTTTTGGACAAAAGCAACTCCGCAAAAGATGGTGGAGAGTGTGAAGACATGAACCAGGAAGAACAATCTTTAAACGGAAATAAGAGTGAAAGAAGAACGCGCTAAATCCAGAAAATTCATTAACAAATTACTTTTCAAAAATACAACGATTAAAGTAATTTTTGTATCTAATATTGTCTGGGGTTGCTAGTCCTCCTACCCCCTACCATACAACCAGCCGAAGTACCGTATGAAGCAGTGGATCGTTTGCGCATCTTTTATCTTGTATAATAAAACAAGCAATGAAAAGGTCGTGAGATTCCTAATTAGAGTAGCCTGTATCTTTGTCCTCGCTTGTTGTTATTTATCGATTTTGGAACCAAAAAAAACCGGAACCGGAACGGAACCGAATTGGAAATTATTTTCGAAACCGGAACCGAAGTTTTAAATTTTGCCTTGGAGCGAAACCGGAACGGAACAGTAATTTCGTTTCGGTCCGGGTCCTTGATTAGAACCCACTTTTAGAATAATGAGCTATTAACTACGTATGATATTATACGTATTAACTACGTATTAACTACGTATGAGCTATTAACTAGCGTATTAACATACGCTCCAAACAATTGATATTAGAACCAGATCAATGAGTTTCAAGTAAAAAAACTCAATCAAATTTTGCGCCCGTTAGCACCTTTCATAATTCTTTAGCAATAAATTCACTTTCGTTTCCCTACACTCTCTTACTCCGCTTTTTTAGTTCTTTTTACCCTAAACATGTCGCAAATGTAGGAGACTTTTCAGTGTGAAACTCATAAACCCAAAACGCATTACGATTTTGATACATGAGTGTAATAATACTCAAGTAATTAAGTTGAAATCAGGATATAATTAAACCGATTAGAAGCAGATTAAAAATTAATTCAATTTCCCGATGTTATTAAATGTTAATTCCTGCAAAATCAGCTTTGTGAATGTCACTTCTCCGGAAATAATATCGCATATTATGGCCATGTCCATTTAACAGTTCAACTATGTAATTCTAACGCGAACATTAAATTGGTTTATCTGGGAAAGAATAATCGTCATGTTTGCCAGCTCAAATGAGCAAAGTTTGAAGTGTAAAAGGCTGAACTATTGTTTTCAATGAATATCAGCGAGTCCAATCAGATCTTTATTATTAGTTACACATTTTAATTATAATATATAAAAAATTATTTTTAATAGGTTTAGTTTATTTATTATTAGTTTTTAGGTATATTCCTATACTTTCGCCTTTTACTGCTTTTTAAAAATGTTTCAATTTACAGTTATATAAGTAGCAGCAAAAATACGAAATGAATAAGGCAAGAGAAGTATTCACCAGCAGTAGAAACACATTTAGTTGGACAAAGCTCTATTAATTTTAATCTGACGAATCCATTAATAATACGCCGCACAACAGCCAAATGACCTCTTGATGCCGTTGAGAAATTTCACATTTCAGCTTCAAGAGCCCCCATTATTCAGTGCATTCGATTAGAGCAAAGAAGCTTTGGCAATTTAGAGATATTAGAATGCTCAATTTGACTTCTGAAACTTTGAATACTGGTACATTCCAGTCTCGTTTAGAATACTCAAGTATAAAATTCCATGAAAATAGGTTGCTAGCAGGGTATTAATTTAGGTTTCATCGAATATTTGCATTGCGACCTAAAACCACATATGCAATTTTGTACAAAAGTCGTCAAATATATCGGTGGATTATTAAAAAATAATTTAAAAACAATGAATTTTTTGTAGATTTCTCGAATCTGTCAATTATGGTTAGAATTATAGTCAACTTTACTCTGTTGGTCCTTAAGTGTGCCATTATTACTCATTCTCCTCATTTGCCGATCGTAAATTTCATTCATTCACCAAAATTTCCATTTCTTTGTTATTTTCTAGCTTAGAAACTTTCTGATTTGTATCTTTCCGGAAGGAGATACATTTTTCTGCAGTAGATAATTCCAATATATTTCACTTTTAGACGGCCGACCTACATTTCTGAAGATAAAATTTAAAACGTTATTTAAACTTATGAACTGAATACCGAATCACAACTTTTAAGTACAGCAGGTTCTTCTACTTCAAGAAGGCCTTAAGCTCTGGTAATTGCAAAGGCTTAATTCGGTTCGTTATCCTGCGAGATAGAGTTCCAGCTATCTTTCCATCTCACAGTTGGTCTTCCTAGCGTTCGTCAACCCGTTGGTTTTCCGGCTTGGTCCATTCTGTCTATGTGGTCACGCCAATATCTTCTTCTTTTCCTCCCCCATCTCACTATGTCCTCCACCTTGCATGCCTCTCTTATGTCATTGTTTCTCACAATGCCTCGAAGTGTCTTCCCTGCGATGGTTCTTAAGGTTTTCATCTCCGCTGTTCTGAGGATGCTCTTTGATTGATTGGTGTCAGCTCTAGTCTCGATATCATGGGTTAGCACCGCTCTAACACAGGACTTATATATCCGCACCTTACTGTCATTGCGCATGTGATTGGTTTTCCAGATGGTATCTCTCAGACATCCTGAAATTGTTGCGGTTTTGTTGACCTGTGATTTTATGTCGTTTATCGGGTTGTTGCTGCTTGATGTGTCTGCTCCTAAGTAAAGGAAGCTCATTACCTGTTCTATTGGTTTATTGTCTATTACAACTTTACACCTTACTGGTTCTATGG
Source organism: Dendroctonus valens (assembly GCA_024550625.1). Classification (NCBI taxonomy): domain Eukaryota; kingdom Metazoa; phylum Arthropoda; class Insecta; order Coleoptera; family Curculionidae; genus Dendroctonus; species Dendroctonus valens. The sequence continues at coordinate 435,676 of JAJTJO010000013.1, read as the reverse complement.
AGAAGGGCATACATTTTGTTTTATCAATGGAGATTCACATGTTGTATTTTATACTACTCTGATAAAACTTATGTGTTTGCCTTTGCAGGTCGATTTCCGTTTCTACCAGCATTACCGCATCATCCGCATATCACACCATGCTGATGGTTTTTGGTCCGGTCCGTATCCCCTGTTCATTTTTGTCACACTGTATATAATCTCGTCCATGACGAGGTTAAAAAGGTATGGGCTGAGACTATCTCCCTGTCTTATTCATGTTAGTGTCGGTATGTATTTTGTTGTTTGATGGTCCACTTTTATTCTGGCATTTCTGATTATGTTTATGAGGTTTATGCCTCTGTAGATTCGAATTAGTTTTTTGTCCCTTTTTAAAAATTAGTATGGTGATACTTTTCTGCCACTCTGTTGGTATGCTGGATGTGGTTATTATGTTGTTAAACAGTTCCGTAAGTTTTCTTGCTAGCTCTTTTCCTCTATATTTTATAAGTTCATTGGGGACGTCGGCCACTCCCGGAGCTTTACTGTTTTTCAGGTTTTTAATATTCACACTAACTTCCTCCTCTGTAACCGTTATTCGTGATCTCTTCCTGTGGTTCCTGTGAGTGAGGTTCAACCGTGTTGTCAGTGTTGTCATATGGGTTTCTAAAATATGTTTCCCACTCGTTCAGAGGAACCCTTTTGGTCTGGTTGTATTCGTTTACGGGTTTCTTTCTGTTTTTGAGCATCTTCCAAACTTTCCTCTGGGCTCCATAAAGACAGCGTTCCATGTCTGTGGAGAACTTCTCCCAGTATTCTTTTTTCATTCTTTTGATTGCCGCGTTCACTCCATTTCTTGTTTCTTTATAGTTATTGCAGTTTTCCTCTGTTGGTGAACCTTGACATTGTAAGTAGCTTTCTTTTTTCCCCAACCAAACTTTTTACCTCCTGTGAAAACCAAGACTTTTTTTTGTTTTGCGAGTTTAAATTTATGGTTCTTTTCTCTATTGATTCGTTAGCTGCCTCTTGTATGCATCTTTTAATTATATTCCAGTTGTCTTCCACATTCTTGTCTGTTATGTTTACCGATGTAAGTTTTCCACTTAGCCTGCTTTCATATAGATATTTGGTGCAGTCGTCATCCAATGATTCTATGTTGTATTTTTTAATCATCATTGATCTTTGCTTTAGTCTTCCATGCCTCTCCATGACGAACTTTCCGAGAACTCGGTTGTGATCTGTGCCGGTGTTAGCAGAGGTTAGTACTCTTATGCCTTCTATTTCATTCAGTGTGGTATATCTATTTGTTATTATGTAATCGATGTTTGATTTCTAGCCTCTGGTGTTGCAGAAAGTGTACTTTTATGTTAGTCTTTGTGAGGAACATAGGTGTTAGTTAGTTTATTCGCAGTTCGTTTCTTGCGCAGAAGTTGTTCAGTTGGTCTCCGTTTTCATTTAAATAGTGCTCGTTAAATCTTTGCTTTACTCCGGGAATTTCGTCTGACCCGATTCTAGCATTGAAGTCTCCGAATAGGATTTCATTTCCATTGTTGTTTATTTGGTCAATGGTGTTTTGTAGCTTCTCATAGAAACTATCTGATCCTCTCTTGGTTTGGACGTGTCCGGAGAGTAGATAATCACAATATTCAGTGGGTCTTTGGGGAAAATAAGTGTGAGTTTCAATATTCTGTCGCTTACGTAGTCGACGTTTTCTATTATGTCAGTGTACCTTTCGTGTAGAAGAATACCGAATCCCGAGTGACCTCGTTCCTGTTTCGGTTTCCCACTGTAAAGTAGGATATACTTTTCATACTTTGTCATGCCCTGACCTTAATCTTTTGTCTCGGATAGTCCGCATATATCAATCTTGTGCGTATTCATCTTCAATAGTATTTCCTGATCCATCCGCTCCATGATGTAACATTCCAGCAGGCTGTTCTAATAGTTTTCCGTTTTAGCTTAATGCTTTTCCGTGCGGGGGTTGTTTCCAAAGGGATCCTTCCATTTTCCGAGCCTGGGCCTTTTTCTCTGTGAGCCGATGGTGGTTTTACCCTAGGCAGGGAGCTAACGTAGCCTAAGAACCCTCCACACTTTATCCGGGCTAGGGACCGGCAATGACCGCGGCAGAACTACTTAGCTCCTCCCGCTCGTCCATCACCGGCGCTGTTGTTTTTTAAAAGATCCAAGCATATTTTAAACATTTCATTTTCTTAAAACAAAAACAGTTTCAAGCAATATTAAGCAAAATTTAGAAGTTTTTTTCAAAAAGAATGCTCTCAGATTGAACCAGCAAACTTGTCACGGGTTTTTATCAAACTTACTAACAATCCTGAATAAACCCCTGAAAGCAAGTTGTCAAAAGTTAATGTTTTACTTTTAAGCAAATTAATGTGTGCACTTCACTTTGCTTTCAACAGAAATCAAGTTTAATCGGAAGTGTTTTTAATTAAACTAACTTAATCTCTATTGACACCTTATTTAAATCTGAAAAATCAGCGATATTTAAAGAAATTTAAGAAAATTCAAACACCCTATTTCGAATAATTGCTTATACAGGAACAATGCAGGAAATATTTGCTAAATATATATGTCAAAGATGGCGAAAGAAGATATCATAATAAAGGGTGACATAACAAAAAGCCGACTGTCAGTGGGAAGCATTTTGCTTGCCATCTCAGGACTACAAATAATAAATTATTATTTCATTTCTCCCCGGAATTCTCTACCTCATTTCAGACAGGAATTATTTCCTAAACAGACTAACACCAGAGCTTGGGCTCGAATGAAAATGTGTTTAGGCATTCAGTTTCAGAAATGGATAGGGAAAACACTTTTGTTTCAAAAAATTCTTTACTTTCAAAATGGGTAATAATTAATGTAGGCACTTTGGTGCAGAAGGTGATGTAATTAATATTATCTACCGATTAAATTTGCTTTGGTTTGAAGATGAAAAACGCATCCAAATCGGGACAGTTTGCCTATCCAGCTCATATTTGGTAACTAAAAATGTTCAGTCCAAATTGGTTGTGGTAACATTATCGTCATCATCCTTTGGTTGCTGTTTGGCTGCAGACGTTCAGCAGCTGTTTCCTTATTATTTACCGGTTTTAAAACATTCGAGCAGCCTGTGTAGACAAACATACAACCATACGCTCTAAAATGGCTCAAATGTCGCCACGCATTACTCTAACGACCATAATATTCCCATCTTGAAAACCGAATTGCAGCTTTTTGCTCCATTTCAGTTTAGTCGTTCTGACGTGTTTGAAACTGGGATTTTGTAGACAAATATTGCTCGTAGGGCTCAAGACTCAAATGCATTTAGAATTTTGATTTCAGTCATTTTTAAACCGAGGTCGAACTATACAAGTCCGTTTTCATGACCACGTTCTTGCCAAAGAATTACTGAAGAACTTTCCTACATTTGCGAATTTCGGTCAATCGCAAACCAGCGTTTGCATTCTCAACCTTTCCTTTCCCTATTCTATTCGCAAAATAACTTAACTTTTTAATCTGTCGATTTCTGTGTATTGGTGAAAATCATTTTGGAACGTGCTTGTCAACTTACCTCGCGAGGTAAAGTATCGAACAAAGCAGATCAGGTCAAATATATTTTTGGTCAACGCTGACTCCCCTACAATAACTGCAGACGGCCAAACAACACAACCAAAAAACGACGTAAAATACAATGGAATCACAATTGACCACAAACTTAAATTCACTAAACACATTAGAAACATCAGGGCAGAAACAATAAAGAGAATAAAACACTTCCGATCACTAACCTACAAAGACAGAGGAATTTGCACAAACACCGCCACCAAAACGTATAAAGCTATTTGTAGACCCTTGCTAGACTATGGACATAAACTCATGACTAACGGAACAGAAAGGACAAAACGTTATATACAAACAACAGAACAAACTGCACTAAGGCTAATAACACGAATAAGACCCAAAACCCACTACACAACCCCTCCACCCAACTAATATACAAACGCACAAACCTGACAAAGATTTCGGAAAGACTCATACATCTACAGAAAAAATGGACAAACAACCCCTACAACTGGACCGTACTGAATCCCCTGTGTCTTACAAGACCAACCAGACAATCCCGCTTCCGTTTCCCTACATCAACGCTACTCGAACACTTACAAACGCAACTGACTACTGGACAATAAAATAATTTTTTCTTGTCATTAGAATTGGAAAGTTTATTTAATAAGATTATTAACCTAGAATAAGAGAATTTTCATATTTGTTTTTTATTTAGATTAAGACTACATGTATTAAACAAGGGCAGAAAGACCGATAGGTCGATAGCCTTTTTTAGAAATAAAGATGTTTACTACTACTATATTTTTGGATCATTTGGATCATTAAATATCTATCAGTATTTTCAAGCATATTTTTAAAGAAGGCTTCAAAAAGCTTACCTACTGCCTACTGCGTTACGTTATTAAACTGAATTCTATCAAACTATAGAAGGCGACGTTTCCAAATTTAATAAAAACAAAAATGAACCAACTAAGTGCTACATATTGATATGTGTATTAATATTGGCTTATTTATTTTTAAGTTTGAGGACTTCGCAGCAACTAATTTCTCTTCTCTTACGATGGAAATTATTTTTCAATTCATGACGGCGATATTCTAGGGATTTCAAAGAGATGTTTGAACAACTCGTCTAATTCTGACAAATGTAGCGACATTTCGCACAATAATTATCTACCCCTTCGATCTTTCATTCTGCTTCACGACATACTAAAGATAAGGTAAATTTATTCGTGCAATTATCAATTCTACATTATCTTGCTCCACATGAAATGCTTCCATGGAAAACAGCCAGAAGGCTCGCTTTTAACGTTAAGAGCCATGTTATTTATTCACCTACATCTATGGCTGTCTTAAGGATCCGGTTCCAGAAAAGTTGTCTCTATTTCATTCATTTGCTTATTCAATTTTTTTAATGTTGTATGCCTTGTAGATTCCTTAGCGGCTTCCTATTTAATTTCTGGGTTCTTTGGCATATTTTGACTAGACTTTTTTTATTAATTTGAGCCATTTTGAAAAATATCAATCTGGATGAAGTCGGCCTTCGTTGACTTCTTTTCAAAATAAAGCTTGGTAATTGAGTGCTAATTTATCATGAAGTTTGTTATCGCACATTTTGCTTATCGTGAAAGTATTGTGTTATTGGTTGATTTCCTAGTTCCAAACAAGACTTGAGAGTTTGACTGCCAGTGTTTGTTAATTTCCTTAAATTGTTTAAAATTATGAAAACTTCTTAGTTTATATTTTTGACTAAGAGTTTCTTGAAAATAATTTACTGTGTAAAGTAAGTACTAAATATACTTGGAGGCATGATCCAAGGAGTTCCTGCAAACATTTTTCGTCCATGGTTCGAGTCATGATTCGAGTGTGTGTATAATTCAGATATTGTAATGATTATAATCGACCTTTTTGCAGACCATAATCGTCATTCTGTGGTGCTAAAATAAGGTAATTCATATTTAAAGGAACATCCTATGAAAATGTTCTGGATGACTTTTAGGCATAACTTTCAGTAGGATCATTTCATTATCTACTACTACCAGTCTGTAGCGCTACAGCCCCTGTTGGGCCTTGGCTGAGCCAACAATTTGCCTCCATCTCTCTCTCTCTCTTTCTCTCTCTCTCTGTAGCACTTCAAACCGGGGTGGGTTTTGGCTGCCTCCACTATTTGCCTCCATCTCGTCCGGTTTTCCGCTGTCTCTTGCCACGTGTCAAGGTCCACTCCCAGGATGGAGAGGTCCTTTCGGATGTTATCTCGCCATCTTAGTTTTGGTCTACCTAGTGGCCTTCTTCCCATACCGATTTTATCAGCCTTGTGTTCCGGCTTCTTTGTACGTGCCCTGCCCATCATAGTCTACTCGCTTTAATCTCTTGGATGATGTCCGCGCTGTGGTACAGTTGCGTAAGTTCAGCGTTTGTTCTTATCCTGTATATTCCTGTGTGAGGTTCACGATGAAGGCCATATATCTTTCGCAGACACTTCCTCTCAAATCTTCGAGGTAGGTGCATGTCTTGTACTGTTAATGTCCAGGCTTCGCATGCATACGTCGCTACTGGCCGTATTATGGTCTTATACATTAGAATATTGGTCTGTCTTGATAGTAGATTGGACATCATCATCGATTTTATTGCATATAAACATCTATTTCTTTGAGTGATGCGTTGTTTGATTTCCTCTCGCACATTATTATCTGATGTTACGATGACACTGATGAAGGCTTGCACGTGTTCATAGTTGGACTCGTCCATAGTGACGTTTTGCCTTATGCGATCGCGATCGGCATTTGTTGTGACGTGCATATATTTAGTTTTGTTTTATTTATACGCAGGCCCATCTTGTTCGCCTCCTTTTCTAAATGGACAAAATTCTCTTTCACCTTTACCGTGCTTCCACCTATCATGTCCACCTCATCTGCATATGCCAATCGTAGAGTAGGTCCATTTGGTCCGAAAATGTGTACGGGGGTTGGTACTGTCCTAGCGGCTTTCTCCAGAGCTATGTTAAATAGCGGCGGGGACAAAATCGATGCAAATTCAACATCACCGTGGATCGTGGCTGATATCTTTTCTTCTGTGCTGCAATTCCCTTATGGAAAGTTCTCATGTCCCCCTGTTGGTGGTTCGCTTGTAGTTCTAGGATTTTTTCCTTGTGCTGCTGTTTTTTCTTTCTCTTTATTGTTTTTCGAAGTCGGTCCCTCAGTGCACTGTATCTGGAAGTCACCTGTTCTGTGGTGTTTTGGAGCATTTCTAGACTCGCTGCGGCTCTGAGGTATTGTAGGCTCTGACATTCATCATCAAACCAGGGTTTACGGTTTTGTTTAGGTTTAAGCCCAAGTATTTCCTCATTAGTTCCTACGATGCTTCCCTTAAGTAGTCTCCACAGCGTTTCCACATTGTCTGTATCAGCTTCTATAATCTGTACTCTGCACCTAGAACCCTCAACACAAGCTCTGGTTACTCTGATCAGCTTAGGTGGGATGCCAAACTTAGAATCGTCGTATGCCTGCGGTATAATATATAGAATCGGTATCATAATACTCTCCTTCTAGTCATCAGGGAGAGCTTCTTTTTCCCATATGGTTTTAGTGAGGTTTTCCAGTTGTGCTATGATAGTATCGCCACCGTATTTAAGAAGTTCTGCTGTGATTAGGTCTCCGCCAGGGGTTTTATTTTTTTTTTCAATTTTGTTATTGCTTTTGTAATTTTCTCTTTAGAAGATATCTCATTCAGATCCAGTGCTTCCTCTTCTTCACCAATTCCTCTATTAAGCAGATGATGGAAGCAGTTTTTCCACGTTTGCAATATTTCTACTTTGTCAGTTAATGCATCTCTATTTTCCTTCTTTAAGAAATTATCGGTCCTGGGTCTGAATCCTGCCTTTATGAGCGTACTTTTTGGCAGAATGTTCTTGTGTTATTCTTTTCTTCTTCTTCTAGTGCAAGTAATTATCTGTCTTGACATTCTCGTTTGTCTTCTTAACAATTTCTTTCCTAGGGTTCTTAGTCGTCAGTATCTTTCCCTGTTCTCGTCTGTGGGACTTTTTAGCATTTTGAGGCTAGCAGTAGTTCTCTTCTCCATAGCGTCTTCGCAATCTTCATCATATCAGTGGTTTTTGTGTTGTCTCCAGGGTTTCCCCCTACCATCTTTCCAGCTACTTCTGCAATTGTTCCAGATATGAACTTCCAATGCGTACCCATATCAGTATTGTATATGGTGTTAGTATTTTCTCTGATAATTTGCTCTGGTTCTTCCTGATAATGTGCTCTTATCTTTGTCTGCTGAAGCTTTTCTGTATCCCACTGACGAGAGAGACGATTGATTGGCTTGCTTTTTGCTGTATATATTCTGACTTTGACCAGAAAATGGTCTGATTCGGCATCTGCACCCCTGCAGCGTCTAACATCTAGTACATTACTTCATTAAGCGGGTAGCTAGTGGCAGATGTACCATCTCAAAGGCTTTTTCATTCATTCAGCATGTTCTTTCCATGTCAGCTTACACACTCAGACTGAGCTAATAATAAAAAACATACAAGACACAAGTCTGTCTATGCGCTCCTCTTTGCGAATAGTTGAGAAATGTGCAGCACCATACAAAAAAAAATAATAAAATAGTAGAGGAAGTATTTTTATAGCGACATCTTCGTTAGGGCTTTTGTCAAGGAAACATGTGGAAATGGGTTCAAATCATTTCAATTATATTTCCAGTTCTTTATGCAGTAAACGGTGCTCACCGTTTGTTTTATTCGCTACACACACGAGCTCGTAAACTTTTTATTGAGAATGTCCGTGTTGAGTGCCAGAGTAAAACAGCCCATTGCAATTTATATCCTCTCTTATCCCAACAGTTCAGCCGTTTGGAACCTTAAAGCAAATATGTTTTCTATTGTATTTTCATATGTTTTATTTCCTGCAACTCCTTGAAGTTCCTGATGTCTGCAAATAAATATTTTATTAAATTTATTGTGCCTTTTCCAATATTATCCAAATGTGACATAAACGGAAATTGACCTAAAAGATGAAATTTTGGAAATATCCTGTTGCCAAACTTGCTCTGAGCGAGCAGGCCATCATAACCATTTTTTTCTGGGTCAAACCAACATGGACAAGTTAAATCCAATTGTAATTGAATTTGGTTTTAAGATTATGTAGTGTGCATATGGCTGGTTTCGGATCTGGTTAGTCTTTATTTTCCATTTCATTATAAACAGCAGCTTTCTGAACATACTCAGAGTCGAATATGCAAAAATTTTAATTTTGTTAGCTCAAAACGCGCAAAGTATTCTTTTAGGAGCTGGGCTTTTATGAATTTAGTTGGGCTTTCAAGCTGTATGCTGTGATTAGATCGTCGAAAAGTGTCTGTAAATATATGCCAGACAGTCTCAAGTCTATTTGGCCGCGGAAGCCGTGTTTTTCTGTGGTTAAAGGCACATTTTATATCACCAAATCTTTAGAACTATACTAGATACTTTATTATTTATAATGTACACTAATCCGTTAAAGTGCTATTAAATGTTTTTTGTTGCGTTTCCAATGAAGTAAGCCGAGTTCTATTTTAATTAAAAGTGTTTCTAATTGTGAAATTTCTTGGTAACTAGATAAATTACATTGAAAAATGGGAGAAAATTTTAATTCTGTTTGGTAATTTGGTACACAAATCGATAGTTGATTAAAAAATTACTTTACGGGGTCATCTTGAATGGGAGCTTGAATGAAAATATTTTATTTTCCATCATCCAAATTGCGAAAGTGCTTACATCGACATAAATAAAACATATGAAGAGGTCTCCAAGGAATTACCAGCAACACGCAGATGAAAAAAAACAAGAAAACCCCCTTTGGGTTTTAAATTTAATTGAGGTCCTCTTGTCTGTTTGGATTCGGATTTCCCATTCAACTCCAGTTAAGAGCATCCTCAACTCATCGAATTTATTAAAAAATAAATTAAAGTGCAAGTTGAATTGGCGCAAAAACAGGAAACTTGAAGCCAAATTGGATTAAGTTGGTTGCCTTGCAAATATTCAATTTGGAAGGCAATTTCTTCGGTTATTGAAATCAAAATAAATATCTTCGGATATTGAAGGATATCAAAATTTTTATAATCTTTGGGCTTAAAATATTTATTAACCTCTGAACAAGTCAAGCAAACTGATGTGATCGACTAAAGTCGGAATTCTTTATCTTTTTTTATCTATTTTTATCTTTCTTTTTTTTCTATTTTTTATCTATTTTTAATAAAACTTATTCTTGTTATTAATCTTATCGTTTCGTATATTTTCCTGACTGTACCTTAATTCACTCCAATGGAGTTTTTCTGCAAGGATTCGATAATGTTGTTCGTGCCATAAAATAATTTTGGAATTAGTCCAATTTGAGTAGTAAAATTTGAAGCAAATGTCTCTATTAAACAATGCTATTAAATAAGCGTGACAAAATAATGGAAAATTTTGTCTTACACGGTTTTTATGTTGTGTCACTGAAAGTAATAGAAAATTGGAATGTGCAGAACAATGTTTTTTTTTGAAAATTACTCAAAAAGGTAACACATACTTTAAGCTTTGAACAGTATGAAATTCACATTCAAATGTGGCGTTCTCAAAACGGAGAAACCTTTCCAGAGCTTTACATTTATTGAGTACTTACCACTCAAACTCGACTGAGTAAATAATGTTGCACCACTCAAAAAGCTTGAAACTTTTTTGTACGCTATTTCAACGGCTTTCTTCGGAAAACCTTAATTTCAGCTTAATGTTCGATATAAGATCCAAACGGTTTTTTAAGAAATAAGAACTGGTGTTGTGAAGCGAAATATAACAGTGAGCAGTACTGTATAAAAGCTCACGCAACTGTCTCCAAATCCATTATCTGAGAAAAAGTTTATTTAATATATCCATGAAATTTATGTCATCACAAAGTGGCTATAAATGTATTGGCTGGTAAACCTCAATCAAAGATTAATCTAAGTGCTTTCGAGCATAAACAACACCTTACGCTAATATTTGCCGCCACTTAACACCAAGAAAACTTGGGGAACGGTTTACCCTTCGGGTTTATTAATTTCTGTCACTTCGCAAGTCCGTTCTACTATTAATTTGAATCCACTCCGAGAAATGTACATTTAGGTTAGCACTTTCTCAGAATTATGGAAATTTTAGGTGGATTTGCAAGCTTCGGTTAAAGACTTCGGGTTGTTTTGCAGGACGAAAGCGTCCATATTTAAAGTGAGTCTTTAAGAAAACGACAATAGACAGTTGAGCTACATAGACTATACCATAGTGAGATGATTTCTTTGATGTCAGGTCGATGATTCAATTAGCAAAAAACACTTCAGTTTAGTATCATCATCTTCGAGGAATTCCTTCTGGCAAATTACCACTTTAATTTATATTATATCATCAAAAATCATCAAATAATTCTAGTTTGCATTTACATGTGCACATGATACGGGAGTGCTGATACTGTTTGTATGTAGTGAATTGGAAAATTTTATTTTATTTTATTTATTAAGAACTTTACTCTTGTTGAGAGAGAGGGACACCCCTCTCTCTCAGGCTGGTTGTCTGCTCAGGCACCTGCTTGGGGGGGACTTAAAGTCCTAAATAAATACTGACTCTAAATTATATTTAAATTAGTAATTTAAACAAATGTGGAGTGAGCTTTACAATTACCAGGAGGTGAAAGGGTATTGCACCTAAAATCGTTTCCAGTTTTGCCCTGTAGCTTTAGAAAATACTTTCACCCTTTGACTTGTTGGTGTATCATATATATATATATATATATATATATATATATATATATATATATATATATATATATATATATATATATATATATATATATATATATATATATATATATAAGATACACCAACAAGTCAAAGGGTGAAAGTATTTTCTAAAAGCTACAGGGCAAAACTGGAAACGATTTTAGGTGCAATACCCTTTTAGGTGCAATACACTCTGTTGGTGTCTATGTGAGAATTTGTTTGGGAATTCTTGAGTCATTCATCCGCTCAACATACCCGTAACATATCAACTGTCTTCGTTGGATTTCTTCTATTATGTCTGTCATGATAACTCTGATTTCCTCATTAGTTATCCTCTCCAACCTTGATTTCCCTGTTGCTCTAGGTGGGCGCCAGAAGTCCATCTCCAGAGAACGCAACCGCCGCTTTAGGTGGGTAGTAAGTTGCCAAGTTTCGCATCCATACAGCACTATACTCTTAATATGGAGTTGCATAGGAGGAGTTTCCTTTCTCGGGATATACATGTTGACCATAAGATGGAGTTTAGGCAGCCGATTACTTTCTTTCCTTTTATGATCCGTTGTTCTATTTCTTTCTCTGTACGGCCTCCAGTCTCAATTTTGGTTCCCAAATATACGTATTCGGTGCATGCTCCTATTGTTTCGTCTTCTTCTGGGTGTCGGTCACCTCTGTCGATTCCGGTGCACAAATATTTTGTTTTGGATCGATTCACTGACAGTCCCCATTCTTCGTACTCTTTAAATAATCTTCTTGTCACGAATTCCAGGTCCTCCTTGTCCTGAGGTATAAGAACCTGGTCATCTGCAAAATGTAAAGAATACAGCGTTGAATGTTCATTAATGGTTATTCCCATTCCTCTGCATGCTCTTCTCCACTTATTTAGTGTTTCATTGAGGTATATCTTAAACAATGGGGGGGGGGGGACAGACATTTCAACATTTAGTTAGACCTTTGATGTTGTTTGATCATAAAGTTGTTTTAAAGCTGTTATTGATGTATAACTTATTCTGGATTTCTCCATTACTTGCCATAGTTTTTGTACGGGAAGGGTACAATGCCATATGCCTTTGTAAGATCCACATACAGAAGTTACACCTCTGCGTTTCTTGCTACTTTCTTCTCGGTTATTTGGGTTCAAACTGAAGACATGATCTATGCACGAGCGACCCGCTCGAAAACCTGCCTGTTCGTTAACTTCTTGTTCGTATTCTTCTTCTATTATCCTCATGGTGCTGGTAACGGTGACACACCTATAGTTGGAACATTCATCTTTCCTTTCCTTCTTGCGGATGGGAGTAATCCAGGCTTCTTTACACACCAGAGGTACTCTCTCTCCATTCATGTTTATGGTCAAGAGTGCTTGAAAGTGTTTGATGAGTTGTTGCGTCACCCATTTAATCAGGTCTGCGAGTATTCCTTCTCGTCCGCTGGCCTTGTTATTCTTCATTGACTTAACTACTTTCTACATCCTTTCCTCGTTAATTTCTACTCGTGGACCCTCTACTCGGATGTTTTTGAAGATGCTGCCAGATATGGTACTCTTTCTCCTGTAAGTTGTTGTGAGTAGTGTTAGTACCATTTATTCATGTGTATGGGATGGAAGTTTATTCTATTTACGATGTCAGTTTTTAATGTTCTGATTAGTTTCCAAGCTTTAGACGATCTAGTCCCCCCTATGAAGTTGCCGATCTCTTTACATTTTCTTTCCAATGTGTCGTTTTTATTCTTATTTATGATGCTTTTAAATTTTGCCTGTTCTCGTTTGTAAGTGATTTTATCATCTGTATTTTCTGTATTAAGCCATTTATGATATGCCTGCTGTTTTGTGTCTCTCTGTTGCTGTAGCTCTTCATTCCAGGTCAGATTGACATTATGTTTTTTAAACCGGTGGGTATTATCCATGCCTAATGCTTAGTTGGCTGCTGATTTTAAGGCTTCCATAACATGTGTATATCGGTCGTCGGTCCGACGTGTTAGATATTCATTATCCAGCTTTTGATCCAAGCAGCTTTGCTATAGGTGTCTGATACTATGTTCATGGAGACCTTTGATGTTGAATTTAACCTCAACGAGTTTATACCGATTCACACTTTCCTGGTTTTGTGTGTTATTGGATATGTTAAACGGGACATGGAGTCTGGAGGCCAAGAGATAATTATGTGTACCACATTCTATTCCTTGCTTTTAGTGCTATGGTGTGTTGGTGCCAAGTGTATTTGTGGATATTCTTGTGCTCATAGATAATGGTGTTTCAAATTTCCCAAACATTTTCATTTCTTGTACGCAATTATTATAGCTGGTCTAATTATTGTAGTCAATTATAGACAACGTTCAGCTCATTACTTAAGCGTTTAATATTTATTTTCCGCCAGATCCCTTTTGCATATTAATTGCTTAATCTCCGAAAGGTAATTTCAAGTCTTCCAACTAAATTTTAGATGGAAATTGCACTACGAAATAATGAACGAAGTTCGATAAGCAATTTTTAGCTGAAGTCATTAATTTTGAAAAGCGAACCTGCCTTAATCCCGACATTTTAAATATAATTGGATTAAGGGTTAAATTAAGGGTAATCTGACGACAAATTGAAGCAACAAGCGTTTCGTCGAGCTAAAAGCACACTTGCCTTTACGTACTTAACCGACATCATTCAAGTTTAGCCGGGTTCATTCATATATTATGGCTGATATTCGGTTCCAATGTTTACCGGGAATAAAGCCAAAGAAAGAATATTTTACGGTACAAAAACATGTATTTCAAGAAGAAATGGGGCGGGCAACGCCTATTCATTACAGAAATGAAATCGATTTTCATTTCTGTTATTTTGCTATTTCAGGGAGTTCTTCTGTATGAATATTCCTGCCTTGTCCCTGAGTTTAAACGGAAGTTATGATCCGTCACAGTATAAAAAACAATTCCAAAATTGAGGCCTGCTGCAAACAATATGAATATTTCAGCTATTACAAGGAGCTGAATTTTACGGTTCACAGTTCCGCGTTTGCCGAGAAACCGAAGTTAATTTGAATTGGACTCTGCCACAGCCAACATAAACTTTCGGAAGTTTCTTGCTTGGGGTACGCAGAAGAGCGTAATCATTGTTTTAATAAGTTTAAACGGAGTTGGTATTTGTGCCTGGTCGGCGATCCACGCGGAGACAATACCTGTTAAGTCGCTTGGGAAAACTTCAACTCTTAATGTTTTAATATTGTTTTGCTGCTTTATGGTCCCGAATTAATTAGAATAATTATGCGTTTCAAAACGTGCGGAATCAGTTCTGACATATTTTTCAATGTTTCTGTTGCTACTTGCTGCTTCATTTTCAGCCGCTCTAGCTTCACTGATAGACGAAGACCTCTTCCAGGACTCTCCAGGAATTTCCGTCCTGTGCTACTCGGAACCATTCTCTTCCTACGCATCTTTTGACATCGTCCAACCATCTTTTCTGCGGTATTCCCACACTCCTCTTTGCTTCTTTACTCTAGGTCCACGTGTCTGTATTCTGCCTTGCAACGTGTCCTACCCATTGCTATTTGAGTGTCATTGTTCTTTTGATAAAATCTGTTATCAAACCGAATATTCTTCTCTCCATCGATTTTTGTGTAACCCTTAGTCTTTCTGCACTTTTTTCTGTAAGCATAACAGTTTCTAAGCCATAAGTAGCCACCGGCAGTATGCGCGTTTCATATACTTTCCGTTTAAGGCCAATTGGTATTGTAGGGTTACTATGTATATAAATGTAGTTCAGCCGGCCAAAAGCGGCCCCTGTCCGTCCTATTCTTCCCGATATCTCCGCGGTTGTCTTTCCCTAGCGTTTATTTGTGACCCAGGTATACGTAATGGTCAATGTTTATTTGTATATTTTCTCGGCTCATGATTGTGGTCGTCTGAATATTCATTTGCAGTCCCACATCGGTTGAGGCCTGTTGGAATTGATGCAGTATCGTTTCTGGTTCGTTTCTGTCAGTGCTGATCACTATACTGTGTCTGCAAATCTCAAGTGGTTCAGGTATGTCCCGTCTATTTTAATTCCTGTTTCTTGCCGAGGTAATTTTTTGGAGTCTTCCTCCAGAGCTAGGGTAAATAGTTTCGGAGACATTGAGTCTCCCTGTCGGACGCCCCTCTCCATGGAAATTTTGTCTGTTATCAGGTCTTCATCAATGTGTACTGTTAGGGATGCTTTTTGGTAGATATTGCTTTATAGTTTAGAGTATTTTGAGTCTTTTCTAGCTAAATCCAGTGCTCTAAGTACGGCCCAACTCTCAATGGAATCGAAGACTTTTTGATATTCTTCGAAGGCCAGGTGTATGTCAATGTTGTCTTGTATGTGGTCTAGGGTGTTGAAACCTTTGCGAAATCCGGCTTGTTCCACTGGCTGGTAAGCGTCAAACTATGATGTTACTTTATTTATTATTATTCTAGAGAGCAGTTTGTATAAATGTGAGAGAAGGCTTATCGGTCGATAGTTTTCAATATTTGTATCGTCTCATTTTTTGTGTATAAGAGGGACTTCTGCGCTTCACCAATTTTCGGGAATTTTACCCTCATTTAAGCATTTATTGAAGAGTATCCTTAGAGATTAGACCAGTGGATCCCTCCCCCAATTTTTACCATTGCGCTTGTTATGTTGTCGTCGCCCGGAGTTTTTCTATTTCTTCATTTATTTCAATGCTATTCTTATTTTTTAGTTTGTTTTATTCGAGAGTTCTTCAGATCCGACATTCATAATCGTTGTTGTTTTGCAGTAGTAGTAGTAAACATTTTTATTTCTAAAAAAGGCTATCGACCTATCGGTCTTTCTGCCCTTGTTTAATACATGTAGTCTTAATCTAAATAAAAAACAAATATGAAAATTCTCTTATTCTAGGTTAACAATATTATTGTTGTTTTGCATTTGACGTGTCTTCCTTTATTAGGTTTGTGATGCTTGTTCGGTCTGTTGAAACAATTCCTTCCTTATCTTTGATATTCGTTAGTTTCCGTTTCTTCCTCGATTTTTTTTCGTAGTACTTTCATGTTATTGTTATCTTCTATGGCTTATTGGATTATTTTAATGTTGTAGGTTCTTAGGTCTTTACGTATTTTTCTTCTTACTATATTGTTGAGTTCTTGATAGTGGTTTGACTCTTTTCTGCTTTCGCGCCTTCTTTCCAGCAGCATCCTCGTTTCTTGACTTAGTTTGCATTGTCTTGTCCTTCTATTGCGTGTGCATCCTTTCGTGGTCACTACTGGGATGCCTGAACGTATTTTGGTCGATAGATCATCGAGGTCCAAATTTTTGTGATCTTCAACAGGTACCAATTTCTTTTTTGGTTCTTGCTGATATTCCTCTTTTTTATTTGTGACAGTTTCATTTGTGGGGAACCTGGTTTTGTATATGAGTTTTCCTCTTTCGATTTTATGTTGGAAAACAAGTACAGCTCGTACCAGTCTATGATCGCTCCCTGTATCAAATTGGTTCAGAACGGAGACCTCGACGCTTATTCTTCTGTTGTTCGAGATAATGTAGTCAATCTCGTTTTTATAGCGTTTACATGGGCTAATCCATGGCAATTTGCGTTGGGGTGTCTTTTTGTAAAAGGTGTTTAGACAGTACATTTTCTCTTCTGAGAGAAAAGCCTTTATTAGCCTTTCTTCTCTGATGTTTCTTTCCCCTAAACCAAATTTACCAAATATATGTGGCGCAGTTTTCGGCTACCCCTTTCTGTCCAATTTCTTCAACGCCCTTTTTTTGCCGGTTGTTTGCAGAAATTTATAATGTTTTTCAATACTTTTTCGGGTTTGCTCTGGCACCTTTTTTATGTATTTTTTTTCATCAGTTTGAAATAACATTTGATTAAAAAGTACTCTCAAACCAGCATGATGTTGTTCGGTAGGCGAGACCGTTTTAAAATCGCATTTGGTCTTGTTCTATTGGAGCACGTTTCTTGTTATAGTAGAGGTGATCAACTCCAGATTTTCTCGGAATTCGAGTCTTTGTCTTCGTGTAAATAACTCAAATAAAATTTTGTTCTGGCCAATTTGCAGTCTCTGATCAAGCATATATTTTCAAGCTAAATCCACAAACATCCTGGGTTCTTATGGGGATTTATGATAAGATTTTCATGAATTTCTGCTTTCAATAATTCACATTGAAGTGTAAATTTCATTGAAATGAAGCAGTAGAAACTTTATCTGCCGTTTTATTTCTGGAATATATTGGTAACCTGCCATATCAATATTATTCGAGCCTTTTTTCAAGCCAAGAAACTACTAAAAATGTACGTCAATTTTCCTGTCCTTGCTTTAATCAACACTTTCGTGTCTTGAAGAAGGGACATATGGGTACACACCAGGTAATGCCACGAAAAGAAAGTGTTTTATGTATAGATATTTTAACATAAATAGAAAAATGACTTCAACACCTTAATGTAAGGCCTTTTAGAAACATTTGCTAATCCTTTTCGCGGGAGATAATCTTAAAGACAGAAATTGTTATCAAGGTGTAAGTCAACTGTAAGAGCTAGAAGTATATAAGCATGATAAATGAAAAATAAATTGGGAAACCTAAAATTTGATAGATTGTTCGCGGATCATTTTACCTTTTTCTTCGTCAAGTTCGTATGTTAATTTTTCAGAGTAGCGTACATATATTGATAAAAAAAATTATCTGCAAGAAATTTACACAAAATTGTCGCGATATCGCAGCTCCTTACGCTGGTGTTTGTTGTTTAGGAAGGACGTGCATCTTTTACAAAACATACTACTTTAAAGATTTTCATGCCTAACAGCAGCGCACTTTAACAGTATTTCTGATAGCATTACAGCGATATACCCGGATCGATTTAAACTCAGTATTTAGGTAACTTTAAATTTAGACATTACCCTATTAGAATTTTCCTCCTTAAGTACATTTTTAGGGTATATACTGTGTTCTGTGGGTTTATAGCAATGCAGATACAGCTATAGGATGTCTTTCCAGTCTTGACAAACCCCCGAATAAATAGTCGAAACTTCGGCGAGAATAAAAGTAGTTTTTAATCGGGTTCCAGAACCGCTATCCAAGCATTTGTATTGATATTTTCAATAATTATCACGTAGATAGTTGTGATAATTCAAAGTTGTTTCGTTTGATCATCCAATCCTTTTTCATGAATATCTCAACTGCAAATCCATAAACTGTAACTCGTTCAGGTTTTTTTATCGGAAACTTGTCTGTTTTTCGTTCAGTTCGTTTAATCTTCATTTAGAGGCAGTTAAAACGATCAGCGGATTAACGTGATCCGCAAACTGCACAAAATAATCGGTCCTTGGGAATGAATCGGTGGTTATGCATACTTCCCAATGAAATGAAATGAGACTTTTGATGTATAGCAGATTTGCATGTGTATTTATGTTCAGAACACACTTAAACGCATTACATATACATTGCTTTTAAAAGATTGAATTTTTGCTTTGAACATCGATATCGTCCGAACTGTTAGGCATTATTTCCTGCTTCTATGCCAATATCGCTATAATCTGCCTCCATAATATTTTCACTTCATAAACCAGTTATTCCAATTAATAAATTTTCAATAAAATCTTCTATTGTTTTATTATGAAAATTCGCAATTTAATTCCCGTCATCATTTAAGGCAACTAAAACGGGTAAACGTTCCCTTTTAAGACTTTCATAAGATTTTCAATAAAACAATGTGGCCCCTAAAGTATCGCATTGAGTTGATTGCGGTTGCTGGATCGAATGTCACAAAAACGATTGCGCTTATTAGTCCGGGACAAGAAAGCTCTTTCACTCCGAATTTTCGATTATTAATTTTGGGGGAAATGAAGAGAAGCTGCAATAAAAATTCGGTTTTAATTATTCGCCGTTTTGAGAAGCCCTATCTTAGGAACACAGCAAAGCGGCTAATAAGGATTATTATTTTAATTGAGATTCCTTCACCGAGCTTCGTGGTGATAGGACGTGCCCAGTGTTAACATATTTAAATCAAGGCCATTCACATTACTGCAAAGAATTCTAAGAATTCACACACATTTATCGCTTTAACGATAGCATAGAGGTCTCCATCAAAAGAAAGGCTGAACCCTGGGAGTTCGCAAGAATCCGAATGGGATTATGCCTCCCAGGATGGTGGGTTCATTAAGACACAGTCGAAAAAACGGGGTAGAAAGCCGAGGCCGACCCGGCCAAGCCCCACAACGCCAACACCTGATGCCAAAACGAATATCTTTGGACCATCAGGTTTCAACCGATAAAAACCAAACAACAAACATCAAAACGGTGTCCTACGTATTCGCACACATTCACAGCGAACGCAATAACGACCATCACCAGAGCCCAACTTGCAATCAGGTGGGAAGAACTCAACACCAACAACAAGGATGTGATTATCAGACAAGATAATTACTTTCTAATTAAAACCAAACATGATGCCAAAGCAACTGATATTTAATAAAATAATTAAACTGAAAATAAAAAAAAGTATCTAGATAAAAAAATACAAATCCGAACACGGACAAAGACAAAACGAACGCCTTCGCCGGCCACTTTCAGAGAGCCTTCAAAAGGTCAACAAATCACGAAATCATTACAGAGACCAAACATCTCGAAGCCTTAGCACAACTGAAAAACACGGCACCCGGAAAAGACAATATTAAAAGCCAGGTACTTAAGCACCTAACAAAAGAAACACACGACTTCTCTCTCTCTCTCTCTCTCTCTCTGTAGCACTACAACCCGGGGTGGGTTTTGGCTGCCTCCACTATTTGCCTCCATCTCGTCCGGTTTTCCGGTGTCTCTTGCCACGTGTCAAGGTCCACTCCCAGGATGGAGAGGCCCTTTCGGATGTTATCTCGCCATCTTAGTTTTGGTCTACCTAGTGGCCTTCTTCCTCGGGGAGCTTCTTCCAATACCGATTTTATGAGCTGTGTATTCCAGCTTCTTTGTACGTGCCCTGCC
The DNA here is from genome assembly GCA_024550625.1 of Dendroctonus valens. Classification (NCBI taxonomy): domain Eukaryota; kingdom Metazoa; phylum Arthropoda; class Insecta; order Coleoptera; family Curculionidae; genus Dendroctonus; species Dendroctonus valens. Next base: position 415,440 of record JAJTJO010000013.1, on the reverse strand, counting down.
CATCGTAGTCTACTCGCTTTAATCTCTTGGATGATGTCGGGGCTTTGGTGCAGTTGCGCAAGTTCTGCGTTTGTTCTTTTCTTATAGATTCCTCTGTGAGGTTCACGGTGAGGGCCATATATCTTTCGCAGACACTTTTTCTCAAATCGTCGTAGTACGTGCGTGTCTTGTACTGTTAGTGTCCAGGCTTCGCATGCATACGTCGCTACTGGCCGTATTACGGTCTTATACATTAGAATCTTAGTATTTCTTGATAGCAGATTGGACATCATCATCGATTTTAGTGCATATAAAGATCTATTGCTTTGGGTGATGCGTTGTTTGATTTCCTCTCGCACATTATTATCTGATGTTACGATGACACCCAAGTAATTGAAGGCTTGCGCGTGTTCAAAGTTGTACTCGTCCATGGTGACGTTGTGCCTTATGCGATCGCGGTCGGCATTTCTTGTGACGTGCATATATTTTGTTTTGTTTTCGTTTATACGCAGGCCCATCTTGTAAGCCTCCTTTTCTAACTGGACAAAGTTGTCTGTCACCTTTACCGTGGTTCCAACTATCATGTCCAAGTCATCTGCATATGCCAAAAGTAGATTAGGTCCATTTGGTCCTAGCATCTAGACAAAGCATCTCTTTGCTTTAGGTCCCTGTTGATTGCAAAAACTTCACTATAGTCACTGTCTATTCTGACGCAACTTTTCGACCCTTCCAGACAAACTCTGACCAACCGTACTAATTTCTTTGGTATTCCTAGTTCTTCCATAGCATCCCAGAGGCGTTCCCTGATTATACTATCGTACGCCTGTTCGAAATCTATAAACAGTTTGTGCAGATCCTTGTTATATTCCCAACATTTCTCTAGTACTTGCCTAATAGTGAATATCTGATCCGTTGTCGACCTTCCGCTTCGGAACCCACATTGGCATTCTCCCACAATCTCTTCAGCGTGGGGGGTAATACGATCTAACAGGATGTTTGACAGTATTTTATAGGTGTTGATTTCTTAACATTGAGATAGCGTCGTCCAAACGTTCGGCTATGAGGACTATATCGTCGACAAATCTTAGGTGATTGAGACTTTCACCGTTTATATGCACACCTAAGTTGTCCCAGTTTGTGTGTTTGACCATGTACTGGAGAACACTATTGAAAAGTTTTGGTGAGAAGGTGTCACCCTGGTCCATTATCTATTGTGCAGTCTGATAGAGCCTTCAGCATTGCATGTTGGTCTGCTGAATCGAATGCTTTCTAATAATCGACAAACATAAGTACTAGAGGCCTATTGTACTCCACACATTTCTCAATATGGATCTTCAAAACCCGGAGATGGTCACCCGTTCCGTAGCCTGCTCGAAAACCAGCCTGTTCTCTTGTCTGATACAAATTTAGTTTGTGACATAGTTTTTTCGTAATTATTTTAGTAAAGAGCTTATATACGTGGACAGGAGACTTATGGATCAATAGTTTCCGATATTTGTTTTGTCGCCCTTTTTGTGTAATAATATTATAACTGCATTATTCCATTCAGAGGGCGTAGTTCCTTTTGAGAGGCATGCATTAAAAAGCGTTTTTATGGCCTGCGGTAGTTTGTTTCCTCCCATTGTAATTGCTTCGATAACGTATCCATCCTCTCCTGGGGTCTTTTTGTCTTTCATCTCGGAAAGGGCTCCATTAACTTCGCTCTGATCTCTGGGATATCTTCCGACCCTTTAACTTTAAGAACTTTAATAATTTTGTCGCCAAGTGTTAGTTTTTTATATAATTCGGCATAAAATGTCTTTACTGTCTTAAGGATTTCGTCGCTGTTTTTTTTTCCACACTGCCTTGTTCTGCGTTGTTTATCCCTCAGCTTTTTTTAAGCCTTTGTTTTCCTGTATGATGTTATTTATTTTATCCGAATTAAATCTTCTTACGTCGTTTCTCACAGTTTTTGAGATTTTCTTATCGACTTCTCGTAGTTGCGCATAATTCTCATCGTATTTATTTCATAGTTCATTTCTCGTTCTCATAAACTCTTTAGTATTCTAACTGATCTTCTCATCGTTGGTTTTCCTTCTTGAGTAGTGTGCCTTCTCAGCCGATTTGATGCTGTTTTCTATGAATGCGTTTAGTTCCTCGATGTCGATATCTCCATCTTCTGAATGTTCAATCTCGCCCAGTACTGCAGCTATTTTATTTTGGTAAGTGTCCGAGGTCTTAGGAGCTACCCTTTTGTTGCACTTAGTTTTAGACATCAGTTTTATTCGTTCGTTTTATGTTTAGGGCTACATTTGATCTGATCATTCGGTGATCGCTGCCAGTTGTGCAGTTGTTCAGTACTGAGAGGTCTTGGACTATTTTTCTGTTGTTCGTGAAGCAAAAGTTTATTTCGGTTTTGTGTTTACCATCCGGGCTTATCCCGGTCCATTTGTTTTGCGATTTTTTACCGAAGAAGGAGTGAAGCCAATAGTTTGTGTTGTTGTATATAGTTCCAATGTATTCCTGGGTTTTCAGTCAATTTTATTGTCACTAATTATGGTGTTATGTGATGAGCCCTGCGTTTCGTCCCGGGTCTACCTATTGGACTCGTCAGTAAGGCTTAGGTAGACCCTGCCTTATACGCCGGACATCGGTTATACGCGTTCGGACGTAAATGAACCGAGCCGGTGTAGATCTTGTGCGGTGAGATGTTGGCAACCCGTGTTGCTAATGCTGCCACTCGTTCGTTCCATTCTGCTTTTGTTCCCAAGCATCTATCTTTGTATATTCTTTTTTCCTGACTGTACTTTAATTCATTCCAATGTATTCCTGGGTTTTCAGTCAATTTTATTGTCACTAATTATGGTGTTATGTAATAATATACAAAGATAGATGCTTGGGAACAAAAGCAGAATGGAACGAACGAGTGGCAGCATTAGCAACACGGGTTGCCAACATCTCACCGCACAAGATCTATGCCGGCTCGGTTCATTTACGTCCGAACGCGTATAACCGGTGTCCGGCGTATAAGGCAGGGTCTACCTAAGCCTTACTGACGAGTCCAATAGGTAGACCCGGGACGAAACGCAGGGCTCATCACATAACACCATAATTAGTGACAATAAAATTGACTGAAAACCCAGGAATACCTTGGAATGAATTAAAGTACAGTCAGGAAAAAAGAATATACAAAGTTGTATATAGTTCAACATTATACATCCTCTCTAGTTCCGTTCTCCATAACCATGATCTCCAAGGGAACTTTCGGCTTCATCTTGTTTTTTCCCAAGTTTTGCATTAAAGTCACCCATCATAATTGTGTAGTGAGTTGGACTGTCGTGTAAAGCGGTGTTTAGGTCTTTATAGAAAACTTCAATATTCCCCTCATGAGAATCGGATGTTGGTGCGTAAGCCTGTATTATTACGACTACTATGTTTATTTTCATTTTAAGAGCAAACCAGGGAGGATTTTTGATAATCAATTATTAAATACAATAGTGTCTAAATTGGTTGAAAAACTGAACCAAATTTTTTAATAAGTTAATTTATAACAATTCAATGATTAAAAATCCAGAATCCCTGAATACATTTGAGTCGATTTTTCAAAACTTACAGATCGCTGTAAAAAGCTCTCGAACAACCTCTTACTAAAATTGGAAGTATTATTCATGTTTTAAATAATAATAGGATTTCCCGTAGACTAATGCATTAATACAAATCTCTGAACGCAAATCCATTAAGTTTAAAAAGTTCAATTCGCTTAAATTGGATTTCGCTGTTTTTTATCTTTTTCAGCTTACTCCGACTACACCTTTCCTCAGAGCCTGTTAAAACCGTAAAAAGATTAGTCAGTGTTCCACAAATTGCCCGGGATAATTGGTTTTCGTAGTTAACTTTTAGCGAATCGTGGAAATAAATCCATCATTAAAAGCATTTATATTTATCTTAGTGGTGATTTTCAAAACATCCCGTTTAACTCCAAAAATGAAATCATAAATATAACATCAAATTGGCAATAAACCTACATAAGAACGCAATCAACGAATAAGTTCACATGACGAATGAATAAAATTAAACACCACTAAAACCAAATGCTTTTCAGTTAAGTTACGAGCTTACTTTCAGGAGAATCGATCAAGCAAAATTAAAAGCGGATGTCTAATGTTGTGTGCTTATAGTCGATTATTTTTTTCTGCACTTAACTCTATGTCTGCCAAATCTTTTGTGGAAGCATTAATGCTTATTTTATTGTTTCAGGTGAGTTACAACCTCTATGGAACTGAGAAGCATTGATGATTAGGTACGAAGATTAGGTAGTTTAAATAATTACTTCTCGTGTCGTTTCCGCTTCAATATTATAAGCGTCGATATGCTACAGTGGCAACGTTTGTTGCTCAATCCAACATTTTGCTGCATCATTTGAATCGGTGAAAGTGTTACTGTTTGTCACATATATCAGAATTTTCTTCAGCATGTGGTAAATGGTCCACAAATTAATTGTCCCATCAGATAGTAAGACTCATCACTACTACTAAGTTTTCATCTATTATGTTTATTTATTTTTTTTATTTAATTGTGTGAGATTGAAATGGGCTTCAGTACAGTTTGTGTAGTTTTTAGACTTGAAAATGTCAGTTTTTCGTGCTTTTTAAAACCGTAATTTAGTGTTCAAGTAAACAGCTTCATGACGAAAACAGTAGAATTAGCAAAACTTATCTTTACACCAAATCAAAACTAAAATTTTGGGTGATGGTTGGATTAGTAGAAAATTGATACACCTACAAAATCGATAAAGAAACTTCTTCAAAAGCAATATCAAAAAGGAAATAATAATAATAATAATAATAATAAAGCAAACCAATGGCCCTCCGACAACAATGCCCCAACATCGAAAACGTCTGCCTCACTTCCATACTCCGGGCAGAATATTCCGGAACCTTTATATCATAATGAACTCCATGACCTTTGAGTATTCCCAAAAGGATTTCGGAACTATATTATATATTTATAAGAACGCAAAGCCATGGTATACTGGATGGCAATCATAATTCTCCGGGGATTTGAACGGTTACTCTAAATGCTTTAAGCGATTCTATTGTTAAGCTTTTTACATTCTTTTATAGCCGTGGTCATAATTACTTTTTGATTCTTTTGTACAGCAAGTCGAGATACAAAGAGTTGGAATCGAGAACTTTTTAAAACGAATTGCCATTGAAATTATAATCCATTTGTTCATTAGCATTCCGTTTTCATTCGCTTTTATAAAGTCGCTTGCAACAATTAGATTAAGGCGCGCGTTTAAATGAGCCGTTTGTCTCCTTTACAAAAAAAAATTCACTTAAAATTGGCCTGTTTGCTGGTTCAAATTGACATTCCATTTTCTGGGATTGTTGATGGAACGGAAAGTTTGAGGTCCCGGGGTCAACATTTTTCGTAGTTGTCACCCCATTCTCCATTAGAAAATTTGTAATTTCTTAATCTGCTCAATGAATTGGCTTGATGAACGTCCTCTATTCCCCCTTATTGCATGTATAACGAGCTTTTCGGCAAGGATTTCATAAAACATATTCATTCTGAGCATGTTAGATGCATGAACATTTCACCGTTTTCTTTTATAGATTACCTTTTTTTACTCGTACAACGCCAAAATGTTTCATATTTTTATGCATTTTGGGCATGACATAATCACATAAAATAATAGTAATAAAATATATTCGATGCGCATCTCCAACATTAAAGAAAATATCCAAATTTACAGAATTTTGCTCCTACATTATCTAAATACAGTTTAACATAGTGTGTTATCTAAATACAGTTTAACATAGTGTTGAATATTCAACAGCCAAAATGCTTTGCTTCATACACAAAACCTCACCGTTTTGATAAATATTTAATTCTTTACCCAATATACCTCAGTTAAAGCAGAGGATGTTATATGCAGAGTATATACACCTTTAAACTCTTACATGGCGTCCTTAAAATCCACAGGTTTAGACCCATTTAAATCCTTATAGTCATAAGCATAGAACCGAACCACTCGCTATCTACAGATTTTCCGCTAAAGATCAAACGACGCTTTGCCCTTTGAAGCGTTCAACTCACATGTTGGATGGAAGAAGTAATTTGCATATATTTCAACCGGATGACGTTCAATTCAATTCGTCGGAGTTTGCTGGTTTATTGAAATACGTATGGACGGTATAAAACAAAGGAACGTAATAATTTAAATCGAAACTCCAATTACACCGAAGGTTTTTGATAGTCGGAATTATGAATGTTGCTCCTCGTCAAAATGTAACATTTTCCATGGTTTAAAGGCAGAAAGGGTTTAAAAAACATCAAAACCTGATGTATTATAATCCACTAAATCTCTCCAAATGCGGTGGGATTGAGGAAAAATGCAATCAGTTGTAAAAACGACTGTTACCGTATGTAGTCTTCATCCTGGATTTAGCTGCGCTGAATCTCTGAAACCGTTAGAAATAACTCGGCAGTGAAAAAAATTTCGATAAATCGTCTGGATTTTCGTATAATTAGGTTTAATCAGAACTATCTCATGTCTCGGGAAACATACATAAAATTTGAAAGTATTTTAAATTTCTCTCAATTTCGACTGGACGTCGCGCACCTCACAGGAAGACCTTTCTAACCTCTAGCAAGGTTAAAGCCAAATTTAAAAAATTTGAAAAAAAAGAAACATGTACAGATTGTATATGTATATTTTCTTTTCCACATCCGTATAATTGTCCGTCATTGTTTTGTCCTTTAAACATTTTAATGGCATTATAGAATTTTAAAAATATATACTTATATACGTTTTTTGTTCGTGTTTCCTTTAAATTTTTGTCTTTTATGAGGAGTTGCCACTTCCTTTTTCAAAAACCAACAGTAATCTCCGAGCATAGGGAAACAATCCTAGAACTACAACCGAACTACCAACAGGGGGACATGAGAACTTTCTATAGGGGAATTGCAGCACAGAAGAAAGGATATCAGCCACGATCCACGATGATGATGAATAGGGAGGACGACACAGTAACTACTCCAAAAATTGAAGTCCCTGATACATGGAAGAACTACTTCGCCGAACTTCTGAACCGACCAAGCCAACAAGAACAACGAGAGAAACATATCCATACAGCCGAAGCTAACCTGTGTCCTCCACTACTTGAAGAGACTAGACAAGCTATAAAAAAGCTCAGGAACAACAGAGCCCCCGGTCGTGATAACATACCGGCAGAGTGTTTCAAAAAAGGCGGAACCCAGCTGTTAGAACACGTGCATCGACTCATGGAACTAATATGAACTAACGAATCCATCGTAGAAGATTGGAAAGAAGGCGTGATAGTCCCAATACACAAAAAAGGTGACCAAATGACATGCAATAACTATCGTGGCATTACTCTCCTTAACAACGCCCATAAAATACTGTCAAACATCCTGTTAGATCGTATTACCCTTACGCTGAAGAGGTTGTGGGAGAATACCAATGTGGGTTCCGAGGCGGAAGGTCGACAACGGATCAGATTTTCTCTATTAGGCAAATATTAGAGAAATGCTGGAAATTTAACAAGAATCTACACAACCTGTTTATAGATTTCGAACAGGCCTACGATAGTATAATCAGGGTACGCCTCTGGGATGCTATGGAAGAACTAGGAATACCAAAGAAACTAGTACGGTTGGTCAGAGTTTGTCTGGAAGGGTCGAAAAGTTGCATCAGAATAGACGGTGATTATAGTGAAGTTTTTGCAATAAACAAGGACCTAAAGCAAGGAGATGCTCTGTCCCCGCTGCTGTTTAACATCGCGCTGGAGAAAGCCGCTAGGACAGCACCAACCCCCGTTCAAATTTTCCTAAGGACCTAATCTACTTTTGGCATATGCAGATGACTTGGCCATGATAGGTGGAAGCACGGTAAAGGTGAAAGAGACCTTTGTCCCGTTAGAAAAGGAGGCTAACAAGATGGGCTTGCGTATAAATGATAACAAAACAAAATATATGCACGTCACAAGAAATGCCGAACGCGAACGCATAAGGTAAAACGGCACCATGGACAAATACAAATTTTATCACGCGCAAGCCTTCAAGTACTTGGGTGTCATCGTAACATCAGATAATAATGTGCGAGAGGAAATCAAATAACACATCACCCAAAGCAATAGATGTTTATATGCACTAAAATCGATGATGATGTCCAATCTGCTATCAAGACATACCAAAATTCTAATGTATAAGACCATAATACAGCCAGTAGTGACATATGCATGCGAAGCCTGGACACTAACAGTACAAGACACGCACGTACCTCGAAGATTTGAGAGGAAGTGTCTGCGAAAGATAAATAGCCCTCACCGTCAACCTCACACAGGAATCTACAGGATAAGAACAAACGCAGAACTTGCGCAACTGTACCAAAGCCCGGACATCATCCAAGAGGTTAAAGCGAGTAGACTACGATGGGCAGGGCACGCACAAAGAATCCGGAATACAATGCTGATAAAATCGGTATGGGAAGAGGCCCCCCGAGGAAGAAGGCCACTAGGTAGACCAAAACTAAGATGACGAGATAACATCCGAAAGGACCTCTCCATCCTGGGAGTGGACCTTGACACGTGGCAAGAGACAGCTGAAAACCGGACGAGATGGAGGCAAATAGTGGAGGCAGCCAAAACCCACCCCGGGTTGTAGTGCTACAGAGAGAGAGGTAGTAAGAGAACAGTAATCTCCGAAATTGCAGAATCCCAGTGGTCTTGGTATCTCGTTTCAATCGTATCGAGATCCTGATGGAATCTTTCACCTTGCTCATCACTTATAGCTGCAAGATTCTCAGAGAAAAAGTTGATATGCGAGTGAAGGAAGTGAATCTTAAGGGACATATGGCAACCCATAGTTTTGTACGTTTTCAAAAGGTTAAGTACTAAATTCTTGTAGTTATCTTGTCTGTTGTTGCCAAGAAATCCTTTCACTACTTTAACAAATGCTTTCCAAGGTACCAATTCTTTTTTGTTTAGCTTTTTTTCAAAGTCAGCATCACTTATAACATTCCTGATGCCAAGTCCAGTGAAAACACCTTCTTTTATCTTCCCTGCACTAAGTCGTAGGAAAAGTTCCGACAGGTACTTGAAAGCTGGTCCCTCTCTGTCCATGGCTTTTACAACATTCTTTATAAGACCTAACTTAATTTGTAGAAGAGGAAGTAGCACATTTTTGGGGTAACCAAAGGATCGTTCAACACATTTTGTTCTCTTGGAGTATAACACTTTCTTGACGGCCATGCTCGTTTAACAAAGTGATTTTTTCTGACCCTGCTTTCCCATAAGCCACTCCCAGCATAATTGTATAGCCACCCTCAAGTCCCATTAAGATAGCTATCACTTTAAAGTCACCACAAATTTGCCACGTAAAATCATCATACTTTATTGCCCTCAGAATTGCAGCCAGGTTGTCATAAGAAGTCTCCTTCATAGAAACAGAGTAAGCAACTGGAATTGACGGCTTTTTATTTCCATTGTGGAGTAAAACAGCCAATAAAAAGGCGCCCCTCTGTAGGAATATTAGCGAGTCCAAGTTCATTCATTAACCCCTAGGCCCCTCAACTTTGAAAAATACAGAGAAGTTATCATTTCTTTTTCTGAAGGACGTTATGGTTGTGTCTTGCCAACAGATTCCACTCTAGTAATCTTGAACCTGTAGTTCAGACTGCTGCTGCTTTGATAAACCTAAGTCACTGGCCAAGTCATTTAGTTCATTTTGCTGAATACGTGGTGGTTCATTAGACGGAGGAATATATGTAGGATCAGAAGTATTTTCCAATAAATCTTCAGTTTCCAATTGTAAATCTTCATTGTCATTTAGTTCTGAAATGACCACATCTTCCCAATTCGAATGTGGAGTTGGAATTTACCTAAGTCTTCACCGTGGAAAATAGGTTTAATGGCAGAACTTACAGTCAGATAGTTAATGCTGCTCTTCTTCTTCTTTCGTTGAATAATCTTCCGTATTAGTAAGGCAAAAGTACTAATCGTTAAAGTGGTTAGTTGGGTCACTCCAGACCATAGGCACAGCAAATGGCATACTGCATCGGTTACCTTCTTCACCGTGGGAAACAGGTTTAATGGCTGAAGGTACAGTCGGATAGTCAATGTTGTCCTTCTTCTTCTTTCAATAACTGTCCAATCTGGTTAAGGTAGCAACCTGACTAATTAGAGCTTGGACTTTGGTGGAGCTCCAAATGGCAAATAAATAATTGGTCTTAGATCATTAGCATCGTCTACCTTTCATGTGATAAATCGTTGGGGAACGATTGTATTCCCTCTATTTCTTCTTGGGTATTTAATTTCTATTTTCGTGTAGCGATAACGTCAAATTGGACCAATAAGAAAATTGTTCCACCATGAGTCTTACTCAGCCGCATTAATGAAGTTTCGGAGAGTTAGTTTGGTAGGCGTCTTAATTACATTTCTAATTAGACCGCATATCTTCCATAAGACCATCAAATTAACGATTTGTCAAGTTAATAAAATCAGTTTAAAAATGCCGATTTCCCAGTTGGAGATATGACATCGATATGGATGTAAGAGAGCAAGGATTTCAATATATCAAAAACACAGTTATAAAACTGCCAGTCGAAGCGACATACGGTGAACTTACAGGACTATATAGATAAATCTCACGTATTTCGGAGACTTTTCTATTGATGTGTTAGACGGTGGGTTTGAGTGGAAATTCGTTCTTTCTGCGGGGAATTGACAAAACTGAACAAACCGGCAAAATCATAGATTGATTGGCATCAATTTTAGGTAGTGTATATTGAATTGTCTGCCATTGAACACATGGATGGACATGGTTAATTCGCCTAAAAAGCGAGATATTTTTGATAATATCCATTATAAAAATCAATTGTGCAAGCTAATGGGTTAAGAATTATCTACGAAAACCAGAGAAATTTTCAGTGATTGACTTTTTCCATTTAGCTTCCTTCTTAAGCTTAAGATTAAGAATTTCGTTCTTTCCTGTTATTTTAGCATAGTTACTTGAGTCCCAGTAAAATAGATTTGTTATTGTCCCCTTATTCGTTTATATTTCTGCAGTTTTGATGTTCAGTTTTGCCTTCACATGTTTCTATGATTTCGTTAATGAAGTGTTATTTTGACTTTGTCTCTTTTCAGCTTGTCGCGTCTCTCATTTCTTCTGCTTAGTCCATAATCACCCATATATCTGTGGGATGTTATTTTCCAGGCTTTGCATAAAAATCTGCTATCTGCCATTTGTTTAAAACAGTAGCAGCATTTGTATCATATGTATATAATTTTAGAATAGACCATGCAAACAGCAATTAATGGTTCGTGTTGCTAGTGTGTCCACACAAATACTGTATAAACTATATATTGTCAGTTTTTCAACTACTCTCCAAACAGTAGTTGTGTGCATTGGCAGCGAATCTTCACACAAGAGCCATTAATTTGAAATTTCAATTGTGCAGCGTTTCCAAGTACCTGATAAGGAAATGCTCTAATTCAGTGAAATTGTCAACTTTCCATAGTTATGCAAAATTGTGGCCTGTCGCGAGTATACCATTTCAGCTATGTGAACAAACCGTAAAGCAGATTTTGTGTTTGAATGTTCACCTCGCTCTAAGCACTTTAATTATAGTAACAATGTTTAGAACGCAAACTTTTAAGAAAATGCCTTAAAATAACAACGTAACTTAAAAAAGTTACGCATATCACTGAGCAATAAATTCGATCAGCAAGTGATGAATAAAATCTGAATTATTTCTTCTTGTGTATATTTTCCTGACTGTACTTCAATTTATTTCAAAATTTCCTGGGTTTCAGTCAATTTTATTGTTTATTATTTAAAATGTTACAAATACGTTTCGGTGTCTTTCTCCACCATCATCAGTTTGACTAAAATATACATTTTTACATTTATTACCAATTAAATTAAAAAAAAAACTTTCGCAAAATTAACATATTAAAATACAAATCACACACATATTAAAAATCCCCCAAATTGTACTTTTTAATATGTGTGTGATTTGTATTTTAATATGTTAATTTTGTGAAAGTTTTTTTTTAATTAAATTGATAATAAATGTAAAAATGTATATTTTAGACAAACTGATGATGGTGGAGAAAGACACCGAAACGTATTTGTAACATTTTAAATAATAAACAATAAAATTGACTGAAGCCCAGGAAATTTTTAAATTATTTCTTCTAAAAACCTTCTGGCTTTGCCTGTTGTTTTTTACATAGATTTCCTTCTTCTTCTTCTTCTTCTTAATTCTGGATTTTAGACGAATCGTCTGTTCAATTATCGTCCACTTGCGTGAGGCTGTCACTCCATCGTTTCCTGGGGCGCCCAACGTCTCTTCGTCCCAATGGGGACTTGTCGCGGGCGATTCGCATAAGTCTGCGATGGTCCATCCTGCTTATGTGCTCATTCCATTCCTTCCTCCTGTCTGCTACCCATTCATTGATGTTCTTGACATTACATGCTGTTCTGATATTCTCGCTTCTCTCTCTATCTAACAGTGTCTTTCCGGTGATTCTACGGAGTATTTTCATCTCAGCTGTCTCTAGGAGTCTTTTGGTTTTCGCTGTTTCTGGCCTGGTTTCTGCGGTATATGTCATCACCGGCCTCACGACAGTTTTGTAGATACTCGATTTAATGTCTGTTCTCAGACTCTTATTGCACCATATTGTATTCAGGCAGCCAGCTATTCTAATTACTTTTGTTGTCTGATCTCTCACCTCTGCCTCAATATCCCCAAAGCCGGAAAGTTTTATGCCGAGGTAGTTAAATTTAATTTTCTGCTCGATTACTTTACCATCAAGTTCCAGTTTGCGTCTTAGAGGGGTTTTCGATGTTGTTTAGCACTTTGTTTTGGTCGGTGATATTTCCATATTTAGAGACTCACCCTGTATATAATATGATTCAAGAAATTAACTTCAAGAATTGAAACAGAAATGTGCAGATTTAAATTTCAACGAACCATGTTAAACAAGCATTTAACTGTCTGTACTCTTGCGAGATAAAATTAGAGAAGAACTGAGAAAAATAAGATTCTGCGGGTGAACATAAAATGTTTCGCTTTTATCATCATAACAAAACCCTGGCCACAATATTTGTTCCATCTAAAAACTTTAGGGTTTTGCACAGAATGTCTGATTCTAAGTAGAAAGCGTAGATAAACTCTACTATGCCACTTCAAAACAGACAAGAAAACATTCGGTTGCTTTTCTAAGCCTCTAATCTTCATCTTCGTTTCCGAAGTAAAGCATTTTTATATAAAACCGAATTTTTAAATTACATTGTCAAGCTATTTAGATGCAATATGGAATCGTATTCAGGTCAATAACGGTAAATAAACAAAGATTTTTCATTTCGAGTGAGTTTAATAACAGGTAGTATATTGGAGGAAACTAGAAATACTGCGCGGCGTACGAAAAGACCGCAGTAAAGACCACTGCCTTAATTATGGGCGCAAACGGAGCATTAATCCATGGTAATTTTTCCAGAGAGGATAATATTTTTCGTAATACTCTAGTATTTGATAAATCCGTCTTTTGTGGGCGTCAAATTGTGTTTGAGTTCGAATTTTTCTAAGAATCAGTCAGAAAAATTCTGAAAAATTATTGCACTATTAAAAGAAATTTTATTAATTATTTAGCCTCATAACAAACACGTGAGGAGTGAATTAATTGTACCAATAATAGAACGACAGGATTGTCTGCACTCCTGCTGAAAATCCAAACATCGTTCACATTCATGAACAAATATAATGTGAACGTGACACGATTTTTTATGCAATTTAGATCTGTTTTATTTACAAAGTGTTAAAAATTAGGAAAATTGTGTTGTTTTCTAACTATATATATATTATTTATTACATTTATTTCCCAATGCGTTATCGGCCTTCGGCCTTTCTGCCCTTGCATATATACATGTATTGTGTTAATTTTCTAACTTAAACTATCTTAACTGTAAACTTAAAATTATTACAAAGCAAAAAATAAATAAAATCTCTCTTCTATGTCATGTCTTTTCATCGTATAGCAGGTTGGTTCAGTCGTGTTGGAAGTATTCAAGTAGTGTTGTTGTTGGGAAGCGGAAGCGGGATTGTCCCGTTTGCCTCGTGAGGCAAAGGGGATTCAGTAGGGTCCAGTTGTAGGGACTGTTTTTCCATTTCGTTTGCAATTGGAGTTGTCTTTCTGTTATTCGCGTTATTTTTGTTCGTTCGTAGAGTAGTTGGTTTGAGGATGTCTTATTTTTGTTATTGATCTCAGGGCAATCTGTTCTGTTGTTTGAATGTGTTGTTTAATTTTCCCAGATGCAGTCGCTGTCAGTATATGTCCGTAGTCAAGCAGAGGTCTACATATAGATTGGTAAATTTTTGTGGCGGTCTTTGTACTGATTCATTTGTCTTTGTACGTCAGTGATCGGAAGTGTTTTGTCCGTTGAATGATTTTTGTTCTTACGTTCTGTGCGTGTTTTGTAAATTTTAGTTTTTGGTCCAGTGTCATTCCTAGGTATTTTGCCTCTTGTTTTGGTCTAAATCTGTTGTTATTGATGGAGAGTCGTCTTTAATTTGGTAGTTTCGTAAAAGTAGTTGGTTTTCGTGCCGTTTGGTGTAAGTCTCCATTTGTAGAACCAAGCAATTGTATTGTCGGTTAGTGTTTGAAGTTTTTGTACTGCTTTTACTGTAGTTTTGTCGTGCACCATCAATGCGGTGTCGTCGGCGTATTGTAGTATGTAAGCAGATTTGTCAATGTGTCTTTTGTCGTGGAGACTGTGAGTGTATATGTCGTGGCAGTATATATTGTAAAGAAGGGGTGATAGCGGGGATGCGTACTTCTAGATGTCTGTTTGTGAGTAGGTTTCTGATTGCGTGAATTATGTATCTGGGGGTTTTAAGCTGGTAAAGTTTATATAAAATTCCTTTGTGCCCGACACTGTCAAAGGCCTTATTGATGTCCATGAAGAGACATGATGTTTTCTTGTGCGTGAGGTGAGTTATTTGTATGTTGTTGGTTAGTATAAACAGTGGGTGAACAGTTGAGTGTTCAGGTTTAAATCCGAATTGGTATTGTGGTATGTGTTGTCTAACTGATTGTCGCAGTCAATTTTTTATTATAGTTTAAAAAATTTCACTCAGTACAGGGAGTAGTGTGATAGGTCTGTAGTTTTCTGTTTGTGTATTGTCTAGTCCGGTTTTAGGAATAGGTATTATTATTCCCGTTTTGCAGGTGTCTGGTATCGTGTTAGTTTCAATACGGTTGTTGAATAGGTTCAGTATGTGTGTGCGTGTGTTTGTGGAGTAAAATTTTTCAGTAGTTTGCCTTTTATATGGTCTTTTCCCGGCGCCGTGTTTTTCATGTGTGCGAGTGCTTCGTCGTATTCTGCTAAAAAAAGGAAAAGTATGAGGAATTATGTTTCTACGACAAACGTATCTGAAGATGCTTTTTTTAACCGCACCTAAAACCTTGAGCATAAAAACTGCGATCTTAAAAACAGCGGATTTAGTTTCTAACAAGCACGATTAATTTTCAGCAACGTCTAATAGAGGAACATAGAAACACCATCATAAATAAAAAGCAATTATTTCCAAAATTTAAATTACCAGTTTATCTCCAATTATAAGTCACTTAAAAATTACTTATATTTCCAGATCTTAAAGCACTTGCTCCCTGTCACGCACACAAAAGTTTTGTACTATAAATGTAATTATTCTGTATTCATGGGAGTTGTTTTATTAAATAAAATATGGGGCTTAGTACACAGTTTTCTTGCGATGCACTTCAAAGAGATAAAACAATTCTTATCGTTCAGCTCTATACAATATTCCATTCCTAATACATCGATCGTAAGGAGTATAAAGGAGAATTCCTTGATCTATGAGGGCACGACTCGCCACCGGCCAATACCATTAAATATCCCCAAAGATCCCATCATATAAGGCAAAATATCCAGGGTATTTCGTGGTCGAAACACCACTCCATTCACTGAATTATCCCTTCATATAGAATCATTACGGACGCATTTATTTGAGCGCCTCCTCGACCAGGATTTTTCCCCGCTGGTCCTCGAATGGGAAGCAGGCCCCAGTCTGAATGTCGCCGTTCTAATGCCGTTTAGCTTTTTGGGCGTTTTAGTTTCCAGTTTTGAACTGACATTCTCATATTATAGAAATCAGTGGCGACGACAACATTTTAACTAGTTTTTCGTAAGGTGTTCAATCAAAATATTGCGATTTGCCTATAAATTTAAGGGGATTTCAAAATGATTTTCAAATCCAATTTAGCAGGGATATTGATTGGAAATTTGCGTCGGTTCTCTTTCTTCTTCAATCTCTCTTGCGTTATTGAGGGCGTACAGAAAAATGGATCAGAGTTAATTGAGCTATTTGTCGAAAACGATATCATACGTTTGACCTATGAAACGTATCCGATTAGGACATACAAACAACGTTATTTGCACTGACAAAGGCAATAATACTACTTTCAGTATTACTCTGTTTTCGATAATTTTCCGTCATCTTATTTTTCTTGGGCAACTTGCTCTTTTTGCGAAATTATCAAAAATACACGTGCAGATTTGACCGATTTAGAATTCCTTAAGTAAAGTAAACTATATGCATGTTTGACATTGTTATACATTTTAAGTTTGCGCTATTGAAAACTGTCCTTAATACACCTACTCCTACACTGTAATCATAGGTCAACAAATGTTAGTCAATAGGATTTAAAAAAATTATAAAATTGAAATTTTGCGAAAGTTTTAACATGTTTTCTAATGTTTTATTTGTAACCCATACGGCACACTGATAAACGGATAAACAATCTTTATTTTCTAAAAAAGGCTATCGACCTATCGGTCTTTCTGCCCTTGTATAGTACATATAGTCTTAACCTAAATAAAAAAACTAAGATAAAAATTCTCTTATTCCGGGTTAACAATATTATTAAATAAAATAAAATTTCAGTGGCAAGAAGAAATTATTTTATTGTCCAGTAGTCAGTTGCGTTTGTAAGTGTTCGAGTAGCGTTGATGTAGGGAAACGGAAGCGGGATTGTCTGGTTGGTCTTGTAAGACAAAGGAAATTCAGTATGGTCCAGTTGTAGGGGTTGTTTGTCCATTTTCTCTGTAGATGTATGAGTCTTTCCGAAATCTTTGTCATGTTTGTGCGTTCGTATAGTAGTTGGGTGGAAGGGTTGTGTAGTGGGTTTTGGGGGTGTCTTATTCGTGTTATTAGTCTTAGTGCAATTTGTTCTGTTGTTTGTATATAACGTTTTGTCCTTTCTGTTCCGTTGGTCATGAGTATATGTCCATAGTCTAGCAAGGGTCTACAAATAGCTTTATATATTTTGGTGGCGGTATTTGTGCTAATTCCTCGGTCTTTGTAGGTTAGTGATCGGAAGTGTTTTGTTCTCTTTATTGTTTCTGCCCTGATGTTTCGTATGTGTTTAGTGAATTTAAATTTGTGGTCAATTGTGATTCCAAGGTATTTTACGTCGTTTTTTGGTTGTGTCGTTTAGCTGTTTGCAGTTATTGTAGGGGAGTCAGCGTTGAGTCTGTGGTTTGTGAGCACAAGTTGGTTTTTTGACGCGTTTGGTGTTAGTCTCCATTTATAAAACCATGTCATTGTGTTGTTTGTTAGTGTTTGGAGTCTTTCAGCTGCTCTCTCAGTAGCTTTGTCATGTACAATAAGTGCCGTGTCGTCTGCGTATTGTAATATGTATGCCGATCTATCGATTTGATTTTTGTCTGGTAAGTTGTATATTTAACAGGATTATTTGTCACTAAAAGCGAGATCAACCACGTAAAGAAAACGTTTGAAGCATTTCTAAACTGATTTGACAAATTAAGGCGGTTAATGATTGGAGTTTGTTTAAAATGTTTAGTTTAAGTCTACTATATCTCTGCTTAATGCAATCCTCTGCTATCTCATCTCATGAGAGATCTGAAAAGACTGAAGTTGTACACAATAACAGAAAATAAATTGTTTCAGAAAACTAGCCCCAAATAAGTCAATTTAAACTGCTCATCGATTTCACACTTTTTCCAGACCTTTCACAAAGGCGCGACTCTGACTCTATTACCATGGTACACAATAATATGCCGGAACATTTATTCCATGATGAACTCTCCGCGAATGTTGCGGATCATGAAAAGGATTTCGGAACTTTATGATATATTTATGACATTCCAGGGATATTGTGTGTATGTTAATGTAGGCTTTTACGGTCTCGATTCACACTCCATTTAGATCCGCATTAGGCTAATTCGTTATTTAGACCGCTCTATTGTGCAGAAATAAGCCGACTCTGTATGACCTTAACGTTAATGTACGTTACCTGTTTTAGTGATTCCAAAACCTGTAACACCACCCCATGAATCCAATATATCTCCAATATAACTACTACCAGTTATATCCAAACTATTTGAAACACTTCTATTGAAAAGACTAAAACCAATAATTGAAGCTCAACACTGTTCAATTCATCAAGTACATAGAATCGTAAATACTATGGGAAATTCGCTAGAAGTGAAGAAAGTTTGCTCAGCTATATTCCTGGATGTTGCAGAGGCTTTCGATAAAGTATCTCCCGGTTCCCGTTGCTCCCGGTTCAATACTCATAAATATTGAAGTCTTACGTACCTGAGCGGTACTTCAGAATCACACAAGACCATGCTTCCTCTCATCTAAAAGAAATTCAAGCAGGTGTTCCACAGGGCAGTGTATTGGACGAATACTTTATCTACTATACCCATAGGACCTGCCTACAGTAGGTTCTGATGAAGAATATAAAACAGTAGATGAATTCAAGCGGCCCACATTAGTGAATGTCAATGTGAGTGGGGTTGAAGAAGAATTGCGTCAAGCTACTGTTGCTGAACAAAATGTTGCTACATTCGCTGATGACACTGCAATCCCAGCGATAGGCGACAGCAATATGCAATCTACTGAAACACTCCAAGCAGCTGTAGATGAGGTTCAAAGTTGGACTTTGAAATGGCGCATCAAATTAAATGAAAAGAAATCGGTCCATATCGACTTCACCAACAAACCAGTATACGTTAATGACAAGATTGTACCATATGGTAATACAGCTAAATATCCAGGTATAACCCTCGATACAAACTCAGGTGGAAACCACACGTCAAGAAGAAACAGGAAGAATTGAATCTGATGTATTGGCTTCTGGGTAGAAACTCAGCTCTCACAAGCTATTGGTAAATAATCAAGTCCTCAAACCAGTGTGGACTTATGGTGTGTAACTTTGGGGCTGCACCAAACAGATCAACAGAAACATCATCCAACGCTTCCAGAATAAAGTACTTCGTAGTATCGTTGGTGCACCATGGTGAATAGGAAATGAAAATGTACATGAAGACTTGGGTGTAGAAACAGTAGATAACGTCATCAAAAAGTATGCACAGAATCATGATCAGCATCCTGGGGCACTCAAGTTCCTGGAGGATGCGGAAATTCAGAGAAGACTCAAAAGAACTAAACCATTCGAACTGGTTTAGAAGGCAAGAATTGTGATTAAAGACAGGTAGCATTACAGACAAAGTGACTACCAGAGGATGTGTGCTTTGTATTTTTAAATGTAGTAGATTACGTTAAAGGCAATTGGCTTATTAGCATACCGTCTAGCTTGCTATAACAATTAAAAACACTGTTTTAGTGGACGTTTAGTTATTCTATAGCATTAACAATGTTTGCACAATTTTTACAGCTATTTTAGTAATTATCAGCGAATTGTTTATTCTTAAATGAATTTTCAAAAGCGAAGTTATTCAGCGACCGTTTCCAATTCACTATACGCAAGATATAAAAAATCTCTTCTTGAGAATAATCGAAAAAGCCTCCGAAAGCTTCCTTCCGCTTCAATTAAATATAGAGTGGAAAGACCATTAAATGTTTTGACAAACGGTTTCGTATATTATTTTTTAAGTGTACATTAGGCCCTTTCAGATGACTTCCTGGGGATTTCCAAGCTGGTTGTATGGAATTGTTGTTATTGTGGTGATTGGTTGAGTGCGGGTGTAGTATTGCGTAAGAACCGTAAAAGAAAGCTGTATGAAAATGCGGAATGAAATTACAGTCTCCTTACAGGCACTAATATTGCTGAAGGTAACTTCACATCAATAGTACCTACCGTTTTCAAGTTGTAAATTTTCCTGCCACCTTACCTGGATCAGGCAGATAATGTCCAGGTCAAGAATGACAATTTTTCAGAATTTTTATCAAGTAATATTTCCATATTTAGTGTTTTGTTCTCTTCGCCTGGGTAATACTGGCATCATACATTATCATAACCGATATTGCTCTTCTCGTCTTCTCGGGACGTCTAGCGCGACGCTCTACCGTCAATGTTGCAAATTATGAGACCTAAATGAAATTCTATTTTTCATGCAAATTGCTTTACATTGTAATTTAGAAGTTGTATTTTATTTAGGAACGCTTTAGAGTGTAAATGAACGTAAAAATTGGAAAATTGCAGGTTATGACTAGTGAAGTATAAAAAGTTACGATCAGTCGTTTTTTCGTCTATTTTCAAGTCGGATGGTTGTTAGCAAACAGAGGAATTTCAGCTAATAAATTAAATTCCTTTAAATCATATTAAGGGCGAATTTAAAAAGTTAGACGCACTTATTTCAACTTTAACTCAATCTAGAGCTCAAAATCGATTGATTGATCAGCGTTCTGATTTTTGATTGTCGAACATTAAAAGCTTTTTGCATTAAGTGAATTCCTCGTTCGCCTTTTTTATAAGTACAAAGTTGCACCAGATCCAGTTTTCCAACAAGTTCTGTTACTTTACCTGAAATGATGCCTAAAATTTAAAAGGAAAATTCATGTAGCGATGGGAGCTGCAAATCGCAAAATTCCATTGGTTTCTTAGGGCTTCAGTAGTAGTAGTAAACATCTTTATTTCTAAAAAAGGCTATCGACCCATCGGTCTTTCTGCCCTTGTTTAATACATGTAGTCTTAATCTAAATAAAAAACAAATATGAAAATTCTCTTATTCTAGGTTAACTATATTATTAAATAAAATTTCAATGGCAAGAAAAAATTATTTTATTGTCCACTAGTCAGTTGCGTTTGTAAGGGTTCGAGTAGCGTTGATGTAGGGAAACGGAAGCGGGATTGTCTGGTTAGTCTTGTAAGACAAAGGGGTTTCAGTATGGTCCAGTTGTAGGGCTTGTTTGTCCATTTTGTCTGTAGCTGTATGAGTCTTTCCGAGATCTTTGTCATGTTTGTGCGTTCGTTTAGTAGTTGGGTGGGGGGTTGTGTAGTGGGTTTTGGGGGTGTCTTATTCGTGTTATTAGTCTTAGTGCAATTTGTTCTGTTGTTTGTGTATAACGTTTTGTCCTTTCTGTTCCGCTGGTCATGAGTATATGTCCAAAGTCTAGCAAGGGTCTACAAATAGCTTTATATATTTTGGTGGCGGTGTTTGTGCTAATTCCTCTGTCTTTGTAGGTTAGTGATCGGAAGTGTTTTGTTCTCTTTATTGTTTCTGCCCTGATGTTTCGTATGTGTTTAGTGAATTTAAGTTTGTGGTCAATTGTGATTCCAAGGTATTTTACGTCGTTTTTTGGTTGTGTCGTTTGGCCGTCTGCAGTTATTGTAGGGGTAAGGCTTGAAGTATTTCGTATCCCTAATAATTTTACAGACAGATATATGGCATATCCGAAAACGCATTATGTAAACGTATAATCTATCATATAGACGAAATTCAAGATTTCAGTAGGTGCATCATTTCTGAAAATAGAAAACTCCATTTAACCATGGAACTTGTTATAATTCCTACAAAACGCAAATAATTCGCTGCTAGTTTTGATAAATGAATCGTCCCTATTAATAAGTTCTCGGCGCACACATCATCACCTCAAGCCTCCAAATTGCCAAAACTTGGCAAAGTGCTTGTCAGGAATTCCTGGCCGTTAAAGGAGGTTATGAGTTATGAGCGCTTCCGTTAATTGAAAGAAGTTTTCACAGCAACTTTATAAATTATCCGAATAATAGTGTTATCTGGTTTATCTAAGTTTTCCTGTGACAACTTCACCGAAATAACCGTTTCTTGGAGACACGACAGGCATAAAGGATTAGAAAGCATAAGTAGAAGTTTCATTGGCAGAACTTACATTACATCGAATTTCATTAAATTCTGTTTGTAACTCTCATGCTAAATAAGATACAAGTAGCAAGTTGAACATAGCGTTTGCTCGAGGTCCAGGAATAGCAAAAAGTTATTTCAACTATCGCGAATAGGTGTAGACACTCCACAGTATTCATATATAAAAAAATCACTGTATGCGTATCTGTAGATATTAGTTTAACACTGCTTTTGGTTCAAATGTTTTATTTCCGTCTATTCTCGTCTATGTTAATTAGGAGTTAATTAAATGTTTTGCTTTAAATAGCAACGATAAAATTTTAAGTAGACAGCTGATTGAAATTTAATTTCTTAATCATCTAAATTTCCAATTAACCGTGCTATTTTCACATATAACTTTGAAATCGTTGTCGAGAACTGTTTACAGTCTGGTGCATTTAAAACTAATAAAACTTGATGAATTTGATATTCCCTTCTCAGAACCCTGGATGTCGAACTAAGTAAACAAGTAATTATATTACCTTTGCCATCGAAATACAAACAGGCAAGCAATTTGCCTTTTGTTTATTCAGATTTGCATATTTTCATCATCGTCAATGCAAAAGAACAAAAGAACTAATAAGGAACACCAGTTGAACATCAATAAACTAAAACGCCCAGATGTGGAAAAAAGAAATGGGCAGAGGATCGACGAGAAGATTGCAGGAAACCCTACAATAGAAGCTGATACAGAGAATGTGGAAACGCTGTGGAGACTACTTAAGGGAATCATCGTAGAAACTAATGAGGAAATACTTGGGCCTAAACCTAAACAAAACCGCAAGCCCTGGTTTGATGGCGAATGTCACAGCCTGCAATGCCTCAGAGCCGCCGCGAGACTAGAAATGCTCTAAAGCACCACAGAACAGGTGACTTCCAGATACAGAGCACTGAGGGACCGACTTCGAAAAACAATAAAGAGAAAGAGAAAAAAGCAGCACAGGAAAAAAATCCTAGAACGACAAGCGAACCGCCAACAGGGGGACATGAGATGTTTCTACAGGGGAATTGCAGCACAGAAGAAAGGATATCAGCCACGATCCACGATGATGTTGAATAGGGAGGACGGGACAGTAACTACATCAAAAATTGAAGTCCTTGATACATGGAAGAACTACTTTGCCGAAGTTCTGAGCCGACCAAGCCAACAAGAACAGCGAGAGAATAATATCCATACAGCCGAAGCTAACCTGTGTCCTCCACTACTTGAAGAGACTAGACAAGCTATAAAAAAGCACAGTAACAACAGAGCCCCGGTCGTGATAATATACTGGCAGAGTGTCTCAGAAAAGGCGGAACCCAGCTGTTAGAACACGTGCCTCGACTCATGGAACTAAAATGGACTAATGAATCCATCCCAGAAGATTGGAAAGAAGGCGTGATAGTCCCAATATACAAAAAAGGTGACAAATTGACATGGAATAACTATCGTGGCATTACTCTCCTTAACAACGCCTATAAAATACTGTCAAACATCCTGTTAGATCGTATTCCCCCCTACGCTGAAGAGATTGTGGGAGAATACCAATGTGGGTTCCGAGGCGGAAGGTCGACAACTGATCAGTTATTCACTATTAGGCAAATACTAGAGAAATGTTGGGAATTTAACAAAGATCTGCACAACCTGTTTATAGATTTCGAACAGGCCTACGATAGTATAATCAGGGTACGCTTCTGGGATGCTATGGAAGAACTAGGAATACCAAAGAAACTAGTACGGTTGGTCAGAGTTTGTCTGGAATGGTCGAAAACTTACGTCAGAATAGATGGTGACTATAGTGAAGTTTTTGCAATCAACAGGGGCCTAAAGCACGGAGATGCTTTGTCCTCGTTACTGTTTAACATCGCGCTGGAGAAAGCCGCTAGGACAGTACCAACGCCCGTTCAAATTTTCGGACCAAATGGACCTAACTACTTTCGGCATATGCAGATGACTTGTCCATGATAGGTGGAAGCACGGTAAAGGTGAAAGAGAACTTTGTCCAGTTAGAAATAGAGGCTAACAAGATGGGTCTGCGTTTAAATGAAAACAAAACTAAATATATGCACGTATCAAGAAATGCCCACTGCGATCGCATAAGGCAAAACGTTACCATGGACGAGTGCAACATTGAACAAGCGCAAGCCTTCAAGTACTTGGGTGTCATTGTAACATCAGATATTAATGTGCGAGAGGAAATCAAACAATGCATCACCCAAAGCAATAGATGTTTATATGCACTAAAATCGATGATGATCTCCAATCTGCTATCGAGACATACCAAGATTCTAATGTAAAAGACCATAATATGGCCAGTAGCGACGTATGCATGCGAAGCCGGGACACTAACAGTACAAGACAGGCGCGTACTTCGAAGACTTGAGAGGAAGTGTCTGCGGAAGATATATGGCCCGCACCGTGAACCTCACACAGGAATCTACAGGATAAGAACCAACGCAGAACTTTCGCAACTGTACCAAAGCCCGGACATCATCTAAGAGATTAAAGCGAGTAGACTATGATGGGCAGGGCACGTACAAAGAAGCCGGAACACAAGGCTGATAAAATCGGTATGGGAAGAAGGCCACTAGGTAGACCAAAACTAAGATGGCGAGATAACATCCAAAAGGACCTCTCCATTTTGGGAGTGAATCTTGACACGTGGCAAGAGACAGCGGAAAACCGGACGAGATTGAGGCAAATAGTGGAGGCAGCCAAAACCCACCCGGGGTTGTAGTGCTACAGAGAGGGAGAGAGATTTGCATATTTTGGGAATGCCAAGTGCGTTTTTAGAAAAACACACGTTTGGTCACTTTTTTCTTAAATAATGCACGTTAATACCATTGAAGATGTTTGAACTTTGCCACCTCATAACGACATACCTTAAGATTCAAATACCAATGTGGATATTATACAAAATGGTATTTGTTTCATCAATTCCTGTTGGATTTTTGTTCACTTTTTTGCTGCTTCATCACCTATAAGTTTTCATTTGAATGAGTTCCGCTTTGTGTTTCTCTCATGTGCTCCTTTCAGCGTTCCTTTTGTTATAAACTTTCTATTCAGCGTGCCTGTTTTTCCTGGCTGGGACATTTATATTTTTTCAAGGACCAGACTGAAGAAATTATACAAAGGTTACAATAATAAACGTTATTTTCAGCAGTTTTACGGGATAGTCTCACAGTCTCGGTTAAATCAAACTTAATAAGATGGTACATCAACAGATACTCAGTCTAGAAGAGCCTAAACATGACATACCTCCAAACATATGTGGGTAGAAGCAAAGTTGCGACGTCGGAATACAAAATACGTCTACATTCGCCGAAAATGTCGACTCTTTAGATTTACTTCCCAAAGTAGTTAAGCTCGGTTTATGATATATTCATATCTAGAATCCATTACGGCCACGCAAACGCCAGATGTGATATTTTGCTCATAAAACAGCCCATTCTGAATAGTTTCTCTGGCCTTTATAAAGCAACGTTTTTTTTTTGGTTTCATATCAGGAATAGAAAGGGCCCTGCCATTAAATTAATGTTCACTCCCATCTGCAGCGTTATTTTGAGATATAGCCTATCAGGACAGTGCTATCATTAATTTTATTAACCTTAATAGTCCTTCTAATGATCTCATAAATTCGTAAAAAAGTGTGAAGCAATTTCCCGGGCCCTGAAACGTATGGTTTTTATGTAATCTCTTGGTCACTGAAAGTCCATTAAATACGATATGGCACGTAATTAAACTGGTAAAAGCCGTGAAAAAATGCGCGATATTGAATTCGGCGTTTCTGCGAGTCACATCCGGACGGGGAAAGGTTCATAATAAATAATTCATAGATATTTTAGGGAATTCTTCTCTGGAGCTTCAAATTACAGAAGTCGACAAAATTATGGAACATTCGAACAAAGTTTTCTTTCTCATTTCTATTTAGCAATTCAAGTTATTTGAGTTTACAAACAAGTCGTCTTTGCCATGGTTTATTTAATTACATAAAAATGGCGGTCATTGGTCTGCTTATTTAGTGTGCAACAGAATGAGAGGACTTTGAACACTTTGAAGATGTTTGACCAAGTAATAAGGCCGAAATCAGCACCGGGACACCCTATTTATCTGAAGCAAAGATCAATATCAATTTTCAAAAAATATGTGAAGCTCTTGGATCCACCTTGAAAATGAAAGTGTATATTTGACTCCAGCAGATGCACATTCTACAAGACTGACTTTTACTTTTTCGAGTCCCAAATCAGTCCATTCAAAGTCTTTCTGCCGGGCTACGTCTATGGCGTTTTCATTTGCAATCCACATCTCATCGATGGAGCAAGTTGCAGGACATAATGTGCATCCCAGCAGATGGCCCATGTTTTGTATGTCCCCACATTCACAGAGGCACTGTTGGTCTTCCTCAGTTTTCCACTTTAGTTTGTTTGTTTTTACGGGTGCCACTCCGGTTCGTATTCTGTTTAGCGTTCTCCATGTCTTCCAGTCCAAATTTGACCCTGCACAGGGGCTTTCGTTGATAGGGAAGTTGTCGGGCGGTTCCACGGTGGCACACTGAAGAATTTTTCCTTGATTTGATCCTTTTCCGTTGTTGTTCTTGGTCATAAAGGACATGGCGATCGTCGAAGGTTTGCTTAAAATTTTCTACGTGCTCTATACCCATTCTTCTTTCGCTTTGTTCTGCAAAGCCCGCTGCTTTGTACAATTGATTCATTGGTGTTGGTTTCCTGGAGCCAGTAATAATCCTACAGGTTTCGTTTAAGGCGATATCGACCTGTTTTGCATGGCTTGATCTGCACCAGACTGGGCAGGCATATTGTGCACTTGAAAAACAGAGAGCTTGCGCGGATGTTCTCAAGACTTGAAGTTTTGCACCCCATTTGCTTCCGGCTAGTTTTTGTACAAGGCTATTTCTAGCAACTACTTTTTGTCTGGTTTTGTGGCAGTGCTGTTTGTAGGTTAGTGTTCTATCCAAGATTACACCCAGATACTTTGATGTTTCAGCGTATTCTAGTTATTTGCCCTCCCAGGACACGTTTAGTTTGTTGTGAGCCTTGTGGGTATTTAATTGGAAAGCACTTACTTGAGTTTTTGAACGCTTCGGTTTTAGCGAGTTTTTTCGATAGTATTTGGCCATATCTTCCATTGCGCTCTCCAGCCTTACCTCTATCTCCCCACCTCTTCTTCTTTGACCTTGAACTGTGACAACTAGATCGTCAGCGTACACGTAGTGTTTGGCGTTTTCTATTATGGGCTGGTCATTGGTGTATATATTAAATAGAGTGGGGGCCAGAACACTTCCTTGTGGGAGACCGTTTCTTTGGGTTCTCCAGCGGCTTTTTTTATTTTGAAGTTCCACATAGAACCTTCTGTTTTGGAGTATTGATTGAACTGCTTTCGTTAGTTTGTAGTCTTTTGTGGTTTTGTAGACTTTGATAAGCAGGGTTTCATGGTTTATTGTATCGTAGGCGGCTGTGAGATCGATGAACACAGCTCCTGTTATTCTGTTATTTTAGAATCCCTCCTCTATGTGTTCTGTGAGATCTAGTACCTGACCAGTGCATGATTTTCCAGGTCTGAAGCCTGCCTGTTGGGGTATTAACAGAGGGTCTATGTATTTCTGAATTCTCTGGAGTATTAGCCGTTCGGAGAGTTTAAAGAGATGGCATAGCAGTGATATTGGGCGGTAGCTATTTGGTAGGTCGGGATTCTTCCCAGGTTTGAGTATCGCAATTACCTTTGCTCTTCGCCACATTTTGGGTATTGTGTATGATTTTAAGCAGTTGTTAAGAAAGACAGGTTTTAGTTTTTCTTCCAAAATGTTTGATCTGTTCCGTAAACATTCCGTCTACCCCTGGAGACTTTCCGTTTTTCATAGTGTTTATTGCTTGGTTAAGTTCTTGTATAGTAAAACCCCCAGCAGGTTAGTTTCGTTGCCAGCGTCTCTGATTAAGTTCTCTTTGCTTGTTTTTTGTTATGTTTACCCATTTAGTAGTAGCTGTTGGGCCACTTGGTTTCGTGTAACATTGGTTCTTTGTTTTGGTGCTTAGTTTCTTGATTGTCTTCCATGCCATTTTACTACTATGTGTCATGTCCATTTTCTCCAGAGTTTCCAGCCACTTTCTTTGCCTTGCTTTGCTCAGTTCGGTTAGCAGTGCTGAGGCACATTCGATGGTATCGTCGTTAAAGGGATCTTCTTCATATAGCTTGTTATATTGTTCCATTAGGCTTTTAATGTCGTTTGCTCCTCCGGGTATGTACTGCAGTCTACAACCTCTAGGGATGTGTTTTTTAGATATGCGCTTGACCAAGTCCACAAAAACATCGTAGTTGTTTGAAGTAGGTTCGATTGTATGAATTTCATTGCCGAGGGTTGTTGTGAAAGCATTCCAGTTTGCCTTTTTAAAGTTAAAACGTCTTCTTAATGGGATTCTTGGTGTTTTTATAGCGTTGTAAAAGTTTATACCAATGGGGCGATGTTGAGTCTTTGGTATAGCATTGTAGACAACCTTTGTACACTGATGCTCAGTGTTGCCAGAGGCGAAACAAAGGTCCGGGTTGTAGCCTCGCTTCCATATCTTGCTATTAGAGGAGCAAGGTAGTTTGGGGTCATGAATCAGTGATAGGCCGTTTGACTCAGCCCATTGTTCCACAAGGTCTCCATTTGAATCATTGTGGTCATATCCTCACGCAATATGATGACTGTTAAAATCGCCAATAACGAATTTCGTGTTTTGTCTCAAAGTTGTTTGTATGGGAAAATCTGTATTCTTTTCCTGGTGGTTTGTATACAGAAGTTACTGTAAGTTTTCCAATTTCTACCGTGAGGGTTTCAATATCGTCCTGGATATTTTTTGCTACCGATGAAATAGCAAGGGAGGGCTTAGTGAAAATTGCACTTCCGTATTTATTATGGGGGGGTGTCAATGCTTAGGTTCATTCCAGTAACGTCCGGTCTGCTCGAATTTTCATCTCTGTGTGTTTCCTGGAAATACATTTGTCAGTTTCTTGACATAATTGGGAGAATATGTCCTGCTTGTTTTTCGTGATTCCCTCGATATTAATGCTGATTATAGTCAAAGTTGGCTCTGAGAACAGCCCTTTGTAGTTTTGCATTGTCTTTGCCGTGGTAATGACAGTGGTGATGATTCGGTGGTGGAAGGATTAGCCGTCTCTTGTGAAGACGTTTCCAGGGAACGCCACAATGCGTCTACAGATTTGTTTGGTAATATGAAATTTGACACATTGCTGCGTGGAGGCTCCTTCCTTGCTCCCCATTCTACAAGAATTATTGTACGGGCTCTTGCATAATTCATGTTTTTATAGAATATGTATTTGTTATTTATAAATAAATGTTTCATCTTGTAAATACATTTTTCTAATTCAAAAACAACGGAGGTGGTTTTTTGGGAGCTGGAACGGATTAATGGCATTTCAATTAATGTCTATGGAGAAAATTGCTTGGAGATACGAGCAAGGTTACGGAACGAATTAAACTCGTATGTCGAGGTACCAATGTAATCGGAAATTAAATTTATAAGTAGGAAATTCCTTATTTAGACCTTCCAATTGTGCGTGACAAGTGTAATTGGCCGGTTTTTTATTAATCACTATATAGAAAAAAACAGAATCATTACAGATTTCTTAAAATTACCATTCATTGCCATAGTTAATGTTTCGGGCTGTACGAAACCTTGTTTTTCAACCAGTGGAAACATGTTTTTAGTAAAATTGCTTTAACTTTTCCAACTACTGCAGGCTGTCCAGATTTCTTCAATGGTTTTCTCCAAGGGAATTTTACCAGAAGAATGAGTTTTCCTTCATTTCTTTCTGGCCTCTCAAGTCTCAAGCACGTCAATGTTAATCAATTTGAATGTTTGCCAGAAAGCTTGTTTTTTCACCACAGATGCCTTGATATTTGATTGAATATTTAGGTATCCACCAACACCATGTTCTCAGACGAAATCTGAGCCCCTTTACAAAACTTTCAACACTGAGATTTGTTACTTTAACAAAACAAAATTAAAACGTTGATGAACACAAAAAAATATACAATATCTTGGTTAATAGCAGGCATTCGCCTACCGTTAATTTTTTTGTTAATGTTCAAGTGCCGATCAGACTGATCTCGTTCTCCCGGAAATGTTAACTGAAAATCATTTCGGCGATGAGATCAGCCTGTCGATTCTATGGGCCTTCGTCCTTTTCGCGCACGATTGGACAAACCACCGATAGAATCAATTTAGAAGGCCAAGATAAATCGGGGTCTTACACCCCGGATTTTATTTATTTTGGTTGATCACAAGTGGTTAGAGAACAACATTAATGTATTAAGCCTTAGTTATAGGGACTACAGGTTGTTTATCTTTTGCATAATTGGCTAGTTTGGATAGTTGATTTTTCTTTAAGTTTGATACTTATTTTCATGGTTTTTGGAACCGTGTTAGAGCTAGGTGTTTAGTCCTTCGGATTAATGGAACTAATTTAAGGCGGAGGATCAGGGTGTAAAATAAGAGCCAGCGGTAATACCTAGTCCAAAAATATAACGTATTCCTACTTTTTTCTAACGGTCTTCAACAATTCTAGTGGAAAGAATTAATTGACTTCAGGAAACAAGAATATACTACGTATAGTCAAAAACGGTGCCCATAATTTTCTACTTTCCTCAGTTGGCACAACAGGGTGACGAAAGAATCATTATAAGTTTTCTGTATAGTTTCGGGCTTTCTGGGTTGAGATTTCTCGCGAAAAATAGCAGATAAACCTAAACTCGCAGTTAAAGTCAGGTGGGTGCACTATAAAGTAAATCACTTGACGATAAAACAATTCTCAGCCACATCACCTTCAGGGTACTTATTGTATAAGATAATTCTTATTTCATTCTCAAAGAAGAAAACTATTGCTATAACAAAATGATTTTTGCACATAAATTCTGAAAGTTAGTGTAAATTCCACTGAATAAGTAAATAAATGCATCCAGCTGAATTGTTAAATTTGTCTTACTCTACTCTAGATAATGCGGTAACAGGGATTAAAGCAGTTTGTGCCCCATTTACTCTTGAAGCAAATATCAGACCATTTGCAAAATGTGCGAAATCTGATACTTTCTTGGAAGAATATCCTCTCCTTCGTCACGATCTTTGACCAATCAGCTGCAATTTTGTCTTTTGATGTTGGGTGTGAGTGAATGTTGTAGTTGCATGATGTTCTTTTGTCCACAATTCTCAATTTATATAATCAGACATATTCTCCAATCCGTTATATGATCTGTTCAAATAATTCAAGTTATTATACTCACCCAGTCGAACTGCCTCCTCATTAGCTATTTTATTTAGTTAGTTAATTTCAAGGATTTTTGAATACTCTCATATCTGCAAAGCATCTATTGTTCTCAGTAAATCATGTGGAAAAGAAGCTCATTTGTCTGTCTTGCTGATGTTCAGTGATAGGCCGTATTTTTTGCAACAGTGCCAATTTACTCTTTAGATTTTGTAGCTGTGTGTTTGAGCTTGCACAATTGAGGTATCATCGGCGCATCGGATGTTATTAAGGACTTACGGCTTTATAAGTATACTCTCACTACTTGATTCCACAGCTGTATTGCAATTTCATAATACATATAAATTCACGTAAAATACGTATCAATGTAGTTAGAAAACAGCCTTTCAAAGATCTTTTTCTTTTAGATCTTCCTTTAGATCTCAATTTTCTTTGCTTTTCGACGTGTTAGAAATACGTCTGTTTTTGTGTGAAACACGAAGTTTGTTATTAGTCTAATGGTCTTGTCGTCAACTTCTGTCTATTTAACATCTGCAGTATCTTGTGTTTCTGGAAAATATTTCAATATTTGCTTCTGTGCTTCATTATTATTAATACATCGATAGTCAACTAAAATTGTTTAACCTGTTTGTCCATAAGTGTTTTTATTTTTCATTGTTTTTTCGTATCTACATGTTTATGTTCTTTTGAGTTACATCTTCTGCTTCCTCTTCTTGCTTTTGATAGGACTATGTCCTGTTTTTTTCCATCTTTTTATTCGATGCCCTGTGACGATGAAGTCCAGGAGTCAGCCCATATTTTTGGTGGTCGTGTTGGGTTTTTCCTTGTATGCGGCCTTGGCGAGTCTATAGTTTCCCATCCTGTCGACATCCTCTCTCCACTATCTTCTTCTTCCGCGTGACCATCTAACAACATCTGGCATCCTACCGCATCGCTCCCGGATCTCATTGCTTCGCTGCCTGTCCCTCAGTGTGACGCGTGCGATCGCTCGGAGGGCCCTTATTTCGGTCGTTCGTAGTGCTCTTTTCGTCCGGTTGGTGGCTACTCTCGTTTCCGCTATGTAGGTGAGGATGGGCCTCACTGCTGTTCTGTAGATCCTGGCCTTGCTGGGTATCGAAATGTGTTTGTTTTTCCAAATAGTATTATGTAGACAGCCAGACACTCTTGCTGCTATATTTACTTGTGTTTTCACCTAGTCATATGTATTTCGGCTGCTTGAAGCTATTATCCCCAGGTATTCAAAGCTCATCATTTGTTTGATTGGTTGGTCGTTTAGTACCAGCTTGCATCGTATCGGTTCCTTGCTTATTGTCATAGATTTGGTTTTCGATATCGAGATGCTAATGTTATATTTCTTTGCGGCCTGGTTTAGCTCGAATAGCATTCTCTGCAGGTTGTCCTCATTTTCTGCTATGAGAACTGCATCGTCTGAATAACACAATATTATGTCCAATTCTGTAACCTCGTCCTACATTTTTCACCTGGTTTATGATGCGGTCCATTATCAGGTTGAAGAGTATAGTATCGATATCTGCACCACCTCTTCTGTGGTTGAGACCACAGAAGAGGTATGCCTGACTGTATTCTTGTACTGTTGTTGGTATTGACTTCCTTTATTACCTGGATTATATTGTTGTTGGCTCCTCGTTCTTCCAGGATTTTTAGCACATCCTTTATTTGCACTCTATCAAATGCTTGAGTTAGGCCAATAAAGCAGAGACACACAGGTTTGCTAAATTCTATGGACTTCTCGATGATTCCTCGCCGTATGAATATAGCGTCGATTGTTGATCTATTCAGCCTAAAGCCTTGTTGTTCTTCGTTGATGCTGACTGCACTTGATAGATGTTGGGTTGTTATTTTGGTGAGCAGCTTCATGGGGATGTTGAGCAGGCTGATGTCCCGATTGTTCCTTGCAGATAGGGATTGTAATTCTAGATTCATTCCTGGGGTACTTCTCCTGTGGACATAAACATACTGTAAAGGTGTGATTTACCTGCGCCTGGTGATTTTCTGTGCTTAAAATTGTTGGTTGCCGTTTTGATTTCTGATTTCTTTATAATGTAGTTGTCGATGTTGTTGGACATGGTCCATAAGTCCGCTTGTTCTTCGGTGTTGTACAGACTCTTGAGGCGGTTTGTCCATTCCTTATCGATCTAATGAGGTTCCATGTTATCCGTCATCCCCCGTACAGGTGATCTTGCATGTCGGTGGAGAATTTTTCCTATTAGTATTTTTTGATTTGTGTTATTCTAGCGTTGGCTCTGTTCCTCTCGGCGACGTATTGCTGACGTTGTTCATCTGTGTGTTACTGAGGTACTTGATGTAGCCTGCTCTTTTCTCTGCAGCGAGGGTTTTTACTTCTGGATTAAACCATGGTTTGTTTGCTTTTGCGTTCACGTTAAACTTTCTTTTGCCAATAGCTTTTTCTTCCGCTGTTATGATAGCCCATATTTTATTGGATTTGTTGTTATTCTTTCCTTTAACCCTGATTTGTATAAGTCCTTGGTGCTGTTGTCGAACGGTTCTATGTTGAATTTTTCACGGATTACTGGTAGTTTTTTACGGATTGGTTGCACTCCTAGTCTCGTCTTGCATTGCACCAGTCTGCGTCCACCTCCCATATCTGGAGAGGCTCGCGATCGTTCATCCAGGATCTGCGTTGGGTGGATGTTTCTATTGGTTATGAGGTAGTCTATAGTGGACTGTTGATCTCTAGAGTTGGACCACGTTATCTTGTGTTGAATCTTGTGGGCATGGTATTTGTTATTTATTCGTAGTTCAAATTGACTGCAAGTTCCTAGAAGGAGTGCACCATTTTCATTCATATGTCTTCATTAAATATTTGCCTAATCCCGTCGATGACCTTGTTGCCGATCTAAGCGTTGAAGTCTCCTGCTATGATGAGTTTATTCCCTCGGGGTATGATGTTTAGTAGGACTTCTAGTTGGTTGTAGAACCATTCCTGTTCGACCTTGGGTTTACTAATGTCGGGTGCGTGTACACTTACAATATCAATTTGTTTCCTGTATATTTCCAATGTTCCGTGCATTATGTGTTGTTCATATTTCTCGTGTATCAGAAGTCCCACACCAGATTTGGCTCTCTCGTCTTTTTGTTTTCCACTATAGATAAGTATTTAATTGTTATATTTTGTTGTTCCGTTCCCCTTCTTTTTCTACTTCAGATTTTGTACATAAATCTATCGGAGTTTGTTCCATGAGGATTTACAGGTCTTTTAAATTCCAAGAGTGGATGTTCCAACATCCCACTCTTAATATGTTCGTTTCCCATGCTCGTTTCTTCCGTAGGCGCGTCGTGCCGTTGTATCCGTTCGTTTTCCGAGGAATGTGTGTGTTGGTTCTGTGAGCGATTCTGTCTTTTTACTTGAGGTATGTTGCGGGCCTGATTCTGGTAATCTCCTCTTTTATCCGGGTCCGGCTAAGGTCGGAATCGAGCTACTGGATCCACTCGACTCCTTCCTCAGGCAGAGCTTTTGAGTTATTTGAATAATTTATATTAGGCATTCTATCACTTCTCTCATTTTTAACTCCAAGTCTTGTGTATGATATCGTTAAGTATCTTATGTTTACTACGTATCTTTAAATCGGTGTCAATAATAATAACAATGTTTTCGCGATACTTTGTGATGGATGTTGTGATGATGATTGGTGAACAGTTACGGAATGAGGTTGAACCAGGAGCAACTTATGCCAGTTTTTTTTCTCATCACCCAGGAAAGCTTTTTTACAACAAGTTGAGCGTTCATAGCAGCAAAAAAACTGTTTTCGAGATTTTGTTTTAACAAGAGAAAAACTTTAAAAAACCATTAGGGAATGATTTATTAATACACGAGTCTACCGACAAAATATATTTACGATTTATTAAATCACCATATGCAGAAACACAACATGCGCCTCTCTAACAGTACAGGATTTGTGTGAAAAAAAAATACTTAAGGAAATTATCATAACAGCTTGGTAATAAAAATCCCAACGAGCAAAAAAAGACGAGATTCCAAGAATGGAATCACTGAATAGATATGCAAATCTATTTAAATACTCCAGAGTATCTCCAAGTTGGACTCAAGAACAGCTATGTAAACTATAAAGCCAGGTTAATGTTACGTTTTTCGCCTATTTTAAATATGAAAGGCGTTGAATTAATTTCATCGTTCTACCGTTTTATCGTTTTATGGAAGCTGTTAAGGACTTTGCTCGAGGACGCAAGAGAAGTTGAAATCGCAACGAAATTGGAAATAATCTTCCAGTTGAGGATAATTTTCGTAATTGTGGATATCTGTTGAAGTTGAACTGGATTAGGAAAACAACGCAAGAAAAACACTGTTAGTACTAGTCAAGGAACTTAGTAATATAACTGAATAAATTTTCCATAACAGTTCGTAGAAAGAAAGAGCAGAGGAATAGTAATCTGAATACTTCGAGACGGAGCGTTTCTTGGTTGCATCGTCTGTCGACTCCGAAGAATCCGCAACCAATTTAGACAATGGCACATACTTGGGACTTCAGAGTGCGTATGAAGATTCAGCAGTTCTTTGGCAGAGTAACACTTTCTGAGCTAAGCGAGAGTCTTTCATAAATTGACAAAATTGCTTTCAGACCTAATCTTGCAACAGGTCTAAAGGCAAAGACTAAAATTAATTTGGTTCACAATTCAAAAATGCACCAAATAGTTCTTTCCAACAGAGTGTCAACCCCCAAGATATAATTTCCTCCTTCAAATTACGTTGGTGACCTCTGGTTTGAAGATGTTTGTATTTTGATATGAAACGGAGTGCGTGCTGAGTTCAACAGTCATACCAGATACAACAACAACCTGACTAAAATAAACTGAAACTCGAAAATATGTGGTCTGCTAAAAAAAAGAAACTTCTATCTTTCAACCAAAAAGCGAGGAACCACCTGAAACAAAAAATGACACCGTCATTTGAACAGTTTCTTCTTTGCTTTCTGTTATCCGTTCAACTGCCCCTCATAATTCAGCATGAGTAAAACTGATCAGATAATTCTTCAACTGTTCGCTTTCTGATGATAGAGCACATATAGCTCATGGAGCAGCGAACACTGGCGAAGAACAAACCTTACAAATATAAAAAAATACAAAATGACATAAGAAGGGAGATCAAAAAAGCCAAGCAGAGATGGATGGAGAGGGAATGTGCAGAAATAGAAGACCTCTGCTCCAAACATGATACTTTAAGATGTACAGAAAAGTAAAGGAAGTAGCTGGAGTCCACAGGAAGCGAACAACTATGTCACTTACAAATGATCGTAACCAACTAATTTTGGAGAATCAAGAATTAAAAAACACATGGACCAGTTATATAGAGGCCACCTTTAGAGATCATAGAGCTGATGCGGAATACGTCCATAAGGGCATGGGAAAAACTATTCTTAAATCCGAGGTGATGCATGCATTCTCTATAGCAAAAAATAGGAAAGCATCAGGCCCTGACGAGATTCCGACCGAGGCTCTAAAGCTCATTACAGAGGAAAATTTTGGCTTGGTAGTTAAACTGTACTAGTATCTATGAGACAGGTGCAATTGCATCTGACTGGTTATCATCAACCAATTAATGCTCCACCAAAAAAACATCAGCCAAAAAATGTGGTGATTATCGCTTAATCAGCCTCATGTCCCACATGGTCAACGCATTCCTACGGATCCTTCACGCTCGCATCAGACGTACATCTGAGGAAGGTCTTGATAATTCTCAGTTTGGATTCAGAAACTCTTTCGGAACGCGGAACACTTTTCGGAAGGAACCTTCTCCTCCAGAAATTCTGTGAGCAGCGAAAAGATGTTTTTGCATGTTTTATCGATTACGAAAAAGCCTTTGACCTCATGCAGCACGATCAACTTATTGATATACTATAGGGGGTTGGAACAGATGAAAGAGATATCCACATAATTAAAAATATATACTGGAGTCAGACGGCACAGGAGTCACAACGTGGAGTAAGACAGGGTTTCATACTCTTCAACCTATAGTCTGATCAACCTATTATCTGGGTTGGAATAGTTGATAGAGGTATCCACATAATTAAAATCTATACTGGAATCAGACGGCACAGGAGTCACAACTTGGAGTAAGACAGGGTTGCATACTCTTCAACCTATACTCTGATCAACCCATTCTCTGGGTTGGAATAGATGATAGAGGTATCCACATAATTAAAAATCTATTCTGGAATCAGACAGCACAGGAGTCACAACGTGGAGTAAGACAGGGTTGCATACTCTTCAACCTATACTCTGATCGAATCTCTAAGGAAGCATTGGAAGGAATATCACACCCCGGCATCAAAATAAATGCAATGACAACCTGAATCTGAAGTTGAGACAGCGCATGGTTGAATGCTATGGATGGTCGGTATTGCTGTACGGCGTGGAGCAGCTAGAAACGTGGACTCTGAAGGTCAAGAGGATGAACCAACTGGAGGCATTCGAAATGTGGCTCAGAAGAATGTTTCGTATTCCGTGGAAACAATATGCTACACACGAAAATGTATTACGAAGTGCAAACACCGAAAGGCAACTCTTGGCGACTGTAAAATGCCGAAAGACGGCATATCTTGTCCATATTTATGAGAGGTGATAAATATCGTCCATCACAGCTCATACTAAAGGGCAAGATTGAAGAGCGCCGTGGAGTTGGAAGAAAGCAACAGTCGTGGCTTACAAATATTCGGGATTAGACCGACATAAGAAGGCTGTTGAACTTTTTCGCTTGGCGGAGGACCGTACAGCTTTTGGCATGGTCATCGCCAACGTCGGGGAGACCGGACAAGATACATGAAAGAAGAAGTTCGCTTTCTTCCAGTTCTACAAAATAGGCCACAAATTGATGGTCATTTATGAAATGGATAAAATTTCATATATGACTATCTGCGTTGTGCAGTTTTAGAGCAAAAAACTGAAACGTTCAATGTTCCTCATACTTAGTTCAGTTTAATCAATTCAAAGCAAATTGAAACCTAAATCCCATATATTGTTACTACTGCACACATGAGAAATACTAGCAATTCCCATGTAAACCCAATGCAAATCCCCACTGCATATTCGTTCGACTCGTCTGTACTCGGGTTTTATTCCGCACATTTAGAAGAGATTTGCACAGTCCTAAGGGGAGGAATTTAAAATGGTTTAGCAGTTCATGTGCCTTAACCACTATGTTCAGGTCGAGAATGTCTTTTATGGAATGGAGTACGAGGAAACTGGATGATGGATTTTTACACTGAGGAATTCGATATGATTTAATTTGAAATGCTTGGTAGTGCATGATTTTTAATGAATTTCCATTCTCAAAAAAGTTCATTTAACGCGTATTCTGAAGAGGAGATAGATGGTTTTGTTGAGCAAATAAACAGGATGCAACCATATACACTGTAAAATTCGGATGCAATGTTTTACGCTTAGGGCTAAAATAATAATATGAGCGGTCAGAGCCCAAAAAAACTAAAAACTTGCAAAATCCGCATTTAACTTTCGTGACTGTTCAATTTAAATTCGGAATTTATAGAAAAGCCAATTAAATTAAATGGATTCATTATATGCGTTATTCAACTTTCAATCAAACTCAGCAGGAAAATTGCTCCAAATTAAATCAATTTTGTGTATGCAATTTAATGTTTTTTTCTCAGTTCCTGTTTAGCGAAATTGAAAACTGATTAGTTGCAGTTTACAAATATGTTAAAATCAACCGATATTTGATTTCGATTGTATTTACAGTTCAGGGAGTCTTGTGCCCACTGGTCTAATCAGTCTAGTTTTCACAACAGTGTAAAACATACACAATGATAATCTTCTTGGAGGTGAATTTAAGTAAATTAATAAATCGGGTTAATTTACAAATTAATAAAAATTTTAAAACTTTATAATTAAGCTGAAATGAAACATTCAAAGCAAATATTAGGCAGATTTATAGGTATATACATTTACTTTTTCATAATTTTCTAACCGCGCAATCCACAGATGCCTTGTTAAAAAGAGAGTAGACACTGTCGAATTATCAATTCCTAAAGTTATTTAATTTACTAATTGGAATTTTCCCTTGCAGCTGGATCCTCAGTGTTTCTGTCGCAGGATCCCCAATTAGCTATAGTTTCGATATTACGCTTTGATAAGGAATTCGGTGTTTCCAATCGCCCTAAAATTGAGGCCAAGTCGCCAAATAAATGGCACTGTAAGCTCAAATATTGCTATCTACTCAAGATTATCAGAAGCAGATTTAGTGTAGGTGGTGAACTTGTGGATGAAAAACGCGCAGTCGCAACTGCATTCTTGAATACTGAAATATTCTGAAGATGAATTCTCGGAAAGATTCGGCAACAAATAAAAATATATCTGATTTGCGTGTTTCGCTGACTGTTTTTAACACAAAACTGTTCCACAATGTTTCTACAATTAAAACTGATTTCTGGGTTGCGAAGTAATGTGATGGCACTTTGATGGAACATTTCGGGTTGCAGGAGACCGGTTTCGTGATGGAGCAATACTATGCGATTTAGACTAATTTAAATAACAAAATATTCGAGAATTCTACACTAGAATCTTATATGAAAAATATTTAATGGAATCCCTCGCAGCCAGATTCTGGAAGCAGAAGTTCAGCTTTCCTCAAATTGTTCTTCTACTCGCGCACCTGTTCGATATCCGTTGCGTAAAAGAGTGGATTGATACTTTCTTACTTTTTCGAGACCAGGTCAAAACATGTTTACAATATCTCTGACCAGTATCGGGCTACGTCCACGGCTTCAGTGTTAGCAAGCCATAATTCATCAAGGGTGCACTTTGATGGACAGTCCATACATGCTCTTAGGTGGTCGGTGTTCTGTACTTCTCCGCATTCACAAAACACCTCGTCAGCATTTTCTATGTCCCACTTTGCTAGATTAGCCTTAACGGGAGCAACAACGGTCCGCATGCGATCTAGGGTTCGCCATGTCTTCCATTCCAGGTTCATCCCTCGGGGCGGTTCTTGTCGTAGTGGAAAATTTGCTGGTGGTTCTATGCCTGTGTTGCGCATAAATGTTTTCCTAGTTCGCTTAAGCGGCTGGTTCCATGGGGTTCCTCAAGACTGTGGAGAAGGTGACTGTCATCAAACGTGTCTTTGAATCTTTCGACATGTTGGGCTGCCTCGTGTCGATCTTCTGGGGAGGCAGAGGCTGCTGCCTGGTATTGTAAGGGCCCAGGGGTAGGTTTCATGCAGCCAGTTACAATTCGGCATGTCTTGTTTAGTGCAACTGTGACCTGTTTTGCATGTTTAGACATACTCCACACGGGACAAGGATATTCCGCTGTCGAGAAACACAAAACTTCCGCTATAGTCCTTAGGACGCTTGGCTTTGCACCGCCGTTACTTCCTACGAGTCTTTTTGGGAGGTTATTTCGGTTCGTGACTCTGTGTCTGGTATTTTTGCAGTTGTCCGTATATGTTAATGACCTGTCGAGGACGACACCTAAGTATTTTGCTTTTTCATCGTGTTCCTGATTCTGTCCCCCCCCCCCCCCAGGATACATTAAGTTTCCTATGTGCTAAGTGCGTGTTCAGGTGGAATACCTGGGTTTTAGCGGGATTCGGTTTTAGGGAGTTTTCCTTGTAGTGTTTGGGCATAATGCTCAAGGCTTCCTCAAGTTTTCTCTCGATCTCTTCGTAGGTTTTACCTTTCACCCCGATTCCAAGATCGTCAGCGTAAACAAAATGTTGAGCTTGAGGGTGAATGGGTTGATCATTGGTGTAGACATTGAAAATCAATGGAGCTGGGACACTTCCTTGGGGTAGGCCGTTTTTTTGCGTTTGCCACCTACTCGTTTTGACATCCAGCATCACATAGAACCTCCTATTAGATAATAGCGACTCAAATTTTTTTATCAATTTATAGTCCGTCAGAGTGCAGTAAGACTTAGATAGCAGTGTTCTATGGTTTATGGTATCATATGCAGCTGTGAGATCAACCAGAGCTGTTCTCGTCATTTCCCTCTGCTCGAAACCCTCCTTTATGAATTCTGTAAGGTTTATACTTGTCCCGTGCATGATTTCCCTGGCCTAAAGCCAGCTTGTTGGGGAATGAGCTTTAAGTCCAGGTGACCCTGGATACGGTTGAGTATGAGGCGCTCATATAGTTTGAACATGTGGCACAACAGAGATATAGGGCGATAGCTACTTGGGACTTCCGGGTCTTTTCCGGGTTTGAGTAAGGCTATTACTTTTGACTTTCGCCATGTTTTCGGGAACTGGTAGGTAGTCTTACAATGGTTAAATAGGGCTAATAGCCAGTTTCGTATGTTGCCCAAAATGTTCTATCTGTTCTGTTAGAATGTCACCTTCTACCCCTGGCGGTTTTCCGGTTTTCATAGCATTTATGTCTTTTTGGAGTTCTATGGGTATGAACGGGTCTCTCATGAAGTTTATCTCGCCTTTCCGTTGTCTTTCCATTTTCGAGGGTTTGCTGCGGTGGTTGGTTTTCCCGTTGAAAGAAGTTGATGCGCTACTTGGTTTGCTGTGACTGCGCATGGCTGTTTTATCTCTTTTGGGTTTCCGTTCAGTTTCCTAATCATATTCCATGCCTGCTTGCTGCTATGAGTCATATCCATCCTCTCCAGAGTCTCCATCCACCGTTTCTTTCTTGACGCGCTAAGTATCACTTGCAGTTGTTCACCCAGGTCCATCGTTGTTGCACTGAATGGGTCTTCATTGCAATGCTGTTCATTCATAATTGACTCATTTTGCCTTTAGCTTCATTGTTCATCCCAGACACATAGTACTGTTGGCATCCTCTGGGTATGTGTTTTCGCGAGATTCTTTTTATGAGTTCAACGAGCGAGGCATAGTGTTCCAGGGTGGGCGAAATTTGTTCTATTTTTGTGTCTAGCTCGCTTGTATAGTCTGCCAATTTGGCTTTTTAAAAATTAAATCTCCTCCTGAAAGGTATCTTGGGAGCTTTTAGGACACTGCATACGCTTATCCCTGTAGGTATGTGTTGGGTTTTTGGTACAGAGTTATGTATTTTCTTGACACATCGATCTTCTAGAGCTGTGCTGACGAAACTAAGGTCCTGGTTGTACCCTTTCTTCCAGATTTTGCTTTGGAAAGAGTGAGGGAGCTTCGGGTCATGCAAGAGAGTCAGATCACTTTGTTCGGCCCATTCTTCAACTAGGTCTCCATTTTTCTCGCTAGAATCGTAGCCCCCTGCTATGCTATGGCCATTAAAATCACCAAGTACGGACCTTATTTGTTGCGATGTAAAGTTACTGCCATGTTTAGCGTTAGGTTGTTCTATTATGAGTTTCATTCCCACTACTTTTGGTCTATAAGCTTGTTTATCTCGGTGGGTTTCTTGGATGCACATTGTGTCGAGTTTATGTGTTTTGGAGAGATCAGACAGAATTTTTTGTTTGTTGCATGTTATGCCCTCGATGTTTATGGTCACCATTGCCAGCGTGAGGGGAGTGATCAACAATAGAGTTAGTGTCGAAACGTGTCAAGATATAACTGCACAAAATAAATTTGTTGGAACAGGATTATTTGAATTAATAAAGCAATTTGTAGAAGAACAACACGGTTGTTTGGAGTTCAATGGTTGTTTAAAATAGCTGAATTATAAAAAGACATTTAACTGACCATCAAACTCACGTTTTCGGAAGAGCGGACGTACGGACGCATTTCAAAAAGGAACGCATGAAAGCAAAGCAATTTGCAAATTCGCTTAAATGCAAATGTGAATGTACCCACCGTATTATATCAATTCAATCTGAATGCATAATCATTTTCTTCTCCATTTGTTTGCTGACAGATTTATTCCGGCTCATCCGGTAACCCGCATATGAGAAACTTCGGGCAATTGCAGATAAACTCTTGTTGCCCTGATGGGGGACGGCGTCCGCGTCGACTTAAATTGAACACACTTCAGATTTGTCGACGCTGAAGGATTATGAGAAATTCGATATGGACAATTAAGTTGTTTTCATGCTTTAGCCGTCATTCATTAGGTCTTCGCATGCTCGATGGTGTTGTGAGGACTCTTGATTAAAAGCGAACTTCTCTCTTTGATTCAATGCAAATAAAGTTCGAAGTAAATCGGAAATCACTGCTCAAGCGCCTTTATCACCTCGGATATTTCAATTTGCTGCCTAGTCGGTATGAATTAAAAGGGGGCACGAATTAATTGCTTTTTTCAGTTCAGTTCGCAACCGACTTTGCGGATTATTTCTGCTTCTGCTATAAATCGGCGACTAAATGCCGGGGAAGCACTTATTTTCCTTTAATTTATTGGCCAATTTTTAACCGTGCCAGAATCGGGGACATCGATAAGGAAGGGAGCGTCAAGATAGGAACTACGTAAAAATACATTTGAAATAACACCTTCGTCGATGGAAAATCAATTGAAATTTATTCGAGTGCATAATCTGATTTATGTTTATTGAACCGCTTATGTAAAAGTACAGTTTTTGGTTAATACAGTCATCTGTTCCCTGTAGGACTTGACGCCGGTTTAGTGACTGCATGCATCACCTGCAATTTTATCTCTGATGTTGGTTTCAGCACTTTTTCCTCAGCATTTTTCAGCATTTCGGCCGCTTTCTTGACAGTTTGCGCTGCCGTCATCTTCAATGTTGTGTCTCGAATCGGAAGCCATTTTCTCAGACTTCGCATATCTGTGTTTCCAGTCGCACTAGCTGGTTTCTTGGAATAAGTGGGAGGCTCTCGTATTATGCAAGTTTTCTGAGCACGCGAACCTGAACTCACTGATTTTAAGCAGCTCTTGATTTCTGCTAAAATTTTCACTGGTTTATGCAGGTCTACATGGGTAGGCGATATGGGTTTAGTTTGGTCGGATACCGATGGGTGGTTGCCATTTTTAGAATGTTGCTTCCTGGTTGACGATGGTCGTGTTGGTTGATGGTTGGCAGGGTTGGCAGTTTTAACCATATCTGCTGACAAACACTTTTTTCCTTTTGGCTTCTGGTCGGGCACCACTTCTTTCATTGGAATAGAAGGTTTTATTACTTTAGATATTTCGGTTGGCCTGGTTTGGGGAAT
Source organism: Dendroctonus valens (assembly GCA_024550625.1). Taxonomy (NCBI): domain Eukaryota; kingdom Metazoa; phylum Arthropoda; class Insecta; order Coleoptera; family Curculionidae; genus Dendroctonus; species Dendroctonus valens. The sequence continues at coordinate 370,984 of JAJTJO010000013.1, read as the reverse complement.
GTTGAGATCCGCTTTGTCTTTCTTCTGCTTGCATTTCATTACCCTGCATTGTACATTTGTGATATTCTTTGTAATGTGATCAACTTTTCCAAGACAAAGTTGTTTTTTAGTTGCCTTAATCCGCTTAGAATTTGCTTCTTTAGTTATTGTTTCATTTTTATCAGGTTTAATTATTTGGGCGGTTTTCACAGTTTCACATTCAAAGCTTTTCCTACTACAACCTGGGGTATTGTCTAAATTGGACCCAACAGGTCTCGAAGCGCATTTTTCCTTAAATCTACGAACGAGTTGGTTTTTCAATTCAAGTGCTTTTTTCACTGCCTCAAATTCCTTGTTGAGCTTGCCGTCCACATCCTCTGTTTCATCCATTATAAGAAGCAATTTTCTGATGCTTGAAATTTCCAGGTCTGTATCGGCGTCATCCAAAGCTGCTGTTTTATGGTCAGCGTCAGGACTACCTTTCAAAGGTAGAAGTGATTTATTTTCAAGATCCTTTTCGAGCTGTTTTTCTGGAGCATTTGCTTCATCTTCTTCATCTTCTTCCTCATCAAGCAGATGCGTCATTGCATTAAGCTCTTCAGAACAATCAAGGTATTTTAATTGATCACTATCTTTTTTAGTTAGGCCGCTTATCTCATTATGATTGTTTGTCATTTCAATCGGTTTGGGTTTACCAGCTTCCACAGCGTTTTGATTCATCTTGGAAACATCCAGATAGTTACTAAGGTTTTCGACTTTGAAGTTAACATCTTTTAGTCTCTTGAAACATTTCTGGTTGTCAACAATTTCAGCTTCATATTCTTTACTCTCAAGTTGTTTAAGTTCCTTATTAACACATACTCCAGAGGTTTCAACACCTTCGTCTCTATTTTCAACGTTTTTGGTGTTCTTTGAATGGCTGTGCTGAACTAATAAAATTTCTTCAACGTCACATTCCAAAACTAATTTTTCCTGCAAGTGAGGTTCTTGATCTCTGCTATCATATATTGTGCTTAACTGTTCCGCTTCTTCCAAGCGCTCAAAGCTTATATTATTGCCGCTTGACAATGCTTGTTTATGATCGGCCTCTTCAAAATTTACCTGCAGGTTAGCTGAGTCAATTGTCTGCGCTGAGTCTGTATATTCTTCGAAGAAGCAACTCTGATCCGAAGGAGCAGATTGTGTAACTGTCGTTGAAGCGATGGGTTTGAAAAATGTTGGCGTGTCTTGTTGAGGATGGCTGATATCACCAAAGTCTTTGGTATCGATCAAAGTGATCGTCCTTGGTTCGTTATTTGGTTCTCCATTGGCAATCTGGGACAAAGGGAATTGGACCAAAGGCGCGTCTGTAAATACCGGTTTATAAATCTCTGGATTGACATTGTGCTCGTAGGAAGTTTCTCCCAATTCTTCCAGAAACCAAGGAAAATCCATTAAATTAAACGCCTGCTTTTCACATTGATCGTCACTAATTATTTCGGTTATTTGTAGAGATTCGGGAAAACAAGATCTGCTGCTTCGAAGAGTCGAAGCCAATTGAGTTGAAGCGGTAACGAATCCTACAATTGAATTAATCATCTCGTACCATCCTTGATAATCTGACTGCGTGCTTGGGTCGAATGGCGGTGGTGGAATCGAAGACATTTTCACAGAGGATTTAAGAACTTGTCCGAAAATGTTCGGTTGAAAGACGTTTATTGTCAATGCGCGGACAAAGTTTCAAAGTCAGCCGGATAAATGTGGGGTTGAAATTTTACATCTGGAAAAATTCAAATGTGATTTAACGCCCGCGGCTGCGGGAAAGTGCATTAAAATGGACCAGTTTACTGATATTTAATAAAAACCCGTCACTACTGGAAAAATTCTAAATATTCCGGCCATTAATCTCGGCAATAATTCATCTGGAAGCAAAATTTACGGGGAAACAAACGGGACAGTGGAAATGTCACAATTTCCAATTTTTCAAATCAGTTTAACTAATTGCGGGCTATTTTTCAGGCCTGAAATTAACCAACTTGAAATAATTTGTTTTCTGTCAGAGATCATTGGGAATTTCCCATTAAAGAAAAATGTCATTTTATACTGCTGGAGTGTTTGAAATTGCTTTTGTTGCTGTTACAAATCTTGCATTAGAGAAAATGTCTATTTCGGAGATTTAACTTGAACAGGGAATCAGATGAGGAAATTTGCGAGCAAAACTGAACCGTATTACAGATGGTTTTTCTCGGATCTTTTGATATGACAAACGCGCCTTTATTGATCTTTTGGAATTAGTACTACGAAAGCTGCAAGTAAAACATGATTAAAAATAAAATCACAACTATTATTCCACTCCTAAATTTGAAATCATAGCAATAATCTGGAAACATTATATTGGGCTGGAAACCGGGCTGTTATTTTTTTCCTCTTCTTCTTATCTCGCCGTCTCCTTATGAAGATTGGCGATCCAAATGGCCATTGTGGTTTTCGAAAGAACTGCTCGAAAGATCTATGTGGACGTGCGCCCAAACCACCTACAGATGTCCTTTAGCCATGAGTTCTTGCGTCTTCCGATGGATATTTTTCCCTGAATCTCCCCTTCGATGATGAGCTTCAGGATTTCGTATCGGGTGCCCCTCATAATATGTCCAAGATCCTGTGTTTCCTTTCTTTTGTCGTCTGTAGCAGTTCCTTTCCTTAGTTCACGTCTTAGAATTTCTATATTGGTTATCTTCTGTGTCCTAGATATTCTGAGCCTGATGGATGATGGATACATCATACAGGATCAAGGGTCCAGCTCTCACTGCCCTATAGAAGGACAGATAACACATGGCAATGAAGCATGCGGTCCGAAGCTCCAAGCTCAGTTCCAGTCTACTAAAGAGCTTCTTCATACTAGCGAATATCTTCCTCGCCTGCTCTATTTTGGATCTGATTTCCCTTTTAGGGTCACAGTCCTGATCTGTCGAGGTACCCAGGTATTTAAACGAGGAGACCTGCTCTACATCTTTGCCTTTTATGGTCAAGGCTATATTTTTATGTTTCGGAGAAGAATTTGGTCTTGGTTTTGGATATGTTCATGAAAAGACCATCATATCAAATTATCTAAATAGACTTCCTAAGTAACTGAAGGAGAGCAAGGAATATTGTGAAGCATTCAACTCTAAGCTCCCGTTTGGTGTTTTTTTTATTGTGAACAGATCTCATTTTCCGGACAATTTAAATGTCCTCCAAGGTTTTGCCTTCAGGTAGAGGTCTCTTACAAATACAATTACATACAATTGCCTTGTACACGCCCTTTCCATTCGAAACTTAATTGTCTGCCTAAGTTCTTAGTCACTTCTTGCAAATGCTTATCTATCAATTTAGAACAATACAGTGGCTAGCCAGATATCAACGGAGATTATTTCAAGCACAATGATCGTAACTAGTAAGTTGCAATTTAGTGTCAGCATTTTGGAACAATAATTCAATGTCGTTGATAGAGAAACTGATAACAAATTCATATTAGTCCGCAAGTTAAATCAGTGTAATGCCCACAGGATATAAACAGCGTTTAGGGCCCTAACATAGTGCAATTTATAGCCAACGAGCGGCATAACCTAACTAAATCAGAGCTCGTGCTGATAACGTTGATGTGGGTCTCTGGATCGTAAACTGAAAGTTCTTTTGGCGGGGGAGAAATATTTATTGCATCCGGTCTTCATAGATTAAAAATACACATTAAGGAGTAACTCGAAACTTATCATGAAATATTTAGGAACCTTCAAGGCAATATATCGAGAAGAATAAAATTTTAATTTGAACAGCACAATTGTGGCATACTTTTAAAGTTCTTCTTGGACTGTCTATCCATTCCAGATGTTGGCTATCATGTTGGCCACATGGGTTGAACCATGTTCTTAAATTTTTCAACCCCGATATTCTCCTTCTGCCCACTCCTCTAGCTCCATACACCTTGCCTTGTACGATCTTCTGCAAAAGGACATATCTGCTGTCATTGCGCATTATATGTCCCAGATATTGTAACTTTCGAGTCTTAACTGTGTTCAAGACTTCTTTTTCCTTTCCCATCCTTCTCAGCACCTCCGCATTGGTCATTCTTTCTGTCCAAGGTAGCAACAAGGAGTTTTTGGAGGAGACCTCCGTAAGCGTCCACGATTCGACCCCATAAAAATGGGTCGAAAACACATAGCATCGCAATAGGCAAATTTTCGTTGTCCGCTGTATGTCGTGACTGGTAAAGACTTTTTTCATCCTGATAAATGCTGTTCTGGCTTTTTCGATACGCATTCTGATTTCCACAGAATGGTCTCAGTTATCATTTACCTTCGTGCCCAAGTATGTGAATTTGTTGACTTTCTCTAAAGGAGCTCCGTCTACCAATAAATTACCGCGGGTGTTTTGGTTTTTGCTGATTATCATGAACTTTGTTTTGTTGGTGTTTATTTCCAAACCATCTTGTCGACTGTGTGATGTAACACTGTCCATTAGGAGTTACAAGGAAGCTAGGTTGTCCGCAAAAACAACGGTACCCTCCGAATACCTTATTTTATTCAATCGTTCTCCATTTAGCAGAATTCCGGCTTCAGTATCCTGCAGGGCTTCTCTGAAGATGCCTTCCGAGAACAGATTGAAAATTACAGGAGACCCATCCCTGTCTCACACTACGCAATATTTGTATCTCCTCCGTAGACTCTCTGTCTACCCTGACACAAGCCCTCTGATTCGAGTAGAGATTTCTGATGATTTTGAGGTCCTTCCCATCCAGGCCAGCTTTTTACAGAACTGCCATTATTTTCATGTGTCGCACTTGGTCAAACGCCTTCCTGTAATCCACGAAACATGCGTATACATCGCAGTTTACATCCCTGTAGCGCTGAAACATGAGCTGGATCGAAAATAGAGCCTTCCTAGTACCTACAACCCTTCTAAAGCCGAATTGGTTCTCAGACATCTGTTCCTCACATAGTTTAAATATTCTACTGTGAATTATCTTCAGGAATATCTTCAGTAGATGGCTCATCAAGCTTATTGTACGAAACTCGCTACGTTTACTAGCATTAGGCTTTTTGGGGAGGGTAACAAATTCAGATTGCAGCCATGCCATGGGCAGGACGCCCGTATCATAGATCACATTGAACACTCTTGTAAGCCACTTGCCATACACACTTTTACAGTTGGAAGTACCATAAAAAAGAGAAGGCCATAAATGAACAATATATCTAAAAAGTCCACTATTGGATTTTTTTTTTTGGATTTTGGATTTGGATTGGATGGATGGACTTTGGATTTTTACAAACCTCGGCTACTTTGCAACACTGCTCCTGCTCCTGCATGGAAAATGAAGCAGAAAGACGAAGACTTCTACCCTTACGGGGCGTTAAGAAGATCTACCGAAGTGACGTCATGCCTACCACCTTCAAAATCCTTCTTGAATTCCTTGAATATGCAAAATGAAGGCTTTTAGCTAGTAATCATATGGACTGGAGTCCCACACACGCACCATCCAGAGCTAGCTCTGGATGATACGTAAGGAAGTATTTCCCAATTCTCATAGCCAAAAAAGAAACACAGAATAACTGAAGACTTTTTATGGCTGCAAACTTATGCTAGTGAGAGCTATAAAGATGACCCAACTATGAAGACCAAGTTTACATTCATGTGGCACTCCCAAGAAATTAAGCATTAGGCGTTTAACTCTCAGAACGAGGAAGATCATTGAAGTGGTAAAAAAAATTATTTTTCTACCGCTTGATTGCAAAAACATTAAAAATAGAACAACTAGCGCGTTCTTGTTATCGTGCAGTTTGCAGATTTTCTAAAAACATCTTTTTGTTTGACCACCCACTACTTCAATTGCGTTTTCGTATTTTCGGATGATTTTTGTCTCTATTTTATTCATTTCTGTGGTTTCGTAAACTTCATATTATAGGCATTCAGACACATTGAGAATATTTGTCTTCAATTTTCCAGTAGCTAATCAGAACAACATTTTTTTTGCACAAGTTAAGGCATGTAAACAAAAGTACACAACGGCAAAGTAACAAAAGCAGTAAACTAAAATTCGATGCTATCACAGTGTCGATAGACTTCAACTTCCTTAAATGAGTAATGAGGATGAACAGCAATATTATTATAACATCAATTATTGATGTCCTCATCCATTGAAACTGATATTACGTAATAATGGACTAAATATATACGGCTGATGGTTCCAATTCGGAGAATAGTATAAACATTCATTTGTATACATCAAAGTGTTTATTTAGCTTTGATAAATAATTTCAATTATTTATATAATATATAATTTCAAATGTTTTGACAATATTAATGAATAAACATTAAAGTTTTTTTAATCTGTCGCATATTTTGTAGCAAACTAATGGTCCAATTTGGAATATGTTTAACATCAAACAAGATCTTTACATGTGTGACCGCTACAAGATAAGCTTTTATTACCTTAGGACTGTTTATATTTGCTTTTTGTCCAAGTGACACAAATTGGGAGACCTTTGCGTATGTTGCCACATAATAAATCATTCATTTTAACTTGCCCCCATAGTTTTACATTGTTATTAACCTTTTAGCTAATATTACGTTAGGAGATATTCTGATTATAGTATGTGTGATATTAAACGTTACTCTTAAGGTGGTGTTGGTTTTTGAACCATTATTAAAATTGGAGAAACAGAGGTAGAAATTTATATTTAAATTAATTCCTTAGTTATGTTTGTCTTGAATTTTCTATTTCTCAGATAATAATGTTAACATAACTATAAATTGAAAAGTCGTTATGGATCTTGGCCATAATTCTGGAACAAAGTAAAGGATTTTAATTTGAACAAAAGATCACTGACGAAATTGGAACCAGAATCTAATTAGTTTCAAAAAATATATTTAGATCCCTTATCGCCCTTACGAAAATATATGCCATAATTAGTATGTAATATAATATGAAACTTTAAATTAATAATAGTCTTCTTCTTCTTCTTCGTGTAAAAGGACAAAGTCCTGTCAATTCTGTCATCAGCCTGTGATCCTGATGCCCAGCTTTCACACCAGCGTTTTGGGGGCCTGCCAGCTGGGCGCCTTGTTTCTGGTTTTTGTGTTTTGGCCCACTTTGCAATTCGGTCTGAACTCATTCGTTCTATCCGGTCTCTCTCTCTCTCTCTCACACCCATTTGACAACGTCCTGCACTCCCAGTTCTCATCTGGTGTTCTCGTTGCGTATCCTCTCATGCAATGTGATCACTTTTATTGTTCTTAGGATCCTCATCTCCGCTGTTCTCATTTTCCTTTTGGTAACAGACGTTTCAGCTCTTGTCTCGACGGCGTAGGTCATAATGGGCCTGGCGCAGGTCTTATAAACTCGTGTCTTGCTCTCTGTGGTCATAGATTTGTTCTTCCAAATTAACTGTCGCTAACATCCTGATACTATTACCGCTTTTCTGATCTGGTTGTCCACCTCATTCACTGTATTTCTGATGTAGATACCTGTCCCCCAGATAGCTGAAATTCAACACCTGATGTATAATGTGCTCACTCAACACCAACTTACATCGGATCGGATCTTTGGATATCATCATAAACTGTGTTTTTTCGATCGAAATTTGCATATTGAGCCTCTGTGCTATTAAGTTGACTCTTTAGAGAAGGAGCTGCAGGTCATCTTCGCTCTCTGCCGTCAAGACAGCATCGTCTGCGTGACAGAGTATTCTCAGGCGGCGGTTGTTCTTTTTGAACCCTGCACCGACTTCGTTCACACTTTCAATTATTTGGTGGGTATAGTATTAAGTAAGACTTTAAGTAAGACACGTTAAGTGAGACGTAAGGAAGAGAATCGTTGCATCTCAGTAGTCGGATTCATAGGGATAAGCTTAGATCCCTCAATCCTAGAACGTAGCTCAGTTTTCTGTAAGCTGCTCGTGCTTGTTCTATCCTTGATATTACTTCTGTGTGGCTGACGCTTCCTAGGTATCTGCACTGATGAACTTGTTTCAAGCTCACGTCTTTGAGTCCGATATCAGCTCTGATATTCTGCTGTTTACTGATTACTAAAACTTTGGTCTTTTTTGTCTTTAGTTCTAAGCCAGCTGCGACGCACTTTACTACGACACTGCTCAAACTCCGCTATAGATCTTCTGAGCCAGAGGCCAACAGAACCGTGTCATCCGCGTATTGTATCCGCAAGTTATTTATCAATTCGCCATCAATGACAATGCCCACTGCTGCGCCCGAAACTGCATCATTGAAAATTATTTCTGAGTACACATTGAAGAGCAACGGAGGTAGGATATATCCTTGCCTTACGCCACGCTTGATGGTTACTTCTGGCGTGGTGGTTCCATCCAATCTGACTATCGAGATCTCATTCCAGTATAAGTTTGCGATTACTCTGATATCCGCTCTGTCCAGTCCAATCAACTTGAGAATATCCACCAGAGTCAACAGCAGCCGACATAACACGGCGTCTTTGGGCAGGGACATTAATGCCGAAAAGTGCTTTCCTCGTAGCGAGGCCATTTCGGAACCCAAATTGCGTTTCACTTAGATAATCCTCACACTTCGCATATATCCGACCATGAATGATTTTCTTAAATATCTTCAACATATGGTTCATTAGGCTAATAGTCCTGTATTCCTCGCACTTTTTAGCCGTGCTTTTCTTTGGTTTTGTTATGAACGCAGATTTTAGTTTTTTTTTCTCTTAGTTTAATCGTTTCGGAATTTACCACTAGTGTATATTTTGTTGAAAAAATCTGTGACCACTTTTAGGTCAATTTGGTCGTCTATTAGCTTGTATATTTCAGAAGGAATCTCATCCAGTCCTACCGCTTTGCGACCTTTTGACCCCCTAATAGCCTATTCAACCTCTCTGCATGTAATCTGTGGTCCTTCTGTATCCTCTAAAGCCGGCGGTGTTGCTCTTCTGTCGTCTTCAAATAGTTCCGTTATATAATTTGTCCATTAGATTAGTCTCCGTTGTAATCCTTGTATTACTTTTCCACTTTTATCGTACAATACTCCCGAAGCTCTGTTTGATCGTGAGTTGCCAGTTGATTCCTTGACCTTTTTATACATATGAAAGGAGTCATATGTCGCTTCTAGTTGTTCTATGTCTTTGCACTGGCTGGCTAAGATGCTTTTGCTTCCCGGATTCTCGGTCTTATTAATAGCTGTTTAACTTTATAAGCTTGTTTGCTGTGTTTTAGTATCCTACGTTCCTCCATTAGATCCCAATATTTCGTCTGTTATCCAGGGTTTTTTCTTATTCCGAGTTTTAATTTTAAGATGTTTTAGACGAAGGTTGTTTATATCTGTTCTCATCTTGTTCCACTGGGTGTCAGAGTCTGTCGCGTTCTCGTTGCAGTATCTTGGCAATTTTCTTTAACCTGATGTGTGTTACCGCTACTAAGGGATTGTGGTCAGAACCAATGTCCGCTCCCGAGTATGGTTTGACGGACTTCATGCTGTTTCTAAAACGTTGCTTTACCAAGATAAATTCCATCTGATTGCGGACAGTCATATCCTCCGACACCGCATTCGACTTCCAGGTGCACAGTCTTCTTTGGTGTAGTTTTAAAAAGGTGTTTGTTATAAAAAGGTCGTTCTCCTGGCAGATTTGAATAAGGCGGTCACCCCGGTCATTTCTGCGGCCCATTCCAAAGCCATCCACTATATTTTGGCACTGTTCTTTTCCCACTTTTGCGCTAAAGTCGCCCATAACTATAGTGTTGTCTGCCTTTTTGCGAAAGACAATTCTTCGTTGAGATGCTTGTAAAAACTTTCTTTGTTGATGCGTATACTTGATTTAAGTTGGTCTTCCGGTCGCGATCCTACTAGGTAGCAAAATGAGTCGTAAGTTCTTTGATACTCTCGTGCATTGCGAATTTTTTATGTTAGTACGGGCTATCAGAAGAAAATTAGTTCTTCTTGATAGATATTGAGACCTTTAATACTTCCATGCAAAGTGTATCCCGTCTGACTGACTGATTTCCTTATTCAATCTATAAAAATGTTAAAATATTTTAGCGTTGTTAATACTCTCTTACAATGCCAAGAATCCACTGTCATGACACTGAATTTATTTCATTTCCTTGGGTTTCAAACTTTCTGTCGGTTCTAAAACTATATCAATCTTAATTTCAATTATTAACCGCGTTTTTTATCTATGATTTGTCGGAAAACTCATTGTTCCTCAGTAGTGAGCATTTATTTTCCGCAGCAGTGCCCTTGCAAATTGTTTTTGAAAAGCTGCATGAGTTGATGATCAATTTTCCTACAATCATTTTCTATCCTGATCAAGTCTGTTTGGTTTCCTGTGTTCTTATTCTTTGAAGTTGCACTGGAAAAAATAAAATACTCTCTTGTGAGGAATCTGAAACCTAAGTAAAATGTATACACTTTTCGAAGCACACAATATTAAAAATGTGAATTATTCATTTTCTCGTCAATTTACTTGTTTTTAAACTCGTCATTAATATTTGCTATAATTTGTTTAATTAAATTTTACTCTATGTCAGTTACTTCCCGCAATTATCCTCTCTTGATATTTGCTTGTTTCATTTTTCCGGTTTAGCTTCTGCTTGTGTTTCTTTTGTGTTATGCTCCGGCGAGATGTTCCCTGTTTTATGTTTTATCTTGTTGATGAATAATTGATTATATTTTTTCTCTTTAATTATTGTTGTTCTTATCTAATTGTTTCCTATAATTCTTTAAAAACTCTCAGGCAAAAATTCGTTCACATTTTCTTATGCCTTTCGAGTTTCGTTTTCATCAGCAGTTTCACAGAAAACATAAGTAAGAGAAGAGAATTCTAAAAACGTTATATTCTAGAGGTCCTAACGATTAGACAGAATTTAAAAAAAGAAATGACTAAGATCTTTCTTTAAAATCTTTCCCTTTAAAAGTTAGGACTTTCCGATGTCCAATGGATTTCCCGTCTGTATTGAAAAAAAAAACTCATTATTATGTTAAGATATAGCACACATAATCCATGTAATATTAAAATTCATAATTTTATTCCTTCAGGTGTAGTGCGTTGGCCATAGTTGGCCTTTCAAACTGTTTCGAAGACATAAAGTTTTAGATATTCGACCAGTTGGAAAAACTCTTAATAGTTTCGATCAGTTTCTTTGGCAATTTCTTCTTTTCTAGCAATTTTCAATTTGAGTTACCCAGACACTATATGAAAATATGATCATCACACTCGCTGCCTAAGCCTGCTTTCGCTGGATACATTAAAACTGAGGTAATTATCGATCACATCAAAGAACACTAAAATTCTCTCAAAAATTCCACCTCGGTTTAAGTGTTGAAAAACCCCAACCTTCTTCTTCTTGTAGTTCCTATCCGTTTCGGATGTTCCCTATCATACATGCTATCTTAACTTTGTTCACTGCAACCCGGAACAACTCAGTTGTACTCATACCAAACCAGGTTCTAAGGTTTTTTAACCATGAGATTCGTCTTCTACCCACACTTCGCTTTCCTAGTACTTTTCCTTGCAAGATAGTCTGCAATAAGTGAAATCTGTTTTCATTTCTCATAACGTGTCCTAAATATTGGAGCTTTCGTTCCTTCACAGTATCAACCACTTCCCTTTCCTTGCCCATTCTGCTGAGAACCTCGATATTTGTTATGTGGTCTGTCCATAGTATTTTCAATATTCTTCGATATAACCATAACTCGAATGCTTCCAATTTCTTCGTTGTGGCTTCAGTAAGCGTCCATGCTTCCACCCCGTAAAACAGGACAGAGAACACCGAATAGCGCAGAAGTCTTATCTTGGTGTGTAATGTTATGTGATGGCTTGTGAACAGATGTCTCATCTTGCTCAATGCAGTTTCTTATTTCCTGTGAATGATCCCATTGCTCGTTCACCAGAGTTCCGAGATAATTAATACTGCTCACGCGTTCTATCCGTTTTTGGTTGATTATAAGCTGACAGTTATTGATATTGTCTTTGCTTATAATCATTAGTTTTGTCTTTTTAATATTAATGTCCAGGCCATATAGTTGACTGCACTCTGTTATTCTATTCATGAGATTTTGCAACCCCTCTATGCTGTCACCAAAAACGACCGTATCGTCTGCATAACGAATATTGTTCACTCTTTCTCCATTCAGGGAGATTCCTGAATCTGTGTGTTCTAAGGCTTCTCTAAATATTAATTCTGAATAAATATTAAACAATAATGGGGAGAGAACGCAGCCCTGCCTTACGCCCCGCAGTATCTCCAGTTCCTCTGTTGTCTCATTTCCGATTCTGACAAAAGCTGATGAATAGTTTCGATCAGTTTCTTTGGCAATTTCTTCTTTTCTAGCAATTTTCAATTTGAGTTACCCTGACACTATATGAAAATATGATCATTACACTCGCTGCCTAAGCCTGCTTTCGCTCGATACCTTAAAACTGAGGTAATTATCGTTCACATCATAGAACACTAAAATGCTCTCAAAAATTCCACCTCGGTTTAAGTGTTGAAAAACCCCAACCTAAAGCAGAAATTGATGCGACAACACTATCCACTTATCAAAAAAGTATCCACTTCTGAACAGCGTTCTCTGACCATGTTTGTTTCTACGGGGAGATTTATTCCGGTCTTTTTAGACTAGCTAGAGGATGAAATGGAGTGTCAGTAAACTTAGCGTCACCAAGAATTTTAAGTAAGATTACCACCTAAATATTTTATTCATCGCTTCGCGACGAACTTTCAGAATCCAAGTCTTACAAACATACTTTAAATTCTTCATCCCGACGTCATGATAATACCTAAGACTGGCTGCAAACAAAAAGAATGCAGGGATGGAGCATAACGGGGGCACTTTAATGAGAATTTATTAACTACTTAAAAGTTTTCGGGAAGCTAATTAGTATTGCAGCAGGAAATCTGATAGCTTTCAGTCGGCGATTGCTTGAAACTTTAGCTAGTTTTCAAAGGGCATAATAAAGTGATAACCATTAAAACTTGCAATAACATAACACTTGTTTTTATTTGTGCCACGTTTGTTCTTACGAATTTATTAATAAAATGTTTGTCTTGTTAAAATGTGTTTGCTGCTTCAATAAAACAAACTGCACGTCGTCATAAAACGCTGGGGATTTCGTACATACAAATTCAGCATGAAGAAAAAATCCGAAAATCCAACCTATAAATTCATCTTAACGGCACTGCTGGCAAAACTGGAAAACAAAGTGGGATGTGCCTCCCAAATTGTCACATCACACTGGATTCTTTTTCGGATTTGCACCGAAGGGCGATCTGGAAAATACCGTTAACGCTCCAGTTTTTTCTTCTCAAATCTATTTCAGTCATTCTCGGAAATTGGAATATTTGAGTTAAAGTGATGCTTCCATATAGAGTTTTTTTCTAATCGCAATTAAGACGGCACAATAGATCAGGTTCAGAGATTTATATATATAACCTTTATTTCCCAATAGGCTATCGGCCCTCGGCCTTTCTGCCCTTGCATATATACATGTATTGGATTAATTTTCTAACTTAAACTATCTTAACTGTAAACTTAAAATTATTACAAAGCAAAAAAAAACTCTCTTCTATGTCATGTCTTTTCATCGTCTAGCAGGTTGGTTCAGTCGTGTTGGAAGTGTTCAAGTAGTGTTGTTGTTGGGAAGCGGAAGCGGGATTGTCTCGTTTGTCTCATGAGGCAAAGGGGATTCAGTAGGGTCCAGTTGTAGGGATTGTTTTTCCATTTCGTTTGCAATTGGAGTTGTCTTTCTGTTATTCGCGTTATTTTTGTTCGTTCGTAGAGTAGTTGGTTTGAGGGGTTGTGTAGTTGTTGTTTGAATGTGTTGTTTAGTTTTCTCAGATGCATTCGCTGTCAGTATATGTCCGTAGTCAAGCGGAGGTCTACATATTGATTGGTAAATTTTTGTGGCAGTCTATGTACTGATTCCTTTGTCTTTGTACGTCAGTGATCGGAAGTGTTTTGACCATTGAATGATTTTTGTTCTTACGTTCTTTGTGTGTTTTGTAAATTTTAGTTTTTGGTCCAGTGTCATTCCTAGATATTTTGCATCTTGTTTTGGTCTAATTCTGTTTCCGTCTGTTATTGATAGAGAGTCGTCTTTAATTTGGTGGTTTGGTAAAAGTAGTTGGTTTTTCGTGGCATTTGGTGTCAGTCTCCACTTGTAGAACCAAGCAATTGTATTGTCTGTTAGTGTTTGACGCTTTTGTACTGATTTTACTGTAGTTTTGTCGTGCACGACCAATGCAGTGTCCGTCGGCGTATTGTAGTATGTAAGCAGATTTGTCAATGTGTCTTTTCTCGTGGAGACTGTGATTGTATATGTCGTGGCAGTATATATTGTAAAGAAGGGGTCATAGCGGGGTTCCTTGTGGGAGTCCTTGTTCAGGGGAGAAAACAAAGGAGAGGGTGTTGTCTATACGTACTTCTAGGTGTATGTTTGTGAGTAGGTTTCTGATTGCGTGAATTATGTATTTGGGGGGTTTTAAGCTGGTAAAGTTTTTATAAAAGTCCCTTTGTGCCAGACACTGTCAAAGGCCTTATTGATGTCCATGAAGAGGCATGCTGTTTTCTTGTTCGTGAGGTGAGTTGTTTGTATGTTGTTGGTTAGTATAAAAAGTGGGTGAACAGTTGAGTCTTTAGGTTTAAATCCGAATTGGTATTGTGGTATGTGTTGTCCAACTGATTGTTGCAGTCTATTTTTTATTATAGTGTCAAAAATTTTACTCCGTACAGGGAGTAGTGTGATAGCTCTGTAGTTTTGTGTTTGGGTATTGTCTAGTCCGGTTTTAGGAATTGGTATTATTATTCCTGTTTTCCAGGTATCTGGAATCGTGTTAGTTTCAATACAGTTGTTGAATAGGTTCAGTATGTGTGAGTGTGTTTGCGGAGTAAGATTTTTCAGTAGTTTGCCTTTTATATTGTCTTTTCCCGGCGCCGTGTTTTTAATGTGTGCGAGTGCTTCGTCGTATTTTTCTTCAGTAATTAGTTGATGTGCGTTGTTTGTTTCGTTTGTGAAGTAGGTTCAGAGAATTGTTAAGCAAATTAACAGAGATCTTGTGTGACAGTCAGCATTTGACATGGTCTGGTACGGCGGGCGGGTTCTTGTATAATTTGTCGAGAAATCTTTTTTTTCCAACACTTTGTGATGGAAATTTCTTGGTAAATCAGCACAGTGAGTACAAGGACCGACATTTTATATTCACGTTATACAGTTGAACTGCTCACTGCTCGACTAATAATTCTCTCACCCGCCCCTTTGATACTACGCTAATGATACTGCCATCGCATCGGGGTTTCTGTTGTCAGACCAACTGCAGTTTCCATAAATTTACAAAACAAGCGAAATGAAATAGACGTTGTGGTTCGAAAATGGAGAATAAAGTCGGTTCATGTAACCGTCACTTTGAAAAGTAAAAAACTGTCCCTTCGAGCTCAGCTCAGACGGCCAGATTGAGTGGCATATTGAGTAACACGTATTTAGATGACGACTAACAATTCAACAAAATTCAATTTTCAACTGTCAATATGTTCTATAATTTTTTTTTTAAAAATTCAATATTTTGCTCGTACTCTCCAAGTGAACCCCTATTACCCCTTAAAAGGAATGACGCCAGTTTTGAATCACCCTGTATTTGCGGTACTGTAGTTAACCGAGACATATCTCTTGAAGAAGCATTGAAAATTGCGGACTGGAATCATTTACGTGGTGGACAAAAGATATAGTGAATCATCATCAGTCAACCATCTCGTGTCCACTGCTGGACGTAGGCCTCTCTCATTCTTCTCCATGCATCTCGGTCCTGTGCTGCCTGCATCCAGTTGCTGTGACAGCGTTTCAGATCATCGGTCCAGCTTGTTGGTGGACGGCCTCGGCTTCGGTAGGCGTCCTGTCTCGGCCTCCAATCCAATATTCGTTTTGTCCATCTGTTGTTCGTCATCCTGGCGACATGTCCTGCCCAATTCCACTTAAGGGTTGTTATCCTCGCTATCCGGTCCAGAACTCCCGTTCGCCGTCGAATCTCTCGGTTTCGAATTCGTTGTCTGAGAGAGATACCCAACATGACGCGTTCCATAGCCCTTTGTACTACGCGAATTTTGTGCACTGTTTTGTTTGTAAGCGTCAGGGTCTCTGCTCCATAGGTAAGAACTGGCAGCACGCACTGATTGAATGTTTTCCTTTGAAGGCTTACTGGGATGTCCGATTTGAAAACATAATTAAGTTTGCCGAAAGCCACCCAGGCCAATCTAATGCGGCGGTTTAGTTCGATGGTTTGGTTATCTCTTCCAAGGCGAATCTCGTGTCCTAGGTATTTGTAAGACGTAGTCTGATCGATGGCTGCTCCAGCAATGTTTATGCTTTCGCTGAGTATTATATTTTTCATAATTTGTGTTTTAACCATATTTATTTTCAGTCCTACTTCTAGGGAGGAGCGGTGGAGTCTGTTCAGTAAGTCTTTAGCTTCTTCTATACGAGCCGTTATTAGCACAATATCATCCGCAAATCGAAGGTGGTTTAGATTTTCTCCATTTAGATTGATTCCTTTTTCACTCAGATTTGCCCTCTTGCATGCTTACTCCAACAGTGTGGTGAACAGTCGTGATGAAATGGTCATGGTCGAACTCCGCATTGTATGGGGAATTTTTCAGTTTGTCTATCGTCATGTCTAATACTTGCTGTGGCGTTCCGATATATATATATATATATTTAATGATGTTTGTATATCGGTGGTGTATCCCTCATTCTGTTAAAGCTTCCAGCATTTTTCCGTGACTGATTGTGTCAAAAGCCTTTTCGTATCCACAAATATCAGTACCAGAGGCTTGTTATATTCGACAAATGTTCTAAGCATTCTTTCGAAAAAATCCTAGCCTTTTTGTCAGAACTTTGGTGGATAATTTGTAGATGTTTGAAAGCAGGCTGATCGGGCGGTAGTTTTTAAGGTCTGTGATGTCCCCTTTCTTATGCAATAGGATAATTACTGCGTTATGCCACTGAGTTGGAGTTATGACTTCAATTAAACATTTATTAATGAGTCTTACTAGAGCCTGTAGGAGTTTTGTCCCAGCCAATTTCATAGCCTCCACCACTACCCCATCTTCACCAGGAGATTTATTATTTTTCATTTCATGGAGTGCTTTTCTTACTTCATTCGATGTTATGCCTAGAATTTCTTCAGAGCCTTGGTTCATCACTTGGGGCAGTGTGTGATTTTCAGCACGTTGTCCCTGTTCGTCATACAGCTGACGGTAAAAGCCTTCTATAACGTTCAGAATGTCCTCCCGGTGGCAAATAATTCGCCCTTGACTGTTTTTTAATCTATGAATGGTTTTTCTTCCAGTGGACATAGTTTGTCTTAGAACTTTTAGGATTTTATTTCTACAATGGTCTTTGTTATCTCTTTAGTGTTGTGCTGTCTAATGTCTTTTCGAATTTCCTTCTGTATTTCTTTATGTAGGTGTTTCAATAGGTCACAGTTTTTATCGTACTTTTGCTCTAGTTTTCTTCTTTCATCCAAAAGGTTCCTGGTATTTTGACTTAATTTGTTATTTCTGTTTTCAACTACGGTACAGCATTCTTTTTCAGCCTCTTTTTAGCATTTACTATATTTTTGTTCGTTTCTTCTATGTCTGTTTCTTCCATGTAATCGTGTGCGTCCAAATTTCGGGTCACAACTTGTTCATATTTTGCAACGCTCTCTGGCGACTTCCACTTTTTACTCTTATTTTTAAGAATCATTTTCGTTCTTTCTTTTAACACTAAAGCATGCCTTCGATCGGATCATTCTGTGGTCGCTTCCGACCGAGATTTTGCTCAGTACCGCCATATATAGTGAATCACTAGGTAAAAAAATCATTTATATTAAGAAATAAATTTTTCGTATATTTCTTTTTCCTGACTGTACTTTTAATTCATTCCAATATATTCCTGGGTTTTTCAGTCAATTTTATTGTCACTAATTATGGTGTTATGTGATGAGCCCTGCGTTTCGTCCCGGGTCTACCTATTGGACTCGTCAGTAAGGCTTAGGTAGACCCTGCCTTATACGCCAGACATCGGTTCTACGTGTTCGGACGTAAATGAACCGAGCCGGTATAGATCTTCTGCGGTGAGATATTGGCAACCCGTGTTGCCGATTAGCATGTCGCCAGCCGATGTCTGGCGTATAAGGCAGGGTCTACCTAAGCCTTACTGACGAGTCCAATAGGTAGACCCGGGACGAAACGCAGGGCTCATCACATAACACCATAATTAGTGACAATAAAATTGACTGAAAAACCCAGGAATATATTGGAATGAATTAAGAAATAAACAAATTAAAAAATATTGTCTTATTTTTCGAAAAATTTTTGGAAGTGTGATTTCACACATTTATTAATTTGAGTTTTTCCCGATATTAGGAAGTTAAAAGAACTATAATTTTTGTCTGAAATGTGTATATTATTTTCTTAAAATAGACCATTTACAATAGATTTGCTAACAATAAAGTAAAAATGAACAACTAATAATGTATTTTTGACAAAAAATTGTATTTTAATTAATTAAAAATTTAATTAAATTTAATATTATTATTGACATGTAACCAGTGAAACAATACTTTCCGTGCGAAGTTTGGAAGTTGTGAGTTAATGGAAGTTTCGTACGTACATAGTGGTACACAAAGGAACAAATTTGCATCAACTTTTGTGCATCAAGTGCACTTCAACGTGAAATATGTTAATATACACAGGGTGGCCCCGTTACCAGAGCGGGACGGGAACGGTTCAGGGAACGATAGAGTATCGAAAGAGAATATAAGTTTGTATGATAAACTCTATTCGAGAAACGCTAACTTAAAGGATGTTTAAATTTGTTTAAAAAAAATTAACGGTACCAAATATTTTCAAACACATTTTGCAGTAAAACATTTTTTGTTTTGTCAGTTTCAGTGTTTGTTAATTGATGTTATTAAAGAAATATATGAAAATTATAAATGTAATAGCAAGTAATAATAAAAATATTACCTATTTTTTCTATGAAAATACTGAGTTGTACCGAGAAATTGAAAGTAAACTTTTTTAAGTCAAACCGAGTGAAGAATCAAAAAGTTTTTTCAAAAAGATTTTTAATATAGGAAAAGGTAGTGTCGTAACTTTTTATTCTTTAAAAACATCCATCAAAGTGTTAGGATGGACGCTACTGACAAAATAATTTTTTTTTTTGTAAAATATGCTCCTCCTAGGCAGTTATCGCTTACAAAAATGCCTTTTCAAGCCAAATTTAAACACCATGTATTTCTTTAACAGAGAGTTTCTTGAGCATAGTTTATAATGCCAATTGATATTGTTTTTTGATTCTCTATCGTCCCCTGAAGTTTCCGCTATGGAAACTGATCCACCACCCTGTAGATTATTTAGATTCATCATCCTACTAGATTCAAACGAAAGGCTAAATTTGATATTTTTGTTTAAAACTTTATACTTCGTCTGTAGACAAGACTTCACGAGTCGATCGCACATTTTAAAGCAGAATTTGAATATTTTATATTATATATTTATTATATAATTATATGGATATTGCGGTTTATTAGAACTTGGTTTTTGAACTGCACGCAGTATATTGAGTTTACTCTTTGAAAATGCACAATTTGCTATGGTTTAGTGACCTGACTGTATACGGGGTGTTAGGAAAACATGTGGAAAAAATTCAAGGGGTTATGCATGGTCTATTGTAAAAATATTTTGCTATAAGATAATTTTTAGAAAACATCTTTGCTTCGAAGATACAGGATGAGGAAAAGTTGCCACAGTAATAACAGTATTATCAAAAATTAGGGTGAAGTTACTGACCTCCAAGATTTATTGGAGATAAATCTGCAATAAATGACGACTTCTGGAAAGAGTTCGGCAGTAAATGAGAAGCAGATTTAATGTTTGTTTTCATTGCATCGTTTCTACTAATCTAAAATGTAAGATTTATTGTAGATTAATCTTGATAATCCATAATCCTTTGGCTTCGAAACAAAGGGGTTTTACCAAAGTTATCAAAGGACACACATTTTTAGAATAGCCCCAAGGGAGTAGTAGTAGTAAACATCTTTATTTCTAAAAAAAGGCTATCGACCTATCGGTCTTTCTGCCCTTGTTTAATACATGCAGTCTTAATCTAGATAAAAAACCAATATGAAAATTCTCCTATTCTAGGTTAACAATAGTAGTAGTAAACATCTTTATTTCTAAAAAAGGCCATCGACCTATCGGTATTTCTGCCCTTGTTTAATACATGCAGTCCCAATCCAGATAAAAAACAAATATGAAAATTCTCCCATTCTAGGTTAACAATGTTATTGAATAAATAAAATTTCAGTGGCAAGAAGAAATTATTTTATTGTCCACTAGTCCGTTGCGTTTGTAAGTGTTCGAGTAGCGTTAATGTAGGGAAACGGAAGCGGGATTGTCTGATTGGTCTTGTAAGACAAAGGGGATTCAGTATGGTCCAGTTGTAGGGGTTGTTTGTCCATTTTGTCTGAAGCTGTATGAGTCTTTCCGAGATCTTTGTCATGTTTGTGCGTTCGTATAGTAGTTGGGTGGGGGGGTTGTGTAGTGGGTTTTGGGGGTGTCTTATTCGTGTTATTAGTCTTAGTGCAATTTGCTGTCTTAGTGCAATGTCTTAGTGCAATCTGTTGTTTGTATATAACGTTTTGTCCTTTTTGTTCCGTTGGTCATGAGTACATGTCCAAAGTCTAGCAAGGGTCTACAAATAGCTTTATATATTTTGGTGGCGGTGTTTGTGCTAATTCCTCTGTCTTTGTAGGTTAGTGATCGGAAGTGTTTCGCTCTCTTCATTGTTTCTGCCCTGATGTATCGCATGTGTTTAGTGAATCTAAGTTTGTGGTCGATTGTGATTCCAAGGTATTTTACGTCGTTTTTTGGTTGTGTCGTTTGGCCGTCTGCTGTTATTGTAGGGCCCCATGGGATTTTCCGAGTGTTTACCTAACACCCTGTCAATAGTAATTTCATGTTTAACTCAATGTTTAGAATGCGAAAGAAGCATGGAGCGCTAACACTAAACTTTCTGAAAAAGGCATTAGTTTTCTGTGAGGGAATTTAGAGGGCATTTTTGCAATAATTCTCGCATGTTAATTGCTGAAGGCTAATTAAAAGTTAAACACACAAGCATCGAAATCAAAATGCTAAAAATTTGTTCTACCTTCATGCCTACGACTGTAACTTACATTGGTTCTGGATACATCGATTGAAATATTCTGAAAGTGGTAATAGAATTAAAAAAAAAACATTAATCGAATAAAAAACAGATTCAATTAACAATTTCATGAAACGAATGACCATTTCCCTTACAAAGCGCTCAAAACCACCAACTTATACCAAAAGCTAAAACCCATTTGGGGCTTCGTGAGACTACAGCTAAAGAATCACCCTATTAACACAATCCCTATTGGAAAACAACAGCCTGAACCCCTGTTCGATTGTTGCTATTAGGTGGATTTGGCGATTTCGCCTTATTTGAATACCATATTTGCAAAGTCCTGTTGATCCGTGATTTTCTTTTATTTTTCCGAGATAATACTGCAATCCAATTTGGTTTATGTTCGCGTGCCCCCCTTTTTATCCTTTTTACATATATGTTGAAAATGCGCAAACCCATTGTATTTGTGATGAGTGGAGGCAAATATAGACAGAAAACCGATCGGAATAAGACTGGAATTTTGAGAGCAACCGCAAATAATCTTAAGCATATTGTGAATAATATGAAAATTATGTAAAAAATTGATACGGAATTTGTTAACAAAATTACTAAGCTTATTACACTGTAACAAATAATTAGCTTCGTAAGTTAAATATGGGCGCAAAAGTGCTGAGAGACTTATACTGGAGTAATCCCGATTCTTTTTTGTCAAAGTGGAGGTAACGTGTGCACAAAAGATATAACTGAATTGAAGTTTCCGTTATTCGAAAATCCTGGAATTTTGAATTTTGCTGGGTACAAAGAAAGCTGTGATGTGATAATATGAGCTGTTTGAAAAACAGGAAGGGAGCTGAGTTTGACTCCTCTATTTCTTCAGGATGATGGGAGGGTGGATAAACCGTACTCTCAGTAAAGTTTGATGTTGATTGATTGCTGACTGTAAACAACGAGACGGGGTGTTATTCAGGTCAAATTTAAAAGCCACTAGAATTGTCTTCACTATCTTGCTACAGACAACGAAATCATTTCCAGAACATGTTTAATCATTTGTGAATTGCCACGAAAGAATAATGTAAATGTTTCCTAAAAGCGTTTGTATTGTGAATTTACCTGGCTTTGATTAAATTGAGGAAGAGCAAAATGAATTAATCATGAAGAGGCCTGTGATTAGAGCTGAAATAGTCATATATTGATTGGATATTATCTCAATTTAATCAACTTTATATAAAGAAAAGAATAAGTAACTAAATTGAATCGCATTTTCAAAGGCAAACATTCAGGTGTATCTGAACAAAGATAATATCAGCAAAGCCATAATTTCACGTTTTCCATTTCATAAACGTCTGTGATCAATTTATTTTATGATCCTTCAGTATTTGCTTCTTCCACAGCTTCTTGGCAACCGACCACGAACATAAATTAAATGAGCCATGAAAGTTTTAATGTTTTAACATTCTCAATTGTTCTGTTACCCTTGATTACCAGTGCTTTTGCACTGTGGTTTTCATATCGTTTTATTGTCTTAGCATCACTAAAGAGTGGGTTAACAGCAGGACAATTTTATTTTCCGGCTTCGTCTTGCGGCCTTAATTAAAGTTAAAATATTACTTATATTAACGTATAAACATAAACAATATTCGAACTTGCCTCATATCAAGACCGAGCAAGCATATTAACTCATACTCTATAACTAAAGGAAAATTAATGTTTAGTTTCTTTGACAAAATGTAGGCAATTAAATTGTTTGGTATTTTCCATGCTGCACTGGATTCACAACCTAATGGTAAACCAATAGGAAGACTAAAGGTCGGAAGCTGTTAAAACGGCATAAAATGAACATAACCAATGATTGGATATTTCCGGGCGATTTCGGAGGTAAATACAGTTTGACTCTCACAGTGTGAACTCACCTCTCACATGGTGTCATTTTTGCTTATACTGTTTTAAAGGTTAGGAATTAATTATCAGTCCTTATTGGCGAAAGAAAGTTCTATCGATAAATTAACGAAAAGATTGTTATGATGTTAAAATCGGAATTGTAAAAGGTTTTTGAGGAAGCACTATTTAGAGGAACTTTTGTGTCCCATAAAAGAGAACCTCAAAGTTCGAGGAGGTTTCTCACTGCTACTGTAACGGATTAGATTAAATTCTTTTGGATCTACCAGCTGATGAGGAACAATAACTTTGAAACGAGTACCAAATACCCTCCTTTTTGAACTGAATTGAGTGTGCATTTATAGTATGCCTTAGAGTGAATTGAATTTTGAACTTTGCTCATTTATTGCAAGCAAGTAGTGTTTATTCTAGTGTTCTGGGTCTTGAGTTTGTTCCTGCTACTTAGGTTAACTGCTCCGCTCCGTAGGTCGTCGCCCCACCAGCTCGGCCAGGAGTCCGAGTTATCAGTGTCCATCAGCAAGTAGCTAGTCCCAGTATTCGAAGCTTGACGCCTGTTGAAGGTTCCTTAGATATGGAGATCTGGTTCTAGATGTATTTATGCTTTGTAGATTCCATTCCCTGAATTAGTCGTCGGCCGGGGTGTTTATTCCACCCTTGTGAGTGCTGTTTTGGTCTGCAACCAGCCTAATTCCAGCCGTAGGGAATTTGAACTTGTCTCTCGTTGTGACAATGGGGCTTTGGTGTCAATAGAATCCAGCTTATTCCATTGCGTAGCAAGAGTGCTGTTGTTTGCGTTATCGGATGCCGATCTTGTTGCTCTTCTTGATGTGATTTGAACTAATCATCGCTGATACCGAAATCAAAGTTGGAATCATAGTTTTCCATTCTTAGCTTATAGGCGATGCATTTTGCATTCTTGGGACGGTGTTTGTTGTCCCAATTTTAGCCTTTATATATTTGTGCTTTTCGTTGTGTTCTTTGTTGGGACAAGTTCCGGTCAGGATCTTCCGAGCAGTATCTGCAAGCGGCCTTATTCTTGCATTTTGGTGCTATGTGTCCGTACCCTTGACAATTGTAGCATTGTGTGATATGAATCTTGTCTTCGATCCTACATGAGTGCCAATCCAGAAAAATAGTCTTCTTCTGGAGTAGAAGTAGTCTTGTTTTAGGGTGTACTTCGATGGTCCAGTGTGCAAAGTGCTTGTTCCTTGGCCCGAACTTTTAAACTGGTCTAATCTAGATGTCCTCTGATCCTACCAAGCCATTTTGAGTCATTATGTCTTGGGCAATGGTTTCGTTATTGATGTCGGAGGGAAAATTGCAGATGACGAGTCTTGGAAGAAATTTATCCAAGCTTTTGACTTTGATGCTCATATTCTTGAGAGCAACAGAGTTCTTCAGTTTGTTCAGACAATCATCAGATGATTCGATGATTACTTTATTATCTTTTGTGGCATAGATGCGATTGGGTTTAAACCCAACCTCTTTAGGCTTCAATTTGCTCATCGTTGCCTTCTTGAGCTCTTCTCCAGTGACGTTTCCGCCCTCTGAAGGCAGTTGTACCTTGTAAGTATTTCCTGCTGTTATGGGTTTCTTAATGCCTGCAATGCGTATTGAGCTACCCGCAGCCGCAAGCACTCCAGCATAAGACATTGTTGATTGTGATTGTGACATTGCCGATGGAGACGATAGTCCCAGCCGTTCCCCATTGTTCAAATCAGATGAAAAACTTGAAATTTGAGCCATTTTGTTATCTTGGAAGACGGCTATAAGTTGTTGATCGTCTATTACTAATGGCATCCCCAGTGAGGCGAAAAATAAAGTTTCGACAAAGCAAAACTCAGTTAACTAATTTTATTTTTTTAATCCTTATTAGGCAAATATGCATTGGTATTGGAACCTGTGTCTAGACCAAGGCAATAAAACAACATCTACATCGACCATATTTTGTCAACTACGAATAATTTCTCAAAAACGGCCCATATTCTTGGATGTTTATTATGTTGAAAAATATTAAATTTTATAGTAGATACACTTGATGTGTTGGCTATAAAATGGCACTTTGCTTTATTTATGATGCCTTTTCATTGTCTAGCCAGTCTTGCCGTGCTATTTTATTGACCTAGCTTCATATGTCAGAGACAAATACATCAGTTTAGGTGGAACATTGCCATAAAAGCGAAAACATAAAATCCCGAAATATGCACGCTCCGATATACCAAATATTCTATGCATAGGTATTGTGCTTTAAATGCGTGCCTCATTAAATCCTTAATCATGAAATCCGCACTATTTCATCCACAATATTTTGCTCATTGAATCATCTGGACACTCCTTCTTCACAGTCTTCCACAACTTCTTCATTCAACGTATTCGTCGCAGCAGCAACAAACCGTTTCATACACATAGTTACCAGAAAGATCAACCAGCGCACAAAGCAAAAAAGACAGAGATGGATCTGTGAAGCAGTCATAAAATATATTGAACAAAGAGATAGTTTCTTCTTCTTCTTCTTTTCAGCCCATTGTTGTCCACTTCTGAACATAGGCCTCCCTTAATTATGTCCACGATGTTTTGTTTTGGGCTAGGCGATGCAGGGCTCGTTCTGCTACCTCGCTGACGTCGTCTAGCCATCTTCTTTGAGGTCTTCCGATTCCTCGTTTTGTTTCCCTTGGTCTCCAGGAAATAACAGGATTTGTCCATCGACAATAGACTTGTCTGGCAAGGTGCCCTGCCCAGCTCCACTTTAGTTCTGCAACTCGCGCCATGATGTCTGTCACACCGGTTCTTCTTCGAATTGCATCGTTCCGAATTCTGTACCTCAAGCTTGCGCCTAACATTGCCCTTATCATCGCTCGCTGCGTAGTGTGTAATCGATTTGCACTTTTCATGATGAGTGCCATAGTTTCTAGCCGGTATGTTGTTACCGGGAGAATGCATTTTTCATAGACCTTTCGCTTTAAGCCATTGGAAATTTCTCGATTTTTCAATATGTAGCTCAATTTACCAAACGCAGCCCAACTATGCTGTAACCTAATCGAGCTCTTACCCTATCGAACTCAACCCAAATACCCAATCAACTCAACCCGTCGCTGCTTCAATTACTGCTGCTCCCAGTGTTGGAAATTGAAGCCAAAATCAATTTGATCGCGGCTTTAACGTCAAAAAATCCAATCTTAAAAGCTTTGTCTTCAATATTCCCAACCTCCTACCGCCCAGGGCTGAAGGGCTTGCCACTGCAGAATGCAGAAACTCACAAACAACAAACAGAGCAGTGATTTCAGCCAAAAAAGAGCAACCTTTCTAGCGAACTAGCTCTAAGTAAAAATCCACAACACCTGGTCCATGTTTCCTTACCGGTCTGACCAACGGGTATTGTTTCTATCTTTTGGCTCCTTATAAATCGCCAGATCTACTTCTGAAGTATCTCTCTAATCTCTTTGAAAATTCGCCCAGTACCTATCTTTAATTTGTCTGATCAATATGCCAGTTTCATTCCGAATCGCTTAGTTTTCATTGTACATGATATACGCTTCTCTTCCGGTTGTTTGGTTCTTAAATTCCTCGCAGAACCATGGAGTTTTATTTTCCGTGAGAGCTCGGTCTTTGTGTCCAAATGTTCCTACAGCTTCTATGGCGGAGTTTTAATGTTTGTTTGCAATTTACTCCAAATGGTACTCACGTCATCTAGATCACCAGTCTGGTTGGATCCCAGAGGGAATCGACCATAATTCTTTTCCTTGTTTCTTCTGGGTCTTTACGTTTTCTCTTGGGGCCACATTTGATCTTGAATTTACCAAGAAGTAAACCATGATCACTCCCAACATAGGCAGAGTTGAGCGCTCTGACATCCAGGGTTTCAGAAGCTGGTATTGATCTGTTACTTACTATATAGTCAATTCTGATTGTTATCGCGAGTATTATGGAATGGATTATGAAAAGCGTTATTAATTCTGAGACTCGTTAGGGAGCAAAGGTTAATCATAAGTTTTCCGTTGTCGTTGAGTATGGGTTCATTAAACTGTTGCATTACTCCCGGAATTGGTTCATTACCGATGCGGATATTAAAATCTCCCAGTATAAGAGTTGATTCTCTGGGCGGTATTGAGTTAATGGTACTTTCTAGTTCATTGAAAAACACTTCCAGTTCCTGTTTTGCCTTCTTATCTTCTGGTGCAAAGATAGATACTATATTTAGAGGATATGAATCAGTCATCACCTTAACCAGGATTATTCGCGACGATATATACTGGCAGGCCTCCACTTGGTCGATATATTTTTTATGTAAAGCTACCTCCACACATTACTTAGCTCTCTGGCTCTTATCAATACCGCTGTATATCACAATATTTTCTCCATATGCTTTTTGACCTTTTCCTTTCTTCTTTGTTTCCTGCAGTGCGGCGATGTCTATTTTCTGATTTTTCAGTTCATGCACGATTTCTTATTCCTTATTCTTGAGCGTTTTGACATTCCAGGAGGCTACTCTCATAATGTTTTTCCGTTTCCAGTTCGTTTATCAGTCCAATACCGATTCCATAATTCTGGTACTACTAATTATCCGCGTTTAAATTAGACCTGGCTGGCAAATTTATACGTAAATCATGTCTAGACAAATGAAAAGCAGCTGGCCTTTATCATCGTGTTAGAGCCGCGCTCTGGTAAAAGCGAGTTTAAAGTGCAACCCTGTTTTCCCCAACACGACATTGTTAGCTTGTTTTATTAATTAATTTATAATTGTAAATTATAGAGTTTATCAGGCACCTGTTTGTTTGCTCTAAATTAATTTGTGCACTAGTTAGAAACAACTGCCTTACCACACATGCAATTTTTTTTCCAGTTTACTCACTGGAAATTACAAATTGAAAATTGTTGGCTGAAAGTTGTCCAGAACATTTTCGATCCCCGTCGATGTTAACACTGGAAACTTTAAATAACTGAATCTCTAGAGTTTTTATCGCGTCAGAATCGTTCAAAGTATTAGAGGCTGGATTAAACTGGATATAAAATCCGTTTGATGCTGTTATTATAACTAAACTGTAACTAGCGCAAAGATACGGCATCAGAGTGAAAACTACTTAAACTTTGCAATAAAGCAGCGAAGCTATCAGCGCCCTGTCAGCATCACTAATTGATTTCGAGGAAAGTTTTCATTAAATCGGCTAAAACAGAAAACTTTTCGTTTGCGTTTTCTCACCAGGGCAGTTCAAGTAATTTATTAATAACATTATGTTTGTGCGAATGGAAAAACTGTGTCGCGCGTAATCGAAGGCTTTTTCTCGGTCTGTTTCGCTCTATGAAACGCCCAAATTTAAGTTTTGCAGTTGAGACACTCAATTGATCAGTAGATTAACTTTCGACGCCGTTAGTGCACTTGCACTGACCGACAAATGCACTAAAAATAACCCTTTTTCAACTGGTGGAAACGGTGTTTTACTCTAGTTTTTTAACGAATTCTGTCGAAATTTAGCCTAAAAATGAGCACACCATTAATTAAAAAATGAAATCAAAAATTGAACTTCGCCAACAATAAACGCTGCACCCGAGTTTTAACTAGTGTAAGTTGAAATTAAATTCTGAGCATAGATATAGTGATTTCCGGACGATTGATCGGCAAATCACTTTGAGTCTGCTGGAAGATGAATTGTACTGGGATTAAACTATCTGATGGATTTTTGTGGAATTGGCACATACAGGCTTTAATGTGAGTGGGTGTTAATCCAGCGAGTTAACACGTTCGCTCTTTGCAGGAATTACTTAGCCTATAGGAGTTATAGAACGGTATTTACATCTGAGAGTTATAAAACATGTCTATTAGTTTATTGTCTGTAAGCGTGATTTTTGATGGAATTTGGAATTTTTCTGGAAAAATATTCACAGATGTAAAATTTCTAGACACCACTCAGTGTGAGGGAGGGTTGGATGACCTTCCAGATCCACCTCTATTCGAGTAATGTACTACTTCTTCTTTAAGTGCCGTCTTCGTTGCGAAGGTTAACAATCATCAAGGCAATACGTATTCGTGATACTGCTGATTTGTGGTGCAGTTGAACCATTCTCGCAAATTTCACATCCAAGAATGGCGTCTTCTCCTCACGCGTCTCCGTCCCTGTATTTTTCCTTGCATTATGAGTCGCAGTAAGTGGTATTTTTCTCCCCTCATCACATGTCCCAAATATTGCAGCTTGCGTTTCTTTACCGTATGAACAATCCCTCTATCCTTTCTCATTCTTCTCATCACTTCCACATTCGTCATTCTATCGGTCCATTTTATCTTCAGTATTCTGCGGTACACCCATAGCTCGAATGCATCCAACCTTTTCATTTCTATCACCTTACGGGTCCATGCCTCTGCTCCATAGAACAGTACCGATAGCACATAGCTTCTCACCAGCCTGATCTTTAAATTTAGGCTGAGGTCACTGCTGCAAAACACCCTTTTGATTTTCAGAAATGTTGCTCTCGCCTGTCCTATTCTGGTTTCGATTTCTTTAGTGTACTCGCTGTTTTCATTTACAATGGTACTTAGACATTTATACCTCTTAACTCTTTCTATGACTTGGTTATTTACTGTGATTTGGGCGATGTTTTGGATAATATCATGAACTTAGTCTTTTTTATATTTAGCGACGGTCGAATTCTTCACCACTGTTATTTCCTTTGTCTAGCAGCAACTGTAAATCCTCCAGACTAGTAGCTATCAGAATAGTATCATCCGCATACCTTATATTTGTTAATATGCACTCCGTTAATTACAACACCCTTAGATTCGTCTTCTACTGCTCTTTTCATTATTTCTTCTGAATAAAGGTTATACAACATCGGCGATAATACGCATCCTTGACTGACACCTGAAGATTCGTGATGATTTTCACGTACGGGTTTCTAGATTTTTCTTTGTAAGGAGCTGGATGAGCAGTTCGTCACGTATCTTATCAAACGCCTTGTTGTAATCAATGAAGCACACATAATGGTCCTGGTTCATGTCCGTACTCAAGAACGTTGCCCAAGAACATTCAGTGCAAAAAAAAAAAAGAGCAGCACGCCCTTGTACCCAAGCCATCTCGAAAACCGAGTCTCGCCTATATCTTGTTCTAGGATTTTGTACATTCTATTATGTATCAGTTCCAGAAATATTTTTAACGTGTGATTCATGAGACTAATAGTTCGGTAGTATGCA
Organism: Dendroctonus valens; assembly: GCA_024550625.1. NCBI lineage: Eukaryota > Metazoa > Arthropoda > Insecta > Coleoptera > Curculionidae > Dendroctonus > Dendroctonus valens. The sequence continues at coordinate 340,769 of JAJTJO010000013.1, read as the reverse complement.
GCCATTCTTTGGGTATGATACCTGTTCTGTATATGGTGTTGAACAGGTTTGTAAGATGGTAAGTGTTCTCTTCTTCTACCAATTTTAGAATTTCAGAAGGAAACTCGTCTGGGCCTGCAGCTTTTCCGTTTTCTATGGTCCCTATTGCATGGATTACCTCTTATTCAGTGATCTCTGGTCCGCTATCTTCAAGGTCTGTTTCTACTCTGTTAATATCTCTATCATCCTCAAATAGTTCCTCTATGTGGTTCTTCCATGTTTCTAATTTCTCTTCAATGTCTGTGATAATTATTCTGCCCCCTGGGTCGGTTAGTATTGAAGGCTGTCTGTTTTTCCATAATCCTGCTAATTCCTTTACGTTTTTGTGTATGTTAAAGTTGTCATGCTTTGCTTATAGGGTCTTTATTTCTTAGCATTTGTTTTTGCAGAACTCTTCTTTTGCGTGCCTTCTCTTTGGCCGAATTTCCTTCTGTGTTGTTTTGTATGTTTCACTATCGTCCTTTGCACCTTCGGCGTTTTTCCATCAGATTTATAATATTTGAGGTCATCCATTCCTGTTTTTTTCTCTTTTTTTACTTTGATTAGGATTTTCCTACTGGGTTCCATTAATGCACTCTTTACTTGTTCCCAATTTCTGTTTATGTCTTCCTGATTATTTTCGAGTATTCTCAGGTTATCATTGATCTTATCTTTCAATTTTTGTCTTGTTTCTTGGTTCTTTAGACCTGATACCTCTATATGGTTTGTTGTTCGCGGTTTTTTTCAGCTTTATTAGAACGCGTGCTATTAGAGGGTTGTGGTCTGATAATACATCTGCTCCTGGATAGGTCTTTGCCTTGACCTAAAATTTCGCAGGTATGATGGTACCTTCATCCTGTATTGTTGCGTTTATCGTTTGGCAGTAATTGATCAAAATTATTGTTTCCAGGAGACTTTAACTTGTCTCTAATGATTGATTTACATAGCCGTTTTCAATGTCCTTGCAGAAAACGTTTTTTCTACAAAATTCAGCTTCTGAGATAATTGGGATAAAAATTACTAGTTTTGGTATTTTACTGGCTGATGCTTTAAGGGCATATATGCTTACCTGAAAATACTGGCAGTCTCCAACGTGGTAATTTGAATAAATGGATTTTTAATTGACAGGAACATTGAAATTTTATAATTGTCGGGTATGAGGGCAGATGGCGAACTGAGCAGAAAAATTATGAAATTTTTGCTAATAAAACTCCGGAAACAAATTAACCACACTCGAAATTTGGAAGCGTTGACGGAGCAAAAAATGTAGCTTAAAAGAAGAAGCAATGGAGATATAATACAATATATCTTATTATATGTATATTGAATGATTATTGCTTTGTATATGTATATTGAAATTCTTAAAAATTATTTGCAATTAATTGAACTGAACCATACGGGCAAGCAGTTACAAATATTTATACAAAGAATGAAAAAATAAGTTAAATACCAACCGAAGAGCATAATTTCTCAAACATTCAGGCAAATTGTCTTCTATTTTTCCAAAATTCTCGAGTTTAGATAAAAATGTGTCGAACTGAACCTCAGCAGAATATGCAATAGGAATTTTACATTTACGAACAAATTGAATTTTCGAACGATTTAAAAATCAATCTAATAATGGCAAGTTTTCACTTAATTTTGCTCGTAGTATGTGCCCCTTTTTCGGGTTTCACCTATAGAAGAAGAAACATTCACTGGCCTTCCCAATGCGTAGATCTGAATTACTGTGACTTTTTACGGGAACACCTTGACCGTAATATGTACCGTAACCGCCCTGTTACTCTGGAAGCCATCAAGAACAATATTCGTTGAAAAATCGAGGCTATGACTCAAGACAGCTGCCGTCGTGGAAAAAAGGAGAATAATTCTTCTGCTTTATGTGCCATATCAGAGTTATTCGACGTTGGCGGTCATCAAAGCCATGGCTTCTCGATGTTTTGCCATGTGGAAAAGTTGATCTGCATTTCGTATTTCTATCCAGGCTCGGATGTTTCTCAGACAAGACATCTGTTTTCGGTCTATACAGAGTTGTAAAATACGGTATCAATCACCTCTCAATATATGACCCAAATAAGCAATTTTTCCACGCTTGATAGTCCTGAATAGTTTCCTGTCTTTGCTGACTTTCCTCAGCACTTCATCGTTTGTAATATGTGCTGTGCACGGTATTTTTAACACTCGCCTATGTTTCCACATTTCCATCGCCTCTATGCGATTAATTGTTGATATTTTAAGCGTCCACGCCTCCACTTCATACAACAGTACAGGCCAAATATAGCACTTGACCATCCTTTGTATAATTTCTAAATTTAGATGGTGGTTGCAAAGAAATGACTTCATCTTTAGAAAGGTTGTTTGACCATTGCAATTCTGCGTTTTATTTCTTTGTCTGGATCTAGTTTGTCTTTTATGACAGTTCCCAAGTATGTAAATTTGTGGACCGTTTCAACCTCAACTCCACTCAACTCCAGTTTCGCATCTAGGTGAGGGTTACGACTACAGACCAAAAACATGGTTTTATTTTCATTTATCTTGATGCCCGTTCCTTCCCTGGATCCTCGTGGATCCGATCCAGCAGTATTTGGAGACCCTCGATGCTGTCCGTTAAGATTAATGTATCATCCGCATATCTAATTACATTATGTAATTAACCATTTATTTTTATTCCATGTGGTTGATCCTCAAGTGCTGTCTTAAATAAAAGAGCAGAATATAAATTGAATAGAGTTGGGGACGAAACACAACCTTGTCAAACTCCTCGCTATATGGACATTTCTCTAGTAAGACTTAATGTTGGCGGTTTGTTTCCAGTACAAATTCTTAATGATACGAGAGGGTTGCGATTTAAAATTTTAGAGTTGTGGTGGCTAGAGGCTTGGTGGGGGTAGTTTAGTTCATACATAAATTTGGTTCTCTTACTTATTATAGAAACGATTCGGAGGAATGTTGCCCATCTTTTCTGGATCCTCAGATATAGCTATTGCAAGTTTTCAAATTGTCTCCCTGTATATAGCAGTACTATAGCGCCCCAAAATTTAACAGGAAGATTAATAGATTGGAAAAAAATTCAATTAACGAAAAATGTTTTATTGCCTTTGACCCAGTGACATTGACTTAAATACAGTTAATTTCAATCTATTATTATTAATCCTTTTCAAAAAACTCTCGCCTCACAGTTTGTATATTTGCCACATATTCGAGATACTCGTCTTCTTCCTGCTGCTCAGTTTCGTCCAAACTGCTTGACAAAGTTTGCCAGATCCTATTCCTCGGAATGTCCCAATCTGCATTCCGTGGTGCTGTTGTAATATTCAATTCCTCCGCATCAAAGACACTGATATTACTGGGAGCATTGACCATCGATGTGACATCAAAAGAACTGTCCATACGTCCGGACGGTTGCCTGTTCATCTCATTTTCATGCTCCTTGCAAGGAGCACACGCTCCCAATTCCGGCGCATTTTGTGTTTGTTTTGGACGCTTGCTAGTTGGTCGGGGTGCAGGACGTGGCGGAGGGGACTTGTTTTCTTCGCATGGTGGGCAACTGCCATCTTCAGCTCCAGAACTTTCAAAGTCTTGCAATGACACAGCACTGGATTCATTCCAAACAGCTGCATCTCCAAAGTCTTCCATTACGTGTTTTGCTAGATCATCCCTACCTGGCACGTGCCCCCCATGATGATGATGATGTTCATGGTGACCTGATGGTTCTGGAGGTGCCTGCCGCATGGCCGGGGCATTATATGGTTTTCCTGCAGGATTTGGAGGTGGGCCTGGCCTTTGCTGTGGAGGAGGTCTGGCATACATCATTTGATTCCTATTTGGAGGTGCACCTGCAGAACATCCTGCTCGGCAACTCATATTTTGGGCTTTACTAGAATTTTGACCTCAACCGAATTAGTTTTGAAAAATATGAATCAGCTTCAAAATTGGCAATGACAAACAAATATTGTTGCAAGTTGACAATTCCAGACCGGACGGTAGAATCGCTAATTCAGGTATGATCGCTAAAGACACTGATTTTGTACAGTGTCTATGAAGTGCCACGGATATCAACTAAACATTTCCTTTCAGTAATGTAGTAATGGGCACTGGCCCAGGGGCCACGGTTGTATGAAATCAGTATGACCTTAAAAGCGGTCTCTTTTATGATATTTCGAAGATTGGCGGGGCGAAATTCAAATTTTAACAAACAGCAATTTCTGTTCAATATTTACTTGTAAGCTTTAATTTTGCAAGGAGATTAGTACTTTCAGACAAAATTCGCAAATCTATATACTCGCTGCAGATGAAAGCTTAATATATAATTTAAAAATGAGAGAACGTGTGATTTTACGGCGATGTCTGCTCTCAGTACAAAGTTTCTCGACCTCGTAAATTACATTAGGGTCATCAAAGACAACTAGAAATCCGCTCGCGTGTCCAATATAAGCCTCTGAGTCCTATCGAGTTCATCGAGGCCTCATGAGATTTGCTCCTGATTGCAAATAGCAACATGCAGAGCAAGCAAACACGATCCATTCCTGTTTACTCTGATAAATCCCTTTATTTGCATTTAATAATTCACACATGTATGACTTGGGTGATGAATGATGGAGTATTGAAATCCTCAGGCTTTCTAGGATGAACTAAATTTAACAAAATAACGGTTCAACCGGAGTTTTTATCATTCAATACATTTCCCAAGAATGAAAAGAACCAACCAAAGAATGAAAAACCGAAATGTGTTCATTGTGGTGAAGGTCATCCAGCCAACTACAGAGGAGGCATGGTTGCAAAAGAAATGCAAAAATTAAAAGAAAAACGCAACAAGAAACCAGTTCCTCCTAAGCAGCCACAGAGGAATAACGTACAAGTGCGGAAAGGCAACATAAGTGCAGGACAAAACACCTACAGTCAAGCAGTTACTGGTAAGGCTGAATTGATTAATAGTACAAATCAAACACAACAACAAGGCCAAAATGTTTCCATCCAAAACTCTCTTCAACAAATAATGGAGAAATTAATAAAAATGGATGAACGGATTAGCAGACTTGAATATAGGGCCAAAAAAGCAATCTGCAAAAAATTTTAATGCTAAGTAGCCTTAAGATTATAGAGTGGAATGCCAATGGACTCTTGCAACACAAACAAGAATTGCAAGGAGTCCTGGACATAGAAAAAATATAAAAAATAGACATATGTCTTATTTCAGAGACTCACTTCACCAATGAGTCCTTTATCAGTTTCAAGGGATACAAAGTGTACCACACCACTCATCCCCAGAATTCAGCCAGAGGAGGTAGTGCAGTGATAATAAGAGAAGCGATTATGCATCATCAAGAGATGGGATACAGGACTGAAGAATTTCAGGCAACTTCGGTAATGATCAAAACCAAAACTCAGGATGTCATGGTCACATTCGTATACTGTCCTCCAAGACATGCCATACAGCATGAGCAATACATGGATTTCTTTAATAGCCAAGGAATTAGGTTTATCATTGTTGGCGACTTCAATGCTAAGCACACCCATTGGGGATCTAGGTTAACCACAACGAAAGGCAAACAATTGATGGAAGCAATAAGACAGATAAAATGCGAAGCACACTCAACTGGGAAACCAACTTATTGGCTCACAGATAGAAATAAAATACCTGACCTAATAGATTTTTTTGTTGTGCGGAATATCTCAGCAAACTATATTCAAGTTGATGAGGCGTGGGACATGAAGTCAGACCACTATCCCATTCTCCTCACTCTTAGCGATTCTATTATCCAAAAGCAAAATTCTCCTAGACTAACAAACAGGCGAACAGATTGGCAAAGTTTCAGATTAGAACTTGAAAATGCTATTAATTTAACTGTTCCATTAAGAACAATAGAACAGTTGGATGATGAAGTAGAAAATCTTGTGACCCTAATTCAACAAGCAGCATGGAATAACGCACCATCCATAGTTCAGAGGACCAAAGGAAACAAATACCCCATGGAAGTAAGACACTTGATCTCAGAGAAAAGAAAACTTAGGAGGAAATCGCACCAGACCAGAGCGCCAACAGATAAAACCATACTCAATAATGCCACTCAACAGTTAAACAGAGAAATAGAAAGAATTAAAAATGAATCTATTAGTGACTATCTAAGTGAGTGGACCAATGACAAAAGCACCGACTACTCAGTCTGGAAAGCCACTAGGATATTAAAAAGTCCGATACTACAGAACGCACCAATCAGGAATGCAGATGGCAGCTGGGCTAGAAACAGTACTCAGAAAGCCAACAGGTTTGCAGATCATCTTGAAAAAATCTTCCAACCAAACGATGGCGAAGAATTGCCGAACTGGGACTTTTCTGACGGAGATAGCACGAATATTAGACCAACTTTCACAAAAGAAGTAGCAAAGGAAATAAAAACAAACATTAATCCTAAGAAGGCTCCTGGCTTTGATTTAATTACTGGTGAAGTGCTAAAACAGCTCCCCAAAAAAGCTATAACCAAACTTACACATCTTTTTAATGCCTCATTTAGATTAAGGTATGTTCCTAGGATGTGGAAAGTAGCTGAAATCATTATGATTCATAAACCAGGCAAAGCCTCGCACGATGTTTCATCGTATAGACCAATCTCTCTACTGCCTATGATATCGAAACTGTTCGAAAAAATACTCCTGACAAGGCTGAAACCCGTCATCGAAGAAAGGAATATAATACCAAATCATCAGTTTGGGTTCCGCGAAAACCACTCAACGATAGACCAAGTACACAGAATTTCAGATGTGATTGAAAGAGCACTGGAAAGTAAGGAAGTATGCTCAGCCATCTTCCTTGATGTATCGCAGGACCTTTGACAAAGTATGGCATAATGGGCTGAAACATAAGCTAAATATGCTACTTCCCACAAAAATACTAGAAACTATTGGAATCCTACATTTCGGATAGAGCCTTCAGAGTAAAATAAGAAGAAGCATTCATTGAAATTAAAAAAATCAGAGCAGGGGTGCCACAGGGAAGTGTCCTAGGACCTCTCCTGTACCTGATTTACACCAGTGATTTACTCTACTCAGATCTTAATACTATACCTACCTTTGCAGACGATACCGCTATATTAGCGGTAGGGAAAACCCATGAGGAAGCCGCTATTAAACGCCGCAATTAGACTGCAAACATCAGTTTCACAAATATGTGATTGGACCAAAAGATGGCGTATCAAACTAAACGAGACCAAGTCTGTACACGTTAACTTCACAAATAAAACTAACCAGCAGGTACCAATTCACTTAAATAATGCTCAGATCCCTTATGCAAACTCAGCAAAATATCTGGGCATAACATTAGATGCAAGACTGCGCTGGAAAGCCCATGTTAAGAAAAAAAGGAAGAGCTCGATATAAGATATAGGAAAATGTACTGGCTACTGGGTAGGCACTCTGGACTATCAACCTACAACAAAGTACTTCTGTATAAACAAATCCTCAAACCAGTGTGGATTTACGGCTTACAGCTCTGGGGTTGTGCTAGCAAGAGTAACATCCTAATTATCCAGAGATTCCAGAATAAAGTACTGAGAAACATTCTTAATGCGCCTTGGTACATCAGGAATAGTGATATTCATCGAGACCTTCAGATGGATGCTGTTGACCAGACTGTCACGAGATTTGCAAGGAGTCACGAACAACGGCTTCATCAACACGTGAATGTCGAGGCGATTCAGCACCTCGACAATACCAACCTGACAAGAAGACTCAAGAGGATGTCAGTGCAAAAGACCACCAGACTCTAAGGTACACTAGCGAGTAGGACCTTAGTTTGAAGATTTATCCGTAGTTAAGTTAGGTTAGAACAGAATTACTCATTGATCAACCTTGATCAGATCGTAATGTTAGTAAATGTCCTACGGGGAGTTTAATAAAAAAAAAACATTTCCTCCGTTTTTTGCTTATCAATATCCCCTTTTTCATAAATACTCGGTTAACAAGTAGGGTAAACCCATCGATAAACCTATTGATTTGTCGTTTGTATGCGTTATAAATGTCCATGATCGTATATTTTTAATCCTGATGAATTCAGTTGGCAAAACAACTTGCCTGTCGCCCATTTTTTGCCGCTCCAGTCATCAGGGGATTAACTTTTGAAGCGTAGCTAAATTTCCCTAATGGAACACCATTAAAATAGTTTCAGGTTAACAACATTTTGTCAGAACTTCATGAACAGACATTGCAATAAAAACAAAGTTATATGTTAAGCTGATTTTGTACATTTGCAAGCTATTCACAAATATAGTCGCACTAATGGAACGTTTGTATTGGTTCAGAAAACCGAAGAGCTAAATGTGGACCAATCGTATTCTTTGGCTTTACCTCGAAGGTGTTGGATGGATGGATTACTTTGTATGCCAAATAACGAGTCAATGGACATGTGCATTAGGAGGCAGGCGAGCCAGTTGAAGAACTTAAGATTTAATTCCTAATTTTGGAGATTTGTTATAATACATATGCAGGGTAACTGCAAAAAGTTAATGTTCCCGATTTTATACACAATAATCACAGGTACACAATAATCGCCAAATTGGCGAGATAATATAGATAGACAAATAGGAGAGTGAACACAGATCATAATTATAAAATGAATCAAGTTTTGGAGCAAAATAAAACATAGACGTATATAAAATTTATCTGCTTTTGAATATAATTTTCAGCACTGGCATGGAGCCAATCAGATTTCAATACTCGCGTCGAGTTCGGCTGTTGTGTTCATTTTTTAAATAATTTTTTTGTATCGGTGTCAAGTTAGGATATCTTGGGGGCACTGGTGGAGTCGGAGCCCCGACGAAAGGGTGGAAAATTGTCAAATTTGATATGATGCTTCTCATCATTCTCAGTTCTCTCAGTGCTCTGCTCAGTTCACATTCTGTTTTTTACCATTTAGTGAGCATCTTTCGGGTTGCTTGTCTTTTGTTTATGGGCTGCTTCTTTACTTGTTTTGTTTCTTCATTGAGGTCAAACTCAATTAGCTGTTATCAAGGAATGTAGGCTTTCACGGCCGGACTCAATAGAAAAATATTGTTTTTTCGGGCCTGTAGGCCGTGGTTCATAAGGTGTAGAACCTGACGTTTCGGCTGCAACTGCGTCAGACATTATCAAAGGCGATGAGGTAACGCTCGAAGTGATATCCCATGTGACAGCGCTCTGACTGATTCAACTCCACGCCGAGTCTGGTAATTTATTAGATATAGCCATTTAACGCTTTTAGTCTTGTGCTGGTCTATTAATGAGCCTTTGTGAGGAGGGGGAGTTTTGAGGGTTCAGAGTGGTTGGTTAAAAACAAATAAGAGTAATGAAAATAAAATAAAAGTCAACAAAAAAAAATTATAAAAAACGAGTTGTAATTTGGAAGAAGCTAGGTACTTTTGTGGTATTGGCTTTGTTCAAATCTTGTTAAACAGTTTAAATTTTGAAAAAGAGTTGTGAGTTTGGATATTAAAAGCCGGGAAAAGGCCCAAGGGGGATCTGCTATTAAACTAGTGAGAGTTTTGAAGTTGTGTTTTGGGTTAGTACGGGAAAAGGTGTCCTGGATTAGGGGGTTAGTATGGTTGAGGGCTCTGGTTTACAGTTTTTGTGGAGTTTCCGAAATGAATTCTCTAATGGTTTCCATTCCAAGGTTTGCGTGAATTTGGGAGTTTCGAATGTAGCACGGAGCGTGGGTAATTCGATGTAGGAGTTTGTTTTGGAATGTTTGGAGTTTGGTAATGTTAGTTTTGGAGGCTTGGCTGATGACTGGTCCCCCTTAGCAAATGTGTGCTCTGATGATTTGTTTCTAAAGTAAAGTTTTGTTATTGAGTGAAAGTGTGCTTTTGTGTTTAAGAAGTGGGTGTAGGTAAGCGGCTGTTAGAATTCCTTTTTTAATGATTTTGTTTATATGTTCAGTAAAGTTGAGCTTAAAGTCTATTATTACGCCAAAATAATTGAGTGATTTTCTGTATTCGATTTCTGTATTGTGTAGTGTTAGTTTTGGAGTATTGGTGTTGACTGTTGTTTTGGTTATTAACATGGCTATAGTTTTTTTCGAGTTAATTTTGATTTTCCATGCGTCGGTCCAGTCTTGAAAAGCGTTTAAGTGTCGTTGTAAAGGGGGGATTATGTACTTAATGTTTTTTGAAGAGGGCAATTTGGGAGTGGAAGCTTTTTGGAGCATCAGCTGTGTATAGGTTATAGATATTTGGGGAGAGCGGGGAGTCCTGGGAGCTCCTGCTTCTATGGAGCGAGTGGAAGATTTTGTTTTATTCAGCAATATGAAAAACTCTTGTGGAGATAGCTAGCCACAAACTGGACGAAGGGTAAGGTTATATTGTGGGTGTTTAGGAGTTTCCACATTAAGCCCTCGTGCCATACTTTGTCTAACTCCTTTTCCATGTCCAGGCAAATGACTCCGGTGGAGCCCTTTTGAATCAGCCTGGCTGCTTGCAGAACGGAATCATGTCTTTGCATGAAACCAAACTGCTCCCAAGGGATTGTTTGGTTTTGGGAGATTACGTCATTGAGGCGGTTGAGGAATAGTTTTTCGGCGGTTTGGAGAGGGTGGAGAGGAGGCTGATGGGTCTCCAGTTTTGGGGAAAGGTTTCGTTTTTAGTGGGTTTGGGGGGATTATTAGTACGATTGGGTGGGGATTATTAGTATGATTGCGGCGGTTTTCCAGGATGTAGGAAATTTTCTGAGGGAAAAGGAAGTGTTAATTAGAGTGAGGATTTGACTAAGGAATTTTTCCGAGAGACGTTTTAGGATCTTGTTGATTATGCGGTCAGGTCCGGGGCTTTTGCGGGTTTGAAGGGAGGATATCAGGTCTTTGAGATCGGTGAGTGTTGCGTGGGGAATTTGGGGGCAGTCTGGGCTAATTCAACTCCTGTCTGGACTGTCTCTTTTATGGCGTCGCAACCACCCCCCCCTCCCCCAATCCTGCTGAAGCGGGTGCTGTGATAATCAAGGGCCCGCAACCAGTTGATATCTGTGCAAGATCAATGACATCTCTCCGTTTAAATGGTGCGATCTGTGTTCCTTGGAGGGCCGGTTTCCATGTTCTACTTAAATTGATACCCTCTCCTTTTCGATAGGAATTTTCCTTGTGTTTTTGGATCTCATTGGCCTCTCTAAAAATCCTTCTTCGAACAGAATCGTATGATTGTCCTTGGTTAACGTATGCTGTGCCAAGGCCGATTTATCCATCTGTCATAGTCTGCAACTCCTCTTGTGTTTGGAAGAAGAAGCTATCGAATGATTTGTAGCAAATTGTCAGCTTTTGTATTACCAAGAAAATTATGACATACTTTTACCAGAACTCTCATAAGCTCTCATATTTGCGGACCTACAAAAATCCAGTCTTTCAATTTCGCGTCACTGATTCGAGGAAATTTTGTTTTGAGATATTGAAAGCCTCTACCATCCTTGTTCATAGCATTGACAAAGTTTTTCTCATGAAAAACTCCCAACATTATAAGAAGTGGTGGCTAAAAAATTTGGTCACTTGGCACTGGAGGATCTTAAAATACATTTTTAGGTCCAGGTGTCAAACGTTTTCTTTGCGGCCAAGTTTTCACTTCATAATGTTTGTCTCTAGCGCGACTGTCCCACTCACATAAAAACAGCAAAACTTGGGGTATCCTCCTTGCAATCCAGTAAAGATAGCGACAACTTTTAAGGCAGCACAAATATTCCTCCAAGTAATAACTCCAAATTTGCATAATTTTCTTTCATGTTTGTTGCAAGTGCTAGAGCAGCTAGAGGCACTGATGGGTATTTATTTCCGTTGTGAAATTAAACGGCTTTCACACTAATCTTCGACGCAGAAATAAAAAGTCTCCAATCATCAGAGTTTTCTGGAAAACTCAGTTCTTCAAAAAGCCCTGCAGCATCATTACTATACACTAAATCATTTTCTTTGGAAAAGTACCTCGTAAAATCTTCTTGTCTTGTGCGCACATCTGTATTGTCTTGTGCGACTATGGTACTTTTATCCAACAAATTCCACTGTTTCAATCCTGATCCGAGTAACTGAGCCTTAGATTTTTATAGCCCCAAGTCTCTAACGAGATCTTTTAAATCAGGTTGTTTAAGGAAATAAGGTTCTTTTGATGGGCTTGAAGAGCAAGATAAAGAGTATTACGGTGAAGACGTCCAGGTAGAAATGAAGCTCGATTGAGACTCTAGTCCAGAAGAATTTTTATTTTCCATCTTCTGGCTATTTTTTGGAGGTACTAGAGATAAACTTCCTTCACCATGAGGAAGTGGTCTCTTTGCAGATGTGATCCTCGGATATACAATCTTGTTTTTATTTTTTGTCGGAAATCTTCGTGTTGATGTCATGCAGAAATAGCACACATTTTCATGCTTTTAACCTTCACTCCAAAGCATTGGCATCGTAAACGGCATAGATTTGTGACTTCTTTCAAGCCAACCGCTCAACGTTCTTGAACAACTGTTGCAGCAAATTTTTGGTAACCAACTAGAAATAATTTTCGTCACTTTCCTTCTTTCTTTTACGACTAGCAAAAACCTAACTTTTTGAAGTAGGAGTAGTAGTAGTAGTAAACATCTTTATTTCTAAAAAAAGGCTATCGACCTATCGGTCTTTCTGCCCTTGTTTAATACATGCAGTCTTAATCTAGATAAAAACCAATATGAAAATTCTCCTATTCTAGGTTAACAATAGTAGCAGTAAACATCCCTATTTCTAAAAAATGCCATCGACCTATCGGTATTTCTGCCCTTGTTTAATACATGCAGTCCCAATCCAGATAGAAAACAAACATGAAAATTCTCCCATTCTAGGTTAACAGTGTTATTGAATAAATAAGATTTCAGTGGCAAGAAGAAATTATTTTATTGTCCACTAGTCCGTTGCGTTTGTAAGTGTTCGAGTAGCGTTAATGTAGGGAAACGGAAGCGGGATTGTCTGGTTGGTCTTGTAAGACAAAGGGGATTCAGTATGGTCCAGTTGTAGGGGTTGTTTGTCCATTTTGTCTGTAGCTGTATGAGTCTCTCAGAGATCTTTGTCATGTTTGTGCGTTCGTATAGTAGTTGGGTGGGGGGGTTGTGTAGTGGGTTTTGGGGGTGTCTTATTCGTGTTATTAGTCTTAGTGCAATTTGCTCTGTTGTTTGTGTATAACGTTTTGTCCTTTCTGTTCCGTTGGTCATGAGTACATGTCCAAAGTCTAGCAAGGGTCTACAAATAGCTTTATATATTTTGGTGGCGGTGTTTGTGCTAATTCCTCTGTCTTTGTAGGTTAGTGATCGGAAGTGTTTCGCTCTCTTCATTGTTTCTGCCCTGATGTTTCGCATGTGTTTAGTGAATCTAAGTTTGTGGTCGATTGTGATTCCAAGGTATTTTACGTCGTTTTTTGGTTGTGTCGTTGGCCGTCTGCTGTTATTGTAGGGGAATCAGCGTTGAGTCTGTGGTTTGTGAGCAGAAGTTGGTTTTTTGACGCGTTTGGTGTTAGTCTCCATTTATAAAACCATGTCATTGTGTTGTTTGTTAGTGTTTGGAGTCTTTGCGTTGCTCTCTCAGTAGTTTTGTCATGTACAATAAGTGCCGTGTCGTCTGCGTATTGTAATATGTATGCCGATCTGTCGATTTGATTTTTGTCTGGTAAGTTGTAATTGTATATGTCATGGCAGTATATATTGTAGAGAAACGGTGAGAGCGGGGATCCTTGAGGGAGTCCTTGTTCAGGGGAAAAAGAAAATGACAGTGTTTTGTCAACTCGTACTTGTAGTTGTCTGTTTTCTAGTAAGTTCTTTATGGTGTGTAGTAGATATGTTGGTGTGTGTAGTTTGTATAGTTTGTATAGTAAGCCTCTATGCCAGACACTGTCAAAAGCCTTGTTAATGTCCATAAACAGGCAAGCTGTCTTTCTGTAAGTTAGGTGGGTAGTTTGTATATTGTTGGCCAAAATAAAGAGCGGATGAACAGTCGAGTGATGCTGTTTGAAGCCAAATTGGTAGGTAGGTATATATTTTCCAATCACTTTTTCAAGCCGCTACTTTATTATGTATTCAAAAATTTTGCTTAGTACTGGAAGTAGTGTAATTGGTCTGTAGTTTGAAGTAGGATTTTGTTGCAGACCAGTGTTATTTAAATATTGATTTTTCATTTTCCATCCTAAGTCCATTTAGGTCAATATTTAATTGATTTTGCCCGAAATTTGATCTTTTTAGCTCCAAAGCTTTTTTGTAAATATTTAGTACTCACCTGAGAAAGTGCATTTGAATAAGAAATTGTTTATTTTGCCACAACGGTAATATTAGGTAGTAGCAATATTTCATTCCCGGCAAGTCAAGTTCCCGATTTAAAAGAAAAAAACGAAATCTTTTGAGATGCTATCGGTGTGATAATTTCCGCTTAAAAATACCATCGCCTCCAACATGAGATCGTATTTGCTTACAAATCATCTACAGATCTTCTCGTAATGGCAAAATCACATTAGTCTTCGAAAACGAAAAATGAACGAGAATTATCTGAAGTATTGAAATGAAGGAACATCCACAAACTCTCCCTTACAAATGCCTCGTTCCCCCATATTTTCACGCTTTAAACCTGTTCCGATGAAGCTGAAATAGATCTGCTCTTGATTTCGATAAAGCGTATCACAATTGACGATAGGAAAGGATTTATATTGTGGAATTTTTGCCCTGTGCTATTACTTTTCGATTAATTCCTGCTTAGACTTTTATGTGTTCCTATAGTACTGTTATACCTTTGTTTTCAAACGTAATAATTGCCTGGTCGTAGGTTCTTTCTACGGTCTTTCTTAGGTCTGGTCGTAGGTATTTTTTTTTATACTTCTAACCTGAGAAGTCCTTTCAGTCGCCATTATTTACTCCATTTCCCTAGTGAGAACTCGTATTTCTCTCCCTAGGTCAATAATAATAATAAAAAACTCCCTAGGTAAATAACGAAAGATGTTTAAGTTTTTCATTATGTTTAGTTTGCTCACCTCTCTAAGTTCAAGTGAGATTCTATCAATTTCCACTTTCAAATCACTGTAACTTTAAGATTCACTAATTTTTCGGATTTTCCAGAACTTTTATATGTTTTCTGGAGACCGAGAAATTATACTGCGGCAGTTTGGGAAAAATGGAAATTAATGAGAAATTCAAAATTTAATTACACACGCACATTATAAACGTGATCGATATATAGTAGCTTACTTCTCACCCTAGGTATATAATGTACTAGGAGAAGTATGTTCACAATACGAATTCCAAAACTTAACTCGACCATTTCAACGTAATATTTTTGCCGCAAAGCGCAATCAACATAGAGTGTTAACACAAGAGAAGTGGCTGCAGATAAGCCTACAATATGGGAGATTTTGTGAAAATTAATGCGCTTCAATAAAAGTGGAAACGGTGAAATGGAAGGCTGTAAAATGAACTGTTTTACTGAAATATTACCGCTAACGTGTGCATAAAACCGTAGGTAGTGGTCCTTTTTGTGCTCTTAAAATAAATTTGGGTTTCGTGCATTATCTTAATGCGGGAAAATAACCACATTTACTCTCATAGCAAAATATGTTTATGCCTCAAAACATATAAAAGGTGGGTGTAACTTACTGGATAAGTAATACAGTTGGCTGTAAAAAATTTGGAAGTTCCAGAGTTCCTCCTGCCCGTCGTTTTTAACCTTTGCAGAAACCAAACCTATTCAAACTGTAAAGCAGCATTAACAAACTGAACGCGTAACAAAATGGTCTGTTAATACGCGTTTCAGCGTACCGCTCAACTAGCCGTCAGTTGTAGATGAAGTGGCGCATCTTTATAAGAAATTCTAAGAAATAACACGGTTGGATGTTACGCTCGTTATGACGGAAAGCCTAACATTCAGACCGTACTACTTTATGAATAGATAGATCCTCATAAGGACCCATCTGCATCTGACGTAGTTGCGAAACTGTTCTGAATCGCTTTCGGCACCTTTATCTGAACACCAACGGAAGTTTCCTCGACTCATTTGACATTTGACATTTGACATCAGCATGGCTATTCTTACTTTGTTGATGGCGATTCGCAAAAGTTCTGTTGATGGGGTGTCAAAGCACGGTTTAAGATTTGCCAACCAAGATATTTTCCTTCGGCCCGGTGCTCTCCTACTGTTAATTTTGTCTTGAAGGATTTCCTGTAGCAGCCCCTATCTATTTGGGTCCTCATTATGTGACCGAAATACTGAACATTCCGACATTTGACGGTATCTAACAGTTCTGGTTCTTTTTTCGTATGTCGCATTACTTCTGTGTTGGTAATTTTTTGTGTCCAAGATATTTTCAGTATCCTCCTGGGCAGCCAGAGTTCGAACGCTTCAATTCTCCTGGCAGTCTCTTTAGTGAGTGCCCATGTTTCCACGCCATACAGAAGGACCGAGAAAACGTAACAACGCAAAAGTCTAAGCTTAATGACTAAGGATAGATTTTCACTTTTAAAACGCGAGCTCATTTTAATAAACACAGAGCAAGACCCGGTCTGTGCCACATCGTGTTTCTTGAGAGTTGTCCCATCTCTCGTTAATAATTGTCCTCAAGTATGTGTACGGCCTTACTCTTTGTATTCCAGTGTGATTGATGTTGAATTTGGTTTTGTCTGCGTTCATTACCAACCCGTAATGTGAGCTAATTTTGGTCACCCTATCCATCAAACTTGTCGAAAAGCAAGGTCGAGTGCTTCTCGAAAGATGAATTCTGTATTCTGTGTATTAGACTCTCTTTCTCTCTCTTTCTCTGTAGCACTACAACCCGGGGTGGGTTTTGGCTGCCTCCACTATTTGCATCCATCTCGTCCGGTTTTCCGCTGTCTCTTGCCACGTGTCAAGGTCCACTCCCAGAATGGAGAGGTCCTTTCAGATGTTAAATCGGCATCTTAGTTTTGATCTACCTAGTGGCCTTCTTCCTCGACGGGCTTCTTCCTATACAGATTTTATCAACCTTGTATTCCGGCTTTTTTGTACGTGCCCTGCCCATCGTAGTCTACTCGCTCTAATCTCTTGGATGATGTCCGGGCTTTGGTACAGTTGCGCAAGTTCTGCGTTTGTTCTTATCCTGTAGATTCCTGTGTCAGGTTCACGGTGAGGGCCATATATCTTTCGCAGTCACTTCCTCTCAAATCTTCGAAGTACGTGCGTGTCTTGTACTGTTAGTGTCCAGGCTTCGCATGCATACGTCGCTACTGGCCGTATTATAGTGTTAAACATTAGAATCTTGGTATTTCTTGATAGTAGATTGGACATCATCATCGATTTCGGTGCATATAAACATCTATTCACCTCTGAAACATCCCTACACCTCTGAAACAACACCTGAACATCAAATGGAGCCTTTCTTGTGCCGACGGCCTTCACAAACCCAAACTGATTCAATTCTGACCTCAACCAATCCGCTGAAATTTCTCCTGTTGACTTCTAGTCAGCCATTTAATTTTATCTTCGTTCAGTAACTTTAGGAATTCAGTCTGTATTTGGTCCAGACCAGCTGCTTGTCGTGGCTTCATTTCCGAAATGGCGGCTCTCACCTCGCCTATCAGAATTTCCGGTCCCTCTACTACAATTGGTTTTTGTTCTTTTCGTACATCATGGCATAGATTTTCTAGATATGTGTTCCAGGCCTCCTTCTTTTTCTCAGCGTCAACGAGGATTTCTCCAGCTTTGTTGACCAAGGCTTTACGGTTATTTTTGTGGCCTTTCCCTGTTATTCCTCGGACCTTCCTGTGAACATTGAAGTTATCGTGCACGTTTTGATGGTGTTCGATCCCGCGACATTTTTCTAGCATTTGTTTTTCTTCCGTTTTCCATATTTCCTGTCTTATAATGCATTGTATTCGTTTATATTCCGTTCGATTTCCTTTATTTTGTCTTCTTTCTTCCATCAAGTTTAGTATTTCTGTCATCAGCGAAGATTTTTTTTTCATTTTCTCCGGTTTCAACAATTCTTTCTTTACTGTTTCTTCTCCTTGTTTTAATTTGTTGAGTTAAATATCGACGTTGTTTTTTTGTTTGAATGAATGTTGTTGTTGAGCATTGTTGCTGCTAGTTCCTCTATTGCTGGGATTTTGAGACCCTGAGGATCATAGTTTTGAGTTATTTTAGTGTTGACGTTCTTCATTTTCACCTTAAATACACCAACCAGGGGACAGTGATCTGTTGATGTTTTGAGGGATAGCCAGCTATTTCTAAACTTCTTATTGAGTAACATAAAGTCGATTTGGTTTCTGGCTATTCTTCCCGATTCATCCCTAGGCGATCTCCACGTATATAATCTTCTGGGGGGCAGTTTAAACCAAGTGTTCCTTACTACGAGTTCATTCGTTACTGCAAAAACCTCAAGTGTGTCCCCTCTTTTGCTTTTTTCACCTAGTCCATGTGCTCCTATAACGTCTGGTGTACGACTTTGTCGCACTTTTGAGTTAAAACCGCCCATTACAATTGTGGTATCATGCTTCTTCAGTTCTTTTGGTATATAATTGAGTGTTGTGTACATATTTTCCACTTCTTCATATGCTTTATCCAGCGTAGGGGCGTATATTTCTATGATGTGCATGAAAAGCGAACTCCATAATCCTCAATGTATAAATCACCAGTGTCTGGCCATCTCGTTTCACTTACTCCAAGGATATCTAACATCTAACCTATAACTTTTGATATGTATGTTAATTCTTGTCAAGATTTTAGTTTGGTCTAAAAATATTTATCTCAAAATAATTTTTTTTTCCTAAAAAGATTGTCTTCCTTTCCTCGAGTTTTATTTTTGCTAACCGTTTTTTAAACCGTGTAATGCCAAAATCGTGTAATTTGAGCTCCGTCCAAATCGAGAAACAGGTGTGCTTAAAACAGTGTGTAAGAAAAAATAAAGTCCAAACAATTTTTCGGAACTGCGTCGCCGCCAGGTCGTTGTAATAGAGAGCTTGGATCTAATGGAGTTCTTTATTTTCTTATGGAAAGGAAGTGACTTCCCTTGAGGGAAAGGTGGTGAAGAACACATTTGCTTGGGCCATAAACTAGTCAAGTTTTGATCCATCCAAAATATTTTGAAATTTACATCAATGTTAACGGAGAAGTCTTACCGTCCAAGAAGTGGAAATTAATAATGTTCAGCTTTGAAAGTCTAAAGAAGGCAATGATATTTGCGAAGAGAAAACTGATAACTTCCAAAAATGCTGAGTTGAACAGCAATGAAAAATATACATTTACCATCAAACAATTGGATTGAAATTCCAACACTAACAAAGAGTACCACAATGTTGCTTTGAGTAGGAAAAATGACCAGTCCCATTGAACTGACTGAACACTGAGGTTTACGCCAGTACTGGCGAAATTAAAATTCAATTTTTGCTTCGATTTGCAATTATAATGCACTGAGGTCTGGCAATTTTTCCGATACCAACATCGAGGGCACCGCAATATTCCAATTACATTAAACATTCTCATTCTTCAACCGCAATTTTGGTGCGGCTTTCCCAAAGCTTCCATTAACATTGCAATTCTAATTTGCCATGATAGATCACATATGAGTCTGAACAGACTCCAGTCTATTATTTGCGAGCTTACTTAGAGAGGCACACGATTTGGCATTAGAGTAAATTGGACGCATAATGTGGAGCTCCAGGACTACGTGTTTATGCATTTAAATGGATGAATTGCAATTTTCCAGTGATGCATGTTTTTCCCCCCAGCGCATTATGAACATTGCAATTTTGAAAAATTGATTTGTCACGCTCGGTTATCTGGACAAGCTCGTTGCAACCCTCCCGGGGGAATTGCAGCTTGCCTTTATTTATACCCCTTTTATCTCTTATTCTTCGCTTTCGGACCAGCCAATTTAATTTGTCCGGTGCAAAATACCGATGCCTTCCACTGAAATAAACTGGTTTCTTATTGAATTCGAGAAACATTTTGAAGACACATGTTTGAGAAAAGAACAGAGCAAATAGATCTTATTGATTTGAACAAGATTTTTTTAAACATATATTTTATTCTATCTGAGTAGAGAAGAAAGGTAAATGTGATCAGTTGCTTTGTTTTATTCTGGCGGGTTAAAGCGCATTCACCAACCAGTAGTAGTAAACATCTTTATTAGTAATAAAAGGCTATCGACCTATCGGTCTTTCTGCCCTTGGTTGATTACAAAGTTTTGTATGGAAACTTAATAACTAATATCATGTACAAACATGTACATAATTTATGTCTGGAGATGCTCCAATAGGGTTCCGGTTGGGAAGAGGAAACGCGTTTGTCTGGTCGGTCTTGTTAAACAGAGGGGGTCCAGGAAGGTGAGATTGTGAGGGTTGTGTTTCCATCTTGGTTGCAAGACGAGTAGTCTTTCCGATATCCTTGTCAAGTCTGTGCGTCGGTTTGGTGGATTGTGTAATGGGTTTGCTGGGTGTCGGATATGCATTATCAGTCTCAGTGCTATCTGTTCTGTTGTCTGTAAATACCGTTTAGTTTTGTCAGTAGCGTTGGCGAATAAAATATGAGCGTAGTCAGTTAGAGGTCTGCAGATCGCTTTATATATGATAATTGATGTCTTGGTGCTGATATCCTTTTTTTTGTAAGTAAGTGTGCGGAAGTGTTTTGCTCTCTTGGTTAGATCTGTTCTGATGTTTTGTACGTTTTTGTGAATTTTAGTCTATTGTCGGTGGGTTTGATTATTTGACCGTCCGTGGTGATGTTTGGAGAGTCTGATTTAATTCGGTGGTTTGAGAGGAGCAGCCGGTTTTTCGATACATTTGGTGTGAGCCTCCATTTGTACAACCATGCTGTTATTGTGTCTGTTAGTGTCTCGAGTTTGTCCACTGCTCTGGGGGCCGTTCTGTCATGCGCGATAAGGGTAGTGTCGTCAGCGTATTGCAGCAGGTAAGAGTTTTGGTCTATACCTTCTTTGTCTTGTCTGTTGTGGTTGTATATGTCATGGCAATATATGTTGTAAAGCAGAGGTGAGAGTGGTGAACCCTGAGGTAAGCCTTGCTCAGGTGAAAAGGGGGGAGAGTAGTCGTCGTTGATTCGTACCTCCAGTTGTCTGTCTTCGAGTAGTTGTTTAATAATATGTATTAAGTAGTTTGGAGTGCCAAGTTTCTGTAGTTTGTACAGTGAGCCCTTGACACACACACTGTCAAAGGACTTATTTATGTCTAAAAACAGGCTGGCAGTTTTTACTCCGGTCAGGTGTGTGGTTTGTATGTTATTAGTAAGAACAAAAAGTGGATGTATAGTTGAGTTTTTAGTCTTGAAGCCAAGCTGGTATTTTGGGATATGATGTCCTATTAAATTATGTAATCTGTTTTTTATTATGTGTGGAAACAGTTTGCTCAACACCGGGAGTAGCGTGATGGGTCTTTAGTTTTTTGTTAGTGTGTCATCTAGTCCATTCTTTAAAATAGGCATTATTATACCGTTCTTCCATGATTTGGGTCTTTTGTTAGTCGTGATGCATTCGTTAAGCTTTCCTAATATGAAGTCATGTGTTTCCTGTGCTAGATCCTTAAGAACCTTGCTTTTAATATTGCCTTTTCCGGGTGTCGTGTTTTTCAGTTGTGCTAAGGCTTCGAGATATTCGGTCTCTGTAATGATTTCTTGATTTAGATTCGTCGTGTTTCTTGAGAATTCGGCATGCCGTTTGTTCACTCGTTCCAGTTGTCGGTGTCAAAGTTTATATTTGTTGATCTTTTGAAGGCCCTCTGAAAGTGGCCGGCGGAGGCGTCCACTTTGTCTTTGTCCGAGTATCGTTGTTTTCCCTGCTCATTCAATACCTATCGGATTTGTTTTTTGTATTTAGATAATTTTTTTATTTTCCGTCAATATGTTCTTCCTTTGCCTTTTTCGATTTCTTGGCATATTTCAATCCATGTGTGTTGTCGGTATTGAAATATCATAGCTTTAATGTTTCTATTTAAGTTGTTAATTGTTCTTTTGATAGATTCGTCCTGTGTAATTCGGAATTGTCTGTATAAATCTCTTTTAGGTTTTATATTAGTACAAACCTGGGTAGAGTAAGCTGATAAAAGACATTTTTAATTTGTGGTGAACATTTTTTTATGTTATTTTTTATATTGTTATACTACCTAATCACCGTGACAAAATACTCCAAGGTTCTAGTTGATGCTTCAGGAGAACAGAGTTTAGTGGCCACGAGAAAACTGCCAACTAAACAAACTAATACTAATGATACAGTTTCAGTCTAATACAATAAAATATTTTTAAATCATAGTCAATATTTTATGAGCCACTGATTATCTGCAGCCCTTCATCTTTTCAACAGCTTCATCTTGAAAGCATATAAAACTAGCCACATGGGCAGAAATAGTCTTTTGAGTTGCAACCTCATCGGATTCTCCACTTGACCCCGAGGTGCAAAAGCAAATCTTTTGATCTCACCCTCGCAAACAATAATGAGTTTCCGCTAAATTGCACGAGGGCGCTTTTAGCAAAAATAAGAAAACCTCTCACGCTATCAAAGTCAAATTCAAAAGCCCATATTGTGCTGCCGCCACAAACACATCGGGGACAAGAGTCAATTGTCTCGCTAAGGTAAAATCCAATAATAAACTCCAATCAAGTTGAGTACCATTGAGCCAGCACTCGACCTTTCTTTGTTTATCACAAAGTGAGAGAGTTGCCTCACTTATGTTGATTTCGACAGTTTATTTACTTTCAATTTGGGGCACATTTCGCCAAAATTAAAGTTTGCTGAAATGTAATGAAATGGCAATTTCATTCTTTTATAGAATGTCAATATCAAATTAATTTTCTGGAAAGGGAATTGCAAATATTTTTCGCCACAGCGTATTCCAAGTTGCAAATTAGCTGGTTACTGGAGGATATTAATAGTTCTCACCACAGGTGATTACATACTCAAAGGCATTGGGCAACCGAAAATCTCATTAGATTCTCATTGGAATTTACTTTTATTTTGACAACTAAGCAGCGACGTGCAATTTAACAGCTTGAGGCAGTTTGCGCGGGATAAAACTAAGTTCCAGATTCACTATTCCCAGAAAATTTTCTTATTTGAAATGCTGCATTGAGAACACACCGGAAAACCATAACAAAACATGTTACAGCCTTCTCTTTGCCTTCGGCATCAGAAGTCTAATTGTGAAGACGTTTTTAATCACGTCGTAAATTTTACTACAATGAACAATAACTTAAACAAATTTGAATTTTAGAAAATGAAGGCAACGCGGAAATTTTTCGTTACCGGAAAAATAATCCACCAATTTGCACGCCGGCACTTTTCAGCACGTCATCCCTATCGCACGTTTGGAATTTATGCGAAGTTTATTTAAAAACTCTCATTATTCTCCGGAACGTAGAGGCTACAAATTAATTACTATAAATGAGGACTCTGGTGAATTTATTAGCCGAAACACTCTAGGGATGTGTTTTTAAAATAAATATGTCCACTGTTATTGTGAGTCATAACTTATGGGTCATAAATTAATTTAAGAGTTTTTATTTATAGGTTTAGCTAATTTATCCTGGTATATGTAAATGCAAACACTTTTTAGTGACACAGTTTAAGAAGAAATATACCTTATTTGCATCTCATACATACGAATAACTTGATAGACTGCCATTTTTTCAACCCTCTTGCGTGTATGTTAGAACATAGGTCTCCCTTACGCCTTCCATCTCTCGCGGTCTTTTGCTCCTTCCATCCATTTTAGTCCTGCAGTTCGCTTGATGGCATCGGACCATCCTGTATTCGGTGTACCTCTTAATCTTCCTCCCAGCCGGTCTCCATTGTATTATTTTGGTGTTCCATTACACCATGCACATCCCGCAAAGTCCCATTTCATCTGGGTACCCTTTCTAATACATCCTTGACCTGTGTATGTTGTCTTCCTATCTCTTAAAGAAATAGCCATCATTATCCTTTCCATACCTCTTTGTGTTGTTTTTAATTTTTGTATTGTATTTTTTGTAAGGGTCCACGTCTGTGCTCCATTTGTTAATACTGGCAATATACACTGGTCTCAATTTTTTTACAATTTTTTCCAAATTTATTAATAGAAGCGAATCCTATACAGAACTTTTCAATAACAATCATGTTTAACTAAAGAAAATCTGTTTGAAACGGAAAAACGCGCTGTTTTCTTTGGAGACAGAATAATCTGCATCTTCATCAAGTGAAGTTTGCAAAATTCTTCATTCTTTATTTTTTTTGCATTTGTTCCCAATTTTATTACTAGAAGCTCATCTTATGCAGAACTTTTCAATAACAATCATGTTTAACTGAAGAATCGGTTTGAAACGAAAAATCGCGTCGTTTTCTTTATATACAGAATAATCTGCATCTTCAGCAAGTGAAGTTTCTTTAGTGTTTTTGCATTTTTTCCCCAAATTTATTATTAGAAGCGCATTTCATACAGAACTTTTCAATAACAATCATGTTTAACTGAAGGATCGGTTTGAAACGAAAAATCGAGTTGTTTTCTTTAGATACAGAGTAATCTGCATCTTGAACGAGTGGAGTTTTCAAAATTCTTGATTCTTTATTTTTTTGCATTTTTTGCTCTGTATAATTTTTCAATAACGTTCATTTTTAACTAGAGAAAACGGGTTTCAAACGAGGAAACGCTGTTTTTTAGACACAGAATAATCAGCATCTTGAGCGAGTGTAGTGTGTAAGTCTTCACTTTTTAATTTTTCTGCATTTTTTACACAAATTTACAATTGCAGTGTGCTTTATACGAAAAATTTTCAATAACTGAAGAAAACAGTGTTCGACCAGTGCGGTGGAACACTTTTGTTCGTATTCGTAGAGGGATCTTTTCATTTTTTATTTTGAATCCTTGAGAGTTTGCCGAAAGCTGCCCAGCTGAGGAACTTCTTCGTTCTATTTAGGCTCTTAATTACCGTTTCCTAATTGTATTTGTTGTTCACGGTATATGTATTTCTTGACGTTTTCTTCCGGGCTCATGATTTCAGTTTTCTGTATGTTCATTTTTAATACCACATTTTTTGTTTCTCTTCCAATTCTTCTAACATTCTGCAAAGATCTTCTTTATTCTCTGCTATTATCACCAGATCATTAGTAAACCTCAGGTGATTTAGCCTTTCTCCATTGATGTTGATACCTCTATTTGAACGATTCAAGTTGTTTGAACACTCCTTCTAGCGACAGCGTAAAGAGCTTTGGGGACAATATGTCTTCTTGACGTATGCCCCTCTTCATTGGGGTTGGTTGGGTATCCTCGTGTATTCTTATTGTTGCTGTTGCTTTTTCTTAGATGTTTTTAATCAGGTCCCTGTATCTACTGTCTACACGTGCGTCATGCATTTCTTTCATGCATGCTATCAAAGTACTTTTCGGAATCCACATAGGCAATCAATAAGGGTAGATTGTATTCGGCTGCTTTCTCGATTAGGATCCTTATTGTTAGAAGGTGATCTGTTGTGCTGAAGCCTTTGCGGAATGCTGTTTGCTCTGGAGGTTGGTAGTGATACAGTTTTTTTTGTTATTCTGATTGTTATTATCCTCATAAAAAGTTTATCCAGATAGGAAAGCAAGCTTATGGGTCTGTAGATTTCTGACAATATTCTGTCTCCCTTTTTATGTAGTCCGATCATGATTGCATTGTTCCAGTTGTCAGGTATCTTCTCTTCCTTGAAGCATGCATTATATAGTTTTGTTAACTTTGGGATAACTACATCTTGAGCTTCCTTTACCATTTCTATGAGGATATTGTCTTCACCCGAGATCTTGTTATTCTTCATGAAACTTACATCGTGGATTACCTCTTCGTCATCTATTTCTTCTATACCCTCTGAACCAACGTTTGCAACCTTTCTCACCATAATTTCCTCTTGTTTTACCGCTTTTCTGTCATATAGGTTTTCATAGAACGTCGTAGTTATATTTAGTCTTTATCTCTTTCTTCTTCTCTATTTCTGTTTTTGATAGCCATAATTTGTTGTTTATCTTCTTTCCGTTTCAAGCTTCTCATATTTCAGTTCTTCTCTATGATATCTTTAGCAATTTCCTCATAGTAATTTTCAAGATCCTTTCTTATCATTTTACTTATTTCCTTTCTTGTTTCTCTATACTAATCAGTTGCATATTTGCCCTCTTTATACATTGATCGTCGTTCTTCTATCTTTTATTTGGTTTCTTTTGTTATTTTGCTGGTCTTTGTAAGTTTTTTCTCTGCTACCATCATTGATGTTTGCGTTATGGCCATTTTTATGCTCTTTTCCTATTCGTTTTCCTAAATATAATATAATTTTTCCTAAATATAATATTTCCTATTTTATATACGGGAGTAACTGTGACTTTGCGTCTAAATTGAACTCCTTTTTGCGAAACTTTCACTTGAATAGAATTCGATGAATTGATGCTACTACAGATCAGCGGTGGTTAAGTAGAAGGCTGGAGGACGTATCATAAAACCTACAAAAAATCTGTAGGCGATCTTACAAAAACTTCTTTTTCTTCGCTGCGAATAATTAGCCGTCAAGGCTGTTGCACAGGTTTGTCATGGAACACTGGCTCGCAAAGCCGCTGCATTAAAATATAAAGTTGGTAAAATTTCTATCCTATATGAAATTCACAAGAAGGATGGATGGCTACCTGGGTCCGCAACAGTTTTAAAGTCCGGAGGAGGCATATTCCTTGCATTACATTGTGGATTTTAGTGGATAAGTTTACAATAAGTTTACGCAATTTCTTGAATACCAAAATCTGGCTTTGCAACCTTTTTTATTCTTCTCACAACTATATTATACATTAGCTAACTTCAAAAAAGCTAAACATAAATTAAAAGTTTAAGCAAGTCACTCGAAACTCGTGTCTTCTAATTCCGTTCTCACTGTTATCTATTGACAGAGATAAAGAAATAATTGAACTCAGAAACGTGCTTTTTTATTTAGACTTGCCTACCACAAGCTTGAAATCACAGATTTACCACAAATTGGTTAGATTAACAGAAAGCAGATTTCTGTTAAAACTCAAATCATCATTATTTTTGATCCAATGAATATGTCTGCTACAGTTTCTTCCTATAGACTCATAAATTTTGTCAAAGCACTTAATGTGATGATGCTAAAGTTGAAGAGATCAAAGAAACAGCCAGTTTTAACAATTCCAAGAAACGAAGATCCTAATAATACACGTCATTCTTCAGAAACAGAAACATTCTTTGCTCTTCAGTTTGTACGTCTTTTATATTTAAAAACCCTACAAAATACTATCGACAAATTGTTCACATAATTCGCAGCTTAATAAACTTACATAAAAAGCTTTTTATTTTTTCGGATATAGTTTGATCCTCCACAACTAGCTTTATGTGTCTGACGTTGTGTGAATATCAGGAAATGAATAATGCCCGTTTGAAAGCTTAACAATTTTTGCAAAAGAGGTTCAAACCGAAGAAAATATGGGATCAGCTTCCATATATGAAATTAGCTTCTAAATATAAAATAGCTATGGTTTGTGCCTTCAACTGTCCAATTGGACAGTTTTGAGCAATTAGGTGATCCATATGAGCTTTGTCCTAATATTTTCTACATTGTTTCTAAACACTTTCTTAAGAGATTTGCATGCAATTATTATTCATTTATCATTGAGAAATTTCCAACTAAGGAAATTTGTCTTTGCATATTTGAAAGATTTTTACGCTTCGAGATACCGACAAAATATGGTACAATTTTTAATGCGGTTCTTCTCATATCTGTGACGTAAACAATGTTATATGGGATTCCAAATAAAAAAATTCCCCTGCATAGTATTCGAAACACTTATGTGTCCGTATTTTAAATCTAGATTGACGATGCCCTTCTGTATGCTTCAGTTGTGTGGGTTTTGCTCATGCTGCAGAGTTTAATATAAATCGCCAAGATAAAAGTAAATAAATTCCCAGTTGACGTCCGTTGCCGCATCCACATCAACCGGACAAAACACGATCCAACAAAGCAAAAATGAAATTATTGAACAACTTTCTGTACAGAACCCTTTTTGTTCAATATGAGTTAATACAGTCGAGGGCCCGAACATCGATTTAGTTCCGGTCATTCAAAAATCTAGATTTCCATTTTGCCATCAAAGGTCTTATTCTGAGACCTTTCTAAATGGGAATTCACATATCTTAAATTGTCATTTCAAGTATATGTTTCCAATATGAAAATTCATACAAAATTTTACAGCAGAATCTGTTTGTGGTGGTACATCTGTTATGGTAGGTATCATTCTACCAAAAACTACGCTCCACCAGATCAGGATTCAGACCCAGATCCGACAATATCTTAAAGAATGAAAATGGAGATCTCACTGAACTGACAAAGCAGAAATATTGCAAACGTGGAAAAACTACTTCCATCATCTGGTAATAGTCGAACTGTTGAAGCTGAAAAAGCACTGGATCTGATGAGGTCTCTTCTAAAGATGAAATTACAAAAGCAATAAAGAAGTTAAAAAATAATAAAGCCCCTGGCGGAGACTTCTTCACAGCAGAACTTCTTAAATGCGGTGGTGAGACTATCATAATACAGCTGGAAAACCCTCACTAAAATCATATGAAATTTACATAATACTCACACTACTACATTATTTTTTAACTTCTTTATTGCTTTTGTAATTTCCTCTTTAGAAGAGACCTCATCAGATCCAGTGCTTTTTCAGCTTCACCAGTTTTTTCAGATTTGCCAGCTTCACCAGTTCCTCTATTACCAGATGATGGAAGTAGTTTGTCCACGTTTGCAATATTTCTACTTTGTCCGTTCAGTCAGATCTCCATTTTCCTTCTTTAAGATATTGTCGGATCTGGGTCTGAATCTTGATCTGATGGAGCGTAGTTTTTGGTAGAATGTTCTTGTGTTATTCTCTCCTCCTTCTTCTAGTGCAATTAGTTCTCTCTCTTGCAATTCTCTCTTTTTTCTTCTTAACAGTTTCTTTCCTAGGGTTCTTAGTCGTCAGTATCTTTCCCTGTTCTCGTCTGTGGGAATTTTTAGCATTTTGAGGCTAGCAGTAGTTCTCCTCTTCATAGCATCTTCGCAATCTTCATCATGTCAGTGGTTTTTGTGTTGTCTCCTGGGTTTCCCTCTACCACCTTTCCAGCTGCTACTGTAATTGTCTCAGATATAAACTTCCAATGCTTATCCGGATCAGTATTGTATGTGGTGTTAGTATTTTCTCTGATAAGTGGCTCTAGTTCTTCCTGATACTGTGCTCGTATCTCTGTCTTCTGAAGCTTTTCTGTATCCCACTGAGGAGAGAAACGATTGGTTCGCCTGTTCTTTGCTGTAGATATTCTGACTTTGATCTGGGCTTTGACCAGAAAATGATCTGAATCGGCATCTTCTCACGTCTAGTACATTACGTCCGTGTCTTCCATCAATTATCACCTGATCTATTTGGTTTCTGGATACACCATCAGATACCCATGTCTTTTTCTGTATATCTTTGTATTCAAACATGGTGGACTTTATCTACATATTACTTGATACAAGATCTGCCACATTGCAGGATCTGCCACTCTTAGACCGTTGTCGTTGGAAGCATTGTGCAGACTGTGCATGCCCACATGAGGTCTTAGCGCCTCTTCTTGCCCAATTTTCACATTGAAATCTCCTAGGATGAGTGTCGTGTCTTGTTTGGGAAGTTCGGCTAGTTTCTGGTCCAAAGTGTCGTAAAACAAACGAACCTTAAAACTGACTTCAGCAAAGATTTCTTGAGTGCACAACCTGTTCCGAGAGTGCGGGGTTTTGTTCATTGCCACTATAGAAAAGTACGGAATTCCCAACGTCAGCATGACCCATTCCACGCCACCGTAATTCTTAAAGAGCGCGGCGGCATCCATATTCATTCTTTCTATTTCTTTGATCGCTTTTATTGCTGCTCCCAGTAGATATAAACTGAGCACGTTCCATGTTCCAATACTCATATGTTCTTTCCTTATTCCTTGCGTTATTCGTCTTCATGTATCCGTCCTGATCCAAGGCTTCATAAACCATACTAATTTTTGCTAGGTGGGGTAGTTAGCCCCACGCTCAACCGTCCTCTTTTGTCAAACGGGCTTGAGACCGTCTACGGCAGAGTTAATTTCTCTTGTACTACGTTAAGAACTAAATGGAAAAATTGTGGCTAAGAAGTTACCATTTCAAAATGAGTTAAATTTGTTATCTTCTGATGTATCGTGATTTCTCGTTTCCATTCGTTAACAGAAAAACTAGTGGAACAGGAAACTATGGGAAATCTTTTTCCTCATACACTTGTTTCGTATTCTATGATTTTAGCATTAACTCATTCACTGAATGTCATCATTGGACACGGTTATTTTCCATTTTTCCATATTTTCCTACATTTCAGGTTTATAATTCCAGGGTTTTTATAAAATAATTTTTTACGACACAATATTTTAATGTTTCATATAGAATGATTTTCAACTGGATTGCATACGAATTTATTTGTTACGCATCAGTTTAGTAGCGAATAAAACAAAAAAAAATAGTAATGTTTGCAAATACTGTATTTTACGTTTGGTATTTTCATGTTTGGTTTCCCCGTAATGTAAAAAGCCAATTTATAAACAAATTGTGTATTATTATATATACTCGACCGATGGGTTTCTGTTTTTGCATTAATATGAAAACGGGACAGTCAATTTTATTAGCTCTATTTTCTGTCATTTTACAAAATACCTCTAATTTTGCATAATATTTGTCCGGCCATGCTTTTTGATGCAGCACAGGTCCAGTTTAAACTTCATTAGGACTAAAATAAACTTCCAGATCACTGGCCGACCCTCAAAATCAGACAGACACCTTCAGAAATGGTCACAAATCACGAATCAAATACGGTTAGATCAGCATTACATGTAGCGGTCGCTTTTGACCGTTAATTTCGTAGCTGAAGTGAGAATTGAAAATGTCACTTCTGGCCGTTCAGTGCGACATAAAAGCTTCTTTATGGCTTTGAAGCTTAGACTTTGTCTGCGAGCCATTTAGTTTGCAGGATTGGGCGGTTCGAACGATTAGCTTCTGGATTATATTTGCGGAAAACGATCGGATCAACGAACAAGCGGAAATCGATTCGCTGCAAGGTGTTTATGTGAGTCTCGTCTATTTAAGTTGTATATGTGGAAATTTAGAAAAATTTAATCCTGAAAGTATGTTCACTAGAATGGAAAAATTAACTAACGAGCCAGCTGCCACTTATTAATATAAATGATATAAATATTGATTAATTTATAATATATTTCACATACATGGATTTAGCCCTTAAAATAACATTGTGATAAATTGTGCTTGCAATTAAGTTGCAAATTAATAATTTACACTAATCCATAGCTTTAATGGGAGTTTTTTGTGTCGTTTTGAGCTTTTCCCATAGTCGTTAATTCTATGGTAGAAACATAATTGTGGAGGAAAAAGAAAACTACAACATTCCCTCCATATGCATCTACAATGAACTTATCCAAAGATTCTCCAAGCCCGAACATTTCGGCATGTTTTTCTTTGGGAATTACAAGTTTTTTTTAACACGAAACAATCGCTAATTACA
The DNA here is from genome assembly GCA_024550625.1 of Dendroctonus valens. NCBI lineage: Eukaryota > Metazoa > Arthropoda > Insecta > Coleoptera > Curculionidae > Dendroctonus > Dendroctonus valens. Next base: position 309,243 of record JAJTJO010000013.1, on the reverse strand, counting down.
AGATCCCAAATTCAATAATTGTTTATTATGTGTGTTATTTCTATTTACATTATACAAGCGTGAAAAGTACGATTTTTAAATAGCGTTAAACTACACAAAAAACTGCATATGTTGAAAAGAAGAAAAACGTAAAAGAATCGACTGCTGACAGGCACAGCATATGTTCTAGATGTGTGACAAACTTGGCGTAAATTAAAAATTCCCATCCGACAAATTTACTGTTTTGAAAATACTTCCAAACAGGAAACAAGTTCAAAAAACATTTAGCCGGTAGCAATGAAACGGCTTGAAATTGTCGACAAATTAGCATTTTCATTTGAGAATAAATAGCAAAATTTGCAGTTTCATAGCAGTTTTAATTATTATTATACCATTCAGAGCTTTGGTCTACCTGCTAAATTGCCGAAAATGCAAATGAATCAATGAGGAACAGGCTGTTCGTGCTTTAAAAACGTAAACAGAAGACAGCGGAATTATTTTCTCTAGTCGCACAGGAATAGATTTTTCAGTCAACAGTTTCTTGTTACATTCTAGGTATGCAGGTATACATAGAAACAAATCTGCATCAGAAAAGATATTGTTTATTCCACAGAATTGCATCTTTGCCTATTTAGAGGTGCCAGCTGAAGCTGTAGCTGAAAAATTGGCATACTTTTGTGAAGAACTATTCCTCGATTTTTACAGACTCATTTCAATCCACGAAAGCCAGTAGAAAAAAAATCCCTCTTAATTTTAGATGAACATTACTCTCATATAAACTCTTATGAAATGCTTGAGACAGGTGCTGCGCATAAAGCCATGATTTTGTTGTCTTTTCCCAATCGCACCATCTATTTCGTGCAGCCTCTTCATGGTACTTTCTTTAAACCTTTTAGAAGTTACTTTAAAAGTCCTGGTGATGAAAGCGTAAGAGGTAGCTGAACAAACGAATTGCAAAGCGACGTTCTAGAATGCCTTTAAAAACTTTTTCGATCAGCTCCTTCAAATACTGGATTTACAATGATTTTCCGGCGATACCATCCATGGTACCAGACCATGTATTTATTTCTTCTGCCAGTGCCAAGTCATCTACAAATGTTAGCCTAATAGCGGAACTTAAAGCACCGAACATTGAACACAATGGACATTTTACTTCACCAGCGTCTGCTCAGCTAAAGACTTGCAATTTCTTCGTTCAATTTCTCCTATACTTTCCACTTCTTCAGAGCCTCATCAGGCAAATCCCCCCTCATCCGCGGTTAACGCATTTGTCAGTTCAGACTGTATACCACCGACATTTCTAGTCTAATAAAACTAATGAAAAGTAAGAGTCAGATTTGATGAAACGTGACTTAATCCATCAGTATACCGGGTGTCAATTTGAATACTTCCCACCCTTAATATCACTCTTACAGTTAAAAATTTAACAGTTTCCGCAACTTTGAAACGCGATTAGTCGGAAACCTCTGGACAAAAAACAACAAAGTTGGATACTCCTGAAAAGAGAATTGAAGGCCCTTTAAAACTGAAAACGTGTGCTAGGGACTTTGTAGAAATCTATTTGTTTAATTTAGTTAACTACTAATAACTAATAAGTTACTTATTAGTCGATTTCTGGTGTCTACAAGAATAATAGTCACTCGAGTTGAACATACTTTGTTTATCTTTGACCTGATGTATCGTAAATAGCCCGAAATTATCTCGTGAAGAAACTATCGCCAGAAGAGGGTTGAAAAATACCATTTATCAAGTGAAAAGTGACGACTTCAGTTATAGTCGTCGTCAGCGAAAACTATTAAACAAGTAACAACGGTCTGCTGGATTCTTGCGATTCCATTTGATATAGCTTACATGTTATCCAGACCAAGCCCACATACATACGGCCAAAAAATACAGTTTATACTGAGCAACTTAACGTGCAGTGCATTCAATATTTGCCTAATCCTAAACTCTTGAGAAACTTCCGGAACGTTTAAAATTCCCGGTTTCTCAACTATGCTAATATTAAAAGGCCAATATAACTTTAAAAACTTAAATATCTCTAACACAGGCCCACGTGCATTAAGCTAAAGCCAGCTTATGCATAATGGCAAAACACATTCTCTTATGCTGTGAAAACTTTCAAGGTGTTGAGTTTTATGTTCCGTTAATGGAAACTGCTGGTTGATTTGTGTTAAAATAAAATTTTACAGCTGGCGAAGTTAAAAATTGATATAGATAGAATGAGTATAAAATAAATAACAATTTTGACGCCAAACTTGGCCAACAAACCTGGCCTGAAGTTTAGATGAGCAAATCTCAATATCTAACCATGTTGTTCGCATGTTGCTTCGAATAACTTCTCTTGAACAATTATCTTGTGTGATTGGACTTGTTCACAAGTTAAAACTTTATAAAGTAACATCACCAATGAAATTGAATTTAACCATAAATAAGTTATATTTGGGAAAACTGCACAAGCCTCATAATCATCATCATCATCATCAATCTTAATTATCAATAATCAGGTCTTCCACTGTTAGTCTTATGTCCATCTTTTATCCAATTTGCGTAGGTGAGGTTCAGATCATGTGTCCCTCTGATGCGCGGTCTGTCTCTATTGCAAAGTGTATGTACTATTCTAGGTCTCCATTCGGTTATCTTTCTTATCTCGCTCATTCCAGCCAGATGACCCACTCAACTCCAGTTGATATTTGATATTCTTGCGATGGATCTTTGACTCCATTTCTTCCTCTTATCTCAACATTGGGAACTATACTCTAAAAAATTCTCATATTGGTCCTTCCGTACTTTGTTCCATGCTCTTCACTCTTATTTTGTGTGCCGTTTTTCGTTCCTATCAGTGTTTCTGTTACATATGCAGCAATTCTTTTGCAGATTTCGCAAGTCTGATTGTCTTGTATCAACCGAATTTTGTGGAAAATTGTCTGAAACCTGTGTTACTTTTGGTGTAGAGTTGCTATCAATATTCGGTCTTTTTCGGCAATAAATGATGTTTAATATATGAAAACTATCTGTATCAGTCATCTATCAGATGGCAATATTTTTGCAAAATGAAGAATGTGGCATAACAATAAAATCTTATGCAATCCGCTAACTTGTTTTAGAAGGTGCAATATCTTCCTGCTGGTCAGTGATGTTCCGCAACTTTGTAGGTGAAATTAAAGTAACATTTATTTTACATGATACCAAATTTTAGTTCTTCTCGTGGACATAAACCTCCCCTTCTCCACTCCAACCTATCCCTTGCTATTTGGTGCCAGTTTCTTCCTGCCTTTTCTCTTATATCGTCAATCCACCTTATTTGTGTTCGTCCGATACTTCGTTTGAAGAGTCTAGGTCTTCATTGCAGACAGTCCTGTCCAAGCACATTTTAAATTGGCGACACGTGCTATCACATCCTTCACCTTAGTGCGTCGTCTTATTTCTTCGTTTTGTACAGGATCTCGAATTGTTATTCCCAACATAATTGCTCTCTGCGCGCTGCGAATTTTTTTGGCTGCTCTAACAGTCAATGTGGAGGTTCCCATAGCATATGTCCCCGTCGGAAGGGTAAGAGTATTATATATGTTTGTTTTCAGGTTTATGGGAATATCCGGGTTTTTAAGAATGCATCCTACCCTTCCAGCGGCCCCCATCGCATTCTCAACCTCCTAGTCATTTCCACCAGCTGATTTTCTTCGTCGAGTTTAATCTGGTGGCCTACGTATACATAGTCTTCGACTCCATCAATTTCCTCCAGGTTGTTCCTCCAGGTTGTTGCTTATCAGGACTACGTCATCGGCAAATCGAAGGTGGCTAAGGTATCTGCCATCTACGTTAATTCCTTTTTGTCCAGTCCCTTCGTTTAAACACATCTTCTAAAGCTAACTTCGGAGAGATCGTATTTCCCGGTCTTACTGCTCGCTGAATAGGTATCTTTTGTGTTTCAAGTTCTTCCCCAATTTTAACTTGCAGGGTTGCTTTTTCGTAGATTGATTTTAGAAGATCCCTATAGTTCCGTGGAATCGAATGCCTTGCAGCCTACGAATGCTAGGTGAATTTTATCGTTGAGTTCGGTACATTTTTCAATTAACATTTTGACATTATGTATCCTGCCTGTTCTGGCGGCCGGTAGGCATCGAATTTGTGATAATCTTGGTGATGTGCAATTTATATGGGTGTGGCAATGGGCTTATTGGCCGGTTATTTTCGATGTTTAATTTGTCGTATTTTTTGTATAAAAGGATATTTTGAGAGTTGCGCCAATTATCTGGGATTCCGCTGTTTGGTAGACATTTATTCATCAAAATGGTTATTGATTGTAGAGTTGTAGGTCCCCCAAGTTGTATCTGATTAATCTGGTTAAACCCTGGGTTAATCTATCCTCATCAGGAGCACGGCCTCTCTTTATTTGGGCCAAGGCGTGTTTGACCTCATCCATTTTGGGACCTGGCGTCTGGGACCCACATTCATGATGTTGGACGTGGTATTACCAGTTCCTGGGATAGTTGGGGAGTAAAGTTTAGTGTAAAAGTCTTCCACAATTTGGACTCAACAAAATTCACAATTCGATCTCGTTTCTTCCATTTTTCACTTCACCTTGCTTGTCCTTCAGTTGTTTCATATTGGTTTTACCTGTTGAGTGGATGGATCTAATTATTTTCCTATTTTTGTTCTTACCGTATTAATGAGTTCTGTTTTGTATTTCCTGATGTCATATCTCACTTTTTTTCTGGATTTGTTTGTTTATTTGCTTATGTTCTGGAGTACCTTTGCTCATGTTTCTTCGTTCGCTCATCATGTCTTTGCTTTGTTGTGATATTTTGTTACTTCCTTTCTTCTTTCATTTTCACTTTCTATTTCATCTCCTATTTGGTAATAGGTAATAAATAATAGGTAATTAGGTAAATAGGGTAACCTATCTCCATTTTGGTAAGTGTATTCGTCTCTTCTTTAGGTCCTCCTGATATTTGCCTTCGTTTTGCTTTAGTTCCTCTAATGTTGGAAATCGCTTTGGTTGTATTAATTTATTTCTTTCTTTTCTGATGTTCATGTTAACCTTTGCTCGATCGAATGACCACAAAGGCCATTGCTCATGTCAAACTAGTTTAAAACACTCACATCGGAAACAATATTCTTTCTATTGGTAATAATATAGTCGATCTGTTTTTTGGTTCTCGGGTCAGGGCTTTCTCATGTCCATCTATGACTCTCTGGTCTCTTTAAACAGGTGTTCATCAATATAGGTTTTCGTTTCGGAGATAGTTTCTTAGGGTTTCTCCCCTTTCATTAATCGTGCCAAGTCCAAAGCTTTTTTACGGCTTAGTTTATGGCAATTTTATGAATCTTGGTATCTCAGCTGATGTTTCGTTGCTGAGCTAATATTGATTAACCCTCGAAACTTAAACATTCCCAACGTAAACGTACGTACACTAAACTAAAACCCACTATTGTACAATATAATATAATAGTAAAACACAAATTCATGTACGCGTTCCAGATTTATATCCTGATAAGTTTTACGTTTATTTAGCAGATATCAGAACTTGATCTCTGTTTGGCTTAATTTCCTTTACGTGCACTGCCATAATTAATTGTATCCTAACTTTCTTTATGAAACTTTAATGGATCACATAAATAATTCCCTGGTTTGAAGCGTTTCTGGATCCGTTAGTCCAAACTTATTTCTTCTCACCCAGTGGACTTTCAAGAAGTTTTGGGTTAAACTTTTGTATTTGTAGCTCACATGGTTTGTAGGTAATTAAGGAGGAAACGAAATAATGCTTTTGCTAATTGACATCGAGCTTAATGAATTAAAGGTGACAATAAAATTTGCTTAAAATTTTTTTAAAAAGCAAAAGTGGTGATTTAAATAACTATTGATAAAACTAGTGAATACTTCCTAACAGAAGCGACTAATTTATACATCTGCTGTACAACAATTCCTACTTAAAATACAACAAAATTTCAAGTCCAAACAAAAAATACCTCTCCAAACACAACAAATATTTTTTCAATGAGCTAATATTTTCGTAAAAAATTAACGTAATGTTGATGAAATAAAACATATAAAAAGGGATAAATTGTGCATGCAGAAAACACACAAAAAAGAACAAACCTGTTAATTTTTTTCGCTTGAAACACATTGGAATGACTGAAGATTCATAGATTAGTATTTTATATTTTCGAAATAAATGACCAAGAGTTTGCTATTTTGCTTGCTTCATTCTCCCTCATAAACATTCAAAAAAAAATGCAAAATGTAAATACATTATGGTCGTTTTCAAGTCCATTTTTCGACAAACGGGAAGTGCAGCCAAAAAACAATTATTTGTCCACAATGATGGTTTGTTATTTAGCTTTCATGATGCGAATATCGTAAAGGATTTCAGAAATTTTTGTAGTGCAATATTTAATATCAGCAATACTGGTTTTCATCATGGAAGCCTGCTGTTGTTCCTCGACTCTCTTGCGAGTTAAATGAATTATGGCTCCACAACAAGAGAGCTAGAAGTGATGTTTCATATAAGTACCTAGCAAAATTATTTAATTAGTTAACAAAGTGAAGCTGAATCCCGGTGGCAAAACCGTGGTAACTAGTAGGATGAGGAAAAATGGCCAGACGCAAGATATATTAAACGTGGCAGTTTAATGTCGAGTTTCTCACTTAAGATTAGAGAACGCAACAAGAAAACTTAATAAAAGTGCAGTAAATTTATGGTTAATGAGCAGATATATTATAGCTTTTGTAGAAGAAGAAATTAATGAGCGACTTTAACTTCTAAAACACCGCGTTTGGATTTAGAAAGTATAATATTAAATTTAGTGTCTCCATATTTCTCAACTTTTCTTATATTGCATTCCGGGATAGGCACGTCTTCTCCACCGCCGGCCACCAGACCACAGTCCATTTGATGTACTTAGGTCTCAGTTTTTTTCTGTGATTGCTCATGCCACAATTTGCTCTGGTTTCTTTTGATCTATATGATTCTTCCATCGTATACCTCCTTCGCTGACAATTTTTTGACTGCATTATGAACGACGGTTTTAAATCGCAATTGTTGTACAGAGGTTCTGCAGAACTCTTTGGCTATTTGAAGAAATATTTATAAATTTTTCCAATAGGCCACTTTTAAATACAATAAATTAAATCTAACGAATCCTAAACAAATCCGATTGCTAATGAGCTTCTAAATAGAAGAACAGCGTTATTAAGCTTGCGTAAAGAGGAATCATTTGATCAAAAAATTAACAAATCGCGTAGTAGCAAAAAGGGTAGAAGAAAATAAAATCTTCAAAAATTAATGACTCATAAACATTTCCATTTATCGAAATTGTTCCGCAGTTAGGTGCTAAGTGAATCGTAATGTTTTCGTTAAAATTCTAAAGATGGCCTAAATTATAGACCAATTACCGTTCATCCACTGGAACATAGCTGTTAAATTATGACAAATTTGCAGATTAAGCGTTGGAAAATCTCAAACATCCATGACTATTAGCTTCATTTGATAAACATTAAAAACTGGAATACAGCTTTACAACTCCAACTACCCCATAAATTTCTATTCTAATGTTCCATTAAGCTTAAAGGAAATATTAATGCTCTGGCAAGCAAGAAAGTCATTAGCTGGACTTCATGTAAACGACTTCTAAACATAGAAAAGGCTGAATAATGCTCTGAAACATGGACTCTAAGAAAAACGTCGTCTCAAAAGAAGAAAACCTTTATTTAAATGTTCAGTGAGTCAGTGCTTACCTTGAGAGTGAATATTACTGCCATCAAAATGCTTTATGGGAAAGTTTCAATATAGGACATACAGGGTGATTCAAATGTGGCGTCAATCCTCTAGGGGTGTTGTCTGAGGGTGTTTTGGGAGTACAGGAAGAATAGTAAAAAAAAATAATTCTTATCAAAAACTGAGATTTTTGCCAAAAACTAGATCAGAATTACGGAAACGATGCTTTTCAAGGTAATCTGAGTACTTAACATTACGTAAATACCTGTAACTTTTTAATTATTGAAAATTGTAGTAACCATGGATAAACACAAAGCAAAGAAAGACAAAGCAATAGAAATATTTTGAGGTTAGGATAACTATGTCAATTTGCCGTCAGTGCTGCCATCCTTTTTGAGGCGGATGAGTGATATACCTAAACTCGCCTCACATGTAAACAAACATCTCCTGTGTAAGGTTATGTATCAATGATCAATATTAATCAAATAACATACAATTAAGTTGTTAAATCACAAAAGGTTGACGAAGTTCTGCCCGTTTAACTCCAGACATGTTTGTTCCCCAATCACTTTATTGTGCACTCTTCGCCGCAGTCTGGGATCACCTTTTGATCAGCTTCTCGTATTCGGTTAATTAACTCCTGCTCAATTTGTACCGGTGTTCGGAAGATCAGAGAGTTAATGTGTCCTTGTGTCCTGTGTATCTTACATACATGTGGCCCTTCCTCTGGGGAGTTATAAGGACAACTATCCGGTGCCTGTGAAAGTGTCAGTAGTTGCTCCGAGCACTCCTGGAAGGCTCTGCTGCAATTATCTCGAATACTTGTGTCTCTGTGTCTGGAACCCGAGCACCTCTAGATCGTCCACAATCTGCGTCAATTCCTGGAGCCAATCGTCCAGTGTCTCTAACCCTTCGCTGGTGTAAGGTCTTACACCTTCTTCTATGTTAGTGTGGCATTTTCCCATCACCAATCAAAGCCGCAAATTCGATGCTGGTGTACATTTTGTGAAAGGAGCTTCAAAGTAAGTCACAGATTGACAAATGCTTGTTATTATTGACAAAGGCTATGTACCTGTAACTATCTGTTAATGACAAAAAACATAATTGCCGCTTTGACTTTTCATCAAAAAATTGTAGAAGAGGTCTTTTTTAATATCAAAAATTTTCGTAATTTGAAACAAAGATCGTAATTTTTCTTTTCGAATGGTTAAGTATTCCAAAAGACTACCAAGCAAACATTGAACCATTTTAAAATAATACTTAATAACAAAGTTGAAATTCGATTTTCAACTGTTAATATCTTCTAGAAATTTTCGAAAAAAATATTTTCAATATTTTTCTCGTACTCTCCAAGTGAGCCTCTATAACCCCTTAAAAGGAATGATGCCACTTTTGAATCACCCTGTATATTCAAAAATGGAAAAGAAAATCAAACTTTGGAAAAGAAGAGAAGGATACAATTAACGTGAGCAGCAATTGGCAAACTCGGTTTTATCCTTAAGGACAAAAATATTCCATTGCATTTAAAACGCAAATCGCACGATAGTTGTATATTTCCAGTAGCCACTTATGGTCTGGAAACATTGGCAATAACAGAAAGTTGGCAGAACAACTAAGAGGGACTCAACGAACCATGGAGAAGATTATGCTGGGTGAAAGCATGACAGATTAAATTCCAAATACCGAAATACGCCGAAAAACTAAAATAACTTACATCATGGACAGAATAGCGATGCTAAGATGGCAGTAGGTGGCACACGTAGCGAGACAAAATATGGGGAAGTGGTCGCACAGGGTCAAACAGGGTAATTTTGGAGACCTCAAGAAGCGAAAAGAAGCATAGGAAGACCTATGAAGAGATGGATAGATGATACTACCTGAGACTCGAAGAAAGTGGATGAGAACAGCCAGAGATAGAGAAGCATGAAAAAGACTGGAAGAGGCCTTTATCCATCACTGGATGAACAAAGGCTGCCGAAGAAGAAGAAGGATCCATATATGGTGAAATTTGAAAATTTTACTTTGAAACTGTTGAGTTTTTGCGATTTTATCATTAATCGACAGAAGAACTCTAAACCTATCCTAACCCGACAAAACAAAGTTTATATTATTTTGTAGAGTTATAAATGCCGAAATAACTACAAACATGTATTTTTAATCTATTTCTCAAACGAATAGTTCAATTTAAAAAAGTATTTCACAACTTAGCAATGTATGACGCACATTTCATTAATTATTTTAAAATTTCTAATTTATTCAATTCTTCAACTCTACCAAAAGCAATTTACAGACTAGCGATACAGAGCCACATTTAGAACTAGAAACTTTACCAAACAGCCATAGAAATCAAAATTCGGCCGCAGCTAACAGCAAAAGCAGCAGAGCAAAAATGCGCATTATTATTTTGAAAGGTCTTTGAAAGGTCTGAGACGCGTGCTTTCACGAAATTAAATGGACTTCATTCGTTTCAAGGGCCCTTTAAAGATGTCACGCAACATTTGCCTTCTTAATTTGCATTTTTGGTTTTCTTCGATTTTATTGACAGACTTGATACAGACTCTCAAATAAAAAGCATTACTATAAATGAAGAGCGATGTTTAGTACATCTAATAAATATGCCTAAAACTAACATACTAAAATGTGACCAAATACTTAAAATTAAACATCTATATTTTCTGCCCGAAATTTTTTTATTGCAATTCTCAAAATATAAGCCGTTAATGCTTGCGAAGCATTAGAAGTGTCCTCGATTTGGAGGCGGCCTATAATCCAAAGCAATTCACGAAATATCAGCCAATACTAATGACTGTTCATTAAATGTCTAAATCGACGTCTCACAAGGTTGTATGAAATTAAAAGAAGGAACATCAGCAGCTTTGGCAACCAATTTCAAGAGCGTTGAAAGAGAGGAGAATATTCCTCTAAGTTGGAATTTTTGGAGAAACGTTTTCTCCTCAAAGATGGGCGATTTGCAGTGATCTAGTGACAATTATAATTTGAGCGCACATCAATCAGCTGAGACGAGTAGTGGCAATATAAAGAATAGCTTCACAGAGTCAATTTGTATAGATTAGCTCGCAGTAGGATTAAACAACAAAGTTTGATGTGAGCCGCCAGGAATAAGCTCTGCGGGAATGCAATAAGTTAAAATATTGTGGGACGTGAGATCAGAACGTCTAAGTTATGTTGGTAGCTGCCGCAGCTTGATAAATGATCTTCACTATAGTTAGTGATTTTGAAAAATAGCTCTAAAATTTGGAATCTGGCCCTAAAAGGGATAGATGTTCTGATTTTGATTTACAATTCCATATGGTTTGGTTTGATGGATTATTCTGATCAGGAGAAAATATTCTCAATTCTTTAAGGGATTTAAAACAAAAAATATTTTTTACTAGAAGACTCTGTGTTTCATCTTATTAAACATTTTTTTCCTAGGGGCCCTATTCATATACATTACGGTTTGCGATATAATGTGAGTTACTAGTGAGTACCCAAACAACGAAAAATTAAACAAAATATCTGAGGCAGACGCATTTAAATCTAAATGGTGATTAACCAAACTAAAAATTAAAAATTATTAAAGGATCACAGTAACACAAGTTTAAAAACAGATTTAAAAAATCAGTCCCCATCCCAATTAATGAATTTCTGTATGTTCCTGTTATAACAAAAGTGCCACCAAATCAAGTTTGTAGTTGTTGTTTTCATTACTTTGTCCTATTCACTTTACAATTGTTCAACAATTTTAAAATATTAGTATATTTTGCCGTTTTGCCGTTTTGCTAAAGCAATTCTCTATAAATTCTCAACAGCACAAATTACAAATGAATCTTATTATTGTATTTTTGAACATCCAGAAAGTTTTTCACAATTGAATAACAGGAGAAATACGCAGCTCTGACTGGTCCTTTATGTACTGTAACATTTTATCATGAAGCTAGTACGGTTTGAGGTATAATCTTTGTCCTACATCGCATTGCTTTGTTGGCTGTTTGATTCAAGATGCAGAATTTTATAGTCAAACTTCAAAGTTAAATCGTCGCCAGGAGAATTTACTGTACTCTTAAGATGTTAAGGAGTTTGATAGTGGTGGTTAAAGATCGTCTGATATAGAGCCACTGCTATCAAAAATTAAATTAATTTTTACTTAGTTTGGCTGCTTATTGTATTTGCTTGAATTCAACCATTGGTGCAAACAGATAATTTTTTTAAGGCACGTATGAATTCTGAATAGATCGCAGCTTCAATATCAGTTCAAAAAATATCCGATAGAAGTACGATAACATTTGCTTATTTCGAATGCATATCAGCGTTTATCCTTGCCGTGTTTTGCATGAAAAGTGATGGTTAAGGGCATAGTTTCCATTAAAGTTTTATCAACGTCTTCACTACAATGGACTGTCCAATCTGAAGAGAACGTGGCTACGTTTACGTCCGTTGTTATCAGATACATAATATCATCAAAAGAGTTTTTTTATCAATAATATTTCACTTATTGAAGTGAGGATTTTAACAAGACGATGTTTAGTTCAGTGAGCTAAATTCAAACGCACTGCTCAGCATGCAAATACATCCTACCAATAAAGCAAATGCAGGTAGGAAAAGTTTGTGCATATAAACGGCTTCTATCCAGAAAGAGCATACATTGAGCCAACTGCTGATTAAAGGATTTTAATAGGGCATAGCAGGAACAGACTTTACGTTTTATCATATTTTTTGACTCAGCTATATATTTAATAATGACTAGTACAAAAATATTAATGGAGGGCATCGAAAGCTGTAAATTGTGTGCGAAATTATGTTTAAGCGCATCTGTATTTTATTTCTTATGTTAAATATCAAGCTGCATGGTCATTAGTGATGACCTCAATCATCAGTCAAGGCTTGAACAAGGCTTTGTTTCTTCCTTCCTTTCAGGATATTGCAGAAATGAGTTAGGCATGTTTCGTTGAACAACTCCGATGCACGACCAGTTGCAACTTTTTCAGGGTGATTTTTATCCACGACCTCCACAACTTTCTCCCACATTTCCACGATCTCCTTTATTTCTCTTGTAGGGATGACCTCCTCCATCTCCGGCTCCTCTTCAAAATCAATGTTTCGTTGAACCACCGTATGCTGATGCGAATGTAGATCGTGTAACTTCTGAGTTGTCAGCTCCTGAGACTATTCCTCGAAGAAGATCTCTCTGATCCAGCTCCAGACTTATGGATTTTCCCAGAGAAACAATCTCCTCTACCACTAACACTTCGAGTTCCAATCCTTCGAAGGCCCTTTCAGCCACTGTCTCAGGCCACAGCTTCTTCCATGCAAAGGTTCTTCCAGGCATATCGCGATGTTAAAGTGGTCCTTCCAGAACTCTCGCAGGGTAAGGTTTGTGTTCTCCGTCACCTCAAAGCAGCGCCGAAAAATGTGCTTGGTGTACAACTTCTTAAAATTAGAAATCACCTGCTGTTCAATGGGCTGCAGGATAGGAGTGGTGTTGGGTGGTAGGTAGAGAAGGTTTATAAACTTGAACTCTTCTAGTAAATCATCTTCGAGACTTGGTGGGTGAGCAGATTTCCAAATGGTGTACTAGCAGAGGCTTCATTTTGCAGTCGCCACTTCATGTGTTTGTGACCTGGCATCGTCTTCTCCTCTGCCGTTATGTAAGTTCCATTCATTTCTGGAAAAGCCCTGTCTCCTCACATTTGAAAACTTGCTGGGGGATGCATCCTTTGGCTTCTATCAGTTCGGAAAACGTTTTAATGGAAAACTGAGCTGCCTTCACATCCGAACTTGCTGCCTCACCATGCCTGACCGCGGAGTGCATGCCGATGCTTTTCCTAAAGTTGTCAAACCAGCCCCGACTGCCTTTAAACGGGTCTTCCGATTCCCCGTTCGCGGAAGTCCGATTCCCCGTTCGCGGAAGTGTATGGGACCTGCTTCAGGAAAGCACCGCAAATCGCTTGTGCGTTCTCACATATGATGCTCTGTGGTTAAGGTTCCTCCTTGAAGCTGCTTCTATGTCACCTACGCCATCAGTAGTTTCTACATCTTTTCATGGAGAGAGGTCCGGAGCTTAGAAATTATTGTAACGCCCTTAGCTTGCGTTATACCCTTTATCAACTCCTTCTGTTTAAGCACAGTACATATCATTGATGTGCTACACTCGTACATCCTCGATAAGTCAATTACTTGCACTCCTTGCTCATGTTTTTCTATGATTTCACGCTTTTCTGCAATAGACATAATCTTCTTCTTCGAACCCATGTATAAAAATAAATGTGATAATGTTTTGTAAATGTGCAAAAAACGCGAACCCAACTTATCAAAAATGCTTCGAAAACGAGGAAAACAAGCACACAGACTAAGGTCTAGTCTGAGGTGCGAGAAACTGTGAGACTGTAGTGTGCGATTTCTCGTATCTCAAATCTTTCTCTCATCTCAAAGTAAAATGTATGGCTCGCTCCGCGGCTCGTATCTCAAAACGCTCGAATATTAAGGCACTCGTATATCGAGGTACCACTGTATTCCACTTTTAATTATATTCCATTTTTTTCGTTTGTCGATCTACATTTTCTAGTTAGTTTGCTTTTCTACAAGTATGTTGCACACTCGTTAACTGATTATTTTATCTTGTACTTGCAGACCTGGATTAGTTTCTGCTTTATTATCCGCATTTTTTTATAATTTGGTTTTTCCGTTCGTTATTATTTAATTAATAATTGGCTGTATTGATACCAATTCTAAAATGTTCACCTTTTCAAATATTCCCACAATTTCAGTCAATATTACAGATTCAATTTATCAAAACTGTTTTAGAAAATGTGCAAAATATCTTTTTTGCAATGCAATAAATACCTACTTTAAGTATTCAGGACGATAATAAGCAATTTATTGGAAATGTTTGTAATTTTGTCAGTAATTTGTTTAAGAAAGAGGAACTCAAGTCAGTAACATTGGAGAATCACAAAACAATGGCACTTTTGTATATTGACAAATTTTTCACAATGCATTAAAAAATTAAATAGCTAATTCGACCTACATATTCCGAACTCTTAAAATTTGCAAAATATTTATAACTCAAGAAAGTGACTTTAATTCATTAATATTCATGTCCACGCAATTTGCATTTTTTCAATCAGGATTATTCAAATCGACGTTCGCACATCAATGCAACATAAAATGCATATTTAAATTTCATCCAGTATTATAATCAGTTGAAATTGAATTGATACCACGCTTGCCAAAGACGGGTTGGTATCATATGAGATCAGCCGCTCACTATGGGTGAGACGCTGTTTGCAGCCGCCCACTCTGGGTCATACGCTACGTGGGAGTTTTCTTAGCTTCACCTACATCACTTCGAGGCCTTACCGGCATGGGTGGCCCTACCGGTAGCTACGCTACCACCACCGGTCTCGCGCCCTGGATATAGGTTACTGAGCCCTCTCACCGACGACAAGGTGTTGATTCCCCTAGAGAGAATCCGCAACGAAGTAATCAGGGACAGAACAGGCAGGAACTCAAATGGTAATGGGTAGGACACGTTGCAAGGCAGAATACAGACAGGTGGACAATAGGACTGGTACATTGGAGACCTAGAGGAACAAAGAGCGGTGTGAGAAGACCGCAGACAAGATGGTTGGACGATGTTAAGGGATGCGCAGGAAGACAATGGATCCGAGTGGCACAGGCCAGAAATTCGTGAAGAGTCCTGGGAGAGGCCTTCGTCCAGCAGAAGATTATAATCAAATCTCTCTAGAACATAGATTTTGCCAATTTGTTCGATTTCAATCATCTATTTCTAGTTATTTACATGAAAATAATCAATAAGAGCATCGAACATCGACCGTGAAGCCAACTGTTAGGCTGTTTCAATAGTGTATTCATGTTGTTTGTTAAAATGTGGATGCTGGAAATTCAATTGCGGAATTTTGTTAAATTTCAACTTTTAAAGTCAGTGACCGTATATTTAGGATTTGACGTTGCGACCATTAAAAGCAGCAATATTTTAAAATTGGGTAATATTTCACTGGAATCCAAACTCCCACCCGTTAGAAGAATAAAAATATGTGATCACTTTCGAATGGTGCAATGTCCATTAAATAAAGACGCTTTTGCTGTTACCAAATACCAAAATCACTAACTATATATATATATATATATATATATATATATATATATATATAACTGTTAAAAAATGTTGTTTGTTGAAATACTACGATAGTTTAATTACGTTTTTAGCAATAGTAACATTTTTGCACACATAATTATAAATTTTTTATACGCAAAAACACCTGAAAGAAATTTACCAACAAGCAAGACGAATCAAAAAATAAACAAGTCAAAATTGGCTTTATCTTGCACCACTGGATTGGATTGAAACAGCAACTAACATTATTTGCCCAGCAATTAAAGCGGCGATGTTAAATTCATCCCTCACTTTGGGAAAAGTTTCTATACTAGTGCGTCTTGAATCATAACAAGTTCGTTGACCATCGATCGAAAATCATAGGAAATTTATTGGGTTGGACCTTCGACACTCACGATAAATCACTAACGTTTCACCACTTTGTCGAAACTTTGTATTAACACCTGACGCGCGTTTCGGTGAGAGATTAAAATGAAGATTAAAACTGATTTTTTCATTTTTATTTCGCGAAAAAACTTCGTATTTTGGCCACCACTCAACCAGCTGTTTACCATCTAAAATTATCGTTGAAAAGAGTGACATTTCAGAAGTTAAAGATGAAATGGCCGTCCTAACGTACTTAGCAGAGTATCGTTGTCTCATTGTATTAAATAAGCTAAAGTGTGCTTTCTGCAAGGAAAAATTAGTGCTTGACAACGAATATTCTTGCAGAAGATCACTTTAATTTAATTGATGCTTTAAACCGTGGGGGATTTTTGCATCCGCATGAAGAAGTAATAAGCATGATGCTATTCAGTAACATATTTAAAAAAAAAGTAAATCAGAATTTTGAAAATATATTTTTATAAATTTTTAATTCATTCCAATGCATTCCTGGGTTTCAGTTAATTTTATTGTTTATTATTTAAAATGTTACAAATACGTTTCGGTGTCTTTATCCACCATCATCAGTTTGTGTATATCGTTGCTTTCAACTTCACATTTCATCACAGTCACCGAATAGTAGACACCGAAACGTATTTGTAACATTTTAAATAATAAACAATAAAATTGACTGAAACCCAGGAATACATTGGAATGAATTAAAGTGCAGTCAGGAAAATATACGAAACGATAAATTTTTAATAAAATATCTTTCGTTTGCCACCTATTTCTAAATCATATTATGAACCAAGAACATTGCATTAATCCGTTTATCGATAAATCGTCACAAAAAAATTAGTAAATTACGGTACAAGAGGCGAAAGTTCCGCCACTGCTTGGAGTCGACGCCCGGGGCGAAGCCGCGGGCCTCATGCACGCAGTGTATCTAGTATCTAGCGTCTAGTATACTATTTTTCTTGATGTTCGGTGTAAACCTGCCTGGAAAAAACGGCTTTGAAAATGTTGACAAAACGTCCGAACCGATTTATCTACGAAATTCGCCGTTTGCTAGTTACCGAGTCAGAAAGGTGCGTGGCGAAAGCGATTGTAATGGGTAAAAGTGATGCTTTCGCCATCGAAAACTGTGGCGAAAGTACGTTCTGTCCACCAGGAGATCCAGAAAACAATCGCTTATCCACAAACGCAATAAAAGTTCAATAAATAATTCATAATTCCGTTCCTTCTGTTAGTTTCTTCGTTCCAAATTTTCAATTTGCATATTATTTAAATTGAAAACTGGTGCCCCGGCTATTTTTCATTAACTCTGAGTGCTTGAACCATGTTAATTCTGACCAGCACATAACCGAACAAATACTTCAAGAAAATTTCATTTTCTTAGATTAAACTGAAAAGTGCCAGTCATCCACTCTTTGCAACTGCACAACAGTATAAATATCGTTAAAAAAATTTAAGCAGTTTCGCGTTTTTCGATCAGTTTCATTAGTGAATATTTTAGCCATACTGAAAAAAGCCATATCTCAAGTATTATGTATTAACTTGATTACAATTCCATGGTATTTAATTATATATATATAATCTTTACTTCTCAATAGGCTATCGGCCCTCGGCCTTTCTGCCCTTGCATATATACATGTATTGGATTAATTTTCTAACTACTAACTTTGTTGGTTAGTATAAAAGTGGGTGAACAGTTGAGTGTTTAGGTTTAAATCCGAATGGGTATTGTGGTATGTGTTGTCCAACTGATTGTTGCAGTCTATTTTTTTATAGTTTCAAAAATTTTACTCAGTACAGGGAGTAGTGTGATAGGTCTGAAGTTTTGTGTTTGTGTATTGTCTAGTCCGGTATTAGGAATTGGTATTATTATTCCTGTTTTCCAGGTATCTGGTATCGTGTTAGTTTCAATACAGTTGTTGAATGGGTTCAGTATGTGTGTGTGTGTGTGTGTGTGTTTGTGAAGTAAGATTTTTTAGTAGTTTGCCTTTTATATTGTCTTTTCCCGGCGCCGTGTTTTTAATGTGTGCGTGTGCTTTAATTATATTATAGCTATTATATATGTACTTTAACATATATAAAATATGAAATTTCAATATCTCTCTAAACTTAGGGAGGTGAGCAGCTGAAAAGTACTTAATTAATGAACAAGTTGCAAACAGAAACCAATTTATTCAATTTCGTAAGCAAACCAACTCTGAGAGTTTCCGCTTTCTTGTTTCTTATTTATTTTACTACTCTTCCAAACTATCGCAAAACCATTATTATTGAAACTTTTCGCTGTCATCGAAAGCAAATCTAATTCCAGACTATGGAAAATTTAAAACTGAAATTATTTCGTGCTTTAGTTCAACTAGCATATTGAGTTACGACTTTTTAAATAGTGCTTTGTTTTGCTCCAGTTGGCTACCGTAATTACAGCAGCCAATGAGATTTGCTGTTGCTGAAAACTTTAACTTTTTTTTTCTTTTTTCCCACTTTAACAGTTTGATTTAAATGGAAAATTATATTTTATTTATACCTCCAGTTCTTATGCATCTTAGCAGAAATCGGAAACGACCTAATGACATTGTCAAGCAAAAAATTTCAACACCAGACTCATCAGTTTTCCAAAGATCATCTGCATTCAAATGATTCCAGCATAATAAAGTAGTCCTATAAAAGGTTACATCTCCAGAACGGTAGTAGGTCGTGCAACTCTTTCACGTGAAAAAATTTCTCCGGCCGATTTAATAACCTTATTGGTATTGTCTGCAATCGACAATAACATTTCTTCAGATATGAAATACTTCCATATTTCCAAAGGAGTTTGAGTCTCGTTTGAAGTTTTTGTACTGCTTTTGGAGTAGTTTGGTCGTGCACGATCAATGCAGTGTCGTCGGCGTATTGTAGTATGTAAGCAGATTTGTCAATGTGTCTTTTGTCGTGGAGACTGTGATTGTATATGTCGTGGCAGTATATATTGTAATGAAGGGGTGATAGCGGGGATTCTTGTGGGAGTCCTTGTTCAGGGGAGAAAGCACAGAAGTGGGTGCACAAGAGACACTGAACTTGGGAGTGCACTGATAGAGGAACTGACTCTTTTTGGGGCAAACATTCCTTTAATGTTATTTTAGTTAAGATTGATGCATTAATTCGTGCCTGCAAAAAAAAACGTTTAAATTGAAAATGAATGTAGATGAAATAGAAATTTCAAAAATATCCCCACTAAATTCTCATGACTTTACTAAAGCCGGCCAACATAATTTAAATTTTAAATTCCGGAACTCTAGAGTCAAATTTGCTTTCAACGGAGGTGAAAAGTTTTGCGATAGTTTAGAGAAGCAGTCACCCCTCAAATAAGAGAACCGAAAGTTCTTGCAACTTTCAGTTACAAAGCGGATTAAATAGTAGTTTCTTCCCTTTTTTTTCTCGTCTTGTTAATTAATTAAAATAATTTTACGGCTTTCAAGGGCTAATTGCTTCAGTCATTTTCTGAGGATTGAGAAAAACGAGCAAGTGGCGCAAAATACTGAGCTGTGTAGCTTACAAACGCTGCAATTGCCTCTGATCTGGTCGATACCTATGACCTCTTTGCGAATGTCTTTTATACTAAAGATTTATGACTGTCGACATCTTAAAATGAATCTTTTTACGGTCGGAAATAAGTTTAAAACGGTCTGATGTTAAGGCTTTACTTTAGGGTTAAAGCCGGTGGTTCTAAAGTTCTATTTATTGGCATGAAATAGCGAAGTGGAATAGGAAAAAACCTTGATGGTTCTCCACTTATTTGAGATACAAGCTTATGGTTCCCTGAGTAAAATTATATCTTCTTTTTAATTTCGGAGTCAAGTTTTGTTAATAATTTTGTTTTGGTGAGAATTTTTAATAAATAAAATGTCTGCACTCCCTGGCTACCCCCCGACAACACTTCCAGAAGAGCAAGTGTTGAATTAGCCTGTGCATTCAGATAAATATTTACAATAAAAAAAAGCTTGTTCTCCATAAAGAAGCCCTAGACTTCAAGAAGAATGACGGCAATTTGCAATACCCTTGTACAATATCTCTCAATATACCTTCCTATCCCGTAAAAAGAGTGAAAAATATAAAATGAATATTCAACTTATTACTGACTCTATATCGAAATATTCCTGCTGTGTCCCCCACAGCACGCCTTCCCACTTAATCCCTAAATAGGGAAGTAAAGGATAGTGTAAATACGCTATTTCTATGCCGAGAAAAGAAAATGAGGATCGGAAGTATCTCTCTATTTAAATTGTTTGCCTCCTGCAGTCTTCGGCCTTTCATGGTAGATTATTTCTTGTTTGGGGGGACCATAGAAGATTCTTTCATTCTTGTTTGCTTTATAGATAGTTTTCCTGTAAATCGTAACTATTTTTTTTCTTTGCTTGCGCTTGTGTGGCATACACAATTGACACCTAATCGTATGCAATTTCTCTTCATCCGGAAAGTATATCTTTAAGAGAACTCGGCCCATTCATTACACATATTGAATTATATTGGAATAATAGTTCTCTCCCAGTTTCTGGCGAACAGAAAACCAAAACCATAAAAACAATAGAATCTGAAAAGTTTTCAGTTACAGTCCAACTAGAGTTGCATAAAACTGTAAATATTCCCCGAAAAAGTACCGGCTTTTGCTATTTCGCTGACTTGAGCGATCCAAAAGTTGGGACCGTAACTTAGAATGGTTCGTTAGTTTCCCATAGACAATGGTTTTTGTCGACGTGCTCCTTTAAAACTTCCCCATTCTTTTGGGAATTGCGAATAATTGCGTTGCAATTTCGCAGACTCAATTATGTATTTTCACTTCTTTTTGTTTCGAGTTAACAGCCTTTGTAAATTACTTAAAATATACGGATGGTGCAGTCGGGAAAAGTAGCATTTTTTAATGAAGTTTAATAGAGTGCCCAGAGCTACCGACATGATATTTAAACTGTTTGACAATAACACTTTAATGTGGCAAATGGTGACGACGGTCACATGAATTTAATAAGTCTTCAACATTGAACAGCTGAAAAATTAAGTAATTTTTATTATAAAAACCGTATTAACTGATTTAGCAAAAATTGTAAAATTTTGGAGATATTTCGGTCAGGTGTATTTTGAACTAGACGAATAAGAAACTGAATGAAAAGAATCTGAATAAGACGAAGCATGTACCCTGGACCTCCAGAATCGGGGTTGAAGCTGTGGGCTTGCTACCCATTCTTCAAAGAAACCAAACCTGCAAAAAACTCTAGGCAAGAACCTCGCAACATGAACGGATTAAACCAATGCCGACTTAAGCTACGAAAACGGACTCATGGAAGTTATCAGCGAAATACAAAATATTGACATGGACAGAATAGCCTTATCTGAAGCCAAGAAGAAAGGATCAGGGTTCGAAGAAATGGACAACTATATCCATTTTTACAGTGGAGTGCCGAAACAAGATATAAAAGTGGCATAACAAATATTGAAGCAATAGACGAACGAATAATAAAGGTCAATATAACAATCCTCGGTAAACGAGTAACTATTATTGGTATATACGCTCCAAACGATGATGAAATTAACCAAGTGAAAGATGACTTCTTCTTCAAGTGCCTATACGTTCGGGATGTTGGCTATCAGCATGGCTATTCTTACTGTGTTGCTGTCGATTCGGAAAAGTTCTGTTGATTTGTCAAACCACGTTCTACGATTTGCCAATCAACATATTTTCCTTCGGCCAGGTGCTCTCGTGCTCTTAATTTTGCCTTGTTGGATTTCCTGTAGCAACCCGTACCTATTTGCGTTCCTCATTATGTGGCCGAAATACTGAAGTTTCCGACATTTTACAGTTTCTAACAGTTCTGGTTCTTTTACATCCGTCGCATTACTTCTGTGTTGGTAGTTTTTTGTGTCCTTGATATTTTCAGTATTCTCCTGTAAAGCCAGAGTACGAAAGCTTCAATTCTCCTGGTAGTCTCTTTAGTGAGTGTCCATGTTTCCACGCCATACAGAAGGACCGAGAAAACGTAACAACGCAACAGTCTAAGCTTCATGTCTAAGGACAGATGATGGCTTTTCAATAGCGAGCTCATTTTAATAAACACAGGGCGGGCGTTCTCGATGCAACATCGTATTTCTTGAGAGTTGTCCCATCTAAGATGGAGAACGAAGAAAGATAACTACTATACAAAATTACAACAAATTCTGGACGAAATAGGAGATAGTAGAGAAGAAATAATGATTTTTATGGGCGATTTTAATGGATTAATGGAAGAACTGGACGCAAAATCAATGATGCCAGCCGCTGACGTTCTGGCGACGAAAACACTAACGAAAATGGAGAGCGACTGATCGAACTGCGCCAAACTAATAAACTAAGAATTGCAAATGACTTCTTTCAACATAAGGACAATCATAAATGCACTTGGACTCAAGCCACAAGACAGTTAAAATCAATAATAGTTTACGTGATAACACGCCAACAACTAAACTGCAAGTGCCAGACGTAAGAGGAAAAAGAGGTGTAGACTGAGGCTCAAAGCACCACTTGCTACGTGCAAAAATAGCATTCCCGTATAAAGCCTGGACCAGACTTCAAGAGGACCAACCCAAGAACACATAACTGAGCTGGCTACCAATAGAGTCACGATTGTATAACATAGAGGGACCTGACGAAGATAGAATAAGAAATCTGTATCAGCAAAGATTAGACAATATTGAATATAAAACACATACAATATTTACCAGCATTTAAAAGAAGCAATACATCAAGCGGCAACAGAAGCTTTGGGAATCGGGAAACAAACACGACTTCAAAAAAATGGTGGTGGGATCAAGGTCTGGAACAGGAAGTAAATGAAAAGAAAAAGGCATATTTGAAATGGATAAGCACAAGGGACCGTGGAGACAGAAAAAGGTACGTAGAAGCGAGAAATAGAGTAAGGAAACTAATCAGACAACAAAACGAAAAGAGCTGGGATCAAAAATCTAGTGAAGTTGATATGTATATTGGTGGTAGAAGATGTAACGAAGCCTGGAGATTCATAGAAAATGTCAGATCTGAGAAAAGCAGCAACTGTCAACTTATTTCTGCAGATAAATGGGAGCAATACTACAAAAAACTACTTACCGAAAATATACCAGAATTTGTAAATGAAGATACATAAGCACTAACCATGCAAGGAGAACGAACGTGCAGAAGGAGGCAGAAGAACAAAGTGGTTTTCGCACAGGCAGTTCATGCATCGATAATTTGTTTGTTCTCAAGCAGATCATCGAGAAGAAAATTGCCACCAATAGCGAAATACATCTGCTCTTTATAGACCTTCAGAAAGCATACGATAGCATCCCTATATCTAAATTAAGGTATTTGAAGAAACAAGACACACCTTAATAAAAGCAATGAAGGATATAAAATAAAAATAAATAAAAATTGGAAACAGAATACCACCAGGATTTGACGTATCGAAAGGACTTGGACACGGTTGTTGCGGATCTCCCAGCTTGTTCAAAAAATATATAGAACATGTAATGTCCAACTGAAAAAAAATGTAGAGTAATGGGACTAGATTCACTTCAGTTTGCAGACGATCAAGTGATAACCGCCCAAGACAGAGATGACATAGAATATATGACCCAAAAGATCAAAGAAGACTACGAAACATGGAGTTGAACAATCATGAATTGTGACAAAAAAATATCTCGGAATAGATTTGAACAGCGAAGGAAAAGAATGCCTTGAAATGAAAGGGCGTTCAGGACAAGGAAAAGGAGCTATTAAAATACTAAACGGAGTTTAGAAGAGAAACAAAGATAAATATATACAATACCATTGTGAAGAGCATAGCACTGTATGGAACGGAAACAAGGAAATTGACTGAAGCCGACAAGCACAAAATACGAGGCTTTGAAATGGATGTCCCGAGAAGACCTTGCAGAATCTCGAGATTACAGCACATAACGAATGAAAGGATCTCAAGGAAACAATAATAAGGGCATCACAAAAAAGAACTGATCTGGTAGGAGAAGAAGACCAAAAATAGCAATGGCATGAATGCCTAACGAAATAAGGAGAAGAGGACGGCCTAGGATATCGTGGGGCGAAGACATAAAGAATGCTATGAGCGAGGAGCAATGGAGGAAAAGTCTAGAGGTCGGACAACGAAGACAAACGCTATAAACCGACATGTATATAACATTTTGAACTTCGGAGAAAATTGTGTAATTCGAGTTTATGTCATTTACAACCTTTCATAAGTAGAGTAAGTAAGTAAGAGAAGTAAGCAGCAGATGAAAATAACTCGGTTGAGGCGCAGCTCTGTTGTAAAAACTACGCACTGCTTAAAAAAAATGTTGAAACGCTTGTTTAGTTCTTATCAGTGTGAGTTTCTGTAATTTATAGCCAATGCAACAGGCATTTTTAATGACCTTATTTTCCGTCGAGTTTCCTACAGAACTTTGCAGATTCGCTAAATACGAATTGTGATAAGTGAATCTTTATTCGCCTATCACTATTTTTATTTAACTTATTAGAAAGTGTTCGCACTTTTCAATTTTTGAGTAATATTTCTTGCTTATGCTAACACTAAAAGATGTTATTTGGGGAAAGGCCCTTGCTTCTCCAGTTATATTGCATATTTCGATCGATTGTAAGCCCTTGAAACAAGCACTCATTTGAAAATGCTAGCGATGCGAGCTTGTAAAACTTTAGGATCAAACGTCCAAAGGCGAAGAAACCTAATCAGCTAAAACTCGGCAGTTTGTCAAACTATGACCGCGAAAGCCATAACCATTGCATAATAAAGGAATATACTTGTTCTCCATGTCCTCCAAACCACATAGATTTTTACATTGTAGACTAAAGAATCGCATGTCAGCTTGTATAAGACCCTAATTACCAAACCCTTTGAATTGGACACGTACGTAAGAAACTTTCGGAGTTCACATATTAATTGCAAATCGATAACACATAACAGTGGATGGGAATGTCCTAGGGCTTTATTTGGAAAGTTGGGGGCCAACAAATTGCTGAAATGCGAACGGGCAGTAAGGATGACCGTGAGGGTCTGTCAGTAATGAAAAGAATGAACAAATAAGTAGAAATAAGTATTAAGAATTTCATAAGAAAGTTTGTGGCTCAGTGGCACTTGCAGAGTCATTACTTTGCTAAGTGGCAACTGCAGCAGAGATTTTGCGAACTAACAGTGAAATTTAAAGAAATCAATGAATGAAAAACCTGCATTAAGCCGAAACAAAGCAACGTAACAATAAGTCTCTGTTCTTACAAGTCTGTTTTAAATTAAAATTATATATAATAATATAAATAATAATATACATAATTATGTGTTAAATTAATTACATTCGAGATATTCTATGCCAAAGAACCATTTGAAACTTCTGAATCGTACTAGTAAATTTAATAAAATAAGAAAAATGCAAACATTGTAACGATGAACAGCCGGTTCATAAATGTTACAAAATTGAAAAAGGGCAATTTATTTTGTCAAAGCTGGAAATGCATGTTTTTTTAAGTTTTGAATAATTTACAGCATTTACAGCGAATGTTTTTTTGTTTCGGGCAATAAAGCTTTTCCGGTACCTAATTTTCTAAAGCGATTTTCATATTGGCATAATACATTCGTTCACTGTTATTGATATTATTTTTAATAATTAAATAATAGCTGCAACGCTTTAAGCCCTGTTATTTCAAACAGCGATTAAGCACAATATTTGCTTTGAATCGATAAATAATAAATTAAATCTGAAAATATATGGAATACAGTTGCATAATAAAAACAACTCCATCACAGTTATTCTCTCTCTCTCTCTCTCTCTTTCTCTCTGTGGCACTACAACCCGGGGTGGGTTTTGGCTGCCTCCACTATTTGCATCCATCTCGTCCGGTTTTCCGCTGTCTTTTGCCACGTATCAAGGGGCACTCCCAGGATGGAGAGAGGTCCTTTCGGATGTTATCTGGCCATCTTAGTTTTGGTCTACCTAGTGGCCTTTTTCCTCGGGGGCTTTTTTCCATACCGATTTAATCAGCCTTGTATTCCGGCTTCTTTGTACGTACCCTGCCCATCGTAGTCTACTCGCTTTAATCTCTTGGATGATGTTCGGGCTTTGGAACAGTTGCGCAAGTTCTGTGTTTGTTCTTATCCTTTAAATTCCTGTGTGCGGTTCACGCTGAAGGCCATACATCTTTCGCAGACATTTCCTCTCAAATCTTCGAAGTACGTGCGTGTCTTGTACTGTTGGTGTCCAGGCTTCGAATGCATACGTCGCTACTGGCCATGTTATGGTCTTATACATTAGAATCTTGATATGTCTTGATAGCAGATTGGACATCATCATCGATTTTAGTGCATATAAACATTTATTGCTTTGGGTGTTGCGTTGTTTGATTTCCTCTCGCACATTATTATCTGATGTTACGATGACACCCAAGTACTTGAAGGCTTGCGCGTGTTCACAGTTGTACTCGTCCATAGTGACGTTTTGCCTTATGCAATCGCGGTCGGCATTTCTTGTGACGTGCATATATTTTGTTTGGTTTTCATTTATACTCAGGCCCATCTTACTAGGCGCCTTTTCAAACTGGCCAAAGTTCTCGTTCACCTTTACCGTGCTTCCACCTATCATGTCCAAGTCATCTGCATATGCCAAAAGTAGATTAGGTCCAATTGGTCCGAAAATTTGAACGGGGTTGGTACTGTCCTAACGGCTTTCTCCAGCGCGATGTTAAACAGCAGCGGGGACAGAGCATCTCCTTGCTTTAGGCCCCTGTTGATTGCAAAAACTTCACTATAGTCACCGTCTATTCTGACGCAACTTTTCGACCCTTCCAGACAAACTCTGACCAACCGTACTAGTTTCTTTGGTATTCCTAGTTCTTCCATAGCATCCCAGAGGCGTACCCTGATTATACTATCGTAGGCCTGTTCGAAATCTATAAACAGGTTGTGCAGATCCTTGTTAAATTCCCAACATTTCTCTAGTATTTGCCTAATAGTGAATAACTGATCCGTTGTCGACCTTCCGCCTCGGAACCCACATTGGTATTCTCCCACAATCTCTTCAGCGTAGGGGGTAATACGATCTAACAGGATGTTTGACAGTATTTTATAGGCGTTGTTAAGTAGAGTAATGCCACGATAGTTATTGCATGTCAATTTGTCACCTTTTTTGTGTACTGGGACTATCACGCCTTTTTTCCAATCTTCTGGGATGGATTCATTAGTCCATAATAGTTCCATGAGTCGATGCACGTGTCCTAACAGCTGGGTTCCGACTTTTTTGAAACACTCTGCCTGTATGTTATCACGACCGGGGGCTCTGTTGTTCCTGAACTTTTTTATAAGTTGTCTGGTCTCTTCAAGTAGTGGAGGACACAGGTTAGCTTCGGCTGTATGGATATTATTCTCTCGCTGTTCTTGTTGGCTTGGTCGGTTCAGACGTTCGGCGAAGTGGTTCTTCCATGTATCAGGGACTTCAATTTTTGATGTAGTTACTGTGCCTTCCTCCCTATTCAACATCATCGTGGATCGTTGCTGATATCATTTCTTCTGTGCTGCAATTTCCCTATAGAAAGTTCTCATGTTCCCTGTTGGTGGTTCGCTTGTAGTTCTAGGATTTTTCCCTGTGCTCTTTTTTCTTTCTCTTCATTGTTTTTCGAAGTCGGTACCTCACTGTCGCTCTGTATCTGGAAGTCAGCTGTTCTGTTTTGTTTTGGAGCATTTCTATTCTCGCTGCGGCTTTGAGGCATTGTAGGCTCTGACATTCGCCATCAAACCAGGGTTTGCGGTTTCGTTTAGGTTTAGGCCCAAGTTTTTCCTCATTCGTTTCTACGATGCTTCCCTTAAGTAGTCTCCACAGCGTTTCCACATTCTCTGTATCAGCTCCTATTGTAGGGTTACCTGTTATCTTCTCGTCGATCCTCCCCTCATATCTCTTTTCCACATCTGGGCGTTTTGGTTTATCGATGTTCACCTGGTGTTCCTTATTAGTTCTTTTGTTCTTTTGCATTGACGATGATATTCGAAATCTGACTTTAGCGCTAACTAGTATATGAGCCAAGTCAGCTTCTGCTCCTCTCTGGCTTCTGACGTCTATCACACTGCTGCTGTGTATAGAGTCTACTAGAACGTGGTCTATTTGATTTCTAGTACGCCCATCATTGGAAATTCACATTTGTTTATGATTTTTTGTGTGGGAACATAGTAGATTTTACACGTAGACTACCCTGCTTGCGTTATCGTTTGAGAGGTCATATAGGCTGGGTTGCCCTATGACAAGTTGCGCTGTGGGCTCTTTCCCTATTTTGGCGTTGTAGTCCCCTAAAACCAAGAGCATATCTTGCCTTGGTGTTTGACTGATCACCAGCTCCAGGGAGTCATAAAAAGCATCTTTTGTGTCTTCTTCCGCTTCTTCCGTTGGTGCATGCACTTCTTCAATCTTATTAGGCATCTCCTTTCGTTCACGAGTCTGAAATTAACGACCTCGTTCATGAGCTTTTCTCCGATAACAAAGGCCGTACCAAACTCGTGCCTGGTCTCATGCACACTATATAATATGATGTATTTCCCTATTTTCACATTTCCTGCGCCCAGCCATCTGATCTCTTAGACTGCTGTCATGTCCATCTTGTATTTTTCGAGGGATTGGATCGCCAGAGTTGCTGCGCCTGGCCTGCACCAACTTAACATGTTCCATGTTCCGATATTCGTGTCCTATGAACGTTGCTTAATTCTTCGTCGTATATCCGTCCGTTGCCGAGGCATATATTGCGGTTTCATAAAATATGGGTTTTTACGGGGTTAGGTTGTTAGCCTTACACCCATCCCTCCACCTTCACCCGGGCTTGGGACCGGCAGTGGCACCTGATGAACTACTCAATCCACCCATCAGGATACCCCAGGCGCAGTTCCCTCACCTTTACTAATTCAAATAGGAATATACAAAAAAAGGCTCAACACCAAAAAATATTTTGTTTTTACCCGTATCAAATTAAAACTGTCATCTGAGATTAAAAAAATGTTTTTCACAGATGCAATCAACTATTATTTAAATTTTCTTTAAGTCTAAGCATTAGGTGGAACGAGGCTTATCCGTTTTTCTAAACTTTTAATGCAGGTTGGTTCATATTAAGCTTTTTAAAATTGATTCTAAATGACCACTAAAAAATCTAGTGGATTAAAGCAAAGCAAGCAAATTAAACCTAATCAATCAAGCGCACTAACCTTTTGAATTTTGTATTTTTTCTAAACACGTCGGTCCCACTAACCGGCGGTAGTATTTTTTCTCCTATGATTCCTAGTTTTATAACTAAAACAGGACGGTAAATAAATAACGCGGAGCAACCAAGAAAATAGAATAATACATTTTACTACGCGCTAAACAGAACGCAGGGAATATGCTGTTTGTTATCTTGAATGATATTGTTGTCTGCACAAACTAAAGTAAGTTATGTCTGCAGCAGTCGGTTATTTTTAAGGTAAAATATATAGTTACGCTACTAAATGCAACCTACACGCTCAGGCAACATTCATCAGTTTATTAACGTTTTTCTAAAGGAATGGTTTTCTTGACATGAATTTCAAGAGACAGCTAGTTAACTGAATTTGCAAAAGTGCCAGATTTTACGAACATTGTAAAAAAAAGTTGAAAATTAATAATGCAGCATCAAAGTAAACAACCATATGCAAAATAAACATAATAAAATTGAAATCGAATGGACAACAACAGACTCGTGCGTATCACAAAAAATCGAAGGATACCTCAAGGCAACAGAATGGTTGGAAGGTCGAGGACAAAATGGAGAACTGGCAATCAACCTTCCAAAAGCTGGGCACCGAAAATACAAGCCTGCAGGCTTATTTTAGAAATAAAAAGATAAATTATTTGCTCCCTATATCAATTTTTAATAAACCAATATTGTACAATACGATTGTAATGTGTCTGTCATGTACAAGTAATTGAGCCTAATTAATAATGTTGAATAATTTTCAACTAGCAATAGAAACCTAAACTGTAAATTCATAAGGTCGAAACTCGATCCGCTTTTAATTAATTACCTCGTTTGATTAATGTGTTTGCCTGCACATGGACTTTTGTGTCCGTTTGCAGATCACATATACACCGGTGTAAATTAAAACAACATTCCTAACAAGCATTTTTACAAACTGGAAAAAAATGCAGGCAAGTAAAACAATGTTGGGACAGCGAACACATTCATATTACATAGAACAGGATGTAAGTGAGTAATAATTGTAAATAATTTTAAGTCGTAGGATTATGAGAGCCGATATACAGACGCTGTATACTATCAAAGTACCTAAATGCCTTAAGTAGATTGCTTTATATTTATTTAAAAAAAACTGAAATGTTCTTCAACAATTCCTACACTAATTCTCCGTGCAAATTTTCCGAGAACATTATTGAAACACTCTAAAAGTATGCTTTTTAAAACTGTACTGTCTGTATACGTATAAATGTTCTGTATTGTATCAGTAAATAAAAATAATGGAGGATTGCATGAGCGGAATATTTCCCGGTGGCCAATATTTGTAATTTCTTTCCTACTTCGTTCCGGAAATCCGACTCTTTTGTACAAGAAATCCTTTTGTTGATGTCTATAAAACGGTAGGAATTTCATGTGCAAGAACACGTGTTTGCGTAGTTGGAAAATACGAAAATAAATCCAAGTATGTACATAGTTTCGCGAGTTTAAGTCGGTCCTTTCGTTCAACATTAATTCGAGACTGTGAGCTTAATAGATGAATAAGTTGGGATGAAAGAAGCAGCCAAAAATTATAATTTGAGGAAATTTTAGTGACGAAATATTGCACTATGGGAAAGAAAAGTCTTTGTTTTGGAAAAGAAAAAAAATATATGCAGTTAAATTCAATCAAAATATGCGCATTTGTATGCATAATTTTCATTTCAAATATGCGATTATATGCATTAGTATGCATTTATTTAACATGTGAAATTGCTTTTAAAAACACACAAACATTGATTTGATGAAAGAAGCAGCAAAAAAGTATAATTTGGTGCCACCCATGGGCGTAGCGAGGAAGAGGCAGAGGAGGGCCATGCCACTGAAAAAAGAATTGAAGGCCCTTAAAAACGATGTCCCACTTCCCATTCCCATTTAAGATTCTAAGGGTGACATCTACCCATCCTAGGGGGTTGAAACAAAGTGTCTTTCCAATTCTTCATATTTTTAACTGTAAGAGAGATATTAAGGGTGGGAAGTTTTAAAATTGACACCCCATATATCATCCCCTTCACTGATCGACCATGAGTATCTGACCGATTTGTTCAGAAAAAACTGAATATCTGAAATTGAATAGACTGAAATTGAGTATTTTTGAAATTCAGCATATATTTCAGATGTAAAGAGAGGAAAGTCTGCTAAGCGGCTAAATGAGAACGCTATTCGATATGTCAAGCCAAACCCCTCTTTCCCTTAAACGTCTGTAAATGATTATACCATAATACCCAAGTTTCACTTCAGTAAACTTATGAGATGATTTTCACTCTTTCGTCGTTTTTACCTTAAAGTGTACCATCCAAGATGCATGATTGTAAAAGATTAAAGATTGTTTGCAAGTTGTGTTTGCTAATTTGTTTCGATTCGTTGGCCTTGCGAAGTTGTTTTCTTTAGTAATTTGTTTTGGAAACTTTCCGGTAGCCTGAAACATGGCTAAAGTTGTTTGTTGTTTTTTCAAATGAACAGGCTGCCCATGAATATTGAAGGTATAAAAGAGCAAATTGCTGTAGATGAGATAACAAAACAATTACGTACAACTTTTATAGAAGGACACATTTTTAATAATGGAGTTAAATTAGTTTTAGTGTTAGTTTGGAATCAGGCCTACTACTAAATAGGACCAAATGCTGTCTGTTGATTGTGGACAGACCTCAGACAATCCTAATGCCACTTCGACTCATCCACGACATAGAAACCAATGATATTGTCATTTATCTCGGTGCAAAAATAACCAACAAGGGAGGCTATGAATCAGAAATCAGGAGATGAATTGGAATGGCAAAAGAAACTTTGGACAGACTAGTTAAAATCTGGAAAGACCACAATATCCGAAAAATTACCAAGAGCAGACTTCTCAAAGCGCTGCTATTCTCCATCGCAACCTATGGGTCAGAATCTTGAACGTTGAACGTAGCATGCCGCAAGAGAATAGAAGCGTTTGAAATGATATGCTACCGCAGGATGTTGAGGATGCCTTGGACACCTCAGAACAAATATCTCCACACGCGGGGAACATGGAGAAAATTGTTTATATATCTATATATTATATTAATAAAACAGACGATCCATTTTCTGTCGGTGTTTGGGCGAAACATCAAATGAATTTGTCGCGGATCAGGTTCGGCTCGGGCTCGGCTTGTTAGGTCTGGACACGGCATTAAAAAAAATGCTTCATTTTTAGGGTTAGTAAGCCATAGTTTGTAGGAATTTGTGCCTGGGTCCTAGCAGAACCAAATTCCTATAGACGACGGACGACCTAAAAGTCGACTATTTGACCATAAGGAAATTTATAATAAAATATATTTTGAAGATTGAAAAGGGTCTCTCAGAAAACATGTTTTTACGAATCACCTAATTATAGGCTAAAAGCCAAATAAATTTTTCTTAAAAATTATTAATCAGAAGAAAAATACAGTCATCTCTAATACTCCAGGGAATGACTTATCAATGTAAACAGATTTTTAAAATTTTCTCTGTCAAATCGTCTATCGCAGGAATCAGCTATAAATTGTCTCGTAAAATCTCAACTTAAAACAAAGCCATCCATTTTATTGTTCAAATGAGCTGTACCGTACTCTTACTGGTTTTCATTTTGCAATTTTTACAAATTTTAGTAACGCTGTTTTCTTGGTCCAACATCGGTTTTCACTTACTGTTTGCAGAGTTGCTTTAGTAGAAGCATTTCTACATGCGAACCAAATAGTTTGATTAAAACTATTGCAGCTTTGTCCAAGTCAAAGTGGTGACCGCAAGGAGATCGGACGCGATAAACTTTCTTAATTGGATTGAAACATGATTTTTTAAATTTGCATCCAATTTAGTTTTTCGGGTACATCAGTTTTTTTAAGAAAAAATTAAGAAATAGAAAAAGAGAAGATAGAAATAGAGATAAGAAATGCTGATGCTATTACTACCTAAAGTTGGAACAAACTGGCAAAAATAAAATATACATATATTGGTAGATAATTTTTAAAGAATGTGTTCTCAAAATATGTTATATGAAATCGACGAAAAACGATTGAATAATAAAAAACAGGAACTACCAAAATCCATAGCAGTTTCCAGTAAATAAAACCGTTTTCACGTCCAGAAGAAAACCTGTGAGAAGTTCTGAGAGAAGAGATCTCTATCCGAAACGAAATAAAGTCACGTTTTCTATACGCCACGACAACGCCTTAATGGTCACTCGGATTCTGTTTCATGTCGCAGTTAAATTGGCTTTTTATTCGCTTTTTCCACGACGGTCGTCCATGGAATGTCTGTTGTCGACGTGTCCAACTTATTTGCTAGTGATGTTCAAATATCGGCCAACTCCCAGCTATTTCTATAGTCTCCAATTGAAATGTAAGCAAAAACAGCAATAATCCTATTTCCGAACTTTATTGGATATTGTTGGTTTGGTGGCTATTCATTCACATGTTCCACGTGCGATTAAAAATTTTATATACGAAACCACGAAGTCATTTCTAGAGGTAGTAACCAAACATAAAACCGAAATTGTAGAATTGCTTTAAAGAATTTTTTCATTCGCTTCTCTCGAAACAGTTCTCTCTCTAACTCATCACTCCAGAAGATTTTGAAATACAGTTCTACAATATATGAACGAGTCAACCATTTCCACAAAAAAATGTCTTCTTCTTCCTTCAACAGACCTTCGTAGTAAACTCCAGGACATAGGCCTTCCCTGCCAGTTTCCATGCTTCTCTGTCTTGTGCTATCTGATGCCAAACTCTACCAAACAATTTGTTTGACATCATCCAGCTAACGTTTGTGGGGTCTAAAAACTTCTCTTGTGCAGTCGTGGTATCCACTGTATTATGCGTTTTGTCCACCTTGATTCATTCTGACGGGCGATATGTCCAACCCATCTCCATTTTAACTGGGCTATACGTGCTACGACATCCTCGACTTTAGTTCTTTGTCTAATTTCTGTGTTTGTAATATGGTCCCTAAGACTTAGTTCTAACATCATTCTTTCCATGGCCCTTTGAGCTGATTTTATGGTAAGCGTAGCTGTTTCCATTCCTTAAGTCATAACGGGGGTATACAGTAGCAGGGGTATATACTAGCACATGTTTCGATGGGGATATATTTTCAAGTCGATTGGGATATTTTTATCCTTTAGGATGTATGACAGTTTACCTGTAGCTGCCCATGTTTGTCGGATTCATCTGTTAATTTCGGCGGTTTGATTTTCCTTGTCCAATTTAATAATATGTCCCAGATAGTCGTAATCTTCAACTTTTTCTACGACCTGATTACCGAGACGCACTACAATATTATCAACTGAAGTCATGATATTTATTTTACTTGGGTTCATGGTTATCCCTATTTTTTCTGATGCCATTCTGAGCTCTTCCAGCATTTACAGTAATTCACCGATATCCTGACTGATAGGCGCAACATCATCCGCAAAGCTAAGATGGTTTAGATATTTCCCGTCAATTCTTGAAAATGCCTTTTAATGCAAGAGAACGCGGCAGCATTCTCTTTGTCTGTGTAACGTTCTATTCCGTTTTCGTCAATTGTGTCAGTAGTGATAGTTTTTTGTTATTGCGCTAGTTTCTTAATTTTTCGCCAGTACGTTTTGCCTTTGTCTTTTTGTATTTCTTTACATGTTTCTAGCCATTTGTCTTGTTGGTATGGTTTTAATGTATCTGTTGAGTTGGTTCAGTGTCTTTTTTAGGTCGTTATTTTGAGTGTTTGTATATAGTCTGTACAGTTCTCTGTTTTGTTTTATGAGTCTCAGTATGAATGTGGGTAGTGTATGTCGGTAGAAAGCATTTTTTATTTCCAGGGTAAATTTTCCTATGGCTAGTGAAAGATCTTGTTGTATGGTTTCTATTGAAATGGGCTGTGCTTGCGATTGAATGTAGTCATGTATTTGTTGTTTCACTTTGTCTATGTCAGTCTTTGTTAGGTTTAAGTTTTTCTCTATAGGAGGTGTATTGGAGGTAGGTTGCGTATGTTGTAAGTCTATGTTAAGGACACAATCATTTTTAACTTAAACGTGAAATCTTGTGCTTTGGTTGGTGTTTTAGTTAACGTGGCCGATTGCAATATTTGATACATTTTTACTATTTTTAATGTTTTTATTAAAAACTGGACCATTTTTTAGTGTCATTTCAACATATGTTCTTCCCTATCTACATTTACTCGTTAATGATTTTATGTAGTCATCACGCTTATTATATTATCAAAATTGATAAGTTTCCGTTTGGAAATTTATCGTTTTAAATTTTTAATTGATGCAGCCTATAAAGGCATATATTTCTCAATAATTTAAAATTAATTTTAATTTTTTTTTTAATTCTTCAATCTGTATATCTTTGTCAATCCGTGTCATTTATTAGCACACGACAATCCATTAGAGTTGAAAGCTAATTGACCTAGAAAGCAAACTGACAATGATGAATAGAACACAAAACAATTTTATTGTAGATACAGCGCATATCTCAAATATCCTTTACGGACGAAACCGATTGATTGAGGCATTATCAATCCATGTCACGCACGACTTATCTCAATATGCAAGAGCACAATTACAGGCCTATACAGGCAACCCATCTTGAAACCACATGTAGTTGAGGACGTAACAACGAGCGATTTTAGTCAAAGTTCCCTTATCAATCACTGACTAAGCAAACAGTTAATGCAAAGTATTTTTTGATGACATTCAAAGGAATTCGGGTAAGGAAATGAAGCAAATGCAAATGGTCTTCGCCAGATATAGCCTACGTACATAAAGAAGAAACAAGGTATTGATAAATGATGCGGCTGAAGTCAAGGAAGAAATTGTTGACACCGATTCTATGGGTGAAAAATATCAAAAAAATCTGAATGTGAATATGAAGAGCACGCAAAAACAAGACACAAAAATTCCTTGACGATTGGGCTTTGACCACATCCCTCATGTGGTAATAATTTTCATCCCTTCTTTTATATAGAGCTAAACTTTGTGTAGCAATTAATAAAGCGTATGAAGGTCCTAGTGGGCATAAGACCATTAAAATTCTAAATTTAGCCAGCATATTACCCGGTTTTTCACCAAAACATCATGGAAAGCCTCGAAGAATGGCAATCATCAAATAGCTGCAGGATTTAAACCAGTAGTACCTTCTTTCTCCTGCGCTTCCCATTCCTCTCATTCTCATGATTTTTTTCTCAATTATGATCCCAGACAGCAGAAATTCCTTTTTCTCATAAAGTATTTCTGACACCGCATGTTTTTTGTTTCATTTGATTATTAAAACTTCCCCTGTAGATCTTTTCATACTACTACAATGCGACCATAAACTGGCAAGGAGAAAGGAAGATTTTGTAGACTAAATATAGTTAGATTAGGGGAGGGTGGGCCACCACGAAACACGCGCCACCATGAGACTTTGCCATATTTTCTTTTACAATAAGCTTCTAAAAGAAAACTCTCCAATAGTCAAAGTAGAAAATCAACAGCATCCCTAGGGACACTCGAGAAAAAGAAAAAATTGAAATGAGATGCAAAGAAAAAGAAGAAAAAGATAGAAATTTACAAAAAAAGAAGCAGCGATGAAAAACGTTTTTTCAAAGAATTTTAAAATAAAGGAGATGTATTTCTATGACGACGGAGAAGAAGATGTCCCATTTGCGAATTCAGACGACGATTCTGATTGGATACCTGAACCCGATCCAACGGCGTTCGAGGAATTCGATAGACAACTCAAAGAAGATGATTTAGTGTTAATTGAGGTTAATAATTTAAAGATTAGGAACGTTTTCTTCATCAACATCCGAAGAAGTTGAAGTGTATTTTCAAGGGGGAAGTCTGGAAAATTCAGTAGGTATTTTGTATTTCCTGATCAACCTGATATTGGAACTGTTCCCTCAAAAAAAAATAAAAATGATTTTGCCTTCGCCATGTGTTCTAGGTAAAACAAAAAGATTGCAGTTCTATTATAAATGTGAGTTAAATTTTAGCAATTTTAATAATTGTTAAGTGTTTTTCTAAGACTAAAATTACAAAATTTGTAATTTTTTTCCGAGTAATATATTTTTTTAGTTTTTATTTGTTTAAGCCGAGTTTAAAGGTACTTAATTTAATTTTTAAGATTTAAATTGCAAGACTTGTCAATCTTGTAGTGTACTTATAAAAATCCTCTCTTACTTATCGTGTGCGAATTTATGTAAAGTCGTGAAAGCAGAATCAACAAAAGTCTTCAACCATTATCTAGCTGTAGAAGCACCTGATTCCTAGAATGCTTGTAACCTTTAAAAAACCATTGGAAATCATGCAGTGATAATGCCCGTTTAGAATACAAACAGGAAATTGAACCAGATTCAAATGGAGTTTGAAATAGTCAAAACCGTCCTCACATGGCTTGCAAACGAACATCGTAAACATTAATAGAGGAAGATTTCCAGGTTTGCGTTTCCTCTTAGCTAATTATCTAAAACGACAAGATACTTTCAAGTTAGCTTGTCCTACTTTGCAACAACTATTATATTCTCCATGCAGTAGCATTAGCTTTATGTATACTGAAAGTTTGCAAAATAAGAAACAAGGAACTTATTCAATAAGAGAAGGGGAGCTCATCGTGCTCATTTTTATTGGAAAGTTGCTGGTTGGAAACTTTTTCGTAGCAATTGATGAAAGCAAAACTAATATTTTTGCCATGTTTTTGTGCAAAGATGGGCCTAATGTTTTATAATAATAATAATAACGTTATATAATTTAATTAAAAGTACAAATACTAGGTTCATAACATTTCAAGTAAACAGAAGGAAGCAATGAAGAAGGAAATCGGGTACAAACTCAATTCAGGTGTTTTAATGAGAACCTTCTTCGACTTCATCGTACAAAGTACGATGATTCGTTCCATAATATTAATTATCTGTGTTTAAAAAAATCTTTCAGTCTGTAGATGAATTACGAGTCAAATTTTTCCTAAGAATTATTTTTGCACCACTTGAATTCGGCAAAAATTAGTAAAACTTTGCACCTACCCGATGTTGAATCTGTTCTAAACATTTCATTGGGTTAAGAACAACATACTTTTAGGCTTTAAATTAAATTTAAATTTTAGGTTTTTTCTATACTTTTGTCAATTTTATAGTCATGTTATGTCAGCAAAACTTTTCCAGCGAATATCGTTAAGTCCTTAGTGATATAATTAGTGTTAGGCAACTGGCTGAACTTAACCTAACGCAGAATTTGACCTGGTGCTGTAGCTATTTCCTCAAATAGTACTGACTTGTTACAATATTCACTTAAAAACGCCTTTTGGAAATAACAATAATTAAGCGTGGGATTATAATTTAATACTGGATTTATAGCAGTGCCATTTTCCCGCAGAAAAAAAAACATTATTAATACCACTTTCTGATCAAATAAAAATCAAATCATTGTTTGTGCTTTCACTTTTTTCTCCAATTCCCTGCTGCTTGTTATATTGACGCCTAGGTATTTGAAATTCATAACTTCAGTTTGTTCGAATTTAAAAAGAAGCCGTTGCAAATCGTCTTCGCTCTGGGATATCAATACGGCATCGTCAGCATGGCATATTACTCTGATTTCTTTGTCCTCGATCCTATATCCTCGCCCACCTTCTTGACCTCTGTGATCATTTCGTCCATGATTATGTTCAATAGGGTGGGACTTAGACTGTCTCCCAGTCTTATTCCAGTTGCTACGGGTTTTTTTTTTCGAACAGCCCATATGTGATGTTATTAGTGTTTAGCTTGGCGATGATAGTTATTATGCGGGGGTGTATATCTCTCTTCTGCAGAAGCGGCACGATGTCATCTAGCCTCACTCTGTCGAAGGCTTGCGCGAGGTCGACGAAACACATAAGAGAAGGCTTGTTAAATTCTATGGCTTTCTCAGTTATCTGTCGTATGGTAAAAATTGCGTCTATAGCGGACCTGTTCTTCCTGAACCCTTGCTGTTCGTGGCACATCCCAGAGGCAGCAACTTCCTCGAAGATCTTCGTGAGAAGTTTTGAAATTGTACTTAAGAGGCAGATTCCTCTGTAGTTTGCTGTATCGGTCTTTACTCTCTTTTTACATATTGGTATCGTTACGCCGTGCTTCCACTCCGTCGGTATGTCCTTATTGTCTGGTATCTTGTTAAAAAGGACCTGAAGCTGATCCAATGGTATATTGAAGCCGTATTTGATCATTTTGTTGGATATCTCGTCCGCCCCGGGCGACTTTCTGTTTTTCAGTTTGCTGGCTACTTGTTCTATTCTCTCCCGGGATATGTTCCATGATCCATTCTTGTTCCATTTTTGTTAAGGTATTTTCGGTATTGTGTTCACTGCGGCGTACAGCTGCCGAAAGTGTTTCTTCCAGTCCTCGATTGAATTCTGCGTAGTTTGTATGAATTCGTGGATGGGTTTCTTCCTATTTCTGAGCATATTCCACACCTTTTTCTGTATCCTCCGTAAAGGTCCCGCTCCATATCCTTGGAGCATTTTCCCCAGTGTGCTGTTTTTATTGTTTGTATTTCGCTGTTAATTCTGTATCTAACAAGCTTATACTCCTCCGTCAGTGTCTTGACCTCTTGAGTGAACCAAGGTTTCGTATTTGGATTCCTTCCCCCGGACAGCGCCTTCTTCCTAGTGCTTATCCGCAGCTCCTATTATGTTCGATTTCAGTTTTTGCCAAGCGGTTTTTACTTAGTACGGCTGTTGGATTTTCCGGCCTGGATTTTTTCCTCCAATCTCCGTTGGGATAGGTATCTTGTTGCATCAGATAGAGACTCCACGTTGATTTTGTTAGTGCCCTTCGTCGGTTCAGTATTTTTCAGTTTCAGAGCAGTTGTCAAACTGAATTTTTCATAGTAATGATACAATTAATTAACTTTTTTTGTTGTCTGTTGTATATGTCTTAAATACCAAATTTCTGTGCTGGAAATTCCAGAAAACAGCAAGGTTTTTAGATCAATTTATATTGTTAATGCATAGTTTGACTAAAAATGAAAATAAATGCTAACGTGGCGACAAACGCGAAACGTTTAGAACAGTAAAACGACCATCTCCGGAAAAAAATATCTTAATACAGCAGGATAACAAATTGACTTCATATTTTAGCCGACAAAAGTTAATTTTCGTTCTTTAATATCGTGCTAAAAATTGCTCCTCTTGCAAATTGCCTGAGTCGATTAGTCAGCTGAAGAATTAAATTCCACAGGAAATAATTTGAGCGATTGTGCTACGAGAAAAGTATGGAACGAATATTGAATTAATCGTTCGCTACTCTGATATAAATTTATATGCAGAATATTCTAGAATTTAGGCTTTAGGTCATCAGTTAGTTAGCCAAAAATGACCCAGTGGCAGATAGTGATTGCATCTTTTTCTGGTTAGCGATTTCCATGACTTTGTTCTGGTCGTCTTCTATATGTGCTTCGTTAGAATTTGGTTTAAGTTGACTTAATTTTTCTGAATCCAGTGATCTGCAGAGTGGCATTCTCTCTCTCTGGAATGATCTTATAACTTTCCTAGAAGATGAGCCCTGACAAGGGTACCCATCACCTTGTCGTTGGTGAGAGGGTTCAGTAACCTCATGTCCAGGGAGAGATGCCGGCGGCAGCCTAGCTACCGGCAGGGCCACCCATGCCGGTAGGGTCTCGAAGTGACCGAGGTGAAGCCAGGACGACTCCTATGCAGCGCCTGGTCCAGAGTGGGCGGCTGCAAAGAGCGTCTGTTCTCCATGTTGGGAGCGGCTGAACTAAAACTTAGGAAAGCAAGAGGAAACTACCTGACTATCTTCTTCCCCAGGACATCACAATGGACAGGCAAACAAACTCAACGGCTCTCAGTCCCGGGCATCTCTTAAATTACTGGGGTGGGTTGGGAGAGTATTGGTATTTTAAGCAAAATCTTAAGGATAATTTATACCCATCTACACTTTTAGAGTAAACAGACTAAAGATTCTCAGCCCTAGCGAATTATATGTAAAATTTTTTCAATGTCATCATTCGGAATTACGGGTTTCTCCCTAAAATGATCCAAACCATTCTATCCACAGTCGGAAAATTACTGTTAACTTACTGGGTACCAAGTGTACGAATAAACCAGTTTTTCTTAGAAACGCCTGTTGCAACTCATATAAGAATGCGTGGTTTTATAAATCTGCTCTGTTCGTTTTAGTAGTCAAATATTATACCTGAAGGAATTTTTAATAACATTTTTCTATTCCGAGCTCTAATAATTTGGTAATGATTTAAAAAATCGTCAACATGATAGATTCTCCAAGTCGTTTCTTCACTTTTTGCTAGATTCTTCCCGGGAGTATTTTTCACCTTCTTAGAATATCATATCGCCTAACTTTTTTTAACTTGTTTGGATTTTCAACAATTTTCATTCAATATCTTTTTAACAACTTGGGTAAGAAACTTTATTTAGATTTACCTAAACCAGAACTGATAATTTAATTGGAAGCAGCATATATTCTATTTTAAAAAGTTCCTGCTCTAATTCATTGAGGTTCACACGAGAATTTTTTTATATTTGCGAAAAGAAGGAATATCTGTTTAATGCCCCGCAGCACTTTCGAGCCTGACCTGAATTCTGAACGACTGAAAACGGGGCAATTTGAGGCAAATACACAGGAAACGGAGAATATCAGTGATGCCCCGAGTTACCCTTAGGGAGGGTGGCTACTGCGTTCACAAATTCCTGATCCAAAATTTGGATCACTAGAAGCTAAATTAGTAGTGCCCAAGTATGACGAAGTTAAATCTATGCAGTATGTACTTTGAAGCAGAAAAGAACTGAGAGAACTCAAGTCAATACTGTTCCTGAGATAGAGGAAAATTGCGAGCACAGCCGCTTCTGCGTGCCTGACAATGTTAATAGGTTTGCTCGTTAAAGAACGCAGCCCAGGCACCCTTAGCGGGCTCTAGAGCGATGCCAAAGTAACAAATTGAGCGTCAACCGACGTTTAAGAGTATTCATGTGGTATACACGAAAGTAGCTGGAAATTACCTTGGGTGAATTATGACGAACAGTTTTCGGGGTTGACGAAGAAAATTCCGTCAGCAGTTTGGGCATTTTCATCAAAGTAATGAAGATTTTCCGTGCTTATTCAACATTATTATTCTATAGAAAGTTATTCCAATTCTAATTAGACTATTATTTTGTTAAACATAAATTAGAATAAGCAAAACTGCAATGTGTGTTGCATTTGAAACGTCCATGTATCCACATAGGCTTGAGGAGTAAATGAAGTTGACAAATTTTTGGTAAGTCAGTAGGGAAATTGGGGAACAACAAATAGTAACA
Source organism: Dendroctonus valens (assembly GCA_024550625.1). Classification (NCBI taxonomy): domain Eukaryota; kingdom Metazoa; phylum Arthropoda; class Insecta; order Coleoptera; family Curculionidae; genus Dendroctonus; species Dendroctonus valens. The sequence goes on along the minus strand of JAJTJO010000013.1, from coordinate 266,517 downwards.
AACGGAACGAACCAAGCAGCCCGAAGAAGAAGGTATAAAGGAAAACAGAAAGTTGAACGATGAGCAACAAGAAATGCAAGGGCAACAGTAAAAGTTATATCACAGATGGTTGAATACGAAAGAACTAATGTAGTCAAAATAAGTAGCCAAAGGCAAAAAACCAAATATGGGAAAAGAAATGTCCGGGACTATATACATCATTGATAGAAAAAATTAACAAGATTCCGGGAGGTTTATTAAAAACATGAGACCCAACAAAGATGAACAAATAATAAAGTCCATAGACCCCGAAAAATTGAAAAAACACTATAAAAAATTACTTGTAGAAAAAAGCCCTGAATACAATATCAACACGAAGTACTGATTCAAAAGGAACCAGTAATTGACTTAGACTTTAGAAAATTGACGCTCCCCAGGTCCTAGCGGAATATACCTAGAATGTTCATACATAAAACTGGAAGCAAAGAAGACTGCAATAACTTTCGGGCTATAACGAGAATGATGAGATCTCGACAAGAACATCAACTCTTTTTTTTATATATAGTATATATGAAGCAATCTGCCGCAGGCATTCAGCTACTGTGATGGTGTACAGCGTTCGTAGATCGGCTCCATTGAGCCTACTACCCCAATCAATTAATAATTATGACCAGATCACTCGACCTACAACTATCTCAGCCATACTACTCATTATGTATGGTTTACTAAATTTAGGGGTGTGAGTCTCTTCAGTCTTCTTGGGTGTCCTGTGTGGTCAACGACTTGTCTAGCCAGTTGGTTAAGATAAACCAGCATTCGCTTGTGATAACTGTCATTATACCGCGCTATAACTTCCTTCACAGTGGGTATGTGTATGTCCTGCTGTAGGATCCTATTTGGGACGTAGAACGGAGCGTTGACAATGCATCTTAACACTTTGTTTTGGAACCTCTGCAAAATTTCCAAGTTGCTGTTGCTGGCGGTGCCCCATAATTGGATACCATAGGTCAATATCGGTTTGAGAATGGCGTCGTAGATAAGAATTTTGTTTTCTAGAATCATTTGCGACTTCCGCCCCATAATCGAGTACATTCTAGTAAATTTAAGTCCCAACTGTTTTCTCTTAGTGAAAATATGGTGTTCCCAGGTAAGACGCCTATCCAGGTGGATTCCGAGATATCTGACAATTTGTGCTTGTGGTAGTTGGTGATTGTTGAGCCTTGCTGGGGGACATGTTTCTTTCCTCTTAGTGAAAGTTATGAGAGTCGACTTTGTTTCGTTGGCCTTTATTCGCCATTTTTTAAACCCGTTTTGAATGCTGTCCAAGTCTTTTTTCCAGCTTTCTTGATGCCATCGTCGGGATTTCATGTGTTGCCAAAATGGCCGTATCATCTGCATATGTAGCTATTAGAGTTTCATTAGATGTGGGAAGATCTGCAGTGTAGACTGAGTACAGCACTGGTCCCAGCACGCCTCCCTGTGGAACGCCAGCTTCTATCGGATGTAATTCCGAGTATTCGTTGCCATGTCTTATTACAAACTGCCTGTTATGGAGGTACGATTTAAGAATAAGGTAATGTGGGTACGGGAGAACTGATATCAACTTCCATAGCAGTCCCTTGTGCCACACCTTATCAAAGGCTTTTGATATGTCCAAGAATGCAGCTGAACAGTAGCTCCTACTCTCTAATGCTCTGTTTATCTCCTTTGCAATCCTGTATATTTGTTCTGTAGTGCCGTGCATTTGTCGGAAACCGAATTGATGTTCTGGTATAATTTTATTTTCATCCAGTATGGTTTTTAGTCTTTCTATATATATTTTTTCGAATAACTTAGATAGTATAGGTAAGAGGCTGATAGGTCTGGACGATGACGCTTCCTCCGGCTTTTTTCCTGGTTTACAGATCATAATAATTTCTGCCAGTTTCCAGCTGTTTGGGAAATTGTTATTTCGCAGTACTGCATTATATATGTAGGTTATCAGTTTGTGGCATTTCATAGGAAGCTCTAGTAAAATTTTCCGGTGATTAGATCGTATCCTGGTGTCTTTCTGATATTTAATTTTATTCTGCTACTTTAATTTTATGATGAGGCAAATCCATCTGTAGGGGAGAATCCAAGTATCTTTCGATTTCGTCTTCCTCCTGTTCATAATTTTCGGAACTAAAGGGTTGAAATACCTCTTCCAGGTAGTCTGCAAAGTTTTGGGCTTTCTCTCTGTCATTTCTCGCCCAACCGTTAGTGTTTGTTCTAAGAGGAGGGTGATGTAAGAGTGGCTTGTCCAATTTTCTAGACACTCTCCACAGCGAGTAGTCTGTTGCTTCCGTGGCTGTTAGGTTTTCTAGATAGCTTTGAATGCCCTCGTTCTTGTATTGTTTCAACTTCTCTTTCAGTTCCCAAGCCGCCTTGTTGAACTTACTTTTGTCTTCCGTCGCTCTAGTCCGTTGTCAGATTTTTCTTTTTTGTCTCTTTTCGGCGGTTTTCTCCTTGATATGCTGAGGAATTCTTTGTTTTTTTCTGCCGGTGGGCTAGGCTGGGTTGCAAACCAAGCTGCTTGTTGGATGTTTCTTGTTAGTTTATCCACTTCCGTATCTATGCCCTTATCTGTTTTAAGTTCGCAATCTAATGATATAGAACGCTCTAAATTCTGTCTGAAGAGGCATCAACTCTTGAATTGCGGTTGAATGAAGCACTAGATGAAGCTCAGAGAATGGAAAAAAATATATTATAGACATAGGTAAATTTAAACAAAAGTCATTATCTGTGATTAGGGGAAGCACCAACAGATACCTGAACCAATATCCGTCTGAGAATAAACATAACATAAAACAGCAAGAACTGAGGAAGCTATAAAGAACAGAATAAGCAAAAGAAAATGTGGTGGAAGCTGACTGAATACAATATGTATGTATTGTATTCAGTCAATATGTAAAACCAGTTGTTATATATGGCTCAGAAATGTGACCATTAACACAAAGACTTAAGGGCAATCTACTAGCAATTGAAATGGATTTTTGGAGCGCGGCGAGAAAATCTAGATTAGAACATGTGCGAAATGAGGGCATAATGAGATAAATGTAATTAAAAGAAACAATCGTAGAAGACATTAAAAAACAACAGTTAATATGGAACGGACATGTAAGGACCTATGAAAGAACAAATGCTGCCGAGTAAAATATTGGCATGGACACGCCCAGAAAAAATAAAAAGAGGAAAACCGCTAACAACATGTATACCAAGAAATTGCAGAATTATGCAAACAATATAAAAAAAACATAAAATGCAACAACAATTGCAAATGAAAAGTACGTTCATAAGCCACGTTCCCTAATTTCTTCCGAAACCCCATACGTTTTTATAGCGATTATGCTACGGTTAATTGAAATGTTCGCAAATATTGCACTAGGTGTTATCAACAACGGCCAGAAAAGTCTCTTGGCGAAAGAACAGCACTTAACACATACTTTTTATTACAAAAACTTAACTGCCCCTAATTTAGTTTGCCATGAAACGAATAATCAGAAGCGTAACGATTAATCTTTACCCTAACAAATTGCAGCAAAATAAAAACATCGACTCCATAACAGATGTTGCGTTCAATTAGCTGCTGAGGTAACACCTTTTCTGTGTTGCCATTTATTACCCTTTAAAGAGCCTGTTGGGAGAAGGCAAAAACCGAAAATTGAAATCGAGGGCTCAACGAAAAAGTTGTGGAAGAAAATCCAGACAAATGGTGTTAGAATCTAATAAAGGATGCCTACATGTTATTTAGTGCATATATTTAATATGGAAAGTTTTTTGGTTGACATAAATAGTTTTCGTATTCCCGGTGTTTTTAACAGTTTTTCCTGGCAATTATCCGCTCAATTAAGCAAATCTTCGTACATTAGAAGCGAAATTTCAAGGATTTGTTATTTACTGAAGTTTTCAATAGATTATAAATCAGGAATAAAAACGAATGCGAAATTTTTATCTGCCACTGAATGCGACTCAGAGTCTCTGGAGACAAATTACAATTTTATACGAGCAACGTTTTCTGTGTTAGTTAACTCTAGCCAAATTGATAGTTTTTATTTATTTATCTCAATTTATCCATGAAGTTTAAGAATCGAAATGCAATTAGAAAGCTTTCCATTCAAGTTGTAACCGGATAAAAAAATAAGCTGCTTTTTGGGATTTTGTGGGATATTTTATAATGTAGGGAAGCCTTTATTCAAATAAGTCGTGTATTATGCTTTTTATGCATATATATTCGGTTTCATAACGTCATCCTATATCCTCAGGTTCCCATTCGCCACGCTTCTGTATTCTAATAATGTGATCTCAAGTTGCTTTCTAACAGTGCTATGTTTATATCTTATTCCCACTTACTCTTCTGCCGTCCTCTCTTTCGTTTTCTACATTTATGGAGCACATTTTAGTTTGTTCCCCGGAATGGGACAATTGGGCATTTTTTGAGCGCGGGGGATTTGTTTGTTTTGTACTTGAGCCAGTTTTGAGATTATCGTCAACCGTCTCCTAACGACTATTGCCATTGCCAGGAACTCCTATTTTTCGTTCAGGCGTCAGACGTCCAAATAAGATTTGGCTTGTTATTTTTTTTGCTGTTCGCCAGGTTTGTCAGTCATCTTCTGGTTGGTGTTTGCTGATATCGCTTCCTTATTTTCATTTTTCAGGAGGTCTCCATTTCTATCTTATCTTCCGCAGTCTTTCTTACCCCAAACGTGTTACATGTGCCTTCCCAATTAATTGCTGTTTTCAATGTTTTCGACAATAGTTTCTTCTACTTTCATTTGTTTTCTGATGTCTCCATTTTTGAGGTGTACGGATCTAGATACGCTTGCCGCTCAGCTAATATAGCTAATATAGATAATATACACAGCAATATATATTATTGTCTTTGCTTTTGACCTTATGTTTTTCTGTCATAATATAGAGCTCAGTGCCCCCAAAACTTGTTTTCCTTTGGTTATTCTATTTTTTATGGCCTCCTCAGTTTGTGCTATATTCCTCCTTTTTATTCCCAGATATATGCATTCATCGTCTTTTTTTTTTAATGTTCTAGGTCCAGTTCATCTGCTGGTTCTTCATCAACACACAGATGTGGGGTTTTGTTTAAATTTCCCTCTAGTCCCCATTTCTTATTTTCTTCTATAGCTTTCTCGGCATACTCTAGGCCTTCCTTGTCTTGAACAATTACTGCCTGGTCATCTGCATATTGTAATGTGTATAGGTGGTGTCTCGGAAATTCAGTACCATCCTCTTTCACTTTTCTTCCATTGTCTGATAGCTTCATCAACATATATGTGGAATAGATAGATATTTTAGACCTTTAGTCACCTTAAATCCATTGTATATTTGTCCCTATTTATGTTCTAGATGTCTTGTTGGTATATAACTCTTTGATGGCGTCGATTAGTGTCACGGTTTTACTATTTTCGTCAACAAAGAGTAGATGTACTTCTTGAGATGTCATCACTCCTTTGCGCTATCAATTATTGATAATATACTACCGATTATTGATCGTCCTACTCTAAAGCCGTTCGGTTCTTCCGATCTAAGAAGGGCGATATTCTTCGGATATACGTTCTTTTCTCACTCGCTTGAGAAAAAAACAATATGCAGTTGTTTTTTTTTCTTCGTCACAGATGAATTTCGACCAGAGTATGGTTTCGTTCCATATATTTGATCCCTCGGTATTTCGCATACGCATCTGTTGTTATTCTCTATTTTTACTCCGAGATCCACATACTCACTCCAAGAATTTATTCCTGTTCCATTTGCTGTTGATTCACTTAGTAGGCGCGGTATTCGTTTATTTGTAGGCCCCATTTTTGTTATTCTTCAAACAATTTTTGAGTCAAGTTTTGAAAATTCTGCTCATATTGGACCACAGCGACAGGCCATGGTTATTTGTAAGCATTTTCTTTTGTAGACTATTAATATTACTACTACTACTACTACTCCGTAGCGCTACAGCCTCTGATGGGGCTTAGCCGAGGCCACATTTTGCGTCCATCTGTCTCGGTCTTCCATAACTTCTACACCATTCCCGATGCCCGTTTTCCAGAGGTCCGATATTAAATTATCACGCCACCTTAATCTCGGTCTTCCAAGTGGTGGTCTTCCTTCCTCCTGGTGCTCTGTCCCATATTAAACGGCCCATTCTATCCTCTGGCTGTTTTCGTACGTGCCCTGCCCATCTCAACCTTTGTTACTTTATGAGGTTAATCGGTTCTGGCTGATTGTATATTTGTTTTACATTTTCAAAGTTGTATGTGCCCATGGTCACATTTTGTCCATCCCTAGCTCTGCCTGGACTTGAGACATACATGTATTTTGTTTTGGCCTCGTTGACTTTAAGCCCCATATATGCCGCTTCTTCTTCGATTTCGTAAAATAGTTCTTTTGCTTTTATGACGCTTATACTCACCGCGTCTATATAGTCGGCATATATAAGCAGCAAGTTTGATCTTCTGGCCCCGAACAGCTGGGTTTCAATTTTGGCTTCTCTTTCTACTTTCTCCAATGCGACATTAAAAAGCGCGGTGATAGTGCGTTTCCCTGTTTAAGACCTGTGCTCATCTGAAACACATCTGATAGGTCATCACCAATCTTTACTCTACACCTAGAACCCTCAAGACAAGCTCAGCCATTGTATGTCATATTTTGACCCTTTTTACGCTGTCGTATGCCTGCTGGAAATCAATAAATAACTGGTGGAGGTCTTGATTGAAGTCCCAACTCTTCTCTAGCAATTGCCTAATGGTAAACAGCTGGTCTGTTGTTGACCCATTTGCTCTTAAACTGCAATGGGAGCCTCCCAACATTTTTTCGGTGAAGGAGGTTAGTCTTAGAATAATTACGTTGGATAGGACTTTATAGGCTACATTGATTAGTGCTATCCCTCTGTAATTTTTGCCGACCGTTCTATAATCTTTTTTGTGGATCGGTATCATAATACTCTCCTTCTAGTCATCAGGGAAAGCTTCTTTATACCATATGGTTTTAGTGATGTTTTCCAGCTGGGTTTTGATAGTATCACCACCGTATTTACGAAGGAAGTTCTGCTGTGAGTATGTCTTCGCCAGGGGCTTCATAATTTTTCAATTTCATTATTGCTTTTGTAATTTCCTCTTTAGAGGAGATCTCATTCAGGTCCAGTGCTTCCTCCTCTTCACCAGTTCCTCTATTAACCAGATGATGGAAGTAGTTTTGTCACGTTTGCAATATTACTACTTTGTCAGTTATTAGATCTCCATTTTCCTGCTTTTAGATATTGTCGGTCGTGGGTCTGAATCCTGCTTTTGTAGAGCGTTGTTTTTGGTGGAATGCTCTTGTGCTATTTTTTCCTTCTTCTTCTGGTGCAATTTATTCTCTGTCTCGCCATTCTCTCTTTTTTCTTCTTAACAGTTTCTTTCCTAGGGTTCGTAGTCGTCTGTATGTTTCCCTGTTCTCGTCTGTGGGACTTTTTAGCATTTTGAGTCTAGCAGTATTTCTGGTCTCCATAGCATCACAATCTTCATCATACCAGTGGTTTTTGTGTTGTCTCCTGGCCTTCTCCCCTACCACCTTTCTAGCTGCTTCTGTAATTGTTCCAGATATGAACTTCCAATGCGTATCCATATCAGTATTGTATGTGGTGTTAGTATTTTCTCTGATAAGCCGCCCTAGTTCGTCCTGATACTGTGCACTTATCTCTGTCTGCTGAAGCTTTCCTGTATCCCACTGAGACGAGAGGCGATTGGTTCGCTTGTTCTTTGCTGTAGATATTCTGACTTTGATCTTGGCTTTGATCAGAAAATGATCTGAATCGGAAGCTGTCCCCCTGCAGCTTCTTACGTCTAGTACATTACGCCCGTGTCTTACATCAATTATAACGTGATCTATTTGGTTTCTGGTTACACCACCATTAGATACTGATGTCATTTTGTATATATCTTTGTGTTCAAACATAGTGGACTTTATCTACATATTATTTGATGCTGCAAGATCTGCCACTCTTAGACCGTTGTCGTTGGAAGCATTGTGCAGGCTGTGCCTCTTCTTGTCCAATTTTCGCATTGAAATCTCCCAGGATGAGTGTCATGTCTTGTCTGGGAAGTTGGGCTAGTTTCCTCTCCAAAGTGTCGTAAAACAGCTCTTTTACACCATCATCTTTGTCTTCCGTTGGTGCATGCACCGATATAAGCGAGTAGTTGTAGTAAGTGCCTTTTATCCTCATATAGCACATCCTGTCGCCAAGTGATTCGCACGTTAAAACTGAGTTCAGCAGAGATTTCTTGAGTGCAAAACCTGTTCCGAAAGCGTGGACGTTTTGTTTATATCCACTATAGAAAGGTACTGAATTCCCAACGTCAGAATAACCCACTCCAGGCCACCGTATTTCTTACAGAGCGGTGATATCCATATTCATTCTTTCCATTTCTTTGATCGCTTTTATTGCTGCACCCGGTCGATATAACCGTAGGACGTTCCATGTTCCAATTGTCATTGCGTTATTCATCGCCGTGTATCCTACCTGATCCGAGGCTTCTGTTACTTCTTCGTAACCCATACTTTTTTGCGAGGTGGAGTGGGTAGCCCCACACTCAACCCTCATCTTTTCTCAAACGGGCTTGGGACCGTCTACAGCAGAGTTACTATTAATATTGAAAGTAATTAAAAACAACTTTTTTGTAAACCTTTTTCAAACCACGTTTTGTTTGGTTACTGTGGTATACAGTTCGAAAGGAGCAAAATCCAAATGGAAGCCACTTTTTTAAGGAAGGAAGGAAGGAAAAAAAAAAGACTCCTACTTTGTTATTGCACCATTTACTAAGTGCTGACTTCTTGTTTTCCAAAAAGAAGTTCATAATGTTTTTACTTTCATGAAACTGCAGTTGAAACAATGTCTACGTATTTAGTAGTATAAGGAGGACGCATATCTACTTTTGCTCTATTGCCCACACAATTTAAAAAACCAAGTCGAAATCACAGGTTACACAAGATGATCAATTGACTCCCACTATTTTCCACCAAATAGTTATTACAGCTTTGCCCACACAGCTGGGAGGTTGACTCCGTAGAATTTTAAGTTGGGAGCCACAGTTTTACACAACTCACCGCTAAACTTTAAGATGAAAATTTCACTTTGCATACTCTTCTTCTAAAAATATTTCAAGTACATTTACTCCAGCTGATATGCTCACGCCGGGATCGCTATCCTTAACTAGACGGTCTGAGCCAATCACTCATCTTTTAGACGTTGTAGGGAGAACATTACTATAAAACAAAGCCTTATAGTACACAGTGCTCCATCTCATATATAAACATAGACTTTCTCATTGCATCTTTCACTAGTTTATTATGCTTTATCTTCAATTTCTAAGCCGATTATCATATAGTAGACAAATTATCATTGTCAAATATGTAGACTTGTTGCATGGTAGATGCTTGAAAACCATATTAACTTTTGACTAGCCACAATATACAAGGTTTATATTTTATTATTACTATGATTATAGGAAATCAAGCGAGTGTGAATAAATAAATGTCCTTTTATCACCTACTGCATCTAATATAATAGTTAAGTTGTCACCATATAAATTACGTCCCCTTCAACAAAATAGAGAAGGAAAGAGTCGTTTTTAGAGCTTCACGTAGAAAAGACATTTATCTTAGTCCGTCATTTCAGATCGTTCATTTTTCATTTTTATCTAACTTTAGGAGGCAATACGGACGGAAAACTAGGCACTATATTTTCCTTTATTTTGCCAACGAAGGCTTGCCCAATATCTGATGTCTTGTTTTGCGGGCCCCCAGGGCAATACCGATTTGTCCGATGTTGTAGGTATCGAGTTCTATTTTGTAACGCTGTACTTTTCTACGCCCTAGCAATATCAGGCATACTTTTTGTTTGCAAACGTTCGGTTAGTAAATAAACTGTTTGATTTCTGGCACATGGAGTTTCTCGTGCACTTTTTATCCCTTCAGGGAGAGCATAAATTCAGGTTCATATAGAATGTTTTGTTTGCATATATGACTGAAACTCATGAGATAAGGAAACTGAAATAGAAGCACTGGAAACTGTGGGTACCTCAATGCAATTCGCATATGGTGATCTTTAAGTCAGACATTCTAATATGCCTAAAAAGACAAGTATTCGATCAGTGTGTTTGGCCTGTGCTTACATACGGGACTGAAACGTTACCCTCACAAAGAAGTCTACAAATAGAATAAGTATCACGAAGAGGAAAATGGAGAGGTCGATGTTAGGTATATCACTAAGAGACAGGATCCCAAATATAACATTAAGGGGGAGGCCCGGAGAGACGGACGCGGTTTCCCCTATAACAACCTTAAAATGGGACTGGGTGGTCATGTGGCCCGACTTACGGACAATCGCTGGACAAAGAGGATACTTGAGTGGAGACCGCGCCAAGACGCATACAGAAGTAGACGCTGTCCACCACCCAGATGGACCGATGATATCAAAAGGATAAAGACCAACTGGATAAAGGCAGCACAGGATCGGCCAGGATGGAGAAAGCTAGGGGAGACCTATGTCTAGCAGTGGACGCGATTGGTCGCTTGATGATGATGATCATGATGATTGTTCTAAATGTTCACCTTTATTCGCTGGAGTCCTCGTTCAAGTAATATTCGATCCTCCAGTTCTTACTTACTGCTAGATGGGGTTTTATACTCAAAGATTTTCAGATAATCCAATAAGACAAGTCTAGGGGAATTCTATTCTACCCCTCTTACCACCCCATTTGCATAAATATGGCGGTTTCATCCACTTTAAAACTGGTAAATCAAAATGAGCTGGAGCTCCGTCTGGAAAGTGAGATTTTCTTCATCAAGCATCAGATTCTAAATTTTCACCATTTAATTTTCTAAAAGTTGTATGATAAGTGACTCATAGTTTAGCTAGAGTTTTATTCTTCTAAACTCTCTTCTAAAGATATGAGTTCTATAATTTTGATTCCCTGAATTCCTGATTCCTGAACCTTAGCAGAACGCCTTAGAACAACCCAGAGAGCGATGGAAAGATCCATGCTTGGAATCAGCCTACGAGACAAAATGCGCAATACAGAAATAAGGAGGAAGACGCAGGTAAATGACATAATCGAGCGCGTGTGGGCTGGACACGTGGCAAAGCAGGACACCTATCGTGGCGGCCACGATCAACAAAAAGAACTGTCAGAAGACCCCAAAAGAGATGGCTAGACGACATAGTCGGTGGGTCGGAATTGGCACCCACTTGCCCTAGATAGGGACACATGGAGAAATTTGGAAGAGGCTATATCCAGCAGTGGATAAATAAAGGTTGACAAAGAAGAAGAAGGTTTCCATTCTCTCACTATCTACAGTTGTGTCTGTTAGCAGCCCGGATTAGAAAACAAAGTCGTTTCATTAAGTCAGAGATATTCTTTAAACTTGTGTTTGTCAAGTTCTGGTAAGGCCGTAATTTACATGGAAAATTCTTTCTGTCAACATCTTATACACAGAACCTGTTTCTATTTTTGTGAATCTGGCGACTTTTTGTTTGTATTTATTTTGTATTTTTATTTTTAAAGTTTAAAAGCAACATTTCATGAGTCCTTTCTTCGTGTCTATAGATTTAAACTGCTTTTATCGTATAAATGGTGCTTGCAGCATCTTTTCACGACTGGTCAAACAAGAATCCAAGGTAAAGAGAATTATGAAAATTGTTTGTGTAACAGATTCAATTTGAACTCATTTATGACAGAATTTAACTTACCTGAAAATCGTGTAAGCAGATTGAAACATCCAAATTGCCTGCTTCAAGCGAATAATGCATTTAGCTTTCAACACTCGAGAGGCCTTTGGGAAGCTCCAATCTGATTAAATTTGGAGTTTACTCTTGCTGAGAGACACATGAATTAGTAAAAATGGATTTAAGCGAGAAAGTAAGCTGAAATAATTCGTTGCGAATGAATTATTTTTAGACATGTTTCATGCATTTAGTAGCAATTCTCGTTTTCCAAGGGTGAAATCAAATATGGTGAAACGTGGGCTTCAGACAAGAAGCTTAGATTATCGAACAGTTTAAGCTAATTAAAAAAAAATTAATAGAAGGATAAATACTGCTGCAATTAATATAAACTTTATTAGAATGGTTCAATGCTTATGCACGAAAAGGTGCTGAATTCTTATATGGCAGGTTTTCCTAGGCATCCTAATTAACCCAAACTAACACCGGAAAACTTTATGTGAAACTAAAATTTGACTTTATATTATATAATTACGTAAGCTGAACGGCAAGCAAATTAAATCCTTTTATCCTCGATTCTAATTTCACCCTCAAAGTTATTATGTTAGACCGCTAATGAATTCTAACTGCAAATGAAAACTGTTTTAATTGAGAATTTCTTCTAATTACGAGTCTCCAACGAGTTTTACTTGGGCAAAGCCTTTGGTGGAGTTCGGTTCAGTTCATTAGGTATAATTGATACAGCTGAAAAATTACAGAGAAAAGTCGTCGACGTAATTCAAAGCAACTTTTAAACCTCTAGCTGATGAGTTAATGTTGGTTTCAGGGGCGATTTTCACTGAGGACCAGAAAAATAGCAGCTCTGAGCTGGCCTTCAAGTATGCAGTTTACAAAATCAACAAAGAGAGGGAAATTCTTCCTAACACTACCTTGGTATACGATATTCAGTACGTTCCCAGGGACGACAGCTTTCGAACTTCGAAAAAAGGTAAGATAGAGGAAGACCATACTCGACAAGAATCGAGCTAAAGTTTTAAGCTCAAACATTCAACATTTTTACTATTTCAAGTTATTGTACACTTTCATAGCATTTAAAATACATGCAACTTTTACTCTTCCAATTTTCAGTTGCAAAAATACTTATACAGTTTGAATTGACTATTATTCCTTATCAGTGCATGGTTTCTTCGAATTGTAATGAATTAAGCATTTTGATGTCACCTTAGGTTTTTGGGTCCACGATTCTGGCAACAAATTCTAGAAGCCCTGCAGTTGTAATCAGCTTACACCAAAAATTGTTTGAGGGCCATTCTCATGACGCTCAAAATTATCAGCCCTTCAGGTCGCCGTGATTTTTTTTACTCAAAAAATCCAAGTTTAGCTTCAAAATTAAGTGAAGTAACCTAACAGCAGAATCTGATGTAGATATTTTCGGAGAATCGCAATGTACATTTGAAAAATTGAAATGTTGCGGTTGGTTTAAATCACTGTTTTAAAATCTATCTGGTTTTATTCCAGTTTTTCAACGATTGGCACAAACGCTTTCAAATTCGGGGCAGTTTAGCCTCAATGAACGTTTAATCCCTTAAAATCAACATGTTTTCATTTTTTTTACGTTTTATGAATCCATTTGAAACACATAAGCGACGAATGACTATTGAGCATAGTACAATATTCCTGCTGTAGGATTTAAGATTTTACAGCGTCCTGAACATTCATTAATCCTTTCTTAACACAGAAATATTAGATCAACAATAAAAGCTCTTCAATCAATCTTGTTTGTGAGTTAAGACTCCTGAGTTTTCCCAGTTTTTCATCAGACAAAATTTGATGGCGACTGCTGCTTTATTTTGTCGAATTGTTTTAAAACATCTGTTTTATAGTGCAGATGCATAATGACGATGTGCACCGGCATGTTCGTTAAACTGCTTTTCTGATGCCTTCATCAGCAAAGTAAAGTATCGGACGCAACTTCAACTTGCAATTGAGCCGCTTGCAGACTGAATTTGCCTTCCTGAATTTCAGTTCGCATAGATAAAATAGAGTAAATTGATGGAATGGATGAAAGAATATGTCATATTAGAATAAGAGGTCCATGGTACAACTACACACACACCAACGTTGGTACACGCACCAACGGAAGAGAAGGACGATGATGAGAAGGACACTTTCTATGACCAACTCACCAGAATTCTCGACTCGATCCCCAAGCAGGATATGTTATTGTAACTGGGCGACTTCAACTCCAAACTGGGTAGAAAAGACTGGTTAGGACTAGGGGTAGCAAATCTAGCAGGACTCAACAATCTCATGATCAAATCTACTATGTTTGAACACAGAGATATGCATAAGCAGACGTGGGTACCCAATGATGGTATCACAAGAAACCAAATAAATCACATCCTAATAGATTCCAGGCACTCAAATAACATTATAGACGTGAGAAGTAAAAGAGGAGCTGAGGAGGACTCGGATCATTTTCTGGTATGTGGCAAAATAAGAATAAGGATAAAGAAACAGAAGACAGGTCCACAACAAGCAAATAAAACAGCTAAATGGGACATCGATAAACTTAAGGAAGAGGAAGCCCTCGCTAACTACAAATCTAAAATTGCAACTATAACGCGGAATATACCAGAATCGTGTAAGAGTAACGCCAACACCATGTGGAATGTTATACAGAAGGTTATTCTGGAAACAACGGAAACAACTATCGGAAAGCGCGAAAGAACAAAGAAAAATAACTGGTACGATACGGACTGAGAACGTACAGAACCAAAGACACCGTGCTAGTGCTCAAATGTTACAGGACCGTTCACAGGACAACATAGATAACTTTAACAATGCAAGACATAGAGCAAAAAAACTCATTAGGGAAAAAAAGACAGACAAACAAGACAAACGGAAGATGGGCATTGAAAATGAACGGGAAACAATGCTAGATAGAAGTGGATGGAGGCAAATTGTGCTTGCAGCCAAGACTCACATAAGGTTGTAGTGCTACTTGAAGAAGAAGAAGAAGAAGAAGAAATTGATAGACTTTAATCCCATAATTTACTTAATAAATTATTCATTCCAATGTATTCCTGGGTTTCAGTCAATTTTATTGTTTATTATTTAAAATGTTACAAATACGTTTCGGTGTCTTTATCCACCATCATCAGTTTGTGTATATAGTTGCTTCTAACTTCACATTTGACTGGTCACTAAGAGTGACCCAGGAATACATTGGAATGAATTAACGTACAGTCAGGAAAATATACGAAACGATTAATAAATTATATTCATGGATAAATTTATGGAATGATCTTAATAGTCTCAGTACGTCAGCCAATCATACTCTATCCAATGCCTACGTGAGATCAACAAAGCACATGAAAGCGAGCTTGCTAATTTCGATGCTTTATTCTGCTTTTTATACTTCTTTACTATGTGGCTAACACCCTTACTTAATGCCCATTCGAAAAATTTCCTGATTTATGAGCTTTGGTAAATTCCTTTTTCATACTGTCCCATTAGAGGAACGGAAAGATCCAGTCTTCAGTGACTTCGGAACATTTTCCAGTGGTAGACCTTAAGCGTAGTATCTTAAAAATCCTTGAACATTTCGTCTAATTTAGCATTCAGCAGATAAAGC
The DNA here is from genome assembly GCA_024550625.1 of Dendroctonus valens. NCBI lineage: Eukaryota > Metazoa > Arthropoda > Insecta > Coleoptera > Curculionidae > Dendroctonus > Dendroctonus valens. The sequence continues at coordinate 251,179 of JAJTJO010000013.1, read as the reverse complement.
ACCTTTGCATATATGCCCCAGCTAGCACTCTAGGTTCTAAACATTTCTCATACATTTCTTTGAGAAAGTTTCCATTAGTGTAGTATTTATTTTTTTTCTGGCTATTTTATAATATGTTTTAATAATAGTACTGTTTGGACACTGAATATACTATTTTTTCCTCTGCTAGAAGCTCGCAGAACCATGACTTGCGTTGCACATATTTTCTACTGTTACTTAAACCGGCTTCAGTAACTGTAAGAATATTTGATGAGTTCTTCTGTGCGATTGCCTGCAAATCTTCAAACTTTTCGATTGTGTCAATATTTTCATCTTCTTTCGTCTATTAAAGATTGATAAAGAGTGCTCTTATTTCCCTTAATATTCGGTCTTGATAAAGACCGCATTTTTTATCAAAAGGTAAGCAATCACCTGGAGGGTATTGTGCGACAGACTTAGGCTCCAGCTGTAAGAGAAAAATTCCAATTCGTAAATAACTTAATTCAGAAAAGTTACCTTAGAGTTTAGATAGGAAATCTGCTACCGTTCTCAAAAGATACCTTAAAAACAGTATTTTAATAAATTGTTAAACTAGGCTAAATGAATAGAAATGTGTGAAAAAGTGCTCTGAGTTTTCGTAAAAAGGTAAATAAAATTCCCATTTTCCACAACAAATTTAAAACCAAAATGTATATTCTTTGCAATAATGTAAAGCTGCGCGAATATGCAAATTATTTAAAGCGCTGATTCCGCGACAAAATCCATGAGCATTTGGAAATGTAGAGTGCTGTAGAGTCGATGTACTTTCAAATCGCGCGATATTCTCGAATATTGATCATGTTCCTTCTAACTCCGACGTGACAGACTTATATTAATAAAAAATGATTGATGCCATATTGTAGGCGATGCGACAGGCGAAATTAAGAGGAATGACCTAAATTGCAAGAAAAAAGGGGACCGCCTCAATCAGGAAGTTTCCACGTGACACTTTACTGCCATTTGGGGGATCCAATGATTTATCGGTATTAACTCCGATTTGAGAAAATATTGCCATTTTACTATTTTATATACCGTTTTCAGTATTTTCTCATCATTGTATATCTCTAGTAGCATCTTAACGAGATATTCAATCTTTAATTCGTTTGAATGGAATTTAGGCTTTAAAAATCAATCCATGAGAATGCAAAGTAGAATGCTAACTAGCAAATAAATTAAAAATACAGAGGCAAACCGAAGCGATTTAATACGAAAAATATATTTTTTGTGAACATCGAATAATAGAGCTTCAAGAGTTTTTTCCCACACAAAAGAAGCTAAATTCAACTATCAGACCGAAAAACACACTAAAGGACTGCCCATTGTTAGGCAGAGTGAGGCAAATGATTTTAAATACAGGGCCACTATAGGCAGCTAAGGGATCGGTCTGTGATTGATCAGCACTTTGAATAAATAGAACAGAATATATTTGAAAAGGTCGAGCGATTTCAGATAGTGTTTGTGTTTCTCTATCTGGTTCGAAAGTTCATTGAGCACAGGGGGAGAATTACTGTAATTTGAGGACGGTTTTATTTATTTGCTTAGGTTTTCCTAGGCGCATTACATCAGAATAGTTGTCGATAGCGATTTGCTGGGTTGGCAACAACATTTTTCACTGATAACTCTTAGCTTCATATGGTTTTTGTCCTAGTTTAAATTGGAATTTTTTATGTAGTTTATATAAGTTACCACTCTTCATGTTTCTATGTCTTTATATGATGGTCCATCGAGGTCCATCTGTTCATATTAGTAGTAGTAGTAAACATCTTTATTTCCAAAAAAGGCTATCGACCTATCGGTCTTTCTGCCCTTGTTTAATACATGTAGTCTTAATCTAAATAAAAAACAAATATGAAAATTCTCTTATTCTAGGTTAACGATATTATTACATAAAATTTCAGTGGCAAGAAGAAATTATTTTATTGTCCACTAGTCAGTTGCGTTTGTAAGTGTTCGAGTAGTGTTAATGTAGGGAAACTTGTAAGGCAAAGGGGATTCAGTATGGTCCAGTTGTAGGGGTTGTTTGTCCATTTTGTCTGTAGCTGTATGAGTCTTTCCGAGATCTTTGTCATGTTTGTGCGTTCGTATAGTAGTTGGGTGGGGGGGTTGTGTAGTGGGTTTTGGGGGTGTCTTATTCGTGTTATTAGTCTTAGTGCAATTTGTTCTGTTGTTTGTGTATAACGTTTTGTCCTTTCTGTTCCGTTGGTCATGAGTATATGTCCAAAGTCTAGCAAGGGTCTACAAATAGCTTTATATATTTTGGTGGCGGTGTTTGTTCATATTATATAATCCACCTTTTGAATTTAGTCAAGATGAGCTAATCATCAACTGATCCACCTCCAAAATGCAACATTATCATTTATGAGGACAAGAGAATATTTAATAATTACATTACTCACACGGCTAATTATCTGGAGCGTTCCGATTAGTCAATATTCCCGCGAGTCTTGAATTTACGATGTGGCTGTGCAGTTCTTTGGAAGTACATGACAGACGGTCGATTACTGGACCGATCTAAACGCAAATTGTAATTGCAAACATTGCCGGCTGAGAGGTTCTTTTGCTCTAAATGGCGTATATTAAGTTTGTCGGCACTTGCAAATGATGCTCACATTAATGGCTAGAAACCTAATGTTTTTGTTCCATCACACATTTCTTCCATTAATAATATGCGACATTAATTATTATTAAATACAAGTATTTAAATTTTGAGTTTTTATTCAAAGATTTGGATTACTGCCAAATTGGCAATCCTAAAACAACCAAAACCACTTTAATTGGCAATTCTGCATTTTCCAATATATTTAACATTATCACAACATTTGGCGGCCGAACTGCTTATCATTAAGCCGCATTAATAATCGGCAGATTTTGCCCTTCAGAGACTAACCCGGGTGTAAATCCGGATTATTTTGCTTGTCAAACTAATGGCGTGTAAAATTTTTAGGCCCAAGTCTGTTCGCACCTAATCTTATTAAGTATCTTTCTGGCGTTCTGTTCTGCCCTAATCCTGGTTATCTGCTACATCAATTTTTGGGCGATAAACTTATACCTAATTTTTCAATTTCCTTCCTTTTTCAATTCACTTTTTCAAACCTTAAAAACAGAGAATGAAAATCACCAATTATGAACATTAACTTTGTCATTAATAAAATTGCTCTCAAAGCAGTCGTAAAAACTATAGGTTGATAAAAATTGAAATTTGTGGATTTATATACAGTGGTACCTCGATCTCGTCCTTAATACACGAGAGTTTTGAGATACAAGCCGCCGAGCGAGCGATATATTTTGCTTTGAGTCACATTTTAAAAGAAAGACTGCAACTTATGTGGAGGCCATATACGAAGGAGTGGATCACCAGGAAATTCTTTGTAGAGAGGATAAACCTGGTGTTGGGCACTTCTGTTAAAAAATATCTACAGGAAAACAATCCACCCTTCCAAGCACTTCTCATCTTCGACAATGCCCCTGCTCACCCCTAAATATCGAGGATGATTTACTCGAAGAGTTCAAGTTTATAAAGGTTCTCTGCCTACCACCCAACAACACTCCTCTCCTGCAGCCCATGGATCAGTAGGTGATTTCTAATTTTAGGAAGTTGTACACCCAGCACATTTTTCGGCGCTGCTTTGAGGTGACGGAGAACACAAACCTTACCCTTCGAGAGTTCTGGAAGGACCACTTTAACATTGTGATATGCCTAAGAATTATTGATCAGGTCTGGCTGGGTGTTACAACGAGGACCTTAACCTCTGCATGGAAGAAGCTGTGGCTTGAAGCTATAGCTGAAAGGGCCTTCGAAGGATTGGAACCCGAAGTGTTAGTGGTAGAGGCGATTGTTTCTCTGGGAAAATTCATGGGTCTGAAGGTGGATATGAGAAGTGTGAACGAACTCCTCGAGGAACAGTCTCAGGAGCTGATAACCGAGGAGTTACACGATCTACATTCGCAGCAGCATACGGAGGTTCAACGAAAAATTAGTGTTGAAGAGGAGCCAGAGATGGAGGAGGTTATCTCTACAAGAGATATAAAGAAGATCTTGGGAATGTGGGAAAAAGTTGTAGAGCTCGCGGATAAAAATAACCACGAAAAAATTGCAACTGATCGTGCATCTGAGTTGTTCAAACCTCCGTGGACAGTTTTCTTTAAACGATCTGCAGGTGAAAATGAGCAAAGTCTGACAAAAAAAGGGAACGACTAGTGACGAAAATTAAGCGCTGCCGTAAGCTCTTCACTTTTTCTTTTATTATGTTTTTTAGAATATGTATTTGTTATTTATAAATAAATTTTTCTTCTTGTAAATACATTTTTCTTATTCATAAACAGCTGAGGTAGTTTTTTGGGGGTCGAGGTACCACTGTACTTTGGCCTCATAATAACGTCTTCCAATGGGATTCAATATTTTTAAACTCTTAAAGAAAACATTCAAGTAATTGTTATTAATCCCGACCATACAAAAACGAAATTGAAAAGTTTCAAAAAACCGAGTTGAAAAACAATTTTTTTTCAATACTCTTCATTTAATAAATGTTTTCAATCCTCTGCTGAAAATCGAGATCGAAACAAAATATTTTCGATATACGGAAAGTTCTTTGTAGCGAAAACCAATAACCGCTTCCTCGAAATAATAACCTCGATGGACTCGGAGATGTCTAGGAAAATCTAAAAAGTTCAATACATATATAGTTCGATAAACAATCTCAACAAATGATTGATTAATTTAAAATGGCACAACAGTACTTTAGAGCGGTATTGGATTTATAGCAACAATTTTGCTAAACTTTTATTACTTGTATAAACCACTCAATGGAAGTTTCTTCTAGGAGAGCGTCTTACTAATTTATCAGGATAAAATTTATTTTTAGTTTAAGCATCTTAAAAACTGCATATTTTTGGCAACACAGAATCTTAAAAGCAAACTCACAACATGGTTTAAATATATAGAAAACCCCAAAATCCAAATCCAACCTTCTGAGAAATGTTAATATGCTCATAAATATCTGAAGTCTCAACCGTGACAATGAAACTTATCAATTTCTGGACATCAAAATAACGTATAAATAGCAGACAGCAAAGTAAGCATTTCTCTGATAGCAGAAGAAAGTTGAGTTCGGAATATTGAATTTACATTTGCTATGCAACTTTGAGAATAACAGGTTTTGATCCTTTTAAGCAAATGGAAACCTTTTCATTGCAATTCCGTTCGTGTACAAAGGGATCTATTTACTTGCTTCCTGCTCGGAAATTCTCTTTATGACATTTTTAAGAACGAGCATGAACATGATAAAACTTGCTAAATGCGAATTCGGCTTCTGGTATTATGTTAGTATGTTATTTGTTGGCATATATTGTGTTTGCAACAGTCAAAACTTCTGCTCATTTCAAAAAATTGCATGCGATCTATTTACTTTATCAAATAACACCTTTAATCAGTTGTTGACATTTAAGCAAGGATGAAACCAAAAACACATAACTTCTTCTGGTATGCTCCACTAGCTTATCTGAGTTATCTGCTAGTTGTGCTTATGGCGCTATCATCGGCTTAATTCTCCTGCATTCAACTCCACCATGTGCTTTTGCAGCCCTGCTTATGCAGAAGTTCAACCACCTTCGATTTTTTTTGTGCGCTCTGCGATTCTCCAAATCTTAGGTACCTCAACGATAAAGTAACAAATTTATCGAAAAATCAGACTCGCTGGCAAACCAGGTGTCCAAGCTATCGACTAGTGTGCCAACAATTTCAGAATGTACGATATGCTTTTGAGCATCGAGGCAAGACGGAGTCACCTGGAGGGCAAATTGGACGATATCCCTAGAATGACCGAGGTATTCACCACCTGTAAGCCAGATATGCTCTTGAGATCAATGAGGGATATGGAGAAGAATATATTTTATATCTGTCAAGTGATGCTCAGCAATACTGAGGAATCCGTCAGGATTCAAGTCCACGACTCCTCGTCCGCTGGGATCAAAGTGGATATGGAAAGTGGATTGCAGCATGGCCTCACGAGTGTTGCCGCCATGGTTAGGGAGTCGACCACTAAGGTTATTGACGGCAAAGAAAACAAGTCCCAATCACTTCTACGTCGTGCTCTACTAAGTCGGGTTCTCTCGTCTCATCATCTACCCAAACAGGCATCTTGAAATTTCATCAACTCCAGGAAATCTAGGCTCCTCAGCTTGTGGCGAAACCCGAAGATGGCATTATGTGGTCGTAGGACCTCTCCCGGTTGGATTTACTACCACAAATGTTGTGCACCACGTGAAGGAGGTCCTGAAATCGCCGGAACCGCAGGATACTCTGCTTTTCACTGTCAGTATTTCACTAACTCAGAAGCTTCGTCCTCTTGAGTCTTCTTAATAGGTTTGTGTTATCAAGGAGAGGGATAGCCTCAACGTTCACGAGGTGGAGCAGCCTTCGTTCATGGCTGCTGGCAAATTTGGCGATGGTTTGATCAACAGTATCGATGTGAAGATCACGATTGATATCTATGTTACGTCAGGTGCATCAACGATGTTCCTTAGTTCTTTGTTCTGAAAACGCCGAATCACTTGTATGTTAGCTTTTAGAGTTGAATGCCACGGGACCAAGCGTGTTTCAATATTTGCTTATATGAAAGCAGTTTGTTATGTGTGGACAATTTGGAGTTTCTTCCAAATAGACAATATATTTTTTTCAGTTTGATAGCAAGCTCTTCGCGTTCCTTTTTAACATGAACTCTCCAGCGGAGTCCAGCGTCTTAGGTCATTCCCAAATACTTAGCTGAGTCAGAATCTGGGTATCATTAATTCTGATGGCTAGATGCTGCTTCCATTTGTTAGAAAAGTCTATATAGTCCAGGTGTTAATTGTATCAATGGTGGTCTGTAGTTTCTCAGCAGCCTCTGCATGATCATTTCGGGCGGAAATAACTGCGGTCCCATCCTCAAATTTTGCTATTGTTTCATATTCAAGACTTGGAATATCAGTAGTATATAATAGGTAGAGTACCGGACCTAACACGCTACCTTGTGGCACTCCTGCTTTGATTTCTTTTAGTTCAGAATAAGCATCTTCTTGTTTGACTCTGAAATATCTTTCTGTCGGATACGATTGCAAAATTGTGAATATTGTCGTGACAGAAGCAGTCTCAGTTTGTGAAACAAGCCTTCATCCCATACTTTGTCGAATGCTTGAGCAACATCGATGAAGACGGTGGAACATACTTTTCTTTCTACTAAAGATTTTTCTATGACCTCTATGATTCTATGAACTTGATTGATGGTCGAGTGGCTTTCTCTGAAACCAAACTGGTGAGAAGGAATCCGATTATTTTCGACTCTTATGGGTTTTGGTCTCTAAAGCAGTATTTTTTCATATAATTTTGAAATAACTGGCAACAATGATATAGGCCTATATGATGCTGCGTCATGAGGAGGTTTCCCTGGTTTGGCGATCATGATGAACTCTGCGTCTTTCCACATCCTAGGAACATACTTAAATCTGAAAGATGCGTTGATAAGATTGGCAAGTTTTACTATGGCTTTTCTCGGGAGTTGTTTCAGAACTTGCCCAGTGATTAGGTCGAATCCAGGGGCTTTTTTTGGGTTGATGCTTCTTTTAATTTCATCTGAGACTTCTTTTGGAGAGCTACTTCTAATGACGACATCTTGTTGGTCTGGTTCAGTGCAGTCTTGAGGGTATTTTCCATCATTTAGCTGGACCATACTCTCCAGATGTTCTGCAAACCTATGCGCATTTTTGGTACTGTTTCTGGCCCAGCTTCCATCCGTATTTCGAATTGGTGGATTATGTAGAATTGGTCTTTTTAGTCGCTTGGTTGCCTTCCAAAATGACTATTTCCAAAATGACTATTTCCAAAGTGTCCGTTTTACTGTCATTAGTTAATTCACTCAGGTAATCTCCAGGCGATTCGTATTTGATACGCTGAATTTCGCGCTTTAATTGCTGGGTTGCGTTGTTCAAAATTGCTTTATCACTTGGTGCTCTGGTCTGATACCATTTGGACTGTTTTCTTCTTTTCATATATATATATCTGTTTTACCAGTAACTGCTTGAACCTGCTCTTAATCTCAAATCCGTTTCCTTGCTGTGTTGGTTTTTTTTTAGGTTGAGTGGGTCTTTGAGGTTGTTTAGGTAGATTCACCCACGGTAGTTCGCTGGATCTCCTTTTCCACAATGAACACATTTTGGAGTTGCATCTTTTGGTTTTTTACAATCCGTTGTGAAATGTTTTCTAGTGCATCTCATACATCTGGGTTCTTTAGCGCAGTACCTCTGTGTGTGTCCATAAGCTTGGCACCGCGTGCATTGCGGTACTAATCTAGGTTTTCTAATTGGCTGTCGAATTTCAACTCTTATGCCCATAATATCTGGTATCCCAAATATTTTATTGACGTCTTCATCATGTCTGACGACAAGTACAAACATATGCAGTGGCTGCTTAGTTTTATTTTTCAATTTGGGTACTGCTGCAATCATTTTATATCCACTTTTCCGTAGAGTCTGGACTATTTGCTCGGTGTCTTGTTGCAAGTATGGTGTAAATTACCCATTACCAATTAGCCATCATCCTAATATGTCGATTTTGAAAGAATGCCATGAGAAGTCATTTTCGCTCAACATCTTTGTGAATGCTTTATGACATTCTTCATCAGGTACATTAATTTTATTATTGTTATTGTTTATAAATTTTATTTGGTAATTTTTCATCATTTTATCGATGGTTGCATTGTTTTGTTTAAAAGTCTGTATGCCATCCACAATTATTGGTGGAGGCTTAGGCGCTTTTTTAGCTTCATGCTTTTCGTCTTCTATGTCCTTTATAGTGATTTGTGGAGGGCTAAGTGAGGTGCGTGTCAATTCTTCTTTTTTTCTCGGTCATTCGGTCTCCTTGGCTAGTTCTTTCTCACCAGTGAAGTAATGTGCCGGTTTACCTTCTTCTGTTTCGGCTGGTGCACTTTGCGCCAAGCTTTGTTCTGACCCCTCGTATTTGGCTTCTCTCTCTCTGCATGCATTTTTTCCATGCTTTGAATTGCTGCTGAATTGCATGAAGTCTGCTACTTATGCAATGCCGTTTAAATATTTTGCGCAAGCCTAAGACACCAAAGAGACAATCTTTGCTTTGCCAAATTAAATATTGCAACTGAACTTAACCTTATCAAGATGCACGCATGCACTTACTGATCAAAGTATATCCCCAAGGTTTTTTCATCTCCTGCTCTTTTGATCGTTTCAGAAGATGTGCAATGTTCATCAAGCTGGCAATCATTTTAATGAAGTTTCCGGCTTCCTCTCCGGCAAACCACGAGCAGTCATTTACAAAGCGACAAACTGAGCTTGGCAAGCAGTTAATGCTAAAAATTCCAGTCAGGCCGCGCTTAACTGCCACAATAAATATTTCGTAAGGGCTGAAGATCGTCGTATCAAAATATTAACAAACATTTCGGTGCTATTCTCAAAAGTTAATTGGTTTTCCAAAAGTGAAAAAACATCACTTCGAACGTTTTTTTGAAAGACACACAACGTTCACAGCAGTAATTATAAAGGACCGTGTTATGCTCAGACAAAAGCCCAGGTCGGCTTTTGTGAATTACCGGCCGTTTAAAAAGCCATTGTATAACGGCTCGGCTGGCTGTTCCCTCGAGTGCAAAATACCATTGTTTCCATTAAAACAATTGCTTTTCTATTTGTAGTCAAACAGGAGCGGCGGTTTAACCGAAATTAAAGAAACTTGGAAAACTCGGGCACGCACTGTCTGACTGGGCTCGTGTGCCTGATTTGCAGCATCCTCGGTGAAATAAATTTAAATTAAATTGCGAAATGTATAAAAAAGCCGACAATTTTGGAGCGGCTTGACGGAAATGTAATTGCCGCTTTGTGGATCGCAGTTCTTTTATTTCTGTAATATTAAATTTGATTTTTTTTTCCTTTAAGCTTGGTTAGGATTTGGTCTAAATTTATTTTCAGAGCTCAACAATTTTTTGAGAAAATTGAATTTGAATGTGCTATTGCTTTGTTTGCTTTGTTTTACTTGATGCGGTATTTGGCGAACTTAGCAAAACTTTTAATTGTAAAACAATACATTATAAAGAAATCTTGTAAGGAAACATCTAAGAATCGAGGTCAGAGAATTTCATTACAGCATACTATCTTGCTTTTTTTCATTCATAACTATTCAAGATCACATATAGAAATGTTTTTCGGGCTTTGAAGCCGTGGTCCATGGGAATTTCATCCTGACGTTTTGTCCACAACTGCGGTGGAGATTAGCAAAGGCGATGAGGCAGTGGGCGAAGTGACCTCCCGTGCTTTCCGACTAAGACTGGTTCAATTACTGTGTGTGTGGGGTTTGCTCGAGTTAGCTCATGTGAGCCTTTACTCTATTCTGTTGGCACTTGTGCTCGGTTGTTTTCTTTGTTGTTGTTTATTGGCCCTTTAGCCCAGGGCGGAAGGATTTGAAGCTGTGACTGCGGGATTTAGTGTATCATGCTCAGGATGGGGTTTTGTGAAATCAAAGCGATGATCGTATTGATCTTGGCCTCGATTTCGGGTAAGGGGAGGAGCAGAAGTTGGATCATCTGCGGACTAAGTTGCTCTGGAATATTGATTTTCTTTGGGATCGGTTGTTTTTGGTTTTGGTCGGTTTTTTCCTGGTTTGGTAGATTTGTTGTTACTTTTTTGGCGTATGAGGTTTCGGGAGTGGTGAGGTTATTGAACGAAGCTTGCTTTCGCTTAGCTTCGTTTGCGGTTTTTGAATTGGGATTTTTGGGACAGTTAAAATAACTGGCCGGGTGTGGACCGCCGCAATTGCAGCATTTTGCTGGGATGGTGGTGGGTTTCTTGCATATTTTGTAAGAATGACTTTGGCCACAACGGTGGCAATTGGGATTTGCGCCGCAATTAGTTAGGGTGTGCCCAAACTTTTGGCAGTTTTTGCACTGCGGAGTATATTTGAGGTTATGGGGATTTGGATTCCTTTGGGGTTCAATTAGGACTTGTAGGCCTTGGAGGGTGGTTATTTGGAAGAAGTTGGTTTGGTGTTTAGGGAGTAGCACTTTTACCATGTTGGACACCTTTCTGGAGCGCCCGAGACGGTAGAAGTGCGTTTGTTCTGGGGCAAAGCCCAGAGCGGTGATTTCAGTTTGGATTTCCTCAATGTCCATGCGGGCATCGAGGCCTTTGATTATACAAGCCAGTTTCCTGTCTTGTTCTCTTGTGTGAGTGAAGTATTGGATGTTGTTTGATTTTAAGAGGTTTAGGATAGGTTTCTGGTGGTTCGGGTCGCAGGGATAGATGGTAATCCCTGCGGCGGATTTTTTGTGGCCAGTAAAGCCTAGCTGGTTTTGGGACAGGACTTCCTGGGTTTTACGCCAGTCAGCCGGGTTTGTTACTATAATTGGGGTTTTGCCCGATTTGGGCCTGCTTGGGATTTTTGCGGGCGCTTTTGGGGAGTTTTGTGACAGGGTGGGTTCTTGTTGGGGCTCTTCTGGGATTGTTTCGCCAGAAATCGGCGATTCAATCAGGGCTGGTTTGGACAGAAGTTGGAGCTTGAGTCTGAGCTCGGCGTTTTCGGATTCGATTTTTTCTAGGGACGCTTTTTGTTGCTGGACGAGTTGCTGCATCATTTCAATTTTATTTGCAAATTCGTCTATTTTGTTAGTGTAGTGACTAATTACTGAGGCCGAGTCCTCGTTAAAGGATTCCTCTAGTTCGGGAGGGATCAGTGGGGTTTCGGGAGGGCTAAGGGCTGAGGGCTTAGGGGCCTTTGGCTTACTTGGCTGTTCTGCGGTGTTTGCTGTGGTCCGCTTTCTCTTCTGATTTTTCCCCATATTTGGGCACTTTCGTCGCGGCACTTTTCACGTAGGGCTGCGGCTGGAACGTCGGGCTGTGTCTCTGAAGAGACACAGCTGAATTTCTTTTAGGTTACAAAAGCACGTGTTTTTGGCACGGCTTTTGAGGTTATCTCTGCTGCACTCCGCCTAAGGGCGTTGCTGGACCGAATATTTGTTTGCTGCTGCGATTTTGTCGATTTTGGCACTGGGTTTCATCGATGTTCACTCGCCATCGATGTTTGCTCGGTGAAGGAACTACTGAGAATACTGGTTCAATTACTGGATTCTTTGTCGTATTTATGCGGTCCGGCCGTGTGAGCTCATGCGTGAGGAGTGGGAGGCGCTTCAATGGTTTTGGCGTACACGCTGTTTGCCGCAAAACGCGTTTCCAATCTGGATTAAGGACCGTGACTTCTTCTTTCTTGTTAAAATTGTTGTTATGTTTGAAGATATCAATGGCCTCTCTGGTTAGTCTCGGATAATACCGTTGAGATTGGTGCAAGATGTCCATTTCATCGAAACGTATTTGGTGGCCGTCTAGAAGTGTGTGTTCCGCTACTGCTGATTTTTCTGTTTGTCCTAATCTGCAACTTCTTTTATGCTCAGTGATTCTCGTGTTTACACTACGTTTTGTGGTGCCGATATATGCTCTGCCACAACTGCATGGATCCCTGTAGACTCCTGGTGCCGATAAAGGATCCCGTTTGTCCTTGGCCAATCTCAAAGTCTGTTGGATTGTTCGAGTTGGTTTAAAAACTGTTTTCACTCTGCGTTTCTCCAGTATCCTGCCGATCCTGTCCGTGACTCGATGTATGTATGGGAGGCAAGCCCAACCCTTACGCTCATCATGCGTATCTGTTTCCTCAGGACGACCTCCACTACTTCTTGGTTGAATTGCTCTATTAAACTCGTTCTTGCTGTATCCATTCCAACCAAAGACTCTTTCTAGGTGTTTCAATTCTCTTTCTAACTCATATGATTCGCAAATTGTTCTGGGTCTTTCGGTGAGGGTTTTAATGACTCCTCTCTTTTGACGGGGATGATGGTTTGATCCACTGTGCAGGTACCGGTCGGTATGTGTCGGTTTTCTGTACACCGTGTGGGCCAGCTTTCCGTTGGTTTTTCTGGTTACCACGACATTTAAGAATGGCAGTCGCCCATCCTTCTCCACTTCCATAGTGAACTGTATTTTTGAGTTGATTGAGTTGAGGTGCCTCAGGAAGTCTTTAAGTTCAACCAAACCATGGCGCCAAACAATGAAAGTGTCATCAACATATCGAAACCAACACTTATGTCTCGTCGTGGCTGTGGCCAGAGCGTCCATCTCAATTTCTCCATTAAATAGTTGGCTATCACCGGTCTCAGGGGGCTGCCCATTGCTACTCCATCCGTCTGTTCATAGATTTCGTTTTTCCACTGAAAGTAGGTTGTGGTTAAGCGGTGTTCGAACAGTTTGGCGATGCCTGGTGGAAATTCGCTCTCAATAAGTTCCATTGCCTCTTTGATTGGTACCATTGTGAACAACAAAGCAACATCAAAATTCACAAGGATTTCTCCGGGAGCTAATGACAACGAGTGCAGCCCACAAAATGGGATGAGTCCATTATAAAACTGTCGGTTTTTCCTATTTTGGGCTGTAAAATTCTTGTCAGATATTTTGCAATATCATAGGTCGGACTTACAATAGCGCTCACAATGGGTCTCAGTGGTACATCTGATTTATGAATCTTGGGCAGTCCGTAGAGCCTTGGTGTGAGTGCTTCTGATTTTCTGAGTTTGGCCAACTCCTCGGACGGAAATATCATGTCCTTAATTAATTTGTTTGTTGTCCTTAGTATCTGTGCCGTCGGATCCTGTGCCAACTTCTTGTACGTTGACGGGGTCAAAAGCTCTTTAATTTTGTCCTCGTAGTTCAATGATGACATGACCACAGTTGCATTGCCCTTATCAGCTGGTAAAACGAGAATCTCCTTATCCTCGTTGAGCGTTTTCAAGGCATTTCTTTCTCTGAATGTGAGGTTGCTTTTCGGAGGCTTTGAGCGTTGTAAATTTCGTGATGTGTCAGCCCTTATCTGCTCCGCGGTTTGAATAGGTAGCGAACGTATTCCACTCTCGACATTTGCTATGATGTCTTCCACAGGTAGCGTGGCCGGTACCATGGCAAAGTTTTCTCCCTTGGTCAGCACGCGTTGTTCGTCGGGAGTAAGTTCTTTGCTGGTCAAGTTGACTACAATCTTCCGGTGGTTGTCTTCGGGTGATGGTCCTGTTTTGCTGGATTGGTGAAACCTTTCTGTAAGTGCATCAAATTTTTTCTTTTGGCGATTGGTTGCTGCTTCTTCGGCAACCATCATCCGTTCGGTTGTTAATCGATCCACCTTTTCCCAGTAGATCCAGTGCAATCGATTGGATTCCATTCCCATGGACCACGGTTTCAAAGCCCGAAAAACATTTCTATATGTGATTGGACCGGCCGTGAAAGCCTTCATAGTCTATTCAAGATCATTTTTCCCAAAAGCGATCTTCTCGAGATCATTTCGTGACGGCCAACTGGCAGTCCTATTGCGCTTCTGTGTCCGGTTGACTGTAGTTGTTTAGGTCGTCGACCAATGGCATGACAGGAGTCCCAGGGCCAGAAGGCCAGAAGAAGTGGTGTCGAGCCAAGTTTTTTTATTCGTCAAATACCAGGATGTCCTATATGAAGCTGGTTATGATAGTTTTTCGGAGCTGATGCGGTATGATGACTCGCTCATCTCCTCTTTGGCACCTTACTCCGCGTACTTGTAGGAAGGTGCCAATTCGGAATTGTTCCTATCCTCGTCGGTCCATCCATTCTTGATTATTTCCATAACTTTCTGAAGTATGGGGTTGTGTTGGACCCATCTTCGGAGATCTTTCCTGGCTTTTTTCGATCCCTTTGCATCCATTGTGATCTGGGTCGACGTGAACGGCGGCGATGACTAGCTCAATCTCGGGGTCTAGAGCGTCTTGACGGGTGTCTAGGATGAGGCGCGACAGGGCGTCTGCTTGCCCAAACTCGTCGGTCTTGATGAATTCAATGTTTAAATCGTAGCCAATCAAACAAAGAGCCTAGCGTCTTAGACGTGCAGCGGTTCGTTCGCTGAGTCGCTTTGTGTTGCTGGTGTTGAACAGTGCCAGAAGAGGAGGGTGGTCGGTCAATGGGATGAAGTGTTTTCCCACACGAACTTGTGAAAAAGTTATGGTGTACAAAAAAATCTGGATGTAGTCAGCGATCACTGAGACTTGGTCAGCTGTTTGAAAGCTGTCAGCTCATATGAAAGACTGCCTTCTCGTTTCCATCCGCGTACCACAGACGTCAGCTGCCACTATGAGCTTCTGGCGGGCATCGTAGTGGGCGAGGAGCAACGATCCAACGAGAATCTTTTTGAAGGTCACGAAAGAATCCTTGTGTGTGCTGCCTCCACTTGAACGGTACGTTTTTGCAGTCCAGGTCTCTAACGGCGTTTTTAGTTTGTGGAGCCGATTAACGAACTTTCCATAGTAGTTCACCAGACCTAAAACAGCTCGTAGGTCCTTTCGGTTGGCGGGTCGACGTAGGTCTTCCAGGGCTTTGATCCTAGTCGGGACCGAGCTCACTTCTTGGTAACTGACGACGAATCCGAGGTACTTCACCGAGGGCATGTAGAACTTGCACTCCTCGAGATGAAGTCGGAATCCCCATTCATTAAGCCGTCCCAGTACTTGATGTAGTCGTTGGTTATGTCCTTCCCAGTCTGAAGCCATGATTAGGATATTGTCGATTGAGAGACAGGTCTCTACAGTACGTTGGAAGATGGCCTGCGCTGGTTTGAGTACACGTGAGAACACGAGACGGTTGTACTGGAACATTCCTCTATGTGTAGTGATCTTAGCGAGTGGTCGGATGTCTTTATCGAGCAGAAGCTGGTTGTAGGCGTCCGAGAAGTCGAGTTGACTGAACACTTTGTTCCCGCTGAACTTAGCCATGATGTCTTCCATGTGCTGGATGGGGTACTAGTCCGATTGGAGTGCATCGTTGATTCCGGTCGAAAAGTCGGTACATAGTCGGATCTTTCCATTTCCACGGCGTGTAACAATGATCGGAGCAGCCCTTTCCGAAGACTCCACTTTAATTGACGTTCCGTTGTTGAACAAGCGATCAAGCTCTGCGTTCAATGGTTCTTGGACGGCCAGTGCCACGGGTCGGTAGGGCTGATAAGCTGGTCGGGTACTGGGCTTCAGGTGAACCTTCAAGGTACCTCTTCACTGAGTAGACGGATGTTTTTCTTGACGATGAGGACTGGAGCTGTGGTAGAATGCCCCTTGTAGGAGAAGTTTACGTAGCAGATGCCCATCGTGTTTATTTCGATCCATTCTGCGTTGCAGACCTTGTACGAACACTTGTTGAGCCGGGGAGTCGATCTGCTTGTATGAGTTCTCGCTGATCACCAACATATCTGCACTTGTGTCCGCTTGCATATTGAGCCGGAAGCCGTTGATGTTGACGTCGAAAAATTTGCCTTTCGTCTTAGTGCCCATGTGAATGTCCCTGATCTGGATGGTCCTCATATTGGTGTTCTTCTTCGACCTGCAGACTTGAGCCAGGTGTCCAACTTTACTGCAGTTGTGACATTCGGCAGCAGCCCTTAGTCTCCAGGCAACTTCCGATGGTGGAGTTCGTATGGCGCTCGGAGTGGGCACGGCTCATCTTGCGTATCTTGTTGGAGTTGACGGTTTCGTTGTCGCGCTGCTTCAAGATGATTGCCCGGTACAGTAGGTAATAGGGGTCGTTCATCCGAAGTGCCGCCAGGAGGAATTTGAACTTATCCAAGTCCAGTTTGTCAAACTCCAACAAGTCTCCATTCAAGTTGATCTCGTCGAGCACGGTGTCGATGTTCCGGTTCGTCGCTGCTTCAGCTCCATGAGAATCACAGAGATTCCGTCCAGAAAAATTTTAGTCGATTCGGCGTCGATCGTTGTATTTCTATTGAAATTTAAATGCCGAATGATCAAGTGTTTTTTTCCAGAACTTTCACCTGATTTTCAGTCGTTTTTAGCACGCTTATGGCCAAATTAAGTTTCAATTATTTGGGAAATATGTTTTTCCAATTAAAGGCAATTAAAAATTATTTTATAATTGACAACTGTAAAACATCTTCATCTTTCCATGCAAATTTTGGTTTAATTTTCCTTTCTTTCTTCCTCTGATCATAAACTGCGCAACTGCATTAATTAAATTAAACACAGTTAATAATGAATTAAAATTAAGCATTAAAACGAAGTTCCACCTTTTTATGCGCCACTTACACAAATGAATTTTCGAATACCCCAAATGAAAAAAATACATATTTATTTTTACTAAAGTGCCTATCAACCTAAGAGTTCTCAGGTTGCATTAGCGGGCCTGAAAAAAATATGTTGCACGCTAAAATGGGCCAACACTTTGGAAATGATATGGCTAAGTGCCTTTTAGGAACGTTAAACATATAAGGATTTTGTTTCGTGGCACATGACAAGCTTTCCAGTTCCCAATACTGTTTTTTTAACGGCAAAAATGCCGGGATCTTTTTTTAGGTAATACATTTTTTTGAACAAAATGTGTGCTTGCGAGGCAATTTTTCGCCTGAGCAAAGCACTTTGATCTGAGTTTTAGATTTTGAAAATCTGTCCAAGAAGAAAAATGTTATCACTGCAAGATCAAAAAGTTGATTTTTTGCCATCACTCTGTAAATAAAAAGTATAGGGAAAAAACTGAAAAATATTTTTGAGAAATGCGCTTTATCTTTCTCCTTCTGATGTTAAAATCCAAAAAACCCTTTTTTGCTCAATTGGGGGCATGCCAAACTTTCAACTTTGCATTGTTTCATTTGCCACCTTGTAGAAACTTTATCTGAAGCACTAATGTTTTGAAAAAACCCGGACTGATAGAAAAATTATTGGACTAGACAACACCTCAAACAGAAATCAAATCGCAAGCCGCAGTCAGAATGTATCCAGTTCCAAAATTACGGCAAATTTGACCGTGTAATGCTTATTTGCGTTATGCCCTTATTTTTTAGTCTTGCTCAGCTGCTTGATAATTAATAATTAAAATATACAATTTCTGGAGCCTTTAATAGGTTTGCTGGTGATATAAGCAGTTTTAATCTGCTTTTTCAGCGGAAAAGTTTAATTAATGTTTTAAAATTTTCAGCAGCGTTTGCAGATCACATTTACAATCATGCAGTGGAAATTTTCTGGCGTTAGTTTTACTTTAAAAATATTAAAAATAAAATACATTAATATGCAAATGTGACATTAAAGTAGCTTGACGTTATTCCTTGTTTTATAAACTGGGTATTTTTTCGTATCTTGTGAGCTTTGCCTGTGTTAGGGCCATGGAAATCCTATACTACCCATAAACTTTAATTTTATCTTCGTTAAATAATTACTCTTTTCGTCCTCGTACTCTTTATTTATTTACTTTATTAATTCGTTCTAAACTCTTCCTGACAATTTTAGTATTTATTCATAACTAAAACTACGTTTATGTTAAGCTAATAGCGTTATACAATTGCCCTCACAAAGTGGTTTCCGAAAACTTTCCACATACTAGAATTTCTAGCAAATTTGTCATTAAGATAAGCCAACAAAAGCCTACATTGCCGCAAAATCCCAAACTGGACTAAATTCCTTCTACACTGACTACAATACCGTTGGTTTTAGGTGACGAGTTAATAATAGAGTTGATTGTCAAGGCGAATTAACTCTGTGGGAAATCCTGTAAACTGTGGAAAACCATGCGTAATTTCCATTATTGCATGTAGTATTTTAGCTGGGAGAAATATCATAAAGACTTTAAAAAAGAACAAAAATCTGAAATTTCGAAAAATTTTCGATGGAACCATCCTAAAGTTGGAATTTGATTGTATTCGCTCTTAAAAGCCGAGCTTGAATAAAGCTTTTAGTTGATGTTTCGCTTGCATCTGGGGCTGACATTATCAAAAGAGATGAGCGGCAACAGACCAATAAATAGTCCGTGTTTGAATGTCTATGGTGTGGGGCGGAAATGGTACAAATTCTAATGAGGAAAGAGAAATTGAGTTTCTCGTTTCAGAATCAATTTCCCTCTGTTTAAAGTTAGACTTTAGATGTAAACCCGATAGATCAATGAGACCTCGATTTTAAATTAATGATAAAAAACCCGGATGAAATTTTTTGGAAACTAATAATTTTGAAAAAGTACTAGGATTGTAAAAGGATATATTGAAAGTAAAAAACCTAAATAGACCTATTAAACTGTGCCAGATTTTCTGCCAGTTTAGAGTGTGAAACAGCCATAGGACAACATGGTTTGGGAGAAAGAAACGAAAGAGGAACTGCATTAATAGAATGTATACAACATAATAATCTTTATGCGATGAACCCTTTCTTGCTAAAGAATAACAACAAAAAATGGACATGGATAAGCCCAGATGGTAAAACTAAAAATTCCATATAGGTACTTCGTATGCAGCAACAGCAGGGATGTTGTCAGTGACGTAGATGTGCTAAATAGATTCTAGATAGGAAGCGAGCATCGAATCGTAAGAGCAAGATTGAAAATAATTGTAATGTTTTAATAAAAATTACAAGAAATGGAACACTCCCAAAAACATAAATGAGTACGAAGAACAACTGAATAACTGCCTAAAGATACACGATCACATGACAATGGACAAAATATACGAAAATATTACAGCCAGTGTGAATGCAGCAATTGGAAATAACTGCTAAAGACAAAACAAGGAACAAACACTAAATCAAAGATCAAAGACACTAATGAAACAGAGAAGAGAAATGACAAATAAAACCACTGCAGAATACCGAAATATCATCAAAGAAATTACCAAGGAAATGAGGAGACATAAAAGAGAGAAAAACGCAGAGAACATTGAAAACATAATAAAAGAAAACAGAAGCCTGAAAGTTCTAAGAAAGAAAAACGTGATGTGGAAGACGGACATACATAAAATCAAAAACAACAATGGGGACATAATGACGAACAAAAGACACATAAGAACAAATATCAGCATGAAGGTGAAGCAGAAATCATGGCAGCTCTGAAGAGCATGAAAAATAATAAAGCACCAGGCGAAGACGGTCTAGTAATAGAAAGCATAAAAAACCTGAAGACCCAGAAGATCCTATTCAATAAATGTCTACTCGAAGGGATAACATCATCTCAGTGGAAAACGCACAAATTATTTTCTTCACCTACCGATCAGCCTTTTAAGTCACATCTACAAATTGTACACGAAAATTTTAACCACACGTTTAACAAACAAAATCTAGTACTTCCTTTCAAAAGAACAAGCAGGATTTAGAACAAAATATGAAATAAACGACCACCATCTCACAATAAAAGCTCTTGTCGAAAAGTGCATAGAATACTATAAGCCGCTTATGCTGATTTTCGGAGATTTTAAAAAGGCATTCGACACAATAGACCAACAGAAAATATTGGAAGCACTTGTCAAGTATAGAGGAGAGAGGACTGAGGCAGGGCGATGCTCTCCCCTAAGTTGTTCGTCACCTTGTTACAGATCATGTTAAGCAACCCACGAAATAAAGCGTAGAATAAATTTAACCTGGGCAGCTTATGGAAAATTAAGAACAGTTTTCCAATCCAGTCTTACAAGGTGTTTAAAAAGGAAGGTATTTAACCAATGCGTTCTCCCGGTTTTAACATACGGCTCAGAGACATTCACAATGACCAAGAACAACATTCAGAAAAGACAAGTCATGCAACGTAAGATGGAAAGATCAATTCTGGGACCAACCCTCCGAGATAGAATCCCGAATAGAACCATCAGACCCAACTCATGAGTAAGAGATGCTGTCCAGGCCATTCTGCGTATGAATTGGAACTGGGCGGTCATGTGGCCAGAGTAACCGATGGTCGATGGACATAAAAATATTACACTGGAGACCAAGAGTGGAGGCATATAGAAACAGAGGACTCCCACCAGGCCGATGGAGTGACGATATAAGGAGACTCGCTGGAAATTGGATGCTGGCACAGGACCAGAAAGAATGGCAAAATATAAGAGAGCCTTTTGTTCAGCAGTGGACAGAATAGGCTGATGATGATGATACCTGATTTGTACTTGATATTGATATCACATGATGATACATATTGATGATGCTCAATTTATTAAAACATTCAGAAAAGTTCTACAGCGACTGTTAAAAAGTCGTCACAAGTCTAATAAGAAAGTTAATGTCGAACCAATGCTGTTTGCCTCATTTTGTTATGAGTTTGATTAAATCTTGTCGCTTATACTATCGAAACGTTGTATAAAAAGATCCATAAGCCACAATACCGAATCCCTCCGATATTTATTTCAGAGCCAATCAATACTGTACCAAATTGGCTCAAACAGGGCTGTTTACATTTAGCTTGTTTGTGAAATTCAGCTTCAAATAAAAATTATTCTGTCGTTTATGCCTAATCTGCTAATAAACTGGTCACTTTATCACTATTTTTTAACCTATGCAGACCTTTCCCCAGACAAATGTGTACATTAACTAGTCCCTGGAGAGCTCAGAGAACAGAGGTCTGACTGCAATTACAATGCATGCTAGTTTTGCAATAAATGATAGAATTTCAACCTGAATTCAGTTAAACTCCAGTCAACGACTTCAGAAGTTAGAAGCAGATATACGAGACTTTAGAACAATTTATGTATGTAATTCGAAAACTTAGTTTCGAGCTACAACTAGGTTAACTTGGGACTACGGCGGAATAATAAAGAAATGATTTACTTGTTTCAGCGTGCAGACAAATGGAATTCGGTGTCCAGGCGATTTTTGGTCCGTCAGATCCGATTTTAGGAGCTCACATTCAGAGCATTTGCGAAGGTGAGGTTTTCAAAGTTGTAATTGCGTTTTAGCCGAATCAGTTTATCTCTTTAGCACTAGACGTTCCTCATCTGGAGGCGAGAATAGACTTTGAACCTGCTTCGAAGCAGCTGAGCATCAATTTGCATCCCAGTCAGGACAATATGAATAGAGCTTTTAAGGATCTGATGGCCTTTTTGAACTGGACGAAAGTGGCGATTATTTATGAAGAAGACTATGGTAAATATCCGAAATTTATTTTATAGGTAACATTTAACTTTAAACTTATTCTAAACCCTCATTTTTGCAACGATAGTTATCTTTATATGGTTACGGAAGACTGAAACGCTCCAATTTTACAACAGATATTAATAAAACACGCGACGTCCAGTGAAACTGCATTTTAAAGCCATCTAGTAAATTTTCTTGAAGAAAATTCAAATTGAAGCTTAAGAATGTAATAAAATACGACAAAGTGTATCACGAAGTTGC
Source organism: Dendroctonus valens (assembly GCA_024550625.1). Classification (NCBI taxonomy): domain Eukaryota; kingdom Metazoa; phylum Arthropoda; class Insecta; order Coleoptera; family Curculionidae; genus Dendroctonus; species Dendroctonus valens. The sequence goes on along the minus strand of JAJTJO010000013.1, from coordinate 228,980 downwards.
ATTTTTCTAGCTTTCAGAAAACTGTATCCCTTATGGATCTCATAGCGACTCGTTTTATAAAAATGCGGTTTGAGCATTTACTTGATGCCTGAAATATTTCAAATAGGTGAGCATTTTTCACATAAGTAATCTTGCAATTTTCCACACAAACTGACCATTTATAGAAGAGAAAAGCATTTGATTCCATATATTATATTATTAATTGTATTCAAGTGGAAAGCGGAACGTTTTGTGTACTTGGAAGATATTGAGACAAACAATAAATGTGCTTAAAACTTCTGGACTGAAAGTAGTATTAAGCGGAGAAAACATATTTATAAGTTTCTTCACTAAAATGAGATCTCAAAGACAATGATGAAGTTCGAGACAAGTCAAGTTCGAGAAGAAAAAAAAGTGGAATAAAAATTAGAGAAGGTTTCATTTCAAGAGTTTTGAGTAAAGAGGCAAACTTAAGAAGGGAACAATAATTAAAACTTTATCAGTGACTGCATCAGCAAAAAAACAGACAAAAAAATTTGACAAACGCATAATTTCTAAGAGAGTTGATCAAAGGAAACTAGTAAACAAAGTAAAATTCTACAAGTGTATTAAGATCAACAAAGTTTAAAAGAAAAGCGACGCAAGAGGCACGTTTTTCACAATTTTTTTCCTAATTTTCAACGTAATCTCCTTTTAGTACAATACGCTTTTTCCAACGTTTCTGCCACTTTTTTAACCCCTCGAAAAAATACAATTTGTCAAATTCTTCAAAATACGCTTCTGCCTCGACGATAACCTCCTCGTTTGAGCTGAACTTTTTTTCCCCAAGTTACGTTTTCATGTTGGGGATCAGAAAGAAGTTGCAGGGAGCCAAATCGGTCGAGTACGGTGGGTGCGGCAGCAATTCGAAGTGCAGTTCATGCAATTTGGCAGCGACAATTCTGGATGAATGTGCTGGTGCGTTATCGTGGTGAAACAGCACTTTTTTCTTAACCAAATGGGGCCGTGTCTCCCTTCAATTTTGTATCGAATCGATCGCATAATTCAATGTAGTATTGCCCCGTGATCGTTCTTCCTTTCTGCAAAAAGTCCATGTGGATTATTTCCTTGGAATGCCAAAAAATCGGGGCATAACCATTCCGGCCGATGGCAACGTCTTTGCCATCTTCCGAGCAGATTCACCTCGAAAAATCCATGCTTTTGACTGTCGCTTGGTCCCTGGCGTATAATAATGGATCCAGGTTTCATCAACGGTGACGACTCGACGCAAAAACTCCTGCGAATTTCGCTTAAAGAGGTCCAAACGCTGCTTCGACGTTGACGGCCGTATCCGCTTGCTGTCCACCGTAAGCAATCGCGACACCCATCGGGCCGACACCTTTCTCATGCTCAACTTATCATATCTTGCATGAAATTTTGGGCAAGAAAAAGCTGTCTGCGCGATGGGTGGCTTGTTTTCTCACTCCGGACAACAAGCGAAACCGTGAGACCACTTCAGAGCAGTGTTTGACCAGAGATTAGTAGTTAACAACTAATCTCTGGTTTGACGCTGTTTAAGCGCAGTTTCTGCGACGAAACATGGATCGACTGGTACACATTAGAGACCAAGGAACCGTGGAAACAGTGGATTTTACCCGGCGAACGTGCTCCCAAGGAAGCGAAGACTGTGTCCTATCTGCCGGCAAGGTGATGGCCACCGTTTTCTGGGATTCGCAAGGTGTGATTTACATCGACTATCTGGAGAAGGGCAAAACGATCACAGGGCTCTATTTTACCGAATTATTGGGCCGATTCGACGTCGCATTGCAGAAAAACGGCCCCATTTAGCGAAGAAAAAGTGCTCTTCCACCATGACAACGCACCGGCTCACACCTCCGCCGTTGCAAGGGCCAAATTGGTCGAATTCGGATACGAACTGGTGCCCCATCCACCGTATTCTCCAGATTTGGCCCCGTGCGACTTTTTTTTGTTTCCAAACTTGAAAAAGTCACTCACCTCGCTCAGGCAGCGCGCATGAGGTCTACTTTACAGACCTCGAGAAAACGTATTTTTCAGGCGGACTAAAGAAGTTGGAGCACCGCTGAGTCAAGTGTATAGAATTAAAAGGGGACTATGTTGAGAAATAAATCGTCATTTTTCCAAAATTTTGGTTTTTTTCTGTAGGCTAAGGATCTAAGGCTGTAGGAACGCTTTCGTACATAAATGAAACGGGGCTCTGCACACGTTTTACTTGACCAGAAAAATAAGTGCCTAAAACAAGTTTTCAATTTTTGTTAGTAATTTGGTGAGTGTCCTACTTTCTTTAGATTCAAATATCTCGAAATCCAATTGGAGACTGAAGGGCATTTATATGGGGCTTACGAGTAGGGAAAATTATACCAAAACGGAATTATCGTGGTGTAATAGAGAGCTGTTGAAAATTAGAAATGTTGTCCAGCACATGCTTAGGGGCAAACTCAATTGCCCCAACTTATTTCATAAACGCTTTAGATGAAAATGATGGCTGTTGCAACGCGAAAATTAATCTAGAAAAAGAAAGCAGCAAAATTCGAAATTGAGCCACCCTATTCTAAATGCATTTTCTGCTGTTTAGATCAGAAAATCTTTGTCCTCATGGCATTTGCTCTCGATAGCTTAAGTTATTATAAGAAATATAATTGTTTTAGCGTGGAACCAGCAAGAAGGCTCAGAACCGGTTATGAAACACTCGGTTCTCGTCAGTTAAATACACCTGCAAATAACGCATCTGATACTAAATAGAAAAGAACCCAGATTAAGGCAAGATTTGAATTTGCCACCATTTGTGCAGTAAATTGTTGGCAGCTCTGAAAAGGTTCAGGGTTAGTAGCTAGTGGTTCTCTACTAATGTGGTTCTATTATTGAACAATACCCCAAAAATTATGAAAATTTGGCGGTCACAGTTCGAAAATTTCATACAAAATCTGACCTGAGTAGTGTTTTAACTAAGGGACTTAGATTAATTCGAAAATTAAGAAAAACTGGATCCGCTAGAGAGCATAAACAAAGAAAGTCGAAAACCAACCTCCTGGATATTGGCGCCTGGCCTGGATATCACCAACCTGTCAAAATCCAGTGCCTATATTACACTACAAAGTTTTCCCCAACTTATTGGCCAATTTATTGAAGGTCTTCCCCTTGGCCGTCATCGACTTTACACTTGGATATTGTTCTCACAATAACTTGGTGCAATTTCATCAAAACCAACATAAATTTCATCCCTTTTGTTCTGTTGTTGTTTGCAAAAAATTTTGTGCAAATTTCGGGACCCCCATTATAAAGAAAAGTTGTCACTCTCCCAACTACTTTTACTATCATGATGCCCTGTAAAACATACACAATTTAAAATATGTATGTGCGACTGTTACACATAAATCTAATTCGCAGGGCTTTTTAAATTGCAAGAACTGGTCAAGGCTCCTGGGACGGCCAAAATGGAGATGTATATTCGCCAGGCGGGTCCTTCCACTTACAGGCAAGTCCTTAGAGAAGTGCGACAAAAGGACATTTTCAAGCTGATCATCGATACCAACCCCCGAAATATCCAACAGTTTTTTAGAGCGGTAAGAACATTGAATATTATTGAGAAGAGACAATAAAGTATTCAGCCCCATTTGAGAGATTTTTTTCGATCATCTTTTCTTCAAACTACTGCCAAATATAACACAGATACTACTGTTAATGTTTGGACGAGTAATAAAGAATGGCAGCTTTTAAAGATTATTTGCAGCAAAGGAAGTGAATCGTAAAATTGCCGTTTAAATTTCAGTCATAAAACGTTTTACGCATCATAAGCGCTCGGTGAAATCAAGTTGCACCGCACCGAGTTTCTTGCAGGTAATATTAATTTTAAGATGCAGTAAAGATTGAAAACTTAGTGGAAATGTGCTGATTGAGTTTATCTGTTCGGAGGGACTTTATGGACTTCCTGATCCAGAAGCGGGATGTTGTTCATTTGATAGCCGTTAGCATTAAACACTAAATTGCTTAGTAAGTTTCTTATAGTTTCCAACATTAAACTAACTGCTGCTGCGAGTCTGTGAATAACGTTTGAAAATTGTCGTTTTTTGGCAATAAAACAAAGGATTTAGAAAGTCCTATTTATCTGACACAACCGTTTTCTATAAGAAAACCGACATTGAATTCCTGCCCTTCTTGGTTCATCTGGTTACTTGACTATAGGGTGATTCAAAATTGGCCCCTAGAGCTGTTGTCTGGAGGTATTTAGGATGTTTATACAAAAACGGATTATTTCAAAGAACGATGTATGTGGTTCGCATCTGTAATTGATGTTGCGTATTTAAAATACACTGCATTCTTTAACAGCATTCTTAAAACTTCCTCAATTTTAACTTTAACGTTTGATCATTGAATCAGTGCTTTGCACGAAGATCATTCAAGAGCTAAAACCAACCCCATTTTTTACTCTATCTCTCTTACAAACGCTTTAAGAGTTCTTTGCCAAATGGAATCGATTCAGATGCGACCATTTTCACTTTGTTCGACAAACCTTCATTTCTTCAGCAGATTCATAAAACTTTTGACCGATCTACAAGTATGACCAACAAAGGTAAACTTTATTCATGTTGGACATTGTTATACATGTTAGATTTCCAACTGTCTGAGTGGGTGTGTATGACGCTAATTTTTTTAACAGTTCAGCAAACTCCAACAATGTTTTATTTGTGAAAACTTTCTGCCAAATAATCTTTAAAATATGTTTTAATGGAAAAGTAAACTGCACATTCGAGAGCTGACTTCTTGAAGAACTAAATTTAAAAGTGTTCAAAAAAATTGTTATCTCGAAAAAATCGTTTCCAAATATTATTTTCGAACTCTCCGCGGATGCGTCAAAGTATGAGCTATTTGTTATGAAATGGGTAGAAATATTCCGCTATAAGACATCTATTTGTAATGAAACAGATAAAAATATTTTACAATAAGACCTAAAGTTGGGCGCAAATTCTCTGTTTTATGTTTCCGGGATCCTCCATTTCCTAATAACATTTGATTTATAATTTCAGGTCTTACAGCTGCAAATGAACGACTACAGATACCACTATATGTTCACCACTTTTGTGAGTATGACTCTTGTTTTCTTTTTCTTAACTTTTATTATTCTGCTAACAAGTTGCTCTACTACACTAAAAGTTTATGAGAGTCTCCATTAAATAACGTAAAAAGGTCACAACGAGCAATTCTAATGTGTAGTTTTTTTTAAAATAGCGATTATTTTCTGGTGAAGTTGCTTTGGCGAGTGGAGGAGACTTATATTCGCTTCCCCGACTTGCATATGCATACATAAGTTTAATTCGGACCGAAAAATGTTGTCAATTCTAGTATTCACGTTACCAAATTTCGAAAGATAGATTTGATGTTGAAACAAACTATTCCTCGTTCGTCAATTTGCATTTTTGGCATTTTGGTCGGGTTAATTAACTTAATTCTTACACAGTTTGCGGTTCATTTTATTTGAGAACAAATTCTACTTTGCTCGAACGAAAAAAAATATATGTTGATGGTTTCATGCGGATCTTTTCAAACATGATACCAATTGATAATTAAGGTTTTGTTTGTTCTGTTTGAATTTTGCAAAATCCATTGCTCACATGGCAAAATGGAGGGACACTTGAAGTTCCAAGTAACCATAAAACTCAATATTTAAACAGAGGTGGACTTTTGCAATCATTCATTGAAGCTGGTCACTTTTTTCGGGATGTTAGGCCGTCGTAAATTACCATTTTATCCTGACGTTGCGTTATCATCTTAAGAATTGCTTTTGCTCGAAAGCTTGGAACTAAATACAAAGAGTGACACCAGTACAGGGTAAGCTTTCAGGGAAATCACCTCTGAAGCTGTAAGCCATTCGTGCATGCGAAACGTTCGGAAGAAATTCTAATGCACGATGGCCTAAACCCGAAAGACTCACCAGTTTCAATAAACCCCTTATTTAAAAAACAATAATACCAAATTTTATAGGAAATAAATTGCATTTTTATGTGAAACTTTACGAATTTTCTTAAATGCTTCGGTACAGGGTTTCTGGATTAAATTCTAGATTATTTCCTTCGTCTAGATTTAGGTCATCTCATAAAAAGTTTAATCTTAGCGAGAGTGTCTGGCGTCATGCAATAGGGAAGAACTCTTTCAGTACCATCGAGCGAAGATAACAGCGTAGCCGCGAGTACGATTTAAATCACTATTTTAGTTCGTTTTTCAATGGAAAATTATGTTTTTTGAATCGTTGCGCCTGACTTTTAGGTTTAAGTTTCCAGCCTTGTTAGGTAAATATGAAGAGGGTAATTTATAAATGGGTCTCCCAGCGTCTGAGCTTCAAATTTGATTGAAAATTTTAATAAAAGTTGTAGTGTTTGAACATCTCAATATGATAGGGACTTTTAACGAACATCCAGTCTCGTTTTGCATTCCCAAATGGCGCCAAAATCGAAGAAAACCCTCTTCTTCTTCTTTGGGTAGGACTACAACCCTTGGTGGGTCTTGGCTGCGTAAACAATTTGCCTCCATCGGTCCCGGTCTATCATGGTCTCCCTCCAGTTATTTACCTGCATAGTCTGTATGTCCTTCAAGATGTTGTCCCTCGACCTAAGTTTCGGCCGCCCCAGCGGTCTCTTCCTCGCTGGGTTTCCTTCCCATACTATCTTGATCAGTCGATCGTCAGATGCTCTTTGAACATGTCCGGCCCATCTCAGACGTTGGGATTTTATTGTGTTGACTATATCTGTCTTTTGGTATAGGTCCTGGACTTCTGCATTCGTCCTTATGCGATGTTTGGATCCTTTGCGGGGCCAAATATTCTTCTCAAGATCTTCATTTCAAACCGCATTAGTAGAAGCTCGTTGTATTTCGTAAGGGTCCACGTCTTACAGCCGTAGCAGATAATCGGTTTGATTACAGCCTGATACACCGTCAGCTTTGACACTCTTGATACCGTTTTGGATTGCACGAGGATTCGCATGGCAAAGAAATATCTATTGCCACTGTGTATTCGTGTTTTAATCTCTTCGTTGCTCTCATTGTCTGAGCATATCGTGGCTCCAAGGTATTTAAACTTGTCTGACACATTCGAAGTTATAGGTGTCCATCGATACGTTCTGACCGATTCTGTCCCTGGTGGGTCGGCGGGTAATATTTTCTTACCGGGCTTATCGGACCCATTTTCTTACATTCCTTCTCGATTTTCAGGAAGCTTTCCTTGACTCCGACAGTACTTCCTCCGACCACGTCTATGTTGTCCGCGAATGCCAGGATCCTCTGTGGCCCCTGGTCAGTATATACTTCCGTGGTGATATTCGTCTTTTTGATAGCCATATCTAGGACTATGTTGAAGAGTATGGGCGACAGTCCATCTCCCTGTCTCAATCCCCTCACGACCGAAAATTTTTCTGTTATCTGGTTTCCTACTTTTACGCGACACCTGGTGTTGTTTACGCATAGTTTCGTGAGAGTGATGATTTTCTGTGGTATCCCTATACTTCCCATGGCTATCCAGACACTGTCGCGTATGATTGCATCGTAGGCTTGTCTGAAGTCCATAAAAAGCTGGTGTACGTCTTTATTGAATTCCCAGTGTTTCTCTATTAGTTGCCGGATTGTGAATATCAGGTCCACTGTTGACCTACTTGGTCTGAATCCACACTGATAGTCCCCAATCTGTTCCTCCGCATACGGTGATATACGGTTCAATAGCACATTGGAGAGTATCGTGTATGCTGCGTTCAGTAGGGATATTCCCTTGTAGTTGGTACATTTCATGCGGTCCCCCTTCTTATGGATGGGGATGATGATGCCTTCGTTCCATTCGTCTGGCAGGGCTTCCCGTTTCCATATGGCTAGTATTAGTTTATGTAGTTCTTTATGGAGTTGTATTCCTCCATATTTTAGGCACTCTGCTGGTATTGTATCGCATCTAGGGGCTTTATTATTTTTGAGTTTGTTGATTGCCCTTATCATTTCCTGGGGGCTTGGCTCCTCTAAACCTATTTCCGCAGTCTGGTATGTTGTGGTCACTGTTGTTATGTCGTTATCTGCATTGAGGAAGTTTCTGAAGTATTCTTTCCACGTTTTAAGTATTTCCGTCCTGTCAGTTATTAGTTCGTCCCCATCACTTTTTAGGATACTGCTTGTTCTGGGTTTATATCATTTTTTCATCTGCGATATTTCTTGAAAAAATCTCCTACTATTATTGCTTTTGGCATCCTCCTCTCATTGTTATAGTACTTTGTTCTGGGCCTCTCGTTTCTTGTTCCTCATAAGTTTACCTGCCTCCTTTCTGCATGTTTGGAATTTTTCTATGCTGGCGTTACTATTGTCTTGTAACATGCGCAATCTGGCTTTATACTTACTGTTCTGGATTTGTTCGCATTCCGCATCATACCATTCTTTCCCTTTTGTCCTGTTTTTATTCCCCAGTGTTTTCTTCGTGTCTGCCAAGATAGTGGATCTAAGGGTACCCCAGGCTGTTTCTATGTCCTACATTTCCTCAATTTCGGGGGTGTTCTGTAGTAGTTGGTTTTCCATTTCGGATTGGTACCTGGTTCGTGTTTCGGCGTTTCCAAGTGTGTTTACTTCCCATCTTGTTGTACTTGTGACTTGCTGTTCTTTCGTTTTTGTGCTCTTGATCCTCAGGCGCGTTTTTGTCTGTACCAGGAAATGGTCGGAGTGCGCGTCTGCACTCCTTCGGCTTCTAACATCCATGACATTTTTGCATATCTAGCGTTGACCAGCACATGGTCTATTCGTGTTTTATGGTCATTCGATACCCACATCTCTTTATGAATGCTTTTATATTCGAACATCGTTGATACCACCATTAGATTATTGGTCGCTGCCAGCCCTGCAAGTCGTTGGCCGTTGTCATTCGAAATATCTTGGAGGCTGTGGTTTTCGATGTGCGGTCTGAGTGCAGGTTCTTTGCCCAATTTGGCGTTGAAATCCCCTAGTGGGATGAGCATATCTTGTCTCACTGTGGTGCTAATCGTATCCTCCAGCTGGTCGTAGAAGGAGTCTTTGTGGGTCTCACCTCTTTCCTCTGTCGGGGCATGTGCTGATACTAGTGAGCAGTTGTGCCATCTTCCTTTCACCCTAAGATAGCAGATTCGTTCACTTATTGGCTTGAATGATATTAATCATGATGAATTCATGTGGCCCGTCTTGGTTGCCGCTATAGAATATCACTGATTGACTGATACTGAGATTCCCGTTATCGGGCCATCAGATTTCTTGTAGTGCCGTGATGCCGATGTTATATTTCTCTATCTGTTTTATGGCTCTCTTTCCTGCTCCTGGTCTGAACCAGCTAAGCACATTCCAGGTTCCGATATTCATATTCCTTGTTCGTTGCTTGAGTCTTCTCCGGATATCCGTCCTTTTCCGAGGCTGGTCGTTTCGTTTCGTAACATTCTGTCTTTTATAAGATATGGTTGTTAGTCCTACGCTTAACCCTCCTCCCTTTACCCGGGCTTGGGACCGGCAGTGACAGCTGTTGAGCTACTCAACCCACCCATCAGCTGCCCCAGGCGGAGTTATCAAAATCGAAGAAAACCGTATTTTTTAAGCTTTAAATGATCACTAACAAACTTTTGCCAGCCATTCAGTTAATTCAAGTTTTAGCCTCTCAGATTACATGTTTGAATAGAATTCATGTTAAACTAGCAGTATTTAATCCAAATGTGTTTGCAAATATCTTCATTTGTCTATCTTCCAGTTTCAGTGTTCAAATTTTTTTATTTGTGCTCTTCAGTAATCTTTCCTGCTGTTCTGAGTCGCTCGTTTCCATTTCTCCTCTGTGGTTTTTCTGCGCTTTATGGGTTTCCTAGGCGCAACGTGTTCGGTTTAATTATCTCTAATTGAATCAGATTCAGGTCAGGAAGAATATGGCGCCCAGGCGCCATTTTGAAAGTTAAATTTTTCATGTATTTATCAGAAAGCTGCAAACTTCTCTGCAAAAGTCCGGCGGAAGTTTTAAGAAAATATGGAGTGGCAGAATATCTACACCCGCACTGTATAAATATCGGCAGGTAAATTTTGAAACCTCTTTCACAATGTCTCCATTGAAAAGTGTCGTTTAGCAGTCAAGTTCACTTTTCGCAACGGCGATTAAATGGCACGGTAAAATTTTGCATACCTTGGAAGTAAGTAATTCATCATCAGCTTGCGGAAGCACCCTTGCCCTAAGAAAATATTCGTAGAGTGCAACTTTGGCACGATACTAAGAATATTGCTCCGAAGTTTAATGGAAAACGTGTACTCCCTTCGCCCTGAGCATGACATCAAGTCATCCTCAAACATTTTCCATCAAAAGTTTATTTATAATCCATGTATAACCTGGAAAATTAATGATTGCGAATTTAACTCTGTAACGCGGGAGGCTATCTCGAGAAAGTATTCGAGTTTAGAGGAAAACATTAAACGCGTTAGCCGAAAAAGAGCCATCAGTCTGAAACATTAATTGAGTCTGAATAAGAATTTAGCCACGCAGTCTGAATAGTTTAATAATGAAACTCTCTAATAAAGCACGGTTGTTTCGCCAGTTCGCAATTTAGCGGCAATAATCGTTCTCTAGCGAAAATTTAATGGTTACACATTTGCAGCAGTCCTGAGCCAAATGTCACATACGGCACGATTTATACTTTAAACCTTCGTAATTCACATTGATTTATCTTTACTAGGACTTGGAAACCTTCGATCTGGAAGACTTCAAGTACAATTCGGTCAACATAACAGCATTTCGCCTGGTCGACGTGGATCACCCTAAAGTAAAAGACATTTTGACCACAATGGAAAAATTCCAACCCATCGGCCATGCAATTTTAAACAGATCGGGGATAATTCAGGTGAGCATGATAAGTTTTCAGTGGAATTGATACTGTATCGAATCAGTTATAGCACACGAACAAATTGTGAATTTATGACTGTGATTTTACGCATTACCAAACTGCTAACGAATTTGCTTTTTCCGAAAGTACAAAATCTGTTTTACTATTACTGCACTTCAAGTTTATTCGATTTTTAGACGAGTCAAAAACAGACAAAAGACACAACAAACCGGCGAAGAAGCTGCGTTCAACCGATTGGTGTGAATGTGCTTCAGATCGTGTGACCGTCTGGTCATTTCCTGTTGATGGGCTTATACTACCCAGGTCCAACCCCGATTTGAAATCCTCGAAATGTAATCTGCAACTCCAACTTTTGTCACCTCAACAGTCTCTCAAAGAAAGGCTCATAATTGTTCTTTCCATGCTGTTCTGAGCCACCCTCAATTTGATTGCAGTTCTTGTTAGCGCCAGTGCTTCTGCCCAATATATTTACAAATATTATAGCCCCCTTTCAGCTTTCATGTGCTTTGTTGACCTGACTCAGGCTTTCGATAGAGTAAGACTATCCGACCTCGTGCCGCTTTTGCAGAAGAGAAATATTAACCGCAACGTATAACAATTATTGCGAAACTCAACACAGACAACCACACTTACATAAAAGTTGCAGGCTAACTATCTGAGAAAGTACCCATATCAACTGGAATAAGGACAGGGAGACAGGTTAAGTCCTGCATTATTTAACATCATAATGGAAGAAATTATTACAGAAGTCAAGAAGGTTGGCAGAGGGTATCGAATGGGTGTTGAGGAAATAAAGGTGATATGATATGCCGACGACGCCGTGCTAATCGCCGAAGATGAGGACAACTTGCAAAGGCTTCTTTATATGTTTGAACGGATGGCGTCCAGGTTTAGCATGCAAATATCCACAACCAAGACACAGTCTCTCACGGTATCAAGGGAACCGCTCAGATGCACGCTTGCCATCTACAACAAGCTCGTCGAACAGGTTATGCAGCTGAAATCCCTTGGGGTCAACATAACAAGTAGTAGAGGCCTAAAAGAAGAAGTGAGAGCGCAGACAACAAAAGCAGCCTTGATATCGGGATAATTGAGAGACATAATATGGCGAAATAAATATATGTCTGTGGAGAGCAAAGCCAGAATATACGAAACCTGTGTTAGACCTGTGATGACGTATGCAGTCGAAACCAGAGCGGAAAATGCTCTAACTAAACGGCTTAGAAGAACAACTGAAATGAGAACACTAAGATATATGGTGGGATGTAGCCTACTGGACCATGTAAGAAGCGACGACATAAGAACTAAGTGGGATATCCAAGACGTCGTGAGATGGTCTCGCAACAGGAGACAGGGATGGGCAACACCAGACTGCCAAAAATTTCCAGAGAGGGAGTACCACGTTCAAAAAGACCCCCGGGACGACCACCAACCCGCTGGTATGACAGCTGCAGTTCAGCGCCACAACTGAAGCTATGATGTTGATGAAAAACAGGATATAATCCTAATATAAGAGGAAGAAGAAGAAGAAAATAGCCCCCTTCTCTTTTGACTTATGGGGATATTTGATCTTCTGATGTAGCTTTGTCTTCCAAAAGCCGCCCAGGCGCGACCTATTTTCCTGCCGGTTTTACAAGTCATTGCATCAAGATGACTTCATCTGCCCAACAGTCATGCCATTCCTGTTCGGTTTTAATTGGTAACCAGCTTTGTCACCAACGATATCTTCTTTTCATTAATGTTTAGTCTCACCTCATTGGATGCATTGGTTGAGTTCATTTGGCATCTCTTTTATTTCTTGAAAATTGCTTCAAGTCAACACCAAATAGTGGCCTGAACGAAAATATCTAAGCTTCTCGCTATTGATGTCAACAAAATAGTTAAGGATTTTAGTATGCTTCAAGTGAATAGTTTCGTAGAACGTACATCTTATTGCCTCCCTCACAGCCCGCTTTATTTAGAAGTCGGGAATGTCTTCATGTAAAAATGCTTAAATAAGGTTGCGAGGACGAGGTCCTTGGATACACCCCTCTGCTGCACCGAAGGCTGTTTTGTAATTTACGATGACTAGAACCAAAAGATGTGCTTTGGAAAATGTCCAGTAACGTTTTTTATTGTGTCCATATCGAATCCTGCCCGTTCATTTCGTTGATACAGATATAACTTCGGTGTCAGTCTATAAAACAGCTAATAAACTTGCGAAAGTAAACTGATTGACCCAGACCTTTGTATGTCGCCCTTCTGGTGGCCCAACAGCCTTATCTCACTGTTCAGGTGTAGCACAGCATGTTTAGTAGTGATGTAGAAAATGTCAAAATCTAGTCGACGTGTGTAGCACTTGCTTTGTAACAATAGGAAACGATTTCACTTTTTCTAGGCGGAACCAGCCCTAATGTATGACTCTGTCTACGTTTTCGCTAAGGGATTAGCTGCAATGGATTCAGGACATTCCATTAAACCGACGAATCTATCATGTGACACCGAAAAACCCTGGGACGATGGCCTGTCGCTTTATAACTACTTGGATTCGGTGGTAAGTTGCTTTTTTTGCTTCGAGCCACTGTTTATTAATCTAGTTTGGTCTCAACTGGCCAAACTTTTGATCGAATTTGTACGTGGAGTTTGGATACCCAACTAAACGTAATTACTTCTAGAAAGAATAACTCGATTCATAATTTTTTGCGGTAACTTAGTTATCTGTATTTGAAGTTGATCAGAAAGGATTTTGGGAGTTTTATAGATTGGATGATGCACGTATTTATCATTGCTGCCAAGCGCTTCCCATTGTATTATTAGGAAGTATTTATAAAAAGTCTTACTGGGAGTTTTTAGTACTTCTAGTATTGTTGCGAATTAATAAGAACTTCTAAATATTCAGCTCTCATTGTTTCTCATATTTTCTCGTAAAATTTTCCGCACTTCAGCACGTCAGTTGGACTCGGTTAGAATTACTATTAAAAATGTTTAATACGGCATCGTATCTTTTTGTAACTTGATTTTGAAGACCCACACCCACACGGACAGATACCTCCACAAGCTATCCAACCATCACCCCAGTCAAAAACCAGGATCATCAACACTTTCACGGATAGAACCAGGAAAATATGTGGACCACAGCACCTATCAGCGGTACTAGAGCATTTAGAAAAGGCTTTCCTTCAAAATGGATACTCTCAGATTGACATCAAAAGAGTAGCAAGGGAGGACCGTGCCGAAAAGAGTGAAACCACTCAAAGAACCTTTCTGCCTTTCATTCCCAGAGTTATGGACAGAATTGGGCAGATCCTAGGGAAACATAACATAAAAACAACCTACAAGCCCACGACAAAGATCCAGGAATGTCTAAGGTTGGCTAAGGGCAGAAGACCTCCCTTCCTCACTGCAGGTATCTACCGAATCCCATGCTCCTGTGGAAGCGTCTACATAGAAACCAAGAAGAGATCGGTTAAGACGAGCATCGAAGAACATCGACGAAATTGTGGATTGGGATATGTGGAAAAGTCGGCAGTCGCGGAACATGTCCTCAGCGAGGGAGTGTACAGCATCGAATTTGCAGAAACTGGCGGCTAATAACAGCAACACTGTAGCACTACAACCCTGAGTTGGTCTTGGCTTCTTGAACCGCCTCTCTCCACGAAGTGCGGTCTAGGGTTACATGTTTGCAGCTATCGATTCCCATTATTTGCAAGTCCTTGCGGATGTTGTCTCTGAATCTCAGCTTAGGACTTCCCAGGGGTCTCTTTCCTGTTGAGGCTTCCTCCCATATGTTCTTTATAAGCCTTTGTTGTTACTACACTGGACGTGGGCGACCCATCTTAGTCGGGTGAATTTTATTTCTTGTAGTATGTCTGGGGAATGATCTAGTTGAGAGAGTTCGTTATTAGTTCGTATTCTATATTCCTCTAGTTTGCTGGTCAATAACCGGTCCAAAAATTCTCCTCAATATTTTCCTTTCAAACCTTCTAAGCAACTGTGTATCGGAAATTGTCTTTGTCCATGTCTCGCATCCATGCATGGCGGCCAGTATTTTTGATTATTCGGTGTTTTACCTCCTCCTTCATATTATTGTCCGTTGTTATCAGAGAACCTAGATATTTGTAAGACTGGACATTCTCAAAATTGTAGTCTTTAGCTACAATTTGTCCCACTCAGTGTCTATAATCCTTTTGTGTTAAATGCATATATTTCGTCTTGGTCTCACTGCCACACCTTTCAGCTTCTTCCTTTCAGCTTCTTACTCCATTTGTGCAAACATTTCCTTGACGTTAACTGTGCTCTTTCCTACAACATAGATGTCATCAACATATGCTAGGAGCAGCCTAGGTCCATTGGCTCCAAATATTTGTGTGTTTGTTTGGGCTACTCTCACTACTTTCTCAAGTGCCAAGTTGAATAGAACTGGGGACAGAGCCTTTCCTTGTTTAAGTCCATTTTCTACAGGGAACATTTCGCTATTTTGCCTCTATACTCTTACGCGATATACCGACCCTTCCACGCACCTCTTCACCATGCATATTAACACCTTTGGAGTTCCGAATTCCTCTATGGCTTCCCACAGGCGTATTCGGATTACACTGTCATACGCCTTTTGGAAATCCACAAATAGATTGTGGAGATCTCTGTTGAATTCCCAACCCTTTGCTGTCTCATCGAGAACAGTTGGTCCGTTGTTGTTCTTCGGCTACGGAATCCACACCAGCAATTTTCTTAACATATGGTGTTATTCGGCTCAGTAATATGTTCGACAGGACCTTATAGGCACAATTGAGGAGAGTGATGCCACGGTAGTTGGCTTGTACATATCATCCTATCGCCTTTTTTATGTATTGGTATGATCACTCCCACCTTCGATTCCGATGGGATTATTTCTTCATTCTTCCATAGTTTAGACATTCTGCCGGTATCCGCTCCCGTCCAGGTGCTTTACTGTTTTTCAGTTTTTTGATGGCTTCAATGGTTTATACCCAAATAGGCGCTTCTGTTCATATTTGTTTCGGCTGTTTGGCAACTAAGCGGTTCTGTACTTTTTCGTTCGCCCGATTGAGGAGTTAGCTAAAATATTCTTTTCAGGCGTGCAGTATTTTCGTTTTCCACTTATCAGGTCTCCATTACCGCTCTTTAGTGTCGTTAGAGTCCTTGGTCTAAACCATTTCTTTGAGTTGCCGACCTCCTTGTAGAACTACCTTCGTGTCTGTTACAATCTAGTTCTGCGTAATTTTCGTTTTGCGCTGCTCTTTTCTTGCTCCCGATAGTTTTCCTCATCCTACTTCTGATGTTATTGTATCTAGCAACGTTGTGGTTTGATGGGTTTTGGATCATTTGGCGTCTAGCTCTGGTTTTTTGCTTATTTAGCTTTTTGCAATCGGTATCGTACCAACCGTTTACTTTTCGTTTTGGTCTTGGTCCTAGTAGCCCATCGTTGACGTCAGCTATAACTGCCTTTATTTGTTTACATATATATTCAATTTCGGTACCTTCTTGTGTTGATCTCGTGCATATTTGCTCCTTTCATTCTGGTAGAGTTGATTTAATTCAGGTTCTTTTAGGTTTTCTATATCCCACGGTTTTTCCTTGTTGCGGTTCTTTCCTTTGCGAGCTGATATACGCATTCTCGTTTTTGCTCTTACTAAATTATGGTCAGAGTCTCCATCTGCACCTCTGCAACTTTTTACATCCAGAATATTGCTGCTATGTCTTGCGTCTACTAAAACATGATATATTTAGTTTCTTGTTACTCCATCGTTGGAGGTTCTTGTTGATACATATTGTGTGGGCCAAATTCTCCGATATGGGGTTGGGCCGTCTTCTCTTTGCCGATGATGCGGTTGTCGAAAGATTAGTGAGCCGAATAACTTAACCAATATCAATGAATAGTTTGCTTCTGCTAGAAAGGTCGCAATTTTGTGTATCGAACCGATCTTCTGCCAGAAAGAAAATGGCTGCCGTTCCGTTTTCCATGCGCATCCAATGGCAAAAAATTGTTTCATAATTCTTCAAAATAGTTTTTTTTTATTTTGATAAATTCGATAAAAGACCATTAGCTTTCGAATAAAAAGTGTACAGTTTATTTTGTGATAGTCAAATGTATAGTCATATTTAGGTTTTATCGCCCTCGAAATGCTCAACGCCTCAATTTTAATGCCGCTTAGAACTGAAGGAAACAAATAGTGTTCGGATACTTTTTCCGACACACAATGAACACTAGTTTTCCAAAAAAAAAACGCTGTGATTTGACTGAATGGAAAATGCAGAGTAAATCAGGTTAAAAGTTAGTTCGATTAGCTCTCGTTTCGTAGCACTCAGGAATTCGTGCATTGAAAATCACTGCACAAATGAAACGAAAACACAATATTAACCAAAACAATGGAGGCAAAAAGGCGAAGAAAATATGCAAATTTTCGGATCTGCCATTAAACGATTTCCATTGTAAATGAATCAACGTTTAAGCACTATTATTTCATAATTTATAGCTTGCGGCTTGTCGGGCGCTGGTTGTATGAACCAATCGAACACTCTCCGATTCATTAGAGCGGAAAGCTACTGAAAGAGGAATTGACGTTAATTAAAGGAGTGGTGCGTAAGGAATTGAAGTTGGGTTTGTTTACGTTAAATTATTATGAAAAACACTACTTCTTGGCGTGGAAAAGGTTAGAACAGAAATTATTATACGAAACCATTTTTGTATTTTCAATCAGACAAAAACGTTTTAATCGAGTTTGAGCATCCAGTGGCTGCCACCACTAATATCCAAAGCAATGACACTCCACCGGTACTGACTTTCTTGGAGTCTGGCTGGAGGGCCTCGAACTGACCCTCCAACATAATATTCAAATTAGGCGACGCTTTAAATTACCAGGTTACTCTCTACGGAAAGCAGTCAAAGAATAGCTTTTCCCGACGTCAACAAGAACACTAGCGTTTCCCTGCTTTACATCAGCAGTTGCATTGCCGGTTTCAATTATTCTTCAAGAGTTAAGCGATATAATTGCAAGAGAAGTGAAACAGTAATTTATTTTTAAATGGGTGCAAAAACGAATTTAAAGAATAATTTGCCAAAAAAGTTGGAGAAATAAAAGAAAAGAGTGTAGAAAAGAAAATTGATGTTGACTTTTGACAAGTGATCTTAATCCGGTGAAGAAACACTTCAGTTTGAATAGAAAAACAAGACGATTCGGGAACAAAGTTACTAAAACAATTAAAAAATCAGTTTACAATAATCTTGAAAAAATTATTATTGTGCAAAGTCGTTTCTTTTCCCGTCTGCCGATAAACGAAATTTTCCATCAAACAAACCGCCTGTATTCTCTTTGAGTGAGGACATCAAAAGGGGTAGCTATCGGTAGCAACAAAGCGGTTTCAGAATCGAACATCAATAATTTGATCCTTGGACTCGCCGAACACTCGGAATTGAAGTGAAAATACATAATCTTACGATGTGGTATGAAATATTTAGCTATTATTTGGGTCATAGTGAATGGGTTGATGCATGTAATGCACAGCGTTTTAAAAAATAGGAAATTTGGTTATTAATGCAGAAACTGTTGAAAAAAGTATGGAACAAGATCTTAAATAATGATTTAGAATTTATTAGAAATGGAAGGACACAAGAAATATTTTATCGGAAAGAAATGGGAACAAAGAAGCTTTTGCCGACAACACTTAGGAGGAGAATACGAAATACTTAAGTGGGAAAAGCAGTCAAGAAAACAAGAAGTAGGTACATACATGAGAAGGGCTTCTTAATCGATAAGCTACCATCAATTTACAATGATTTTTTACGTCTACGGCTTCCAAACATTACATTTTCATTACATTAGACGTTCGATCATCAGCCATCAACCGATGCGTACGAACTCCTCTAAACTCTCTGTTAAAGGTATCAGAATTCGCTGCAAGCCTAAAATCTTAACTCAAATCGCGATTCCAACCACAAGGTAACTACAAGGTACGTGTTCAAACACGTGCTTTTGAAAGAAAAGCAATGCGAGCACGAGTCTCCCTAAGAGACAAGTGCAGGCCCCCTCTTTTATCGCTCCGGAAAGCCCCAATAGGAGCAAAGAGTCCAAAGAAAAAAACGAAAATTTTACACAATTCACAAAAAAAAAACACACGATTCACAAAAAACAACTATTGCCAAACTCTCAGCCGAAAATAAATCTCTCCACTTAAAATTAGACGAACTCATAAACCAAAATAAAAGTCTCATGTCTCAAGTCGCAAAACTAACCTCTTGCTTCTCAGAAAATCCCCAACCCCTCTCACAGGAACCTCCCAAAATCCAATTAACACCAGAACCAGAACTAATGGAAATTGACACCAACTTTTCCCTACGATAACCAATTGAATTATCCCAAAACATCAAACACAGCGCAACACAACCACTTAAGAGCCGAAAGAGTCCAAATCCCAAAACCCAAAAACACAAAACACTCGACCCTCAACCACTCCAAACGCAAACCCCCAAACCTTAATTCAATATCGTCCCAATCACGACAACAAATCCTGCATATTGAATCAAAATCCAGAACACTTTACACCAACACAACTTTAAAATAAACAACACTCAAAAACAAAACACGAGAATCTCTTTCGCTCCAACCTCTTCAGACGATCACCGTAAAATCACCACTCTTTTAAAATCACACAACATACAATACCACACATACACACTCCAGGAGGACCGAAAACTGTCCTTCATCATCAAAGGCCTCGACTCCCATATGGAGATTGAAGAAATTCACAACTAAATCCACGACCTGGGATCTCCCCCGAAGAAACGCACTTTTACCGTCTTGGAAACTACAAAAAAGTTTCGAGGTCCTCCTGCCACAGTCCCAATCAAACTTCTAGGAAATCAAACACCTACTATGCCTCCCCGTTTTGATAGAACCCCAACGCAACTCAAATACACTCAATAATAAACAAATTCCACAGTGCAAGAATTGCCAAAAAATCGGGCATTCCTTGTCGAACTGTGGCGCAAAACCCACTTGCCACAAATGTGCCGAGCCGTACTTCTATAATCCGGTGACATTCCTGCCAATTGCAGTAACTGTGGAGGACCTCACCCTGCCAGTTACTTCCCATGTCCCGAAAATCCCAATTTCACCCTCTAAACAGAGGCGAAGCGTATGCAAGCCCTATTTAACAACAAAACTCAACCAGGTACCATAGTTGCGGCGAAAGTAGCAAAATCCCAAAACCCACACACAAACACCCAAACTCCCTAACACAACCCAAACCCCAATTCCAACCTCTACAACCAAGTCTAACGTCCAAGTTTTGTAATTTCAAACTCTGATTTTCTCAGTTCTGACCATAACCAAATTCTAATTAACGAAAATTTTATTCATAACAACTCTCTCCAACTACTAATTGACACAGGCTCGGACGCCCTTTTACAGTATTTGCATGAAATAACAATTCCAGACTCCCCAATAACAAACTCCTACGAAATCAACTGCCTGAACGAGAACATTACCGAAAAAATCACCGAGACCATTAAAAAATCAACAACTTTTAAAGACAACTCAAACAAAAACTCCTTTCTATCGATATCAAAATCAAAATAAAACTTCGAAATCGCCTCAAGCGACTAGCTAAAAGAAAACTCCGATTCTCTACTCAACCGTCAAGCAAATCACTTGGCTAAACAAATTAGAAACCAAATTTCTCAAATAAAAAACAGAAACGGGCAAAATTATCTTGAAAACTTGGAGCCTGGTGAAATTTCGGTATGGAAACTTTCCAAGAATTTCCAAAGTAAATCCTTCACAAACTTTCCCCCATTCATGGTAGCAATGGACTGGCCTACAGCGACAAGGAAAAACTGAAAATTTTCGCCGACTCGCTGGACGACCAGTTCAAGGTTGACTGGATTTCGAGAAAGAAGGCGAAGCTCATTAACGTACCCTAAAAACAAAGACACTTACTGAATCCAACGAAACAATCCCCCCGTACCTATGGACGAACTTAAAACCTAAATAAAAATTTTAAAACGTAAAACAACTCCAGGCATAGACAAAATTTCAAACAGGGTGATTAAAATGCTCCCCGAAACAATCCTACTAACACAAATAACGCTAATTAATAGTCTTTTTGCACTTACCGCAATAGTTCTTATCCCAAAACCCCATAAAATAAATCCTTTCCCCAAAACTGGCGCCCAATTAGTCTTCTACCAACTTTCTCCAAACTCACAGACAATTTCTTTAAAGCAAGGCTCTTAGAAAAATTTCCACTAACAACGGAATCCCTCACGAACAATTCGGCTTCATGAGAAATGAGAAACTTGTGGAGGATGCCATACAAGGACTCCAGGGAAAAGCCTCCACGGGGGTTATTCTCCTGGACATTGGACATAATCTGTAAACTGCACAGCCTCTGCAAACTGCCAATTGCTTTTGTGCAGTTTGTTGCAGCCTTTCTAGCAGACCGAAAATTCCACGTCTGATTAAACAACATCATATTCAACATCCCACAAGGATTCCCCAATTCTTTATAACATTTTTACAGCCGATATCCCTAAAGATCCCGTTGCAAAAATCGCCCTGTACGCGGACGACACCTGCTTATACTACACTTACAAAAACCTCACATACATACACCCAAAACTACAAAAACTACTACTCAAACTAACAATATGGACAAACACATGGAAAATTAAAATCAACCCCGAAAAAAACTCAAATTTAATGATAACACCCAAACGAACAAACAGTCTCAAAAACATTTCACTCCATAACAAAGACATACCCTGGTTCAATCACATTAAATATTTAGGAATAACTGTAGACAAAAAACTAACTTTCACACAGCACATCAGAGACAAAATCACTAAAACAAGAGCGGGAAAAGCAGCTCTTCACCCCCTCCTTAAACGATCCAGTAAACTCTCTCTCAAAAACAAACTCCTCCTCTATAAACAAGTGCTCCGGCCCCAACACCTCTATGGTGCCTCAGCCTTCATCCAAACTAACAAAACAAACATCTGCCAAATCCAAACTTTCCAAAATAAAATCCTCCGATCCATCTCCAATGCCCCCTGGTACGTACGCAACCGGAACATCCACAAAGACAGAATCCGCGAATTCCTCACCAAAAAACACACCAAATTCAAATCCAAAGACCTGAATCACCCTGAGCCCAGTAGAACAAACCACAACCTCCACTAGCTCTTTTGAATCAAGACTGGGGAATAACCACCTAAAATCCTCCCAAACTAAACCTCTAACCCTCCTCCTAACCGTTTACCTCAATTCCACAATTTCCCTTTTTTTTTTACTTTTTTTCTTTTCGCTAAACAAGCAGAGGTACAAAGACAAGGGGGGTGCCATGTGCACCTATCATACACAAAAAAAAGATTCCCGGAAAAAGAACACCAAGCCATAAGGTACCCGGAGGGAAGAAAAGTTCGGACGAATTAGCTGTAGACAAAAGTCCACAACACGTAGGGCTTCCCAACGACATGAGAAGAACTAGCAGTGTTAGACTCTTTCAAAATTTTGGAAGTTAAGAATATCCAGTGGATTCCTGGTGAGAATGTTCTCAACAAAGAGAAAAAATATTGAAAAAATTATTGAAAGCCAGATTGATGACCCTTAGAGTATTATTAAAGTCATTAAATCAGGAAAAAACGTTCAACAATATGTGGTAAACCTCAAAACCCAGTGAAAGAATGGCGATGACAAAAGAGCTGAAGAGCCAATAATTCTGGAAAATTATTTGAAAAGCATGCATCATTAAGTCAAAAAAATTGAGATTTGTTATAGTTAATTGAATTATTAAGCTTCAGCATTAAATTTAGACCAATTTTGAATCTAAAAGGGTTAATCTGAAACTCGACTGAGAAAAAACAACAAAGTCAGATTCAACTGCAGTTTTATTTTCCTCGTGCACCTCAAACGGCTAAAACATAACTGGAATGAGAACTACGTGTGATTCCACTGCACCACTAAAATGAGACTACCTGATTCATTCGTCGACCAATTGAATTAGAGTAAATGAATCTGACAATGTTCTTTTATTTAAGTGTTTTCCCACGTTACACGTATCAGCAGAAGTGCTCTGCTGCCGATAAAAGTACATATAATTTGACATTAACGAAATTAAACTGGATTATCCGGAGTAACTCGAGAAATAAAAACCATTCACCTTACACATTTATTGGAACAAGATATTCGAAAACGAAACATAACACTTTACTTCGATAGCTTTTGTATCAGCGTAAGAACATTGAGATGAGAGGTTTCGATAGCTAGCAACAGTCGTGTATGTTTAACATGCTATTTGACTAATCCCAGCCACTTGGTTGAAATGTTTCTTTATTTCCTGCATAATTATATAAAGGGTATTACGTTTGGTAAGAGAAACTGATTCAATGGAGTAGTAGAAGCGGAGTGGAAACATTATCTCTACTTCGGGGTCTTAAAATTGTTTCAAGTGAAGTTGCAGTTACTTCACTTGGAGGACTTATTGATCAAAAAAGTATTCACTAATAGAAGACAGTTAAATTTCAAATTTACTATGCTTTAAATAACCGATTGTGCTTATGTTACTGAGAACCTGACAATCAAGTGATATAAAGTCCTCTACATTAGTTACTAAGATGGATTTAAGAATTCTAGCTCGAGATCATTTCCGAGTGACTTTAGAAAAGGAAATGAGGAAGAACGAATATTCTTAGTGGCTTATTGAATTCTAGTCGCGCAAAACATTTGTCAACAACAACTCTTCTAGCTGCACAATAATTAAAGACAAGCTGTAAATGACTATTGATTAGAGGTATTCTGTCGGGGAGGCTTTTCGCATGTATACTCCCCACAAACACACATTAATTATTTGTTTTCACTGAGGCTCTACGGAAGATGATTTTTATACCGCTTAAAATTAACCGTAATCGAGTAGATTGCAAATATACTGATGATGATCATTGCACTGTAAAACCACCCGCAAATCACCTCCCTCTTCCCAAGTTTTAAGTATAAAAACAATACTTTTTCATGGTGTTCTTGTGTTGGTTTTTACAACTATTGAACATTCCTGGTGAAACACTTACTGGTCAACAGCTTCGGGTGGAAGAACTAGTAAGTGGAAGGGTTCCCTATTGTCCTGAGGTTGAGAAATCGGCCTCAAAGGCGGATGAACCACAATTAAGTGGCCAACGGCATTAAGATGTAGTAGGCAACGAGAGAGAAACCACTACATTAAAGATTCGACAAGGATCATAGCTGAAAACGAAATACAAATGGCCCTCAGTCCCCGGAGGTCTTAGATGTCCAGAGGGTGCCAAGAATCCCCGGGTCAGCGGTGAAAATTGGTACATGGAACATAAGAAGTCTATACCAGACTGGAAAAATGCACAACGTTATCCAAGAAATGGAAAGATTAGATCTAGGCATCTTAGGGATCAGCGACACACGATAACCAAGTTCTGGATAACAATCGACGAATAATGGCACCATATGCTTCTCGAGAAGCGAAGATGACCACGCTACATACGGAGCCGCCAACAACTAACTCGGTGACTAAAGAAGTTAACAAGGCAGTAATTAACTTTACCCCTATATCAGATCGATCGCCCGATACTTCTTCAACTTCAGACAAACCACTGTAGTTTAAACCTAATTCAAATATATGCCCCTACAGCAGAGAAACCCGATGAACAGATTGAGGAATTCTCCAACGAAGTGAATAATATGCTTTGATGCGAAGATTAGCAGATAAGCTTGATAGATATGTAGGCGAATGTGACCTTGGTGAAAGAAACGACAGAGGCGATCGATTACTATAATTCTGTCAAGAAAACGACTTTACATATAGACACCTTTTTCAAGCTACCAAACCGTCGACTATACACGTGGAAATAAAATCGATTATATCTTGAAAAACAACATATATAAAAATGCAATAAAATCAGTAAAGACCTATCCAGGAGCAGATGTCTCATCAGACCACAACCCTCTCATAGCTCGCTTTCTAATAAAGCTGAAAAAACAAAAGATCGCGTCAACAACAAACCATATAGAGGTCTCTGGTCTATAGGTCCAAGAAACAAGACAAAAATTGAAAGATAAGATCAGTGGCAACCTGAGAATACTCGAAAACAACCAGGAAGACATAAACAGAAATTGGAAACAAGTAAAGAGTGCATTAATGGAACCCAGCAGGAAAATCCTAACCAAAGTAAAAAAAGATAAAAAAAAACAGGAATGGATGACCTCAAATATTCTCAATCTGATGGAAAAACGCCGAAGGGCAAAAGACGATAACGAAACATACAAAAGAATACAGAAGGAAATTCGGTCAAAAATAAGACACGCAAAAGAAGAGTTCTACAGAAACAAGTGCGAAGAAATAGAAAACCCTACAAGCAAAGCCTAACAACTTTAATATACTCCAAAAACTAGAGGAATTAGCAAGATTACGAAAAAACAAACAGCCTACAATACTAACCGACCAAGGGGGCAGAATAATTATCACAGACATTGAAGAGAAATTAGAAACATGGAAGAACCACATAGAGGAACTATTTGAGGATGATAGAGATACTAACAGACTATAAACAGACCTTGAAGATAGCGGACCAGAGATCACTGAACAAGAGGTAACCTATGCAATAGGGACCACAAAAGACGGCAAAGCTGCAGGCCCAGACGAGTTACCTTCTGAAATTCTAAAATTGGTAGGAGAGAACACTCACCATCTTACAAATATGTTCAACACCATATAAAGAACAGGTATCATACCCAAAGAATGACTGTTATCAACGTTTGTCATCATTCCAAAGAAACATAATGCAAGACAGTGTACAGACTACCGATCTATTAGTCTCCTCAATCACACGCTCAAAATATTTCTCAAACTGATACATAATAGAATGTACAAAATCCTAGAATAAGAAATAGGCAAGACTCAGTTCGGTTTTCGAGATGGCTTGGGTACAAGTAAAGCACTCTTTGAACTGAACGTTCCTGTGCATCAGATTATGGTCATAAACCAGGACCTTTATGTGTGCTCCATTGATTACAACAAGGCGTTTGATAAGGTAAGTCACGAACTTCTCATCCAGCTCCTTAAAAGAAAAATACAGACACACTTACGTGAAAATCATCACGAATCTTCAGGGTGTCAGGCAAGGATGCGTATTATCGCCGATGATCTATAACCTCTATTCAGAAGAAATAATGAAAATAGCACTAGAAGACCAATCTAAGGGTGTTGTAATTAACGGAGTACATATTAACAATATGAGGTATGCGGATGATACTATTCGGAAAGCTGCTAGTCTGGAAGGATTTACAGGTGCTGCTAGACAAAGGAAATAACACTGGCGAAGAATTCGGCTGTCTCTAAATCTAAAAAGACTAAGCTCATGATATTATCCAAAACGACACCCAAATCACAGTAAATAACCAAGCCATAGAAAGAGTTAAGAGGTATAAATATGTAGGTACCATTACAAATGAAAACAACGAGTGCACTGCAGAAATCAAAACCAGAATAGGACAGGCGAGAGCAACATTTATGAAAATGAAAAGGGTGTTTTGCAGCAGTGACCTCAGCCTAGATTTAAAATCAGGGCTGGTGAGATGCTATGTGCTATCGGTGCTGTTCTATGGAGCAGAGGCTTGGACCCTTAAGGGGATAGAAAGGAAAAGGTTGGAGGCATTCGAGCTATGGGTATACCGCAGAATGCTGAAGTTAAAATGGACCGAAGTCATGGGAAGAATGAGAAAGAATAGAGGGATTGTTCATGCGGTAAAAAAATGAGGGGAGAAAAATACCACTTACTGCTCCTCATAATGCAAGGAAAAATTCAGGGACGGAGACCAGTGGGGAGAAGATGCCATTTTTGGTTGCGAAATTTGCGAAACTGGTTCAACTGCACCACAAATCTGCAGTATCAAGAATACGTATTGCCTTGATGATTGCTAACCTTCGCAACGAAGACGGCACTTAAAGAAGAAGTGAAATTGATGTTGAGAAGTTTGCCCGTCAATCTCCCCAGGATGGGAGCTAATGTAAAACTTTCTAAAATGTGTTATTTATGTACCGAAATATCAGAAATAAAATGGTTTATTTGAATAGTATCTTTCAAACCTACCATGAAAGCCCATCTGGAATTGAAAACTCGCATTTCATTTGCAAATGGATCGGGAAAAATGCGAAAAGTTTCACTGGAAAGAGCAACGACGCTTTTATAAATCCTGATAGTTTCAACTTTCGACCATCTTCAGGTAGTTTAGAGGCCACTTTTGAAACTGGTCACTTTTTCAAAGGCTAAAGTGTTGACCCACGTTTGAAAATTCGTATTCCGCGCCGAAATTAAGGTGGAAAATTGAGAAGCAGTTCTTTGAAATGGAACTCTTTTATGATCTCTGAAAGTTTCATTTCCAAACTGACCTCAGAAACTTCTGAAGAAAATATAAAGAATTTGTGATCCCAGCTGATCGACCTAGACGCAAAAACTATCTCTATTTTACCACATCGCACCTATCCAGAGCTTTCAGCTGAATTCCGATACATTGGTGTTATCCAAGAAAAGTATTATATTTCGTTATCAAATAGCGGGCTTGAGTAAGTGCCTAAGGTGAACCGTTTTACTTCTCGAGAAATCCTTGATAATTTACATTTGGAAACTAGACTGACCTTTTATCAAAAGAGATAGACTTTCGAGGGCCATTCTTGAAACAAGTGGGTTTTTCGGGTTTTTTAGGCCGTCGTTTCGGTAGGAATTCTTCTTGACGTTCGCAAGCACGTGTGGCTTGCATCTTCAGAAGTGGTTTGCTTGACCGCTACACTGTTCTGATGCGATTCCTCGGGCGCAGTCCGTATTTATGCACCGGTCGCGATGACGTGGTTTGTGATGACGTGGCCTGTGTCATCGGAGCTTGCGCATTCTGTTGGCTGTTTGCTATCCCCCGGTGTACAGGATTCTCTCTCCTGTCCTGAGCTGTTGCTTTTTCTTGCTGTGTTTTGCGTTGGGTGAGTGCTGGAAACCATATCCTGTTCAGCGCCATTGTCTCTTCTTTTCTGTTGAAATTGTCGTCGTGTTTTGTAGATTTCAATGGCTTCTCGTATTAGTGGGGGGCGATACCCTGTTGCCGTGGCCAGGACCTGTGCCTCTCCGAAATAGATGTTGTGTGTTCCATCGCTGAGGGCATGTTCCGCCACTGCCGACTTCTCCACATGTCCAAGTTTGCAATTCCGTCGATGTTCTTCCAATCTTGTCGCAAACCGATCTTAGTAGTTCCTATGTAGACGCTTCCACAGGGGCATGGAATTCGGTAGATTCCCGCAGTTGCTAGGTGAGGTCTTTTGTCTTTAACTGACCCTAGACATTTCTCGGATCATTGTTGTGGGCTTGTAGACCGTTCTTATGTTGTGTTTCCTCAAGAGCCTCCCAATTCTGTCCGTAACCCTGGGAACATAGGGCAGGAAAGCTTTCAGAGTGGACTCACTTTTTTCAGCACGTCCCCACTCCTACAGCTTTTTGATTGTCCAACTGGGAATATCCGTTCTGAAGAAAAGCTTTTTCCAAGTGCTGTAGTTCCGTTGTTAGATGTTGTGGTCGACATATTTTTTCTGGCTCTATCCGTGAGAGTCTTAATGATTCCCTGCTTCTGACTCGGATGGTGGTTTAGAAACTTGTGAAGATATCTGTCTGTGTGGGTGGCTTTTCGATATACCTTGTGGTCCAAACGATTCCCCTTGCCTAGACACCAAAAATCCAGGAAGGCCAGTTGGTTGTTTTGTTCAACTTCCATGGTGAATTGGATTGTCTGGGTGCTGTTTGTTTAGATGGTCGAGGAACATGGTCCAGGTTTTGCGTCCATGCCTCCATAGCACGAACGTGTCATCGACATATCGGTACCAGATCGTTGGTTAAGGGCTGCGGTGCTCAACGCTGCTTCCTCAAACTTCTCCATGAATAGATTCGCCACCACCGGACTGATGGGGCTTCACATGGATACTTCCTGCCTTTTGCTCGTAGTAATCTCCATTCCACAGGACGTAGCTGCCCTTTAGACAAGCCTTGAACAGATTTGTTGTACTCTCTTAGAATAGCTCCGCCACTAATCCTATGATTCGTCCAAGGGTACCTTTGTGAATAGAGATACAACATCGAAGCTGACCAGCCTATCCGTAGGTTCAGTCTGAGGTCTTGGATCTTCTCAATGAAATGTTTGGGAATCCTTGATATATGTTTCCGTGGACCCCAAGTGTGGCTGCAGAAGAGAGGATAGATATTTTGCTATATCGTAAGTTGGTGATCCCGGGGGCACTGACGATTGGTGTTAGTGGTATTCCGTCCTGTGAATCTTCGGTAATCCATACAAACGCGGGGGGAGGGCTTCTGACCTAATTAATCCTCTTTCCTGGTGTGCTCGTCTATTGAGGATATTTGATCAGGCGGTTGATGTTTCTGAGCTTGGCTTGAGTCGGGTTCTTGTTTTGAGACTTCGTATAAGTGACTGGGTCCATTAAGTTTTGGATTTTCTGCTCGTACTGCTCTCTGTTCATGACGACTGTAGCGTTTCCTTTGTCAGACTAGACTGACTTTGATAGACAATTCGGCTCTATTCAAACGAAAAGAATCGTGAAAAAGCCAACGGAATTGGAATTTCAGTGGCTGAAACCAAAGTATGCAAGATATTTGTTGATAAGGATTTATACTGTTGTGATCAATATAAATAAACAGCACACACAGAAAACCGAACTAATCTCTACAATAGCAAAAACATGCTGGTCCCTATATTGAGTGAAACTTTAATGTGTTCTCAATGGGTTCAAACAGCATTTATTACACGAATTGAAATTAGTTTTGAGAGTTATCCATCTTGACCAAGTTTTTCTCAAAACATTAAATGGCTTTTAAATGGACAGTGATAAAGACACCCAACCCTAGTTGAGTCTGACTGGTTAGGTTAAACCAAATTTCATGTACGACGAAGACCGTTGTAGACGAGATTAGTCGTAAAGTTACCTGTAAATATATAAAATATAATATATAATGGTAGTTAGAAGCAAACAAAGTAACTGTCGCAAAACAAACAAAACAATTTCATTACTAAAACATCAACAGCCCTCTACCGAACCATATGCCAAGTTTATTTATTTGGCTGCCTTTCACTGGAGACAAAGAACACATTTCCTCCTTTCAGAACCCAAAAGTGTATCTTATAAAATTAAATTTTGCATTATCTTTCCTCGTTCGAGTTTACAACACAAATAAGAAACTCCATTTCTTTTGTTTCGATACAAGTATGGGTTTGATAATCGACAATGATGCGAAAAGTTTTTCGGTTATTCCGAATGGAAGAGTCTCGAACTTTCGCAGGGATCCGATTAAAATTGAGAGTTTCTTATATGTATTGATGCGGATAGTTTGCGGTCTTGAGAGTTACTTGCACACGCAACAATTTGTAATTTGGTGTAAGTCCATTTTGACAAAAAATTGGTTAATGATTAAAATTAATACAATTTACTATGAGGTTTTATTTATAAACTTTTCCCAAAAAAATCTGTTGAAATTTTCATTGTGTGTTTAATTACAAATTTTTATAGTTAATAAAGTTACAAATTTCATTACTTTGAAAGTGGTTTACGTCCACTTTCCTCAAAGACATAAGTACTACTATTTAGTTAAAAAAATTGGTACTACATAATTTTCTTTATTGTAATGTTATATGTGTAGCAAACATTGTAAATGACAAACATTTTTACATTTTCCGGAGTTTATTAGTATGGATTTAATAAAGCCACTGTAAGAAATAACTGTTAATTTAATTATAATATTAAAATGAAAAATTGCAATTATAATCGGACAGTGAACAACAAATCGAATTTTCTATACCCCACAAACACTTATTTCAACATGATCTAAAGAGGCTGCTTCAAACATTGTTTGAATCTCTCTCTCAGTCCATAACCCTTCTGCAGGTTGGTGACATCAATTTGTAACGCTCGCAATGACTTCGCGCCAGCGCTCTCTATCTTCGGGAGATCTCATTGCTTCACGCATCCCTTGTTCCGTCCAGGTTTTTATCCGGTCTATCCATCGTGCGGCGATCGTCCTCTTAGGTGGCAGGCCTTGGACTTTGCCCTTCTACCATGATATTGTCGTTCCTCCTTGCCACATGTACTTAGGTATCCCAGATAGCGCTGGTTATTGTCTGGTTTAGCCTGGCTCTTTATACCGAGATTGTTGAGAGCTATCAATGGATATTTGCAACAGTTTTCTATAGCGCCACATTCGAACGCTTCTATTCTGCGTTGGTCTGAGGTCCGAATAGTCCACGTTTCGCAGGCGTAAGTTGCAATGGAGAGACTAGGCTACTGCATCAGCCGAAGTTTGTGCTTTTTGGCAATGGCTCGATCTCTCCACATTTGTTGGTAACTACTGATCCTAGATAATCAAAAAATATTTCCACCACTGCAAATCCAGCTACGATGTAGCCTTGTGACAGGTTTAAATTTTGTCTGTCTGTTATCATGATCTTTGTTTTGGCTCTATTAATTTCCAGTCCATATGAGCTACTCTCTTTTGCGAGTCTGACCATTATAACTTCCATTCGGCTTCCCCTGGAGTCAGAATCACAGTATAATCCGCATACCTCAAATTCGTTATCCGTTTTCCTCCAACAGAGGTGACAGTATGCATCCTTGCCTCACTCCCGCTAGTATTTTAAATGATTCAGAGCATGTGTTACTGACGCTGACGCATGCAGATCTGGTCTTTCACTTGGAATTCTCTGGCCTTTTCCCCGTGTACCTTTCCCGGGACAAATCCTGATTGCTCATCTGCAATCTCTGACAGCAGAATGTATTTTAGCCTGGCATTAAGTATATGTGGCATAATCTTGCTGGAATGTGATACCAGTGCTATGGTTCTATAGTTTGCACAGTCTGCAGGGGAACCTTTTTCGTATATGGGTATTAACCGAGAGTTTGCCCACTCTTTTGGCCATTTTCCGGATGTCCATATGCATTGGCAAATAGAATGCATACTGTTTATTCCTGCTTCTCCCATTGCTTTAATTGTTTCAGCATTTATGTTGTCTGGTCCCGTTGCCTTTCTATCTTCAAGTTTTCTGCTTTCTCTAACTTCGGTCTTAAGGATACCCGATTCCATTTCATACTGTCTGTTCTCTGATTCCACAAATGTTGTGGGGTCATCATGGTACAATTTGGTGCAGTAGTTTTTCCATCACACTTCCGCTATTCCCTTCAGGTCAGTTATAATGTTTCCCTGGTCATGTTGGATTATTTGCGTTTTTGGCTTGAGATCACGAGATAGATATTTCTCTCTGTTGTATGGGTCATGTTTATTAATCTGGTTCGCATGGTTTTCTATTTCCATGCAGATATTGTGTATGTATTGGTTTTTGGCCCTGCGAGACTCCGTTTTATTTGTCTGTTGAGTTTTTATAGCTTTCTCTATTGGGTCTGTGTTAGAGAGCTTAGTATTTCTTCGCTGTTCTACTAGTTCTAGTGTTTTATCCGTCATTCAGTGTTTCCCTAAGTGTTTGATCTCTTCCCATAGTTGGTTCATTGTGATCGCCCGGATGTGGTAGTACAGATACGGCTTGCTAGGAACGTCATTGGTTGATGCGTATTGCACTTTCCTCTTGTTATCCGATTTGATGAGTCCCTGTAGCCTTATTCCAAAGTCTGCTATAATTAGTCTGTGGTCAGAGCCGCATTCGGCACTTGGCTTGGTTTTCACGTTTCGGAATGATCTGGTTTTTGGTGTTCTTATCAGGAGATATCCAAGCAGATAGACGACGGGCATGATGTCGAAATAAAGTGTTCAAAATTGTTAAGCTGTTATTGCGAACTGGCCATGCAAGCTCCTCATTCATGGAACCTTAATACATCACCAATAGCTCGTGTACATGCAAAGTAATGTGCATTATGCCGTTTATGTAAATTAGATCATATATTGCAGTTATTATAGACCCAGTTCCGGTATGATAAAAGGTGCAACAGCAGAAAATGCTCAGATCTCAGATCCCACCCAGTAAAACCTGTTCGCCAGAGTAGCTGGGATTTATTATTTCGTTGGCTGAGAACTTGACAAATCGTTCTGGAAGCGACGGCTTTCTGGAAAATGAACTCCGGGATTTTTGTATGGAAATAAGTTCTTGCTCGTTCGTGTGTCGACTGTGATATTTTATTGCCACCGACGAATAATATATCGTCTATGCTAAATTGTTAATTGCTTCCGTTCCAAATAAAGACACCGGAAAGGCGCGACTAAATTCCATTTTGAATTTCGTTTTAGTCGAATCTCCACGGACTCACCGGAAACTTGGAGTTTCAAGAAGGCAAGCGGTCGAACTTCAAGGTGGACTTGCTCAAGCTGAAGAAAGAAGAAATCAGAAAAGTGGGAACCTGGACGCCGGATGACGGAATTAACATTACGGATCCAAATGCGTTCTATGATCAACATGCGCCCAATATCACTTTGGTGGTCATGACGAGAGAGGTAAGAAGCAGGCTAACCTCTAATCTAAGAGGAAGAATCCGGTAAATCTGTAAGCTTTGGGGTTTAGAGAAAATTCTAATGTCATAGGCTTTATTTTACATAAAACGTTTAGACTGGCAATTAATTAAATACATCAAATTGTGTTTAGTACTTCAATCCTCACTTAGGCAACACATCTGCGAACGTAAAAAGTAAGAATATTGCAAACTAAACATTTAAAAAATCAGTTTTCAAGTCAACGAAAGTGCTATTAAATGATTTAATGTCAACATTGTCTACCACCTTCAAAGACACTCTATTGTGTTCAGTACGTTTAAAATAAAACCAAAACCCTGAATGGAGTAGAAGAGATTTAGACCGAAAACAAATTGACAGTGCTGTGAAAACCTATTTTGAACCGATTTCCTGCCTTTAAAATAAGGGAGATGCTCATTTCCGACACCGTTCTTTTACGGAAACTTTATTTTTCATTTTTACTAAGCGCATTTGTTCTTGTTCCGACCTCTCAGTGGAATATGATGGAGCTTTAATATTTAAGTTAGTTTTTTACCAGTAATCGAACAAGCCAGTTTAATAATTTAAACAAAGAATCAAAACCGGATTTTTGACCAGCATGCAAGAGCGTGATATATCCCCATAGGTCTTCTAATCGAACGGCAAATGTACCATTTCAGCAGTTATATTTTCACATCAACAAAACAACTTTATTATTTAAAAAAGGAACGAATCCTTCAGTGAGTGAATCGGTAATTCCAAGTTCGAAGATTGCCGCCAATCTCAGAAGGCGTTGATATTCACAAGTTTATTAATTAATTAATTTATTTAGCGTATGAGGTTACAGTACGATACATATGATAAAAGAATATAAAATATAAAATACAATACAATACAAAAATACATGTAGACAGAAAAGTTCCAAATATATAAGTACAAACATAATTTTTATAACACACTATATATCAATATCTAAATTGCGTAGCCATTCGATTGCCTCTGGTGTGGCTTTCATAAAATCCTCGAGGTCATAAGTGTAGGAACGATTAGGGCATTCTGATACAATGTGGCGGATAGTTTGTCGCGGAGGTCCACAATCACATTGTGGGGATTCTGCTCTGCCCCATCTGTGTAAGGAATCACCACATTTCCCGCAACCTGTTCTAAATCGGTTGAGCTTTGACCATAGTTGACGGGGCAGGTCAGATCCGTTGAGACACTGCGTTGGGTCTTCTAGTTGAATGTAGTGGTCTCCTGCAGTTTCTGTCCACGGTGGTAGAGCATTTGTTAGACTCATTAAAGTTGTCATTCGATCCTAATGCTGATCAGATGGCTGGGTGTCTTGATTTGAGCCAATTATATTATCCTGTTAGGTGTGGGATATCGGTATGGATTGGTAGGCCTTCGTTAGCGATGATTCTCCTATATTCTCTGATGAGAGCCGCAGTTCGTCGGATATCTGGTGGTGTGATATTACTGAGCACTGGAAGCCACCACGTTGGTGTTGGCCGTATAGTCCCAGTCATCAGCCTCATTGTTTGGTTTAGTTGCACATCTACTTTTGTGGTGTGTGCACTGTTGATCCAAACAGGACAGCAATATTCTGCGACAGAGTATACCAAGGCCAGAGCTGCTGTCCGAAGTATTGTCGCTGTGGCTCCCCATGTTGTTCCAGTTTATTAATATATTTATCTCACAGAAGAAACAATGTCGCCTTTTTCTTCTAAAAACTACCAGTGATAAATGTTCGAACAAACCTCTCTGATGGTGACCAGCCCTCCTACTTGCAAAACGTATAGGATAATTTTCCATGCCTACGATTCAAGCCTATAAAACTTTACAATTTCAAATAATTCTTGACATTTATCGAAGTAAGCGCATTTTATATGGTATAAACTCGGTTCTGAAAAAAACATCCCATTTAATTTACCGAAAAGCCGTTATGAAATTTATCCCAATGCCCATCACCGTTCTTTGAACTGACTCCAAATAGAAAGTCTGGAATATCCAAGTAAATATTTCGTACCTACTTCGTCCGTAGTAATAGAGAACTGAAACTTTGTTTCAAAATTGCTTTGAAATCAAACAGGAAATGGCTCTTGCAGCGATGCTGATTGGAAAGCTACGCAAACCTCAATTCGAATGCTTCAACTTATTCGATATTAGAACTTTCAGGAAAGACGCTTCGACTGCGAAGGATCATATTTAGTTCAGTTCTGGCTGGGCTTATAAAATACAAATGCCTTAATTTTTCCTTCACAAGTGGAATTTAAAAAATTGTTTTATTAAAAAGAGGATTATTTGTTAAAAAATTCCCGAATTTCTGCGGGAATGATGCCATATTCTAATGTACTTTTTAAATAGTGAGTGTTTACATGAAATTCAAGCTTTCAATTGCTATTGCAGATGAATGAGACTTACTTATAGGGTGTTCCTGTCTTCACAATTTTCTTACAGAATATTTCCTATTCAATCGATGAAACAAACTGACGATTAACGTTTGGTTAACCTGCTTCTATTTTAGCGTATGCAAACTTGTGTTAAAAAAAGTACATTACGGTACAAGAGACGAAAGTTCCCCGAAAATATTGAAAATAGTTTTGTCGAAACTTTTCTAGAAGATTTTAACAGTTGAAAATCGAATTTCTACTTTGTTATTAAGTATTATTTTGAAATGGTCCCATGTTTGATTGGTAGTCTGTTGGAATCCTTACGAAAAAATTACAATCTTTCACTTCAAATTACGAAATTTTTGGTATTAAAAAAGTACTCTTCTACAATATTTTGATGATAGAATTATCAGTACTCAATATATTATCTGAATACCTACACTTTTTTCAGTTTTAATTGATTTTGGAGTGTTGGAGCACCTATTCATTTATCCTAAAGAACATTTTGTATGCTTGTTCAACTAAAACTTTTGTTTTCCTAGACAAAAATATTCGCCTATTTTGAGACAATAATTATATTCTAACTCTTAAAATGAGACTATAACCAAAATGCTTTTAATATTAATAATATGAGCTCAGCAATTCATAGAGTGGGCCACAGGTTATGGCACAGGACACCAAACACCCTAGAAATTGTTGATAGACATTTCAGTAGTGCGTGAGTAAAGTAATAATTGTTCAAAAATCGTAGTGCAAAATAGTGGCAACAATGTTAGCAAGACCAACAAAGGTAGTAAAGTTTGACGGCACAAATTTCCAGCTATGGAAATCTAGCGTGTCCAGGGCCTTGAAAGCAGTAAAGCTCTTGGGCATCGTGGATGGAAGTGTCCCCCAGGCGATTAAAAGAAGCAGATGCAAAGAGCAAATGCAACTTTTTAAGTGATTTGGACCTTGCTGACCAATATGAAGTTGGTGTGTACCGGAAACCATATCCGGTTTAGCGCAATTGTTTCTTCTTTTCTGTTAAAATTGTCGCTGTGCGTGTGTATTTCGATGGCTTCTCGTATTAGTCGGGGCGATAGCCTGTTGCTGTGGCTAGGACTTCAGTTTCTGCAAATTTCATCCACATGTCCCAATCTGCAATTTCGTCTATGTTCTCCGATCCTCGTCTTAACCGATCTCTTCGTAGTTCCTATGTAGACGCTTCCACAGGAGCATGGGATTCGATAGATACCAGCAGTAGCGAAGGAAGGTCTTTTATCCTTCACCGACCTTAGTCATTCCTGGATCTTTGTCGTGGGGCTTGTAGATCGTTTCCCTAGGATCTTCCCCATTCTGTCCGTAACTCTGGGAATGAAAGGGCAGAAAGGTCCTTTAAGTGGTTTCTCTGTTTTCGGCACGGTCGACCCTTGCTAAAGTCAATCTGAGAGTATCCGTTTTGAAGGAATGCCCTTTATAAATGCTGTTGTTCCGCTGATACGTGCTGTGGTCCACATATTTTCCTGGCTCTATCCGTGAGATTCTTGATGATTCCTTGTTTTTGACTCGGGTGATGGTTGGATAGCTTGTGGAGCTATCTGTCCGTGTGGGTGGCTTTTCTCTAAACCCTATGGTTCAATTGGTTCCCGTTCCTAGATACCAAGACATCCAGGAAAGCCAACTGTTGGTTTTGTACAACTTCCATGATAAATTGTATCTCTGGATGTTGTTTGTTCAGGTGTTCGAGGAACCACCATATGTCTCCAAATCACGAACGTGTCATCGACATATCAATACCAGATAGTCGGTTTAAATGTTGCGGCTTGCAATGCTGTTTCCTCGAATTTCTCCATGAAGACATTTGCTACAACTAGGTTGAGTGGGGTGCCCATGGCTACTCCTTCCTTTTGTTCGTAGAAGTCGCCATTCCATGGAAGTAGGTGCCATTTAGACAATTAACTAAAACCCAAAAATTAAAACAGCACATACGACACAAAGCGTCTTATCTGGTTCATTTTTATTTAGTGCTTTATTTGTGACAAGTGGGATGTTCGGTTGCTTTATCAGAAATATCCATTTTATCCCATAGATAATATGTATACCGAAATCAGTTAACTTGAAAAAGTTAAATAAAGTATCTAAAATGAAGCTGGTGAAATTGAAAGTGAGCAAACTCTGAAACGAAGAATTATGATAACCAATAAATTTAAATCCCAAGCGTAACGGAATATCAATATTGTAATGGAGCTTAGCGGAAAACGATCGGTTTCGGATTAAATTTGATTGAAAACTTGAATAATCTTTTGAAATTCGGATGGAACTGTTTAGACATTTGGTACGCAGCATAATCCGATTTAGTAAGGATGACTTAATTATCTACTCAATATTAATATTAAGCTTATTAAAGTAGATAGATGATTTACATCGATATCGATCCGACCAATCAGTTGAAGTCAACTTTTACCAGCAAACCAAATTTGAAATATCAGCGCGAGTACATGGTATTGAATGCTTGTAAATTCGGATAAATCTCTTTCGCATGTAAATAATCCCAGTGATAGCACCAAAATGTGTTATTGGCATCTGGATAAAAAGGGAGGATGGGAATATACGACGGGATCAAGAAGTCGCATGTGTTCTTTTTTACTCCTTCAATGGATTATAATGGTATTAAAATGTGACAGAACAATGCAAAACCGAATATCTTTTCTTCTATTGTGAGAAATATAGAAGGATATACATTTCAAAAGTTCCTACAGATATTACACTGATAATGTGGGTCAATAACGAACCAAAAATTACCGACCTGATGGGTCCGGCGAGTAGGCCTTAGAGGACCTTTTCGCCATTCCCCCTCCATCCATCCACACGTTACCAGTCCTGATCTCCCCCACCCAGGCGTCCCGTCTCCCTAACAAAGGCGAGAATCCATCTCAACTCCAACGAAGACAATTCGATGCAGGAGAGTGTGGAGACCCTAATTAGGCGCCTCCTGGTAGACGACCAATGATGACAGACTCCTAATTGGTGGTATTATGTGTCCTCCGCTATTCCGCACATTGTGGACATACGGGGCTATCACCCATTCCTAGTAGGTGTAGGTGTCTTTTCAGACGACAGTGGCCTGTCATGACCCCAACCAGAGTTCTCTGGGCCCAGCGGCTCCTTTACATCAACCATTTGGATCTTGCCTTGGCGTTACTTGGGGTTCCAATCGACTCTTTGGCTTGCCTACACCCTTCCACATTCCTGCACATCTCTGTGGTGCCTCTAAGAGCCCAGTCATTTTTATTTGAAACACCCACTAATACAGAAATGTTTTTTTGAGAGTTGCATTTATCTGCTGCTTTCCCTTTTTACTAGCAATACTCAGTTGTATCATTTTCAATAAAAAATTTCCCATTTGGCATTAGGAACGTCCGTATGTGATGGTGAAAGAGGACCAGACCCTAACTGGAAATGCCACGATACGAAGGATTCTGCATCGATTTGCTGAAATGGATAGCGGGACAAGTGGGCTTCCAGTACTCCATCCAAACTGGTTCCAGACCATATGTATGGAGTTTACGACCCTGAAACGAAGCAAGGGAATGGAATTGTCCGGGAGTTAATGGAAAGGTTTGTATTTGGATCAAACAGACAGTACCAGAGACAGAACAGCTTAAGCAATCATATTGAATTTCTCAATTTGAAGTGACCATGTTTTTTCCGGCCGTTTCCACATATATCCGCAAATCCATTCCCCCAAAAAAACTTCTTATTTTTAAAATATTTGAGCAAGTTATAGTAAATGGGGATGTGGCGGAATAAAGTTAGATGCCCAGTACCTTCACCGATAGGTGCCGTCCGGACGAGGTTGTGATAATATCAGTGTAGCTTGGGGGAGTTGAAGCAGTAAGCAATTTCGATCTCAGAAACCGGCGCGACTTCTTCGCGACTAATTTTAAGTGTGGTTAGTGGGAGTTCGAGTTCAGCGGTTAGAGGAAGCTTCATATTATGTGATATGAGAGAATACGAAATAGAACAGGAGTATTTGCAAACACTTTTAGAGAGTGCCGGATTGGATAATGAGGATAATGACTTAGTTATCTTAGAAGATGAGTCAGACATAGAGGAACAAGACATCGAAGAAATTTCGGATCATCCTGCTGGAAAAATCATCATCCAAATCCAAAGCTTTGCGAACGAGGGATGAAAATATTATACTTCGCTTGCCGGGTCCGATAGCAGCATCCAAACATGTGAGGGCTCCTGTGGAGATATGGGAGATATTTTTTGGACAAAACAACGCTTGGAGTTATTGTGGAAAGGACAAATAAATACATTGCCTCTATCCAAGACAGGTTTTCAAGAGAACGCGATGCAAAATCCCACTGATAAAACAGAAATTCGCGGCTTTACAGGACTTCTGTATTTAGCTGGATTAAGTCACTCAAATCGCTCAAATGCGGAAGAACTTTGGAGGAGAGATGGCCATGGCGATGAACATGCGAATGTGCAAACATCTCGTTTACATCTAACTTTCACCATTTGCCAACTGGGTTCCCCTCTGTTCCTCTTGTTACAAAATTGCTTCAAGA
Organism: Dendroctonus valens; assembly: GCA_024550625.1. Taxonomy (NCBI): domain Eukaryota; kingdom Metazoa; phylum Arthropoda; class Insecta; order Coleoptera; family Curculionidae; genus Dendroctonus; species Dendroctonus valens. The sequence continues at coordinate 188,692 of JAJTJO010000013.1, read as the reverse complement.
CTACAATTAACGACAATTCGGACCCTCAGAAAAAATGAACCGGAACTACTAGTGGGATTTTACGCGCCTTCCAAACGGCCGGTCCACACAAGCATGTGCATTGTGCACCAGTTTTATTGTTATCCAACATGCACCATCAGGATGATGTTGAGGCAAGTAGTGGTGACAATAAGGAGCCACATATAATAATACCAAAGGAGGTGTTGACGTGGGGGACAAGTTTATGTGCTTCTTACGATTGCTCCCGAAAGAACAGGAGATGGCCTATGGTGGCGTTCTATGCAATATTGACTATCACAGGGAAGTAATTGCCAAGTCATATACAAATGCAAAAATCCAGAGAAAATCGTTTCGGCGACGAATTTTCAGGCAACTCTTACTAGTCTTCCAAGGACACTGAAGTTGAGACTCATGGAGCTAAGCGGCAATGAAGAAGTGCATCACCAAGAAACGCCCACCAGAAGAAGATTCATGTACTGCGACACCAAAAAAAATTGAAAAAGCCGTTTTTCGTGTTACAAATGCATCACATTCATGAGTTAAGAGAATATCATAACATTATGTCACAGCTCAAGGGAACCTGTATAAAAGCTCCTATAAGTTTTCTTTTTCATATGGTGCCAAATTTATTACCCTTTTAGAATTTACTGTTTTTTACTTCAATATTCGTTAATGTATGTATTTTTTCTTTTCATTAATTTTTTAACCCTTGTTATTTCGTACTAATAAACTTGAATTGATGTTTTTTTGCTAAATCGACTTATTTAAGTCTATTTTTTATGACAAGAACAGTAAAATCAAAAAGGCAGTTTTCCTATTTTTTTTGAATGTCTTGGTCTCTCAGACCGGTGCAACTAAACCTTTCAAAAACATCGGCGCGACTAACGGAAGGTTAAACTAAAGGTTTTAAACGAAATCGTGCAAATCTTAGGCTCTTTTTCGACTATTACTTGGTATGGAGTGCAAGTTCACACATAAACTGGGCATTTGGGAATTCACTGACGGCAACATTCACTTTCCTCGACCGTTTTTACTGTCTCACATGAATAAATTTCCATTCGATGAGCAGGACACTGGTTGCGAGCGTTTATCATGTAGAAGATTTGGCCAATTAAAGCATCTCCAAATAATCAAAACTTGATGCGTTTTCGACATTGCGCTATATTTTAATTATTGTGTATATTTTCCTGACGGTATTTCAATTTAATCCAAAAAAAATTCCTGGGTTCCAGCCAATATTAGTGTTTATTAGTTAAATCTTTACAAATACGTTTCGGTGTCTTTCTCCACCATCATCAGTTTGTATGTATGTATGTAAAACTGATGATGGTGGAGAAAGACACCGAAACGTATTTGTAAAGATTTAACTAATAAACACTAATATTGGCTGGAACCCAGGAATTTCTTTTGGCTAATTTTAAGTTTTGAAGAGTACATTTTAGAAGGTGTCGGTTTGAATTTCAGGAGTTTCTATTGAATTTTAACAAATGAATAAAGTGCGTAATCAACTTCAAAATTGGCAATTTTCCTTAAAATGTTGCTCGATATACTTTTCCACTGAAACAGTTACTCTTTGGAAATGGACGTGGTTAAGTGATTAAAATTTAATATCAATTAACCCTCGAACTTAAAAAACTTGCTCTCTCTGACTCTAAAATTGCTCAAGTAACTTTGTTTCTTGTAACTCATTTATATTTCAATTTATTGGCTCCAATATCGAATTGACTGAACATGGACTGAAATATATTTTTAATGCACAAGATTTCAGTTTTAGAATTTTAACCATAAAGTTCCAGCAGATCAGCGTAGCTGCAAGAAAACATTTTCATATTTTTATTGATTTCATATAATATTAAATGACAAATCGTTTTTGGGATTTCAGAGAGCTGATCTGGCCGTCGCCTCGATGACTATAAATTATGCAAGGGAGAGCGTAATCGACTTCAAAACCGTTCATGAACCTCGGAATTGGAATTCTGTTTAAGGTGAGTCCCAAATGGTTAAGTCGTTTGGAAAACTCGTCTCTTCACACTGCAGCTTTATTGAAACTGGTTCTACGGTTCTATGAACAGTGCCTCTGTCTTGTTTTTCCGGATCTCCTCTGTATTTTGTATAAAAAAGACATCTTTTCATGCCACAGAAAAAACTTACTGAAGTAAAGGATATTCTTCATAAAAGCTTAGTTTGCAGCCATAGTTTGCAAACTGCGTACAATTCTGGGCCATCGCAATGCTCCAAATGCAGTCATTGAAAGAAGAATAAGAAGACCATGAGTAACAAAAAGCCTTGAAATTGATTAACAAAATCAAAATCACTTTTAGTGTCTCGGCCTATTTTCATCTTGATGGTTTCTTAATGGACAACATTGTTACACTTGGTGCACTCAACAAGTGTCTGTGCTTGGTGTGCACTGTGGGTGTGGTCATCCTTGGAGCATTTTTCTTCGAAAATTCACTTTTTCACGTCATTTTCTGGTCGTGGTGTTTTTCGTTTTGAACATTCGCGTTGGTCGCCTGAATCCTGGGGTTAACACCTTAGAATTTTTCTAGTCACAAGTTTATATAAACATACCTGCAGATAATGAATCTTTTAAAAAGTAATTCGATGCTGAATCACTGAAAAACCCAAAAACTGATGCGCAATAGCCTTGGAAAATTTCATGAAAAGAAACCTCTGTACCAGCAAAGTCGAAGCAGTCATTTATCTGATGTCTTATTCCATCCATAACTTCATGATGTGCACCTGATTATTCAACAAATGCACAAAACCTAGCATTCTTATTGGAACACCTTTACATCCTTATTGAAACATTGTTTTCCTATCTAATTCTCGTTAGAAGTTCTAGAAAATCATAATAATTCTCCATAGATGTTCCAGAAACGATCCACGATGTCCAGAATTCATCACCGGCGATAAATAGATCCGGACAATTTGCTAAACAGGTAGCGATAAATTTGCGCAAAACGGCGTTAGTTTTAAAACTCCTTCATCCCTCGAGGGCGACTTGAATTATAAAACCGCGCCAAATAATAATGACGAAGGGTTATGAGACCGCTCAAAAGCGTTAACGTTCCGGTATTGCTGAATTTATAATGTTTTAAGGTCGAAATTAAACATTCCCTCTTGTTTCGGATTAATTTTCGCAGTTTTGCAGATGAATTATGTACAGAGCTCTACGGCGTTATGGCAATCTCTGCTAATTGAAATACCAGATTTAACATTTTGGGGTCGCCCAGCAACTTTGTACCAGGTTTATAATCATTTGAAGTGCCCATCGGATTTATTGAACGATCTCGATATGGTACGGTTTAGCCATTTTGACGAAAACCATCACTCCAAAGCAAATTAACCAACTCAAAAAGCGTTATTTTGCTGATTTGTTTCGTGATGGCAAATTGAATTAAAAATTGCGCTGTTTGTACAGTTTTAACCGACATGAAAATAATGAAAAATTACGAAAAATTCAGATTTGGTACTACATTCAATATTCCTCTGAGAATAAATGACTGCAAGGCAATTTCTTTGCCGGTGTAGCTTTTTGCTTTCAGTTCCCGCGCGTTAATTAAATGTTGTTTTTGATATACACAATTCGAAAATTTTAACGAAGGATATTCCAATGAGAGAGAATAAAAAGGCATGAAATCCATTTGCAAGCTGGGTTTTGTTCGTCCGCATTTATAGCTTCCATTGAAATGATGATAATGATCTTCCTATGTACCTATTATCGCATAGCATCAAATAAGTTTTCCTGAAAAACGAAACGGCAAAAAGTTCTAGTTAGAATCGGGTAGTTCTATACGATCTAGATGTAAACATAATTGCGAAATTCATATTAAATCACATTTTCCGATGCTTGGTTCATTTAAAGCATAATATGGCAAATTTTCGTAAACAGAACGTAAATACACAGACATTTTGCTCAATCAGTTTCATTAATACCGCGAAAATGTAATTTCTGTATTGGAACATGCAAACAACAATGCAAATGTTCTCGTGGTCGCTACCATAACTTGAGCAAAGAAATGATCAGAGATTGTTATTAAAAGCAAAGTGTTAAAAAGTTTTAATTTATTTTTAATGTATAAAAACTTCTTAAAAATAGCAAAGTTTTACTAAGTAGGTACTGTTTTACTAATAATAACACTCAATAAAACGCAAAAAAATTAAACAGCGCTCTATTGATGAACGTGTGACCAAACGTGTACTTTAGTAGTTTCAGTTCTTTCTTGAAGAGAATAAACCATTCTCACACTTTATGCAATTAACAAAAGTTATCACTGAACGGCCCAAGAAGCAAAAGCGAATTGACAATAGTAGTAGTAAACATCTTTATTTCTAAAAGGCTATCGACCTATCGTCTTTCTGCTGAATTGACAATAATATTCCTACTTTGGTTCCATTTTTTTTAACTTTTGGACCATGTTTTTGGTTAAACAAACAACGCAATTTAGAATTTCTTAATGGAATTAAAGGCTTTCGTAGAATTTCAGCGATAAGAACATTGAATGAACGTAAATTAAACGAGGTCCTACTCATAGTACCATCGAAATATTATTTGCAAATACTTAT